>CM065676.1:7746538-8436538 GCA_033220385.1 Triplophysa yarkandensis | reverse complement strand
CAGTGTTTGTTTCCTGGTTATGACGTCACTTCAGGAGAGGCCACTGGTCTCGCGCATACCAAACATGGGGGTTCCGTCCCAACATTAAAGTACACATTAGTTTCTTCACAACCGTCCTCTAAACTTAACTTTCTTTCAAAATAAAAAATATTCACCTGTAGAATTATGTTAAACAGAGCTTGTAGTTCTTATTCAGGATAATTTATTATGTAATATATATTAGATCATTTCTTCGACCCCCCCCTGTTATGGTTTGATCCTCACGTTGCTTGCATATGTAACTCAAAGGGGCGTGGTTTACAGTTACTTGTTGTTTTATGACAGATGCTTTACAAATTATATTCCTCAATACTTATTTTCAAATATATGTTACAGTAAGAAATACATCTGCAGTTTAACCTGAAACTTTCTGAACACGGTAAGTTGTTTTTAACTTTTAACTCTCTCTCTCTCTCTCTCTCTCTCTCTCTCTCTCTCTCTCTCTCTCTCTCTCTCTCTCTCTCTCTGTCTAATATATATTTATATATAAGACACAAAATAACACACAAATGAATAACAAAACATCCTTCACTGAATATAATAATCCAATAACAATTATTTATATATATATATTTTTTTTTATTATTTAATTGGATTGTGATTTTCTGGGATGGATGTTTTTGTGTTATTCATTAATATTTCATTAAATAATATAAATCCCTATTTGAAGGAGTGAATGTACAATAAGTATACCAGGCTATGATAAAAAAACCTGATTATATGTCTGAAGACCTGACTTTGCAATCTTATGATAAACCTTATGGTTAATGGCTAAACCATATGTGACCAAAAGTACAAAAAGGTCTACAATATAGATAGGCTGAATTACAGTTAATGTAAAGAATATTATAGAAAAAACATTATTCTGCTTAATATGTTCACATTTACCTTCAAATGTTCATTTATGTAAAGCATAGTGTCATAAACCTTTCATAAGAATGTAATGAATGGTAACCTTGACAGTCATTGTAAAATGGGAACATAAAACCCCGCACGTGTAGCCATAAACAATATGTAAGGGTTACACAACTTCTGCACTTATAAAACCTGGCTCACACCTTTAATATTTGTGTTCTTCTGTCTTCAGGGATAGTAAGGCGAGACGCACTTGAGAATTGACTTTGTTATTTTCCCAAAACTTGGTTTCGGTCTGACACTGTAAGTTTTTCATGGTTTTAACTTCTTTAAATACTTTTTTGTTAATAATACATTGGTGCATGGTTCAATTTTAGTTTCTCTTTATTTCAGATATTCACAATGGGATCTCACAGCATTCCCCGCATTACACTTATAGTTCTTTCAGTTGTCTCGTTTATTATATGTATCGCTTTCAACGTACTTGCTGGACCAGGATTTGGTATGTTAAATAATCATATAAAATAATAATGCATAATTATTTATATATTATGTTAATACAGACTATCGATTCATATAGTATTTATATTAATAATAATATTTATTATAAATGCTCATGTTTAATAAAATTGAACTTAAGAGATTTGTTCTCTTTTCTGTCCCAAGGTCCATTCAAAAACAACACCGGCGCCATATCAAATATTTACAATACAGAAATCACACCATCCGGATGGACCTTTTCAATCTGGGGTGTCATCTACACTTTGCTTTCCCTGATGCATGTTTACATCCTCTCAACTACCTGTAGAAGGTATGCAGCTTAGTCAGATATACCAAACCTTCCTTCGGAAAATCAAAAGTATAAAAATTCTGTCATGGTTCACTCACGTGTAAGTTGAAAAACTGGTTTGGTTATACAAGCATTCATTTCAATTTCCTTCTGTGTTCATCAAAACAAAGACATCTAACATGTTATTTTTTTTAAAAAACTCTCTCTTTAAACTTAACGGTTATGTTATTTCTTAACACAGGACTGTAGATGGTCCAATGTACTGCAGTCCTGCTGTTTTGCCCTATGGATTCTTTATTATCTGGATTTTGAACTTGCTGCTTAATATAGGCTGGCTCTTTCTATGGGACAGAGAGTATGTTTATGCGATCCTCAAAATATTATAATAATACTTATTGCTTTGTGTTATGCCTTGAAAATGATTTGCTTCTCTCATTCTTTGCTTTAAAAGGTTGATGATTCCTGCATTTATTTTCCTGGCGTTAATCGCCTTCACAAACTACTTGACAATATTCCTCTCCTGTTATGCACTTAAAAACTATGGAGCCTGGTTAAACAAATTCCACAAAGCAGACCTTTGGTGCATTCGTATATTGGTGAGACACCATAACTTTTTATTCATCATTTGATATCTGAAATATTTGTTTTGGTAGAATCGTTTATCTGAATGAATTAAAGGCTTCTCCCCACTGTTGCAGATTCAGAATGGCATTGCAACATATGCAACCTGGACAACCATTGCCACCCTGCTCAATTTCACGATTGTTCTGAGTTATAATGCTGGAATGAACAAATCAGATGCAGCAACTCTCTCTCTCTCAATACTTCTGGGAGAAGTTGTCGCTTGGTAAGATTGTGGATTGGCACAATAAAAGAACGACTTTTAAGAGACTCATAAGACTAACGTGCTGCATTTTTGCAGGTTTATTGTTGAGAACTTTGTGTTTGAGAAGCACCTGCGATACATTCTTACAATCTACCCTGTTGTCATCGTTGCTTTGAGTGGAAACCTGACAAAGAACTTTAATGCTGAAAATCCAAGCCGCAATGGCATTTACATTGGTAAGTAAACCATTGGGCATCACTGTGCCCATGTTTCCTTCCTATTTAATCTGTATGTGTGCCAGTCTTTTATGACAGTCATTGTATTTTGTCTTGTATTCTTTAGCTGTTCTGCTGGGGCTGGCTTGTGCATTGTTCGCGATCAGACTGTTGCTGGTGATATGGAGGCACATGAAACGCCCCCTTTACAGAGGCATGAATGCCGAGGAGGTCATATCACCAATGGGCATTGCTACAAATCAAATGAAGATCTTTATTTAACATAATGTTTATATAATTCCTTATTTTATTATCTTGATGATTTGTCTTTTCTTATTTTTCATGTTTAAGTGTGTATATTGATTACATAGATATATTTGAAAGTGATTCTAATAGGATTTATTCTAACAGTATGACTGTTCACTTTTATACTTTTATAAGCAATAAAATCATATCAAGGTTAAAAATGATGTAAAAGTGTGTTATCAGTTTTGAGAGTGTTTTACAAGTGTAATTCTTCCCATTTAGATATCCAGTCTGATAACCGGTCATCTAAAATAGATTAATTAAATATTAATCTAAATAAAATATTTTTTATTCAAAATAATTTTTATCTTTTTTTATCTTGTTTCTTATTCGGAAAAAAATATATAAAAAAATAAAGATTACTTAATTATATCCCAATGCAATGACCACGTAGTGATGAGTGTGGAACTGCAGTTGCTCTCCGCGCCACTAGGGGCCAGCAGTCAAACGCGCGTCATTCACGCGCAGCGGAACAAAATTGGGCGGGAGTTTGTGTTGTTGTGGGTCAATAGAGTTTGTGACTCTAAGGAAGAGACCGTTTCTTTACAAATAATGCGTTTAAACACTTTCTTTTAGTGTTTATTTAAACTCAATATAATAAGAACACCGACAAGCATGCGACAAAGACTAATATTTATCGTAATGTGACTAAAAACAGTGGAATTGACGTAAGTTATGATGCTAGGCTAGCAAACACGGAATGAAGCTGAACGGCGGGTTATCTTCGGGTTTGTGAGCTTTGTTTGCGGATAAATATTCTCTGTAACCCGGATGCGGATTTCAACACGATGTCTCAGGTTTGTACAGCAGTTAAACACTAAATGTGATGCACATAAAGTAGTGTTTCCTTTAACTACAGCTGCAGCAGGTCTGTCCTGGGGGTGTGTCCTTATCACCAGTCTGTATAGGGAGCTGTGTGTATATTAAGTTGTCTTTATAGGGAGGTGTATTTATAGTAAGTTGTCTGTATAGTGAGCTGTATTTATAGTAAGTTGTCTGTATAGGGAGCTGTCTGTATAGGGAGCTGTCTGTATAGTGAGCTGTCTGTATAGTGAGCTGTCTGTATAGGGAGCTGTGTGTATAGTGAGCTGTCTGTATAGTGAGCTGTGTGTATAGTAAGTTGTCTGTATAGGGAGCTGTGTGTATAGGGAGCCGTGTGTATAGGGAGCTGTCTGTATAGTGAGCTGTCTGTATAGGGAGCTTCGGTATAGTGAGCTGTGTGAACAGTAAGTTGTCTGTATAGGGAGCTGTCTGTATAGGGAGCTGTCTGTTTAAGGAGCTGTGTGTATAGGGAGCTGTCTGTATAGTCAGCTGTGTGTATAGTGAGCTGTCTGTATAGGGAGCTGTGTGTATAGTAAGTTGTCTGTATAGGGAGCTGTGTGTATAGGGAGCTGTCAGTATAGGGAGCTGTGTGTATAGGGAGCTGTGTGTATAGGGAGCTGTCTGTATAGGGAGCTGTGTGTATAGGGAGCTGTCTGTATAGGGAGCTGTCTGTATAGGGAGCTGTCTGCATAGGGAGCTGTCTGTATAGGGAGCTGTGTGTATAGGGTGCTGTCTGTATAGGGTGCTGTCTGTATAGTGAGCTGTGTGTATAGGGAGCTGTCTGTATAGGGAGCTGTATTTATAGTAAGTTGTCTGTATAGGGAGCTGTCTGTATAGGGAGGTGTATTTATAGTAAGTTGTCTGTATAGGTAGCTTTATTTATAGTAAGTTGTCTTTATAGGGAACTGTCTGTATAGGGAGGTGTATTTATAGTAAGTTGTCTGTATAGTGAGCTGTCTGTATAGTGAGCTGTCTGTATAGTGAGCTGTCAGTATAGGGAGCTGTGTGTATAGGGAGCTGTCTGTATAGGGAGCTTTGTGTATAGGGAGCTGTGTGTATAGTAAGTTGTCTGTATAGGGAGCTGTGTGTATAGGTAACTGTGTGTATAGGGAGCTGTCTGTATAGGGAGCTGTGTGTATAGTGAGCTGTGTGTATAGGGAGCTGTGTGTATAGGGAGCTGTGTGTATAGGGAGCTGTGTGTATAGTGAGCTGTGTGTATAGGGAGCTGTCAGTATAGAGAGCTGTGTGTATAGGGAGCTGTCTGTATAGGGAGCTGTCTGTATAGGGAGCTGTGTGTATAGGGAGCTGTCAGTATAGGGAGCTGTCAGTATAGGGAGCTGTCAGTATAGGGAGCTGTGTGTATAGGGAGCTGTCTATACATACAGCTCACTATACGTACAGCTCCCTACACAGACAGCTCCCTATATCTGTATAGGGACCATTTTGATAAAATAGAAAATATAGTGAGCTGTGTGCATAGGGAGCTGTATTTATAGTAAGTTGTCTGTATAGGGAGGTGTATTTATAGTAATTTGTCTGTATAGGGAGCTTTATTTATAGTAAGTTGTCTGTATAGGGAGCTGTCTGTATTGTGAGCTGTCTGTATAGTAAGTTGTCTGTATAGTGAGCTGTCCGTATAGTGAGCTGTCCGTATAGTGAGCTGTCCGTATAGTGAGCTGTCTGTATAGTGAGCTGTCTGTATAGCGAGCTGTCTGTATAGCGAGCTGTCTGTGTAGGGAGCTGTCTGTGTAGGGAGCTGTCTGTATAGGGAGCTGTTTGTATAGTGAGGTGTCTAGGGAGGTGTCTGTTTAGGGAGCTATCTGTATAGGGAGCTGTCTATACAGACAGCTCACTATACGTACAGCTCCCTACACAGACAGCTCCCTACACAGACAGCTCCCTACACAGACAGCTCCCTATATCTGTATAGGGACCAGTTTGAATAAATAGAAAATATAGAGAAGTTATATATGGACCATCCCTTATTTATTATTTTCTAAAAAAGCAATTAAAATTTAACATAAAACATTTCCTATTTTTCCAAACAACAAGTTAAAGCAGTATTACAATTATTTTTAAGTCTTAAATATTTTCGTCAGCATTTGTTTGGACAAAAAAAAAAGTCCTGCTATCTATTTTTGTTTTCCACAAAATTTATTCACATGTTTGGTGTTTTATGTACTTCGTGTTGTTCCCTTTATTATACAGTATTTACAAATACATATAGTTTTAGGTGATCTTACTTGTTGATTTATTTCAGGGCAAAGCCAAAAAGAAACTAAATTATCACCAAGCAGAGGAAAAGTAAGTAATAAGTGTAACAAATAACAATTTTCACATTAATATATTTTTATATTTTGGCTGTATCATAAATGTGACTGCTGCTTTGCAGATGCAAGTCTCAAATCCAGATCAAAGAAGTCTTTACCTTGCATGATATAGACACTTTATTCAACGACATTGGTAATTTCATTAATTCTTACATTGCACACCCTGGTAAAACTATTCAACATTTAAATAGAATATGCTTTTGACTGTGAGTCTTATTCTTTTTGTTTAGATGCAGACTCTGAGCTGAGTTTACCTGCCCATTCATCACTGGCCAAAAACAGAGATGTCAATGATCGGAAGAAAAGTGATGTCTCATGTGTTTCAGACAAGGCTCCATCTGAAAAAGTACAAATCTTAGATCATTCATTTCAGCACCATGATGTGATATTTAAAGTTAATTACATTACTTTATTTTTCAGGTATCTAGGCGAGATTTGTTTCAAGCTAATGGCATTCATGTTGTTGAAATCATGGATAAAGGTAACAGATCTCAAAAGTCTATTGCATTGCCTCATCCAGTGTTGGTTTCCTGAAATATCTGTATGTCTTGGTTTTTCTTAAAAAGAAAGTCCATTTAAAGGGATTGCTCCCATAAAGACGTCCAGCCCTATTACCTTGTCAACTGAGGGTGTGGAAGAAGTGGATGGAGTCAGGCCTATGGCTGACCCTTTGCTCTTCGGAGAGGATGAGGAGCCTATCGGAGGAGACTTAGGCAAGCTTCCCTGCAATCAAGAGCCTATGAAAGAGGCGTTCACAAGGTATAATTAGAGCCAAAATCTTTTAGTCTTCAGACTTTTCAGTCTCTTTTAATCCTTGTCTTTACTCTGAAGTTATAGTGGGTCTTTTGAATCACCACCAGAAAGACTTGAGTTTCGAAAAGCTTGTAAACCCAATGCAGGAGCTTTATCAAGGTCAGTTGCTTAAGATAGTAATAAGTGGATTATTTTTGTCACGCAGTGCTTTTTTAAACATTGTTATTGAGTCTTAAATCGAGAATTGTTGAATTGTAACATAAAAAATACTGTTTTTTAAACTTAAGATTATGAAAGAGGACTGGCTAAATTGGCATTTACCTTTAACATTGTTAGTTTAATATTTTTGTGCATATTGTATCAAGGATGTTAGAAATGGTTAATAACATGATTTTGAATAAGTAATTGAGTGTAATTTACAAGGCTTCAAGCAAAACAAAATCTATACAATCTTTGCTCTGTCAGCATCAAGACTGGAAGAACAATCACAACTTCTGTACAAGCCACCCAGCATACACCACAGGAATTAAAAAAAGATTCACCAATGTAAGGGAACATATTTTTACATTTTCATATTTAGAATTTCAGAATTTAAATGAAGCTTACTTTATAAACAACAGTGATCTGGTTAATGTTTATTCCGGAACTGTTATATTCCAGCATTTAAATTCATCATCTCTGTTTTTTAAGGGCTAAAGATCCAAGCCAACTGTGCCCTGTTTTGGTACAGAAAAATCAGCAGAATAAAGGTACAGAGCAATGCCTGGATAAAGTGGAGAAGGATACTCAAAAAGGGTCATCTTTCCAGCACAAGCTAAAAAAAGCTTTTATGCCTAAATCCCCAAGGTGAGGGTAATTGTGACCCTCTTATGTTAAACTGCATTTTTGTCTTTTCAACGCAAATATTCTGCCATATTTTAAAGTTGTTGAAACCTTTTACTTATTTACATATCTCCAATCGTAAGTTCCAGGAAACCAGTTCCAGCTCCTCCGCCTGCAGATTTAGAGGAGGACTTCATTATTCTGGACGACGAGGCTCCTATTCTATTTGTCATCCCTCGTAAGACAGATGTCAGCAAAAAAACTGTCAAAGGAAAAACTTCAAAAGAAAGTCTTACTGCAGAGCCATCTTTACAGACTGTAGATGCGAACAATGTGCAGGGGACAACCTCTAAAAGAAGTAAAGCACAAACAGTGTCTGGGAGAAAACAACCCAAAGGAAACCATACAAAAGCTTCAAAAAAGAATGGTACAGATACTGTGGCGGATGTTTTAGAGAAAATAACTCATTTTGTAGCTGAAGAACCACAGGACAGTTTTGGTGAACAGATCCCCTCTCAAAATGTTTCTGGTGTCGGAGATGTTAATTCTTCAGGTACGTCACAATTTAATGTTTGGTTTAAAATGTTTGCATTTGTTCTTCATTTAATATCATATGGTGGCAACTATATGTGACCCTGCCTGTGAAAAAGGTATTAAAGTTAGATTTTTCCTATTTATTCGCTATCCATTACATTTAAAAAAAAAAAAAAAATAAATCAATGTTATAATCTCGCAGAATGTTCCTTTAATTGTGTAGAATAAATTAATGTATAAAAATCACAAAAATAGATTAGTGTGGTGTGGTTATCACAGGGATACTTTGCTAAAGGAACATTCCACTTTTTTAAAAAAGACTCCCCGCAAGTTAATGATTTGAGTTTTACAGTTTCGAAATCCATTCGGAAAGAGGGAACAAGACATTGTCTTGATTACACTTGTGGAATCCCCTTCTCTGAACCCTTACCTGAAGCCTTATTGCACAACACCATTAAAACTTGAACTTGACTGGCCAATGTCGTCCAAGATTACACTTAGGGGCGTGGCTAGCAGCTCCTTTGTAGTGCATTGTATGCGCGGTACTCCTTCAGAGCCTTACGCCCCTAAGAAATCTCACCACCAATGCAACCTTACCCTCTGAGCAGCTGGTAACCAAGTAGTGAAAAGAAAAAAATATTTTGCACACGCTCTGGGCACAGATTAGCTCGCATCAACAGTTGTACCCCCCAGCTGGTAGCAGGATAATTTTCTGCATGTTCACACACAGCCCCAACTCGCCTGCTCCTGGTGGGCCTGCAACACCGCCATCACCTCGTCTTCTGGAAGACCAAACCAATACGATGGTGGCGTCCTTGTTCACAGGGTGGAGGCTCACCTCGGAAGAGAATCCTGGGGATCAGAGGGCCGAGCATGCTGAACATTGGCCGGTACCTCCTCCCCGTGGTAGGCAGTGACAGAAGAGGCAAATTTTAAATAGGCAAATATCAAAACTCGTTTGTAATTTTTGAATGCTATGCTATTGGTCTAATAGGATTCAATAATCTATGCCAAGCTACGTTAAAAGGTATATTGCAGAATAGGAGGATGTCTAAATGGATTTCAAAATGGTAAAACTCCACTTATTAACTCGGACGGAGGGTGGGAGTTGGAAAATTAGCATATTTGCATTAATCCTACGGTACTCAAAGATGGGGTAGCCCACTTCTGAAAGAGATGTTATTTGTAATCACCAATAAAACATATTAGTATGCAAAAGAGAAAAGCCCATCCTGCTTTACTCCGCCCTCACATGGCATTACTCTTCATTAAGTCGATCTAATACCGGCTTGCTCTCATCCCGCCCCTTACTGCTGATTGGCTACAAGTTCGTTTTGGTGCTTGGCTGGACTTGGTCCCACCAACATCCGGTTAAAATGTGGTCTTACAGGTTTGGACCTGTTTTTATTTGAATGCATTTTTATACATTAAAATGACAAAGTAGGAAGTACTTCTACATATTTTTTATTCTATTGTTTATACTGGTCTGCAATGGTTACAGGAGAGCAAAGCTCAAAGAACAGGGCACCTGACAAGCTTCCTGACAGAGCTGAATATACAGACAGTCCTCAAATCCCTGCTATTCCCATGGAAGGAACATCAAAGAAGACCTCAAAGTCATCTGGATCTCAAAAGGAGAGGCTTGGTTCCAAAGCAAGAAAGGAATCAAATAAAGTTGTCACAAAAACAGGTCCTCAGTCCAAAAGCAGGAAGAACAGTATAAAGGGAGGTGTTGTCTCTAAGACGAACAAGAAAATGACGAAAAAACAAATAGAGCCGGAACAGATAGATTCTGTCTTTGAGGGGGATGAAAGTGTTGAGCCTCAACCTGCCCTAGGTCAGCAAAGAAGAGGTTAGTTTCTTCACTCTTTGGGTTATTGCAATATAGTGTCAACTATTAGGATTATAACTTTGGTTGGGCAACAAATTTTAAAGGTTATTGTTTTTTTCACAAAATTAAATATATATATTTTGTATCAAGTTGTATTTGTTGTGATGATTAACATTTTCTTTCTTTACTGTTCAATTCCTCAAAATAGCGGCAAATAAACAATCTTCATGCAAGCAGGGTGCTTTGAAAAATCCACCAAAACAAATGAAGAAAAAGGAGACTAAAAAGATTGAACCAAAGCCAAAGGATCCACAACCAATTGCTATTGACACTTCTTCAGACAGTCCTATGACGAACAAGAGGAAAAGGAAACCACCAGGTGAGTGGTGGGCTACTGGCCTAGATGAAAGCGCCACACAGGGAAAACCAGAGGAGACAGACGATAAAGCACAGGGTCCAAAAAACAGTAAGAAAACTCCAATCAAGCAAGCAGCTGTGGATGTTTCTGAAGAACCACTGTCTTCCAAGCCTGCCCAGCAAAATCAGAGGAAGAGAAAATCTTCAACTACACACAATGTGGTGGAAAATGCAAGCGATGATGCAAAAGCCAATCAGAAAACAGCAAAGAAAATAGGTGGTCGGAAAAAAGTCAAAGCAGTTGCTCAACCTCGAGTGTCGTCACCGACTCGTGTGTCTGAGAAGGTGGTAGAAGCTGCTTCAGTCCATGATGGTGAGGAGATAAGTCCTATATTCTGCTGTCATAGACAACACAACCCTATTCCAGGTAAACTCATTCTCAAACACTTTGTTGGTCACATCAATAAATGCTGTCAAATAGTATTTGGATGTTTTATATTACTTGTTTTAAAACAAATACTTGAAAGTAACTGTTGCCATGTATTTACAAAATTAGTAATACTTGTTTTTTGTTATTGTAAATAAAACAGGTGAGCAGTTGTTTGACAAAGTCTACACATGTGACAATAGCTCTGCACAGAAACTTCCTTTTTCTTCGCTGAGAGGACCTGAAAGTTCTGAAGCAGACAAAGTTGTATGGAAAAGACAGAGAAGAGTCCCTTCCAACTGGTGGGAGGTGCCACAATCTCAAGAACCAACTGATGGACCTTTATCAACTCACCGTCCCCCTCCACAAAATTCGACAACAAACGCTCCTATTCCTGTTGCGTTTAATAAGGAGCCAAATTCCGTGAAATCCCAAAAAACGAAGAATCACAACAGGAACATTAAAAGAAACATAATCAGTACACCAAAGTCAATCAAAAGATCCTTAGCTTCCATGAATGCCATTTTTGCCTCCGAAAAAGTTAACATGGTGAAAAGTGGGCAGAGGAGGAAAAAACAGGGTCCCAGAAATATCCTTCACTCTCTTGAGGATCAGTCGGATCATTCGAGTGAGAATATGGCACATAGTGATGATCAGCTGCAGGGAAACAGACTTTCTTCTCACTTTGTTGCTGTGCAGCCCTCAGGGAATAAAACCCAAACAAGTGTCAGAGTGTCCAGCGGACCCAACACCTTATCTGATGTGTAAGCTCAGTTTAAAAAGCCAATTTGAACCCCACTTTTAACATTGGCAGATTTCTACTGTAAATACCGGCAGGTACTATTTGTATACTGTTGGACAATATCACACTGTTTGATATTTGAACTTTTTGATATTTTTTTATGAGAGACTTTATACTTGGTAGAGACAATTAAAATGACAACATAAACTGTACTTGACATATGCGCTTTTTTGAACTGAACCTTACTTTCAGTACACATCTGCAAACAAGAGTGGCTATTGTTTATTTTAGATAGCAAGCAAAAGAAACCAAGAATTAGCTACATGTGGCTAACCTTGCCTAACAATTATTTTGAATTAAGATTGCAATATCAAACTCAACAATTAGATATCAATATGCCATATGTTTTCTTTAACTGCAACAAAAATTCAGGATCTGCTCAAAAAACAGTTAATATACGACAAAATTCAACAGATTATGTAAAGCAAATATTATGTAATAAAACATTATAATTATTATTAATTATAAATAAATAATACAAATTACACAAAATCTAAAGTTATTTTATTCCACTAGCCAGAACAATTAACAAACACAAACCCGGAGTTAACTTTGGGTCAGAAGCACAGTGCCTTTATTAAATGTAATTGAGAGTGTTTTTGTTTTGTTTATTTAGGGATGTTGCATTTAGAAGTGGACCATCATCAATGATTGAGCTTCAGCGTCATGATGAGGAAGATGATGATATTGGTGAGTATTTACTAAAAATTAAAAAAGGTAGATGTTCAAAGTAGGGATTAAACCGACGAGTCTAAACTAGTCAACTAGGTATGCACATATTGACCATTTTACCCTTAACCGGAAAAAATTTATTTTGACAGATTAATGCTACCAGTTAAATGTTAAATTTAATGTTCTATTTATAAATTAATAAACGCATTACATAATTGATTTTGTTGACACCACATTTTCAGTTTCAAACAAAAAAAAATACAGAACCAGACTTCTTAAACAAACATTTCCATAGTCTCTTGGTTCACTTAATGCATCGAAACACCTAATGATTTTTTAAGGATTCTTTAATCATTGGTTATACAAACTCCTGTTTATCATTGTTAATTAAACTGTACCATAATGCATGAGTAAAATCAGGTCAGCAAGAAACTTGCAACTCTATCCAATTGTCCTTTTTCTGCAGTTATTTCCCACCTCATATACCAAATTATCAGAACTTTTTGTTCCTCAATTTCTCAGCTTATTTTGAATGTTTTGAAATGAAATTATTATAAATGAATCTGTTTTTGAAATTCTAAAAAATTCTGTTTTGAATTCTGATGTGCTCAACTGGAATATTGTATTTGATATATGCAAAAAAAACATTTCCATCCACTGAGCTGAATGGAGGAAAATGATCACTTCCTGATACACCTTTTCTGATCATTTTAATTCTAAAAATGAATGCGCGTCTTAAAGTTTCGTCACTGTATTACTTTTTTATGCTTTACCAAACTGTAGATAATAATGGAGGATGGAAACCAGCTGCTACAATTTGAGGCTTGTGCTTCATGTGAGAAGAAGCTGAAGCAGCATTTTAAAGTTGATTTCAAGCGTATAGTTTAAGCTTGAGTAATTCATTGTATTTTAAAGTAAATGTCAGGTTTTAATTATCGATCGGAAATACAAATTTAATTGTGTTGTGACTTTTACTCATGGTTTCATAAATTTCTACCTCCCCTATTCAAGTAGATAAAACTCTGCTCTTGCTATGACTTTAACAGACTTTAAAACTGGAAGAATAAACAAAGTGAGAGGAGCAGATGAAAAACATGACTTAATCTTGTATAAGTCTGGTAGGGAATTTGATATATATATATATATATATATATATATATATATATATATATATATATTTTTTTTTTTTTATTTTTTTATTTATACTTTATATTGTATAATTAAATTGAACAATTCAGGATTCAATGTTTTCGTTTTCTAATCTAAATGTATTTAATTGAAAAATACTTATTTTAGGCCTTTTTATTTTCTTTGTTTTATTAGTATTATTTTGTTTTTCTCTGTTGTAAGAAACGCTGGAGGTGCATGAAAGTTCTAGGATGTGTTTAGGATGCTAATATGATCATTAGCAGTTAATGTTCAGATAACGACCCGCGGTTGTTGATTAGGAAATAAAGCAAAATGAGCATCCCTAAATTCTAAATTAAGTAAATGAATATCCCCTTATTTCCATTATCCTCATAAACAATTTCCTCATAAGCCAAATATTTTGCAATACTTTTGAAAAAGATGAATGCTATAAAACAGCAATAATAGCATTAATTGGCCTTCAGTATGTCACATTAGAAAGGTTGGAGAAAATGAACATCAAACCACATAATTATAAACAACTTTTAACAAATGATCCACATTGAACTTGACAACTCAACATGTTTTACAGTCTAAAGCACTTAAAATTCATCAAACGGTGTGATTTGATCCTTCAATATATTTAACGATTTTTAATCCATTAGAGGCAACTAATGAAATTAACAAACCCATTGCTGAGCTGTTGCTAATGTCTCAAAAAGACAATATTTCCACTTTTTGGTAAAACATGCTTTTGTTTTTTAGATTTGCCATCAACCAAAATGACTCCTCGTGTGGAACGGGTCCCTCGGGTGTTGTCTCAGTGTGATCTTTGTGGTCCTCCTCTGCAGACTATTGTCCTAGAGGAAGAAGACTGGAACAATCTACAAACATGGTTCTCTCACCTGTGGCCTCCAGCTTCTAAAGGTAACAAGCATTGAATAAGTAATTGTTTATTGTACAAAGTGACATACAGTGCGACAGGAGGAATCCTGGCCAACCGCACAGGCATATGTTCTCACAAAGGGTCTGAAAAATCTAATCTTGGTACCTAATGTCGGGCTACCTCTGGCAAGCTCATGGAGGGCTGTGCGGCCCTGCAAAAAAATACCATCCCACACAATTACTGACCCACTGCCAAACGGGTCATGCTGGAGAATTCTGCAGGCTGCAGAAAGTTCTTCACTGCCTCTCCAATCTCTGTCATATGATCAGTGTGAGTCTGCTTTCATTTGCGCACAAGAGCAACGTGCGCCATTTGGGAATTTTCAATGTGGGTTCTATATGGAAAATTCCAAACGTCCTGCACGGTGTTGGGCTGTAAGCCCAACGCCCACCTCTGCATGTCAGCCCCTCATACCACCCAAATGGAGTCTGTTTTAGACCGTTTGACTCAAAGTGAATGCACATTTGTGTCTTACTTAATGTAAAATTGCAGGGATTTGGCAGTGCTCCTCTTGTTCCTCCTTGCACAAAGGCAGAGGAGGCGGTTTCCTACTTGGTTAATGCCCTCCTATGGCCTCCTCCATGTCTCCTGATGTACTGGCCTGTCTCCTTTTAGCAACTCCATGCTCTGGGAATTACACTGATAGACACAGCAAACCTTCTTGCCACAGTTTGCATTGATGTTGTGATCCTGGATGAGGTTCACTGCCTGAGCCACTTGTTTGGGTTGAAATTGTGGTCTGGTGATAAGAGAGTTTGTAAGCGGAAGGTTGTGGGTTTGAATCCCAGGGCCAGCAGACAATGACTGAAGTGTCCTTGATTAAGGCACCTTACCCCTGTTTGCTCTGCAGTTATGATTGACTAATGCATAATAATAATATTGGCTTTGGATAAAAGTGTTTGCCATATGAATAAATGTAAATGTAAATGAAAGCACCTCCAGTATTCAAAAGTTATCAAATAATTTGCCAGAAAGCATAGGAACTGAGGAGGGGTCTGTGGTCACCACCTGCTAAACAACTCCTTTATTGGGGGTGTCTTACTGATTTCCTATAATTTCAACCTGTTGTCTATTCCATTTGCTCAACATCATGTGAAATTGATTGTCAATTGGTGTTGCTTCCTAAGTGGGCAGTTTGATATCACAGAAGTATCTGTAAGTTTATACCGCTGGTGAGAGCTTCAAGATGGCTGGAAGTCATTCATTTTCAATGTGAGCCAGCGGCGTGAGGTGGCAAAGTGAAGTGCGTCCTGGACCGCAAGAGCGTCAAGGAAAGTTAAAATCAGGTCAACTTTAGTGTAATGAGCTATGACCTGCTTCGGCGGCAACAAATCAAAAAGTAGAAGTGCTTCAAATGAGTCCAAAGAAAGCAGTCTTGTAAACTTTATTTCCGACCACATTAGTTCCAGAGCAAAATGGAGTATAAACTAATAACCACTGTACAGGCTTTTCTATTTTACATGACATGTCCTTGTTTGCGTACAGGGACATAAAAAAAGAATGATTCGTGAATCAAGGTTTCTGAAATCATGAGTTCTTGATGTTCATTTACTCTGTGTACCTGAAAGCTAAGGGGTGTTTAATAACATTTTAGCTGGACAATAACTAAGGGCCCACACCCTTCCATGTTTTTTAGTGGCTTAGTCTTTAATTAAGTAATTCATGTAACATATTTCTGTTCACATTTAGCATATTCTCTTTTCTAGAGGGGCATGTTGTAAGTCCCGACGACTTCCACTGGCACTCTTATGGAGGCCGAGCTATGGGTCATGTGGTTGACCTTCAGCGCAGTTCTTTCTCACATGGAAAGATTCTGTTGGGGTCTTTTATGAAGAAACCCCCACAAATTGACCTGGACACAGTATCTGTGAGTAGAACGCACATTCTTTAATACTTACATGTTCTTCCGAGTATTGTCAGGTATATTTTAAGTTTTATGAGTATTATTTTGTTTACACATTTTTGTTCATATGGGCACTCTAGAAAGTGCTTGGTTGTTTATGCTGAATGGTGCTGAATCTGTAGTTAATTATGTTAAATGTTCTTAACACTGTGTGTATAGGTAAACTGTCTGATATAATTTCAACATAATTTTTTGTATTTTTGTTTTTAGGTATTCAGCATTATATCAAGTTGTGTGCGTGTTGAAATTGACGGGGTGAAGTCTGTCTATAATTCTGGACAAGTGTTTATGATACCTTCTGGTGAGTGAAAACTATGTATGAAACCATGTATAAACGTTTAATTAACAATTGATTTCCTCAATGTAATGATTTTTATTTTGTTCGTTTATCTACCAGGACGAATGTATACCATCCATAACCTTTGTCAAGAGCCTGCTGTGCTGATTTACCACAGGACACAGTCAGATCAAACACACTGCTGATGGAATATTGAACTTGGAATATGGATTTTCAACTGTATATTTTTTTAATAAAATTATTGATGTAAAACTTTCAAAAGAAATACAAACATTGTCTGACATGCTAGATGTTTTTTTGTGTTAGTAGAAAGAAAAGGATTGTCATTGAACTGGCAACTGTGAAACATGATTTTTTTAAAGTGTAAAAAGCTTTGGTACAAACCAATTGTACATGTACATATCTGTTGTTTTTTATTTCTTTAGAGTTTCACAGGAATTTTGAAAAAAGTGTTTTAGCTGTCAGTAGGGGTCAGCATATCCTATGTTTTATTTTATTGCTTTTGTGCATGCATTGAGGGCACATGCATAGACTCAAGATGGATCATTACTGGAGTTTGATTTGGTGATGTGTAGAGGACTCTTTCGGTTTGTTTGTGTATTCACATCTAGACAAAACAGTTTGTTTAAATGTAGCATAAAAACATGCAGTTGCTTCAGTCTAGCTCGATTTACAAAAAATAGAATTTGTCCTTTTTGTTAAGTTTTTAATGTACATTTTTAGATGCTGCAGCTTTATTCATTACTCTGAAAAAAGAAATAAAACCTTTTTTTAGACCAATTTCGGCTGTTGAGCACCATCTTTTTCTGGATGACTCACTTCAAAACCTTTTTTTTTGTAGACCAGTGGGGTCTTTTATAATTGAATCAATCAAAACAAAACATGAAACCTAAAACTTTGTAATTTGCTGTTGTTACATAAATCTTAAAATTGAACATATTTAGCCCTTTAATGATATTGATAATGTGTTAGTCTGAATACTGTCAAAGTACTAGAAGTGTGACACTAATACCTGAAGGACTTTGTTTATAAAGATAATTAATCATATTATGCTTTAATATGATTATTCACCAAGCAGCTTGGTGAAAAAAGAACAACTGTTTGAGGAAATGTCAGAAATTGGAAGAGGTCTCCACAGAAGATCTCTCCTAATGGGGTATCAATGATGCTAAGAACGGTGAAGTATTAGCCCAGAACCAAACGGGAGGAGCTTGTCAATGCCGTGAAGAGAGCTGGGACCATCATTTACTAGACTACTGTCAATAATACATTAAGTCGTCATGCTGTAAAATCAGGCATCGAACGGAAGGTTACCTTGCTTAAGTCAGCCCATATCAAGGCTCGTCTGAAGTTTGCCAGAACGATCTGTATGGAGGAGTGGGCCAAAATCCCTCCTGCAGGAATAATTTGACCTCTGTATTTGTTAACAAAGGTTTCTGTACCAAATATGATTTTTTTACATGTACATTTATACATATGGCATACGCTTTTATCCAAAGCGACTTACAAGTATTGTGCTGTGGCCAATAAGCACTTTATAGTAAACAGGAGTCTTGCTCAAGGGCACTTCAGTCATTGTCTGCAGTGGGATTTTTTTGACTCAAATAATCAAACACTTATTTGACACAGTTATTCACAAATAAATTGTTTAAATATCATACTTTGTGATTTCCAGATTTTTCTTTTAAGATTCAGTCTCTAACAGTAGAAATGCACCTATGTTGACAATTCTAATCCTCTCTGTCATTTGTATGTAGGAAAACTTTGCAAAATCACATGGTTATCAAATACTTTTTGACCACACTGTACTTTTTATTATTGGCACCTTTATTTACAACACATGCACATGTATGCTTATCTTAAACATATATCAGAACGCCTTATTTAGACATTTAGAATAATTCTGGGTAGTTTCATTTTCATCCTTCATGAGCGAAAATGTGGAAAGGTTCCCAATTGTTGTGGCATCTCCTTTGAGATTCATAATTCATTTCTTTATCATGCAGCTCACCTGTGGATTTAGGCGTCATTGTATTTCTTGAGGACAAATGGGTGAGAAAAATGAGCAGATCCTAGAAAAACCCATCACTGGGCTGATTGATGTTGCCTAGAAACCAAAGATATGTCAAACAAAGTGCTCCGTAAACCATAAGCTGTTTAATGGGGATTTCTGTGTGCTTTCCTAGTGGATGGAATATCTGTTTAACTATACAAAGCCAAGATTTGTTTTCAATCAGATTTTTTTGTATATAGTATGCCATGACAATGGTTCCTCATATAGACCCGAAAGGGAAGCTGAATGATAAAGAGATCTAACATTTTGGTACCAGTCGTATCTAGGCGATGTTAGGAAAAAGAAACATTTGAATGACATCATTTCTATATATATGATGCTACTGTATTGTATTACTTAAATAAGTAAAATAATGTATAGAAAACTAAACGAGGTTTATACAGAATCTCGATAGGATCCCGGGTTGGTTTTTCTCTATGGACACGATGTGAATAAAATTTAGGATCAATCAAAAGTGTTGGCATGGGTAGATAAAACATAAAGGAACCTCAAAGCTGTTGATCCTTCTGATTTATAGGATTGTGGAGGTTCTGTGTGCTTAATGCATTAAAATGCTGCAGCCTTTTTCTCCTCACATGGTAACATTGATTACGGTGCACTCGCATCTGTGACATTAAGTGAATCTGAGAGCTGAGTACAGATGGTGAAAGGACAGAGGTAGAGATGTAAAGTAGAGCTTTTAAAGGACACCAGATACATGGCAGCTGTAAGAATCCCGACTAAAACACATTAAATGTAGATTACATTAAATAGGCAAATAACTTACACTACCTTCAGAAAATGGAAATGTTTGGATGTACAATCTATACTTTTATCTAAAGGCATTGTTTATTTTATCAAAAACAATGTTTTAACCGTTTGAGCTAACAAATCTTGCATTTTTAGCTTTAGGGAAAATTATTTTAGAGTTAATGTATAGCCTTTCAAATAAAATTGATTTTAAAAATCATAGGTAACCAAAAAATGAAGAAAATGTCATTACATTTCAAACCATTTTTCATCTGCAGAATGCATAAAAAGATATTTTGAAGAAAGTAACCGAACAGTAGTGGCACCCATTCACTTCTATTGTATAAACACAAAATCAAAGTAAGCGAATCGGTGTCGTTGCTGTTCAGTTATCAACATTTTTCCAAATATCTTATTTTGCGTCCTGCAGAATGAAGAAAGCCATTCAGGTCTGAAATGACAAAAGGGTGAAAAATAATGACATCATTTTCATTTCTGATGAACTTTAAGACAACAAGAAGCCCTCAAAGTCAGGCAGCTTTCTTTAGCTTTTCATAAACAAGTTTATGGTTTAAGTGCATTCCTTTAAGTCAATAAACCTCCTACTATCAGAAAATATATGTTTGTTTGCCTTTTGCAAAGATGATAATCAGCATAATGTGTGCAATGGCTTTGAGATCAGTAGTGAAAGTCAATGCTATCAAGGCAAATCCAGAGGATACTGTAATTTCCTTCTATTGTTGACATTTTTCTCTGAACCCATTGGTTTGTTGCTTCGCACATCTGTCAGTTTCAAATAAAGCCATTAAAATCAAATCAGAGAAACAATAAGGCGCTTTTACGAAAGGGTTTGCTTGTAGCGCAGCGGCAGGTTTTGCAGCGTTGAACAAATAAAGGAAATTTCCCATGTCAGACACTTAGGAAAAGTAATCCGTTATCTAGATGAACCCTGATTGCTTTAATCCTGTCTACTTATAGTTTGTCAAAAAAATGGCTAATATATATTTGACCCCAAACTTGGCTCGATGAAGAGCAAGCTGGACCACTGGGATCAACATTATCAATATGTAATATTTTTTATAACTTGTATCAGTATCGTTGAAGGATAAAAGAAATGTGTCCTATCTCCTGACAGCATCAGTTAGAAAGAATAATATTTATTGTAATTTTTAAAATATTTATATTAATAATACAAAAAGATGTATTTTGGCTGTCATATGTGTCATATGTATTTTTGCATAAAGTTATATATCTTTAACTGTAAATATGGACTAATTAGTGTTCACTTCATTTCACTCTTTCTTGCCAAATGATTATATGACTAATCTGTACCAAGGAGACAATACAGAGCCATCTGTATCTTGTATTGTTTAAGATATTGTCTTTTGAAAATCAGAAATGTATCCGCTTCCAGCAGGCTTTTTATTTATTCATCAGGCAGAATTTAACATAGCTAACAGCGTATTATGTGAGAGATGGTAAACACTTTCATTTCAGTGCCTAGTCAATCAGAAAATTATTTTATAAATGTCATGTTGTCCTGTCACTCAATGCACTGAAATGATTAAGAGCCTCAAACATTCATTCAAGTAATTAGGCAGGTCGTTTTCATTTTATTTTAGTCCCACTAAATATATTAAGACTGAAACAAATCCTTTGTTCATAAGGCGGCTCTTTATTAAGATTTTAACCTTATCCTTTTCATTCAATCATTGGGACTCAGAGATTTAGTGAAGCTAATTTAAATTCTCATTTACAAAAGTGGATGTCTGAAACAAAATAAGAAGTGAAACACATTTGCTCATATGCACTTGGTGAGTTTAAGATGAGAGACACCTGAAGACAGAATAAACAGGCACTTTCCTGCTTCAATAGCTCCGTCAAACACGTGATCTGCACTGATGTACAGCCACCCGCAGGGGTGAATGATGGCACTCGGGAGCCCACCCTACAGATTGGGTGAGACAGGTGAAAAAAAACGTGTCGGGAAAGCTATCACGCAAAACATGGATTTTTTCCTATACATATACTATTACTTTAAAAAAAACTTAAAACGCTTAATTTATCTTTCAATTATGCAAATCGTGAAAAATAAACATAACACGCATATACAGGAAACAACAGGAATACCAATAAGGGTGTCACTACAAATAAACCCACTATAAATACAACAAGAACTTACTATAAAACACGCCGTTTTGAGATTTTCGCTACCAATATAGAGTATCAATGATTCATTTTTCTGAATCGATTGTTCTGACGATTTGGGTAAATGAACACTGAGGTCGTTTGTGTTCTTACAAGTCCAACTCTCTAACCACAAGCCCAAGACCCCTGAAATTTGGTGACATACAAGAGTTTTGGTGTGTTGCACAATATATAGCAAAAAAGTAGATTGTTACTGAAAAAAGATCTTTACATTTATACATTTTACATTCACAAAATGATATCATGCTATAAAACTGAAGTGGCATAATGTTAAGCTACCTAAGATGTATGAAAGTAAAAAGGTATGTTTTTAAGACATGCTATCTTTGTGTGTATTTGTTGATGTGACATGGTTTATTCTCTTATAATGGTAATTTATCTCTTTCAGCAGATAGACATTATCCATATCGCGTGGCAGGGCAGGAATTAAGTTGGCAGGTGGCAGTGAGGTACAAATGCAAGAGCCGTGATTTTTTTTTGTTTGCTTCAGCGAAATCTTACATGCTTACATAAAGTATAGTCCTAAGGGGGGAAAAGGATGGTAAATGAATAAAGAGAATTAGTATCTATTATTTTTAGAGACACAAGTTGCATGTAAGAGGTTTTTGTCTTAGGAGTTCATATTTATGTCGCAAAACTATTATCTATTGAACACAGAGAAAGATATTTCGAAGCATGCTTGTAACAAACAGTTCTTAGGCACCATTGACAACCGAATTGACAATCGTACGAAAAATTATAATGGTTGGCAAAAGTGACCCAGACCCTTTTTGCTGTCCAACATTCTTCAAAATATCAAATGTTTGAGTTCAACAGAACTATAAATTATAAAATAGTTAATGGGGTCCAAGAACTGTTCGGTTTTTAGCAGTCTTCCAAATATCTTTCTGTGATTTTATCAAAACAAAACAAATATGGTGAGGATTGTTCTGCTTGCTGGACTCCCGGTTTGCACTACCAAACCTCTGCAGATGGCACAGAATGCGGCAGCAAGAGTGGATTTCAAGGAACCAAATAGAATGCCCATCACACCTCTCTAAATCAAGTTACATTGACTCTCCATAGCAGCTTGTGATGAAATTTAAATCTCTCCGTTTAGCCTACAGGACCAGGTTCAACACCCAGTTATCTTCACTCGCTGATTCACAAGTCTCCAGATCCATGGGCTCTACCAACGATTGACGTCTTGCGGTGACGTCTTGAAGATATTGCTCTCTCACACCTTCTCTGCATCGTCCAGAATGATTTGCCTCTTAATACACATTCGGCAGATTCAGTCTCTATCTTAAAATAAACGCCTAAAATCTTTTTCATGTACACCTAACCCACTTAAACCTTTCGTTACCCACTCACTCTTAAAAAACGTTCCTTCCCTCCTACAGGTTTTATCTTGCCTTATGTAACAGAGTAAACTCATTGTAGCATGCTACTATTGTTATCCCTGACATTTGCTGCTTTATTTTCTTTTATTTTCTAAGTCACTTTGGATAAAAGCATCTGCTAAATTACAGAAAAGCTTCTTTATCTTTATTGTCTCAATGAGTTCCTTATTAATGAAAGATGCTACGGTCATTCCAGGTGACATGGCTTTGGCATGTCTTCACCGGTTGGCAATGTAAAACATTCATTAACAGAGATTATTGCATACTTATTTCTTGAGCTAGTGAAAAGACTTTCATTTCCCCTGTGTGTGATATTGCTAGGAGGAAATTGGTTATTAGAAGAATACTAGACATGTGATTCATCCACATGCAAAATGCTCTGTGTTCACAAATGTTCAGCTTCTACGCATACATATTTATACAAGCATGTCATAAATAAAAACACTGCAGGCTTTAAAATAGAAATGATAGAGAGCCATGACATGAGCATCATCTTAGGTTATTGCCTCTGCATTTAATTAGCAAGTTGCCCGTGGCCCTTATTCAGTTAAGCCGGAAAGTTCAGCCAAGGGTATTGTAATGAAAATTGCTTGAATGCAAGAAGCCAACTGACAGAACGCATGTTAAACTTCAGTGACATTTAAATCCGATAGACTGCTTTTAAAAACAGTTTAAGAGTTGCTGTACATGGTTGCCCTGTTCCTTAATAGAAAATCTTGGGTTTAGATCTTAGTTTGTTCTAAAATAAAAATGATTTTATTATTTACTCTGCCTCTTGTCATTTCTAACCTGTATGACTTTCTCTACATAACACAACATAACGATATTGTGACGAATGTTGGTACCTTGAACTCATTTACTTGCATTGCATTGGCACCAGTGGGTTGCATGGGTTCCAATGCTGATGATTACCAACTTTCTTTAAAATATCTTTGTGTTCTGCAAAAGGAGGTAAGTCATACAGAATGAGACAAGGGTGAGTAAATGATGACAATTTTCCTTTTTGGGTGAACTACTTCATTAATAACACTGGCATTACTTTGCTTGCCATCTGCACAAAGACTATTATATTATTAATATTTGCTGTACATTAAGATTATAAGTTCGCCATAACTTGCTGTCCCAATGGAATGCCAATGAAGTCATCAAATATTTCCTAAGTCATCGAAACTCCCATTAGCACTGATAAAACTCCTCGTTTATACTAAGTAATTTTACAAAACTGTAGAAGATTCTAAAAATAGACATGAATCTACATATTTTCTTAACTTTTCTTGATGCAAAGTGATTTTCTGTCAAAGCCGCTAAACCGGGCTTGTTGGCGAAATGCCTGGTTTGAATGCAGCATTCGATCTGGGAGCTTTCCAGATACTGGACGGATAGTCCATCGTCCCCCCACTCACTGCGGTCGTAAAATAACCAATTAATGTAAAAGCTTTGGGGATATCATCAATAAGACGGCGACATTTTCCACCGGTGTGTGGCACAGGGACAGTTATAGTGTTGAACAAGAGCCATGGGGCTTTAAAGCAGCATTTCTGAAAGTGATAAAAGTAACTGTCTATTCCGTAAGACTGCTCGGCCTCAGGTGGCCATTAACTGGGGCAGTTTTGTGTGGCTTAAGGTCTTGCTTGTGTGCATTGTGACCAGTCAAGGATATACTGTATGCATGCAGGGTCTTGAAGATGACAGATAAATATTTCTAAGATTAATGCAAGAAAAATTTCATAAAGCTATATTGCAGACTTGTCTCAGTTGTTCATGGATTTAGATTTGGAAATCTATGCCACACACCATAAATATTTTTATGTACAGCACAGTTTATTATAACTGAACACACATCATAAAAACAAGGCCACCCTAATAACAAGGTCAGGGCCTTGAACTGGAAAACAACTTGGAGTCAGCATTCTACAGGCGGTGCCAGACAATTCCAGACTTTCTTTTGGCTTAATGGGGCCAAAGAGATAAACCGCATCCCAACATGGCAAACCTGTATTTTTTATTGAAAGCGATAGTCTATAATGCATCTGAGATGCATTAAAATGAATAACACATGCTCATAACCCACATTGCTTATTACTCAGGTTGCTATCTTATCACCATTGGGAGAAGCACATTTGTTCATCTTGCACCACTATAAATATAACAAGGGAACCATTTTGATGCGGTGGTTAATTTTAGCTTCTGCTGATGTTATCTCACATATAATCTTTGTGCATCCCTCTCAGACACAACCTTCCATGGCATCTGTGATATGTCTGATGATTTGTTAGAAGAGCAGAAGATAAACAAGAGGAATGAAATGAAAGTTAAATGACCTTTAAAAAATATTTAGTATTTGTTTTGAATCTTGAAATTAAAATGCTCTATACTTTTTTTTAACAGAGCTGTTACCAGCAGATTTTGTACATGTTAAATAAGTTAAAAAATGACAACTTGATTCAAAGGATGCTTGCTTAAATAGACATTGAATCACATCAAATCAAATAAAATCACATTTAATCAAATACAAATTAATAACATTACTGAACAGATTCATGATCATTGATGCCATCTGTGCTCCATCGGCACTGGCCGTTACTCAAATACAGGACCTTGTGTTCTGGTGGAGACACACCGATTGCTGAAGTTTACACTGAATCCACCGTAATATCAAGAACACATCCAGGTACTTGTGTTTTCTGTACTTGTGTTCTTGAATAATTTAACTGGATTGTTAAGAACCCAGATTAAGAAACAGCCACTGAGTTTTACCAAAGGACCGTTTTTTAAATAAAACTTTGAGCTTATGGCCTTGTGCCAAACCCTGACCCTTTGGCAGATTCTTATAAAATATTACTTGTGCCCTTATGATATACAAACAGCCAGGATCGCAGTTGCAGGTTCTCAGCCTTCTTTATATTTATTTGTTCAGGCAGCTCACCTGAGTACTAGCCCTGACCTGTAAGCATTGACAGGTTTCTTTCCTAGTAACATATGTCTTGACCCTCCGAAGCCACTTCGGTATTTTAGTGTATCAGGCTCATGATAAGACAATAAGCATTGCATGTGAGGATTAGAAGTTTTAATTAGTTTTTGTATTTTTTTTACCCGTTTACTGCATAGATTTCCTGGTGCAAAGAAAAGTTTTGAATAAAGCTAATGTGATAAAAAAATGAGTCACAAACAACCTTCATTGCCATCCTATATAAAAAATTGACACTAATACACTTGAATGCTTGTAATAATTTTACAGAAAGAAAGTTTGTTAATTGAAAAGAATAATCTGATCTTTAACAATATGTTTTCTTTAACAACTAACTTATGACACATAAAATAAAAGGAAACTTCAGTTGCAATATGCATTTTATGATATCTCACTGATGTATTGTTCTGCACTTCCAGCAGTTTTTTCAAAATATCTTCTTTTGTGTTCTGCAGAAAATTTTGAAATGACAAGAGGGAAAGTAGATAACACACTTTTCTTATTTGGGTGAAGTTTCACAATGATTTTGTTTCAGCTACCTCTGTCATTTCCCTCATATCCCATAGCACCTAAATCTGGGGAATTTAGTTTTGATCTCCTTATACATATAGGGCTAGCCATGTTTTTGAAAATGTGAGATCGCTTAAGTCTCCTGCCTCCAGAGAATGCATTCCGTTTCATGCCCTCTTTATGAACTAATTCTGCATTGTTTACTCCTTGAACCCTCTCAACTCAACATTGATTTATATACAGTAGCACCATGTATCATTTTCCATTGTTACAATATATATTTAATGCATTGCTTTACATCAAATTGATCCAAAATGAATACATTTATTTGTAAATTGAATGTATTGCTTCTATTAAACATACATATGTAATGACTCACAGCCAACACAAACATAAGACGATCTACCAGAACACACAGACAGGTGCACAGCAACCCTATCAGAGATTAAGAACTTCTGTACATGGTCTACAGAGATTTACTGGATTGTGCTGCTCGTTGTTTTCCAATGACCTAAATGGCATGACATATGATTTTCATTTATGTTTTCACTTGCCCTTTTTTCTGAGCACTGCTGCATTGCATCATGAGTTGAATACATTTGACAGGGGCTGCCCTAAAGGACTGATCAGCAGTAAGTTGGGCAGTGGAGCTAAAAAATGATGTTTATTTCTGTAGTCTTTTCATGAGGAGAGCAAGCGCATCGGTTGACATTCAGCATTCTTCCTGCAAAGGCATACATACGTGACTCGAACTGGAGGCAAAGAACTGAGACGGTGGGGTTTAATAAACACAAGTGCGAGATAAATGTGACCTTCAAACAGATGACTCACGTGCGCACGGACGCTCGCATCATCCCAAATCATTGGGCTCTGTAGATTTTTTGCATAACTGCAGGGGACATAAATACTGTCTCTTCCGCACCGCTACTGTCTATGCAGCTCTGTCTGTCTAATACTCTGGGATATACTGCCTTGATAGTTCACACAAAAATGGAAACGTGTTTTCGGTTACTCACACTCTTGACATGTCGAACCTGTATGAGTTTCTTTAGTAAAACATGGAAGAAGATATTTCAGAGAATGTTGGCAACAGGCACCCATGCACTTGGTTAATTGCTGGTGGACTGTCAACATTCTTCAAAATATCTACTTTTGTGTTCTGTAGAAAAAAGCAAGTCGTAAAGATTGAATATATACAGATATATTTAGACTAGTAAATTTTGGATGCTCTACCACAATAGACTCTAATGAGATCTCTCTGTGATGAACCCAAAACAGATAGTAGTGCTAGATTGGCTCTTTCATCTTGCCAATATAAGGGCTCAGCATAATCACTGCTCATACTGAGCAAATACAGATGGCAGGGCACTTCCACGCTGTTGTTTTCCTTATTCTCCCAGGAAGAAGATTAAAGTGTCCTGGCAAATATCACGAAGCTAATGTGGATTGTCGTGTGCACGCTGCATCACATTGTATCAATAAATCCAAAGTCTGATTGACCTAATAAAAGGTTTGACACAACTGGAGAAACTCCTGACAGGTTGATGGAATTTACCTTCCGCTAAAAATCTCTAATCTGTTTAAAAGCTTCTCCGGGCCAAAGTTATGACTCAAAGGGATGAGTCAGATGTATGAAAGTTTGTTTTCATTGTCAAAACTTTAGGTTGTTTGTTTAAAGAAAGATCTGCAAAACACTGTTTTATGCCAGTTAACACATGAAAGAATCAGATTTCGTGTGGGTTATGGCGGACCCATGTTGTTGAGGTTGGACCCTCTGATCTCATAGACATCCTGGTCTTTCATTTATATGCTGATTTCCAGAGCGAAATAGAAATTGTATTCAAATTACTCACCGGGTCTGCAACTAGAGATAAAACATGATTGGTTATGGGCAGAAACAAATTAAAGCCTTATTTTAAGTTTAATATAAACAAACAATTTTCAAGCATTTTACTTTTCCTTAAATGTGGCATATCACTGCTGACAGAGTGAATATTTAAATTTATATGAATGATGGGTATTTTCTGTTTTAATTAATGCATGCTTAATTGGATTGTTACGTTTGTCTTATCATTGCATTGAGTATATTTACTTGTGTTGGAAATTATAACATTTTATATGCAGGGAGCAAACAAATGTCAAAACTATCACTGTTATCGTAACTCTTATTAAATTAAATAATACCAACAATACTTCGAAAAGTATTTCCTTTTAAACTGTTTTTAAAGTCCGTCAAAATAACAAATTGATGTCATGAATTATTCAACCTCCAGTTGTTCCCAACCTTTATAAATTCTTAATTTTAATAGATATTTTGAAAAATGTTAGCCACAGAGGATTTTCTGGGACACAGATGACTTCTTTGAACACAAAATAAGATATTGTACAGACGTCTTGTAGAGCCAAAGACCCTAAGTCAAATGTCTCCCATTCCTTTACACAACTGGGATTTCATTTTATATCAGTTAATGAATGAGTAGGAGGCAGGAACACTGACTGTGTTTAGCCTAAAGGGGCAAACCAATCACCAGTCAGAGTTGAGATGAGTAGAAAGCCATTGTCTGCTGTAATCAGATGGGGCTTTTTAAAGAAACTCATTCTGTGAAGTGAGTGAA
This sequence comes from Triplophysa yarkandensis, assembly GCA_033220385.1. Classification (NCBI taxonomy): domain Eukaryota; kingdom Metazoa; phylum Chordata; class Actinopteri; order Cypriniformes; family Nemacheilidae; genus Triplophysa; species Triplophysa yarkandensis. The sequence continues at coordinate 8,407,396 of CM065676.1, read as the reverse complement.
ACCATTTGATCATTTCTTATATTCAGCACATGACTACCAGTCATAATCAATTCTCAGTAGACGTCTGTGTGGAAACATCCTTTAACTCCATGAAATAGAAACATTGAAGTTTTAGTAGAAGAGACAGAGCTGTGTTAGAGGTAATTGGTTTTACTTTGGCTTATTGAGACACAGTGGGTCAATAATAAAGTTTGTTTACAGAGTTTTTTAAACGTGTTAGGATTTGGTTTATCTCATATGTATTTCTTCATAAAGATTTCTTTTTAAATTGAATTAAACAAGATGTGAGTATTGAGGAGTTAAATAATGAGTTGCTTTGACAAGAGTCTCCATGTCGATAACCATATTTTGCTGCTGTCTTACAAGTTATTCAGCTCACGTGTGTATTACTTAAGAAAAGTTTTATGCTGAGGAGAAATCAGATCATTTATACCTTGCTGATGGTGAAAGCGTTTCTGTCTTTTGTTCTGTGTGTGACTGTTGTTGGCAACAGGCATGTGAAAGTATGCTTTTATGTTGTAAACTTCATCTCTTAAAAATAGCAGCGTTAAACAGTTCAAAAAGGTCTTTTCTCATTAGAATTGTAAATCTTGCGATGTGCTTGCAGATATTGAATGAAAGAAAGTTTGCAGAAACATTCTTGCCTAGTACAAAGAGGAGAAAGATCACATTAATATGAAAAGTACTTTGGAGTTGAGCAGTTATAAATATATTTGCATAAATTGTACCAGGCAATTTGGATGGCATGATTAATATCAATTTCTCTTACATCAGTGGAATTAACAAAAAAATTGTATTCGCATTTAACCCAGCTGTGGACTGATTGTTAGAGAGTTTAAATCTGCAGCTACACCTTTAGAATTATGTTTAGATGTACACTTAAAGGGGTCGTTCACCCAAAAATGAACATTAATTTTATTTAAAAGATGCAGGACTTTGTTTCTTCTGCAAAACACAAAAAAATATTGGAATTGAGGAATGCTGGCAAGCATGTTTTATTAAAAGCAATATTAAACCAATGGACCTGGTAAATGAAAAAAATCACTGGTTCCCATTTACTATCATTTTTCAAAATATCATTTTTCTGCAAGGGAAAGAAAACCATACAGGCATTAAGTGACAAAAGGTTTAGTAAACATTTACAGAATGTTTCATTTGAGAACTATTTGTGTCTAAATATCCGTTCATGTGTAAATGCACACTTAGAAAGCTTTGCACCCCCACAGAGGATCAAGATCACATAAAATTGGAATCAAAAAATTCTTCAAAAACTATAGCCTGTCAACAGCCAAAGTCACTATTTCAGATAATGACTTTCCAGGATTGACGCTTTCAAGATTTATTGGGTCTGAGTGAATCTTTTAAGTCCATCTGTCAGTTTTGCAGCATCACTTTGTCACTTTCTCTCTTGTAGGAGTCATGGATGAAGTTTGAACATGCTGAATTTCTAGCCAGAAGGACATTGGATTTCGGCATGCGGTGTTGTACTAAACTTAGCTAGCAAGATTGCATGGATTTTTGAAGCTTGTTTTGTCATCGGTCAATATTTGCCACAGTAGGGTAAAACCAACATCTGGTGTTGTATTTTAAGCCAAGGAAATGCTGAAATATTGAATAATGCATGTTATTAGGGGACTCAACAAGGTTTCTTAGGGGGCTGTTGGTGAACAATTTATTTCTCTATAGTTGTTTGCTGTCAAAAAAATTATGATTCGACAACATTGATCAATTGTGTTCTGCAAAATAATTTATAAACAATATTTGAGTTAGTAACCAAACATTACTAGCCCTAATGACTTCCATTTTCTGGACACAAAACTACTGAGTCATTTTTCTTTAAAATTTTTTGTTGTTGACAGTAGATAGAAGACTAAACTAGTGGGTGAATAAATTATGCCACATTTCTTAATTCTGGTGAACTACACTCAAAAATATACTTTTAGGTGAAACAATTTACATTCTAAATGAAAATAAAATAGATACTTTTAAATTACGTTTATATATTGTTTATATGTTGAGTGTATGTTAGTATAAATATTTCGTATAAATATTAGAATTCATCAAAAATATTGGTGTATAATACAAATGTTATTATGTATACAAGTATAAAATAACTAAAATATGTGTAATTATAATATAATTATTTTGAAAAAATTGATTTAAGTTTATATAACTGTTTGTTTTTGTGATATTTTCAAAGCCAAAATAAATATTTAAATAATAAGTGTATATCTTTATTAGCTCTTCTGAGATGATGGAGTTTGAAGTACTATATCACCTTTTGCTACTGTGAGATCTCAACACCTGGAGGTTATACAGTAATAGGGTGCATTTTTGACACCTCTTACCTTTAACATACAGGTTTCACACAAAAAGAAATGATGGCCTTGTTTCTACAGGTTTAAGGTACATGACTGTGCTTCAGGGGCTTCGTGGTTTAATTAAAATTCCTATTAATAGACTGTTTAGTATTGTCCTGTGGTCATCCAATGACCTTAAAAATCTTGCCTCCATGCAGGTATGATAATGACGTCTGTAAAGATACTTTGGGAAGCTCAAAATATATATAATGTATAAAATAATATAAGTATAAGTGTGTGAAGAGGTAGATGGTAATGGTTTTGTACACATTTGGATTTCAAATCCAGTCTGATGTCCAAAGGGTCATATGATGATATTTGATTGGTGGTTATTATAGCAATGATGTACTGTACATCTAGACTACAAAAGACTGAGCTGAGTCAGATATGAGGTACAAACAGATTTTTGCTGCCCGTCTGAACAAAGCTAAAACGTCTGAATTCCATGTATGTGTTAAGATGGATCCGTAGTGCCCCAAAAAATTAGTTGTCTTTCTAACGTTGATACAGTTCTAGTATATAGATGAAATGTACTGACCCTTGCCAACAGAACATATAGCAGAGGTCACACCATTACCAATCGTTTTTAGGAAGGTGTGAGAAATTGCCAACACCCAGTCAGCTCTTCCTCACCCCTCTTAGTCTCAACAAGAAATAAAGACATTCTTACTTCTCACCTCATCCGTCACTTCCAAAAAAAGAGGGCTGGCTGATGATCTCAGACCAGGATCGAATCCGTTCTGCATCACTACCCATGCATGCGTTGGCTTGTGCATCTGTTTCAGACTGATATCAAATATCAAACAAGATTGTGAAGTTACAGGTGTGTTTGGTTTTTATCTCAAGGTGATTATTGCAAGGTTTTATGTAATTTGTCATTTCATTCTCTTTAGAACACAAAAGCAGTTATTTTGAAGAATGTGGTGAACTGGCACACATTCATCTACTTTGGATCATATGATGGATGCAACTGCTGTTCGAGTACCAACATTCTTCTAAATATTTTCTTTCATGTTCTGCAGAAGTCCGTTTTTAAATTCAAAGTCATCATTTTTACACCTTGTCATTTCTAACCTGTTTTACAGAACATAAAAGATATTTTTGGGTTCCAACATTCTTCTCAAATGTCTTTTTAAAGAAAGTAAATCAATACAAGAGGTTGAGTAAATGATGAGACGCATTTCATTTTTGGGTAAACTATTACTAAAAGGTTCAATTCTAAATCTTTACTGTGTAAAAAATTTATTTTATTCAGGGCATCACTAAAGTAAATGGTACACTCCAATAGTAGTGGAAACTTCTCCAGTAGCCCCATAAAATGACCTAATGCCGCACAGATATCTCCGGCGTTTAGAGAATAAAGATTCCAGCTCTGCAGCACTTACTTTTGGGACAGACTTGGCTTGTGGGCTGGGTAATATTTGGCGCACTCTTCAGTTCTAAAACTGTCTATTTACTTCATTATGTCCTTCATAAAGTCAAACCTATTTACCACCACAAAGCCGTGGGCCTGAAAAACGCTGGGTTGTGGTGTTTTCCAAAGCGTAGCGTTTCGCATGGTTTACAATGTCTTTGGTGTGGCATCTCATTCTTCTTTCTAATTGAGTAAACAAACATACTTTCTTAAGCTTTCTTGGTTTCCCAGTGAGATTCAGTTGTGCTACTCAACTACACATAAAATGACTTCTAAATATAGTCATGGCGAAGGTTTTAGAAATGAAAACAGGGTACATAATAAGACAGAAAGATTCAGCCAAAAAAAGGTTGTTTCACGAATTCATAGTGGAACCGTTTTAGTCTAAATTGTTTCATAAAGAACCTTGAACATCCGAAGAACCTGTCTCACAAAATCTTTTTGTGATGGAAAAAAGGTTGTTCAGAATATTAAAAAGCAAGAAATAAATATTTTAAAGAATATTTGGCTGAATGGCTTTTTTTGAAACCAAATATGATTCTTCAGTCATGGGCAGCCTAAGTTGCTTTGGATTTTAAGTAAACATCAGTATTTTTTTTGGTTCAAAGGTTTGAGTCAGTATTTACAACATTTGCATAAGTGTTTTATTAGAACGTGTGAGTTGACATTAATAAACATACATTTTGTCATTATTTGTAATAGTCCAGTAGGACTATTAATATGCAGTGTGAAGATATGTTTAACAGATGTATATCTATGCAGGTAGGTGTCTTGAAGCATCTTGAAGACATTAAAGAGGTCTTTTGGATTTAGTCTGTTGAAGTTTTTTCTCTCTTTTTATTGTGTAATAAATGATGATATAGATGATGAAACCAGATCTCTGTGTGGGGCACTAGCTGTTACACATCTTGTGCATACACAAATCTCATGGGATTTAAAAAATAATTATAATCAAATGAAACGAATCAAAGGCTTTTATGCAATATAATATAATGTTCTTGGTCTATGTTTTTGTTTGAGCACCTTATTCAATATTCTAGCCAAAATTATTATCTTATAGTCGCGATCAAGACTAGAGCCATAAAAACGATGATGTACATATAATAATGTAGTCTACGTACTGTTGTCTATTGCAGCCAAATGGTATGACATTAAAACAAGAGTTATTTTAAACAGAGAAATGAGCACTGACATAAACCCAACACACAACACAACTAGTGTTTGTGAACCAGCATATTTCCTTTACACTACTTGGGCCAATAGAGACGTGTAAAAGCATACAAAACAAGCTACTTTCTACTGGAATGTTGAAAGTTTCTTACTTGCACAACCGAGAAGATTTAAACAAATCTATTATAAAGTAACTTTCCATGTTATTCTGATGATGACTCACTCTCCAAAAAACAGACATCCATTTCAAGGGTATAAAATATGCTTTTAAAAATGTGTGACACTTTAAAACGACCAACTTTCCTCAGCCAAGAATTTCACAGAGACGGATTTGATTGATTGAATGTTAAACGAAGCAACCAGGAACATAACTAAAATTACCACAGGCCCACATTTTTAAAATTGTGAAAGTATAACGTCAGTTAGAAAGTGAATCTGCTTTTTGGGTTTTTGGAGTTGTAAATAAACTGACATTTCTTTTTATAAACGTATCCAACCTCCAGGTGTAATATCTGGGAAAATTTTGAAGAAATATACCACTTGTACTGTATCTTTTGCATGTAGACAGTTTGTTTTATTTGATCAATATGCAATACATTTAACCCTTTTCAAAGCATAACTAACCTTCCTGAATAAAAGACACAGAAAATGAAAAAAGAACTGTCAACTCACCCCGAAAGGTTTTAACATTTATGATGGGAGCCCTTAACATCTTGGAGCCTAAGGTGAGGCTGCATCATGTCACATTTTAAAGAATTGGTTCCCAACCAACTAATAATTCTGTCATTATTTCCCCATTATCTTCCCCATTTTTTACAATATATATTTTCTGATCTGAAGAAGAGAGAAAGACATACAGATTTTACACTATTTAATATTAAAATATATATTTTAAGAAATAAATACTAAGAAATGTCGCTGGTAGAAATATTTGTTGAAATATTCTAAGCTCCAATGGTTTTGTGTTGGGATGTTCAAAAATCCAAACCTCTGCCCAACACTGACTGCACAATATTCAATAATGCATGCGTGCAGTGCAACATTCAACTTTGAAGCATACATGGACGAAATGTAAATACATTAACATTTAATATACAGCGTTATTTACACATCACCTCCGTTTTTCTCATTCTATTTGATGCAATGTCAGATGTAATGAGCTTCAATGAAAACGGTTTGGGTTCTGCATACACAAAATGACAGTTTGTCATCATTTGCATGGGATGGAGCATATCAATCATAGAATAATTAGAATTGAGGCAGCTCACCCTCAGTGATGTCAACACTGATATTACAGTGAGCATTTTACCACCAAATGTAATTTAGTTGTTTTAAATTGAAAATGATGTGGATAAGTATGGTGGTGAGACATGCAATGCGCTCATTCATCACCAGACATGTTGCATCCCGTATCACTTGAAATATTCGCTTGAATTTAAATTATTGTTAAGCATTGGCGAATAGAGACGACATGGAAAGGATCTGAAAGTGGAAATGACTCGTATAAAAGATTTACCTTTGCATTGTAGAGTAGTGGTAAAGGTCGGTGCTTGAAAAGAATATACATGTGCATAGACGTGCATGTTTAAGGAAGAATTGTAATTACAGCTAAAAAAGAAACTGATTTTTTATGGCTAGTAGTGTTCCAAGTACATTAAGATAATAAATAAATCACTGAATATGTCAAGCAGAAAAAGGATATTTTCCGACAATACAACACAGCAGTAAACATTTGCTGGAATTAAGATAAATTGGGCCACTTTTTGTCATTGAGATGAATGGCCCAATTAACCTGAATCCACCCTAGTTAATTAGTTATTGTACCTGTTAAGAAGTCTTGTACTAATTGCATGCCTGCAATTTTGTATTGGAAAGAACAGAAGCCATGTACAGCAGCTTTGTGATGAATCACCTTCTATAATAGCATATAACCAAATATTAATATTCGCACTTGCATAATAAACTTGCAGAATAATTGATTTAAACTATCTTTAATTAAAATATGCCACTTTTGAATATTCTTCAGACCACACTCCAATTACCAATGTGTCTTGCCTTGAGGGTACTGCTTAACTCCAGGTTACTTTTGAAATTATTATAGTTGACTATTTATAGAGTTATGCGTCACTTTGGATAATCAGATAAATGACAAAAGTCGTCTATATGTATATAATTTGCATACTCGTTTGTGTTTCTATTTGTGGACTACTTGTATACAAATTATTTGAGTACTTTTTAGATGCTGATATAGAAGGCTGAGCAAAGAAGTGAGACGGAATATTGATGTGTTATTTCAGTTTTCTAATGCTTACGATTCATTTTTATCACTAGAAACAGATGGTCCAAGGTAAACAAGGCTCTAAGTTGGTTTCTACTCAAGATTAAATGTACCGGTTCAACTTCACACTAGGGGAAAAAACTAGACAATTTTGTAACTTCATGTGGTTGTAACATTCATATCTAATGCAGACACTGCATAAATTAGAACGTAGACCGTGTAATATTTCATTGTCAAGAAATCTTGCTTTAGATGTGTAAACAAAGAGTTTCGCTTCATGTTTGATCTAAAAATTGTTCATTGTATATTTTGCCACTGCTGCAGTATAGAAATATAATTGTATATATATGTACCAGTAAATGTAACTATTTCTAATAGATAAAAATTGGATTTTAACCTATTTTAAAAAACAGTAGTAAGAATTTGTTATTATTTTTAGGGGTTCGGTGTAGTCTGTTCGTTGGAGAGTTAGACTTGTAAGCAAAAGGTTGCGGGTTGGAATCAAAGTGTCGGCAGACCATGACTGAAGTGCCATTGAGCAAGGCATCTTAACACTGCTTGCTCTGCAATGGTAATTGGCAACTGCATAATACTTGTATGTCAATTTGGCTAAAAGTGAAAGTGATGTGACATACAGCCAAGTATGGTGACCCATATTAAGAATACGTGCTCAGCATTTAACCCATCCAGAGAGCACACACAAACCAAGAACACACACCTGGAGCAGTGAACCAACACCTGGAGCAGTGAACACTCACCCGGAGCAGTGAACCAACACACCCGGAGCAGTGAACCCACACCCGGAGCAGTGAACCAACACCCGGAGCAGTGAACCAACACCCGGAGCAGTGAACCAACACACCTGGAGCAGTGAACCCACACCCGGAGCAGTGAACCAACACCCGGAGCAGTGAACCAACACACCTGGAGCAGTGAACACTCACCCGGAGCACTGAACCCACACCCGGAGCAGTGAACCCACACCCGGAGCAGTGAACACACACCCGGAGCAGAGAACCCTCACCCGGAGCAGTGAACCCACACCCGGAGCAGTGAACCCACACCCGGAGCAGTGAACACACACCCGGAGCAGTGAACACACACCCGGAGCAGTGAACACTCACCCGGAGCAGTGAACCCACACCCGGAGCAGTGAACACACACCCGGAGCAGTGAACACACACCCGGAGCAGTGAACACACACTTTGAGCAGTGAACACACACTTTGAGCAGTGAAGACACACACCGACCGTGAAAACACACACACACCAACCGTGAAAACACACACACACCAACCGTGAAAACACACACACACCAACCATGAACACACACACACACACCAACCGTGAACACACACACACACACACACACACACACACACACACACACACACACACACACACACACACACACACACACACACACACACACACACACACACACACACACACACACACACACACACACACACACACACACACACACACACACACACACACACACACACACACACACACACACACACACCAACCGTGAACACACACACACACCAACCGTGAACACACACACACACCAACCGTGAACACACACACACACACACACACACACACACACACACACACACACACACACACACACACACACACACACACACACACACACACACACACACACACACACACACACACACACACACACACACACACACACACAGTAAAGCAGTGGTCAGACATTTATGCTGTGATGCCTGGAGAGCAGATGTGTGTTCGGTGCTTTGCTCGTGATATTACCGGCCTGGGGCTTGAACCCACAACCCAAGGAGTCAAACTGAAACGGAATAAATTCAGAAGTACTAAATGAGCAAACTTAATCAATAAACCAAGGAACTTGAGCAAACTCTCCGCCACTATAATGCAAAGACCCGTACATGTGCATCCTAATATCTGTAACTTTGTGTAACAGTTAAACTCTAGTCCCTTACGCAACGCTCTTACGTCACCCAAAGTTATATCTAAAGATATTTTAATTGAATTTCACGTTAAGGAGATGAGACAAACCCTGATGTCACCTCAGCTGCTGATGAGCACGTGTTCTTCTGTGACGCGCGCGCTCCTCGCTCAACTGTCAGCACGCGCAGGAGACGCGCTCGCGCTCGCGATGAACTTACTTTCTTACACTCACATCTGTGAGCACACAGTTCTCATTACACCGAGTTCTCATTAAAAAAGAGAAACTTTTATTTTCTCTAAATACAGGTGCGGAAACACAACGGTTGCCCATGGCTGCAGTGACATTGATGTTGTTCTGTTCCATACTGAGCTTCAGGTCGTCTGTGGTGAGTGTCCGGTCGGTTTCTGAGGTACATTTAATCATTTTTTTATTCTTTTTTTTATTCACTTTGTTGTAAATTGTGTGTGATTGAGTGTTTGTACGGTTTTTGGAGAACTTGACTGACTCAACAATGCGCAATGTGTCAATTTCCTGTAGTTTATGACAGTAAATGTGATTGCGTTGCCATGGTTTCACTTAGAACATTGTTGTTATTTTGACGAGACTGTCATGATTGTGGTTGCTATGGTGAGGGCTGTGCAATTAATCTCAATGGATTGTCAATTATGAGAAATTCAATTATTTGCTTTTTTTTTGTGTGTTTATTTTAATCTATATATCAGATCTTATGGATCTGATCTTGGGTGTTATTGTTGATGTGTCATGTAAATGTGTTATTTATTAATTAGCTAATAATTCTTATTTATATTCGTGTCGACGAGTAATCGTGTTGAAGTAATTGTGATTATTAATTTGTCATAACTGAACAGCCCTATTGAGGGATGCATGTCGATTGTGTATTTTTGGGACACTTTTGTGTAAATCCATGTGAATTAACACGTGCAACACATGGTACACATAAGATAAGAAGTTTTTATTTGTCCATAAACAATTATGTAGAGTATATATAATCAGCAGTGAAATATCTCAGATCTGCTCCATGGACAGTACAATTATTAAAGAATACAACACACAAAAATGTATAAATAAATGTAGTTATGGAAGAAAGAATTAATGGAAAAAATAGAAGTAAGAACAATGTATGTATGTATGTATGTATGTATGTATATGTATATGTATATTGTAGAATTAAATATAGAACTTCTGAAAATAATGTGCATTAAAGTCCACTGAATTCTTAAAAGTTAAGATACGCAGGGATGTACAAGAGGCAATGTGCAAATGTGCATTATACTGTGGTCTTCAATATTAAGATAAACAGGATTGTAAATGTGCAAAAACCTAGTGCACACATGTTGCACATGTGATCCCATTGATTTTTAAATCTGATCCAATGGGTGTAATGTGGGAATTTACATAAGATTCATGGGATTTTTGCTCACGTCAAACACATTTTGTACCCAAAGGAGCCTATGCATTTAACCAAAAACAATAGTTCCCCAATCAAATAAACATCCAGTACTGAAACTCATCTATCTTAATATACATCGGTGTTTATTTATCATTTAAGTGTATGTTATAAAAGAACGTAGTAAACTTAAAAAAGGTGTCAGTGCACCAGTCCAGTAAAGACATCTGAATAGGTGGATTCCAGCTAAAAAGTAATTAAACCGACTGAACATGTTCAACTGTTTTGATTTGTTTGACACGGATGGTAATATGATAAGATCTGTTCATTCACGGTGTAAATGATGCCATGAGTGTTCACAAAAGCCTCTTACGTGCACTATCGGCACACTTCACCCTCTTGAATCACAGATTTGGCCACACTGGCCTGCCACTCTCACCATCACTAGACATCACAAGCTGAATGAAAAGGCATTTTATTACTGAATCTGGAATTAAATGTACCAAATATCAGCTAAAAGCATCCTTTGTGAGACCAAACTGTGAGAGCTTGTACTGACTCGCATGTTGAAAAGGCAATAAACATGTTTAGAAATGGAGCAGGGCAGCACACTTAATGGAGAGCAGCAGGTTGCAGTAGATGTATTAGAGTGTGAAGTGTTTAGTCCCTAATGTATCTATCCCAGTTGAGTCACATTGTCACCATGTTATTGATCAGTATGATATATGAATGCTGTGCATTTGTCTGGTCTGAGTTTGACATTTTTTTTCTTATGCTACATTGAGCTTCGTTTCTTGCTTTTCCTGTCTGTGATTTGTTGTTGGGATCATTGTGCACATCAGCTATTTCCCACATGGCATCTTTGACATTTAGAATGGGATGTGTTGAGAATTGCTTATATATTGCCAAACATCTTTATTCAATAATCTGTTTTATTCTAAGGTCAGCAGTTTTCTGATGGGAGATAATAAAAACTGAATTAAATTGGCATTTATGTTTTGTTTTTGGATATTTTATATCGTTTTTTGCAAAACCAAATCAACATTATTTTTTGTCTAACAAAATTGAGCGTTTTTTTATCTGTAGTTTCAGGTTAAGCCATAAGGGGGCAGTTTAGAAATTCATAAAGCAGAAATGGATTTATGCAGACACAAAATTCAATAGCTTTGAGGATTGAAAAGCCTGCAAAACTGGACTACTTATCAGTCATTACTTTATTCTGTGAATTAAAGTGGAGGGTTTTATTTCAAAAGTGGTCAGTTTTAAGGAATGAATATATTATTTGTGATTTTTTTCTTTGTTTATGATTACTGCTATTTTCAAGAAGAAATTCATATGCATATGTAGGTGGGCTATAGGCGTGGACCATTTTGAGTTTTGGTTTTCAAGACTAGTTTTGGGTTAGTTTTGATGGCCATTAGGATAGTTTTGTAACCCAGATCTGGCTTTGCTTATACCTGTATGGGCAGGGTGTTTCACATTATAGGGTCGGGTATTTGTTTAAAGGGGTCATATTGGCCAGCGAAAATGAATATTATTGTTTGTTTTTTTGGTCTGATGTAATGTGAATAAATGGTTTAGATTGAAAAAGCATTATAAACATATTGTATTTTTTTGCATCTGCTATTTGCCTTGCTTCTTTAAAATATATTTTACAAAGCCCATTCCTCTGAAAGCAAGGTGCACTCTGATTGGCTGGTTATCTAGTGTGTTGTTATTGGGCATTTTCTGCAAGCTTCTGATGGAAATTTTACGCCCCTTACCATATTTGTTACATCAGGCTCAAAAACACTATAATAAAATGACATTTACTTGAACGCTTTCTTCTTCACGTATACATTTGGGCTGCTGGGCTTCAACAAAGCAATGAACAAGTACAGCTGCAGACATATCCATTACAATAATGAGCTTTTTTGTACACACGCAAAGTTCTTGTTGGAAATCAATGTTTTTGAGGCTTCTCCTTGTTTTGAAAGAAAGGACACTTGATTATTATAAGAGTGGCTGACGCTTCACTTTTTTGATTCATCAATATAATTATTTGGTAAAATTTGGATCGCTGTTTGTGCTTGAATGGCTTTACTGCCATTCATTCTCAAATCTACTGAGTACTAGAAGTATACACTCTAGATGAGAGACTTTGCAAGGATAAAGTTTTGCAGAAAAGAGTTACTCATTTTCCGAGGAGCGAAAGTCATGATGCCAAAAACACTCCCAAAGCTTTTTGTCCGTACAGATACAATACTGTCATGCATCACTTTGGTCTTTGGCTGTTGCCAAACAGGAACATCCGTCGATCGAGCAATCTATCCAGCTGTCTTCTCTCCTTGCATGTACCTTTGGTCTGTCTGGTCTTGGTTGCTTTGTTGACATATTTCGGCCGGTTGTAAAGTTTGTGTTCGTGTGAAATCTTTTAAACAGCTACGAGGTGCTCTCCCTAACATCTGTATCATGCTTCTGTTGTACACAATATACCGTTTATATGATAACAAAATCAGACATGTTACTATTATGTAGGGGTTGAGGGTTCTTAGTGCTGAGGAGTGGCAGAAAGTCACTAAAACCTTCCTGAATCCAAATTCTTTGTGTGACACAAAGCAGATGTGCGTACAGGAAGTTTAGGTTTGTCTCCAGGGTGGTCATTTATAACTGCTTTAAGTTCTGAGTTCTTTACGGAATGAGTAAGCATGTGCAAAGGTGCAACAGATGCGTTTCCTGTTTGCTCAGCTTTTCTACAATACTCCCTTACTTTTCTATCATTTGCTCATAGCAGCATGTACTTATGTCAGTCTGGCATTACAGCAAAAATTTTGTTGGTTTGCAGACTTAATAAAAAGCCAGATGAACCCTGTTGTTATTACGTAGACCTAGCAAAATCCTGGGAAACCCTAACTAGAAATCTCCACATGCAGGGGGTTAATTAGGAAATTGAGTTTGATTTTGTTGATTTTCAAGTGATTGTGAAACTGTGACCAGTTAAGAGAAGGATCATCCATTTTCTAGCAGTGTTTTTTATTGTACACTTCCAGCGTTATTGGAGTTTGCTTTCTTTTGCTTGTATGATGGATTTATGAGGATTATTCAAGGAAAGATAATAATCTTGTTTTTCAACTTTCAGACCCGTATTCTAATACTGAAATGTATCTATAAAAAATATGACTATAACTGTATAATGTACTATATAAATATACTATATATATATTCTATATACTATAACTGTAAATGTCCAATTTTTAACACAGTTGCATAATGTTTGAATGCATCAACATCAAAGTGAAGACGATGTAGCCAACTCATTTGCCACCATTTTGTGACATGTCCTGCTTTTATGACAGCATGTCATGGACAAAACCCAATGATCCATGTTGTCCAAGTATGATTAGAAAACTTTCCAAAGAGAAATCTGACCTTTAAAGATAAATGTTAAAACTTTGTTCAAATTTGATTAAAAGAACAGTACATGATGAAGTTTAGATTTGTTACAACAAAAAGACTGGAAAGTTGATAAATGCAACTTCCAGACAGTGCAGTTTTTCCTTTACAATTAATAAATGACATCAAGCAACCTTGAGTACTAAACTACATACATAAATACTGTGGAGTCAAAACTTATTTTTCTTTTGAAAAGACCCACAATTCTTTTTATTTATGTCATAATAATCTGATGCGACATTACATAGAGCATGTAATATGACAGTAGAATCAGATCTAATTAACCCACATATACATTTTTAATAGGAACTTTTGTATAGTGTACTTTTATTTTTATTATACTCAGCTTCTTTCATCTATATTGACTATGCTGATCCTCTCTGTAAAAACCCAGCCAATGTCAAATTATCCTTTTTTTGGCAAAAATCAACCCATGTAATGTAAAGAACAATTCTGTGAAAATAAAACCTTGATATCTTTAATATCGACTGAATAAGACACTATTAAAGATTAAACTTACAGTAAAATATTTTAATTTGAGATTAAACCTGGTTATCACAGGCTGTGTTCAACTTTTGACAAAATTTGGCACATTTTGGTTACCTTTCAAAAATGTTAACATTAAAGGAAAAGTATCTGCTATTTATTTGCAGTTACCTGAAAATACACTTCAAATAATGTTACTTTAACTGTTTTAGAGATAATGAATCATGTTTCCTCATTATTAACTCTTTGCTAATGGAGATCTTAAACATTAGCTCTTACATTAATTCATTTGGCAGATGCTTTTATCTAAAGCGACTTACAAGTACTGTACAGTGGCCAATTATCACTGCAGAGACGAAAAAGGGGTAAGGTGTCTTGCCCAAGGGCCCTCTAATGTGCTTGACTTTGTAAAGTTGTAGAGGGTGTTAAGTCTTTTTCTGTAATTTCACTTCAGGTTGATGGCAGTGAACCAAAAGTTATACAGCCGCGGGCCCTAATGTTGCCTAATTTTTCCTACGCTGTTTCTTTACAGATTCAGTCATAATAAAAACACATAGTTCTCATGGGGGTGCATTACAGCTGCCAAAAAAACTGTTAAGTATTCCCAAATAATCATGATATTAAAATAATGCATCGTTCCAGGAATTTCATGTTGTAAGCAAAGCGGTAAACTGAATTGTCTGTGGATACATAAAGCAGGAGTTTACATATACAACAGAACACCCGTGTGGAAGGCCTATGTCCTTATGCGATATTACAAAATAAAAAACATTAGAGATTGTTTGAAGAAAATACTTTTACACATAAAATCTTAAAGGGAGAGTTCAATATTAAAGACATTCTTTTCTCACCCTCTTGCCACTTCAAACATGACTTCTGCAAAACACAAAAGACAGGCCAAAAAAACATGGGTCCCCATATTTGTTCACTTCTATTGAATATACAGTTAATTGATTCAAATCAATGTGGACCAGTTTTTCCTTTTACCAACATTTTTCGAAATATCATCTTTTGTGTTTTGCAGACTTAAGAAAGCCATAAAAGGTTGATGTCCTCAGGGTTGGTAAATGATCACATCATGATGTTTGGATAAGGGCTCCTTTAGCCCATTGAAGAAGTCTGGACATTTATGTTTGTAATTTTAACTTGTCATGATCTTAGTATGCTCTATAAAACAAACCAACATGTTTATTATTTTTTAAAAACAAGATGTCCTTAAAACAAAACATTTGAAAAAAGTGAAAAATTTCATTAAAATGTACAAAAGGGAAGCTTTCTCCTTAACTGGCCCCATCATGCAGCTCCAGACACTTTAGGGGAACATCTGTTGGCTAGCTCGCAATTTGTTAAATCTTCACAAATCTCCAGCTGCTCTCTGCACTTACTCTAACAGGTTTGAGCAGAGCAGTGCAGTTATTTGGCTCGGCAAAGACTGTAGCAGGTTCGTCCCAGAGGTCAGCAGATGTTCTTTTAAAGCAGCAGAGCCACAGGACTTCATTATTCTGCTCAACTGTGTGTGTTGCAGACCTTTTGTGTTGTTTGGCTGCATTAGTTGCAGATTTGATCTGGGTCAAAGCATACACAAACCAGCTTTGTTGTTATTTTGATATGGACCAACAGTCTCTTTTGTTAAGCCTTTTATTCATTTACGTATTAAACAAACTGTCCAGAAAGGCTATGAATTATAAAATGATGACTACCATCCAACCAAGTTTTTGAAAGGCCCTAAGACTAATATAACATTCCCATCTTTAAGATTGCAGTGCAATTTTCCTTGTGAGCTTTTTATTTGGCCTGTAAATGTGATGCTTTGTGGTGAATCTTTTGTCGCCGACATCCGGCTTTGAGTCACGGCTTGGATGATGACCCCCACCCTTCTAATCCGTCTTCTCTCAAATGCCACGAAAAAGTCTGACATTAAAAGTATAGATTGATGCCATTCATAAAGCTTGTTTATGTTCTTTGAAAGTCTATTCTCTTTCATCAAGAATTAATGAGAATTGAGCACTTCAGACACATCTTTACAGACTTTTCATTGACATACTTTTGTTTTGTTTTTTATTACATAAAATTACAAATTACATAATCTCCCAGGTTCCACACATCTACTCTTATCACCTTCTGGATGTCTATGTTCCCTATGAAGAAAAAAGCTCAAAGCTGCAAGTCAGTTTGCCAGTTAGCTGGCCTTTTACATTTTAGGAAGACCAGTGGCATGACTAGATCAGGAAACCATATCAACCAGCAAAGAAAAGCAGATCTGCTTGGGGAGTTTTGGTTTCTAGCTTGACCAAACATGTCTTATGATGGCCATTGACCTTACTACATATTGGTTTCCCGAAACTTGCCAAGCTGGTCCACCATCATTGGACTGGCTTATGGCCATATCATCTAACTAGCATCACCTTTTAGAAGTATGTGTGCTCTACTAAAGGAACTAGCTTAAAGTAGCTACTTGCTTGTCTTTTACCGTTGTCTGGTGTGCTGATTTTGTAGAGGTTCTCGTAAGACCAGCTGCATGTCTAGCTAAACCACCTAAATGGCTGGTGGAGATTTCTGGTCTAAACTGATCTAAGACTGCTATTAACCTTTCTGTAACTTGTTATCCTGCAAGCAGTGCATTTGGACGTTCAAGGTGTGTCCACCAGCTTTGGACCGCCAATGAACACATTACATCATCTACCAGGTTCCTTAACACATCTACTAGCTTAAGGTTTTCCAACAGTGATTTTACTTGTATCTTAACTGTTGCAAATAATTTGAGCACTACCAAAAACACTTGAAATCAAGTGTGTGTGCTTTATCAGGAATGCATCACTGATCACCCCAATGTTTGACCTCTCGCTTCACTGGGTCGCTTTCACACGCAGTGAACCCTGTGTTTGATGATAACTCACAAGGCAGAAAAGTGATTGTGTAAGGAGGAATGCTCCCTCATTATCTGATTGAAAGAATCTGGCAGATTTTGTACATTACAGCATAATTCACCTCTTAAATGGATCCTTTGTTCTCTTATAAGTTTATCTTATATACACTCACATTTTATTATTTGATTCCAGGAAACGTTCATATAATAAAAATGTTTATGTGACTAACACTAACTGGCAGACAGGATACAGCCTCTTAATACTTCAGACTTGTGGGACAATGATTGACCAAAGAAAGTCGATTTAAAATGATAGTTACAGTGCTTCGTAGTTTTTTGCATATGTGTATACTTGGCAAGCCAGTCCTACTTTTACAAGGTCAGATGGTGTAATAAAGAGGATGATGATATCTTCTGCTGGTGAGATTAAAGGTGTATGCATGGCTAGAGATGGCAGTGGAGCAGTTCTTACTGAGCTGACCCTATTATCCATGCACCAGAGTACCGCTGAGCGACAGCTGAAACTGAGTAAATATCCCTGTAGTTTTAAGCTTGAATCAACTGCTCGTCTCTCTGCTTTCTCTGTAAACTTAAAACATTCAAGTCACTCTTTATATGCATTTGACCATGTTGCAGAGTATATAAATCGTATTGAAGACTATTCTTTTAGATGTCTTGATTCTAAACAAATTTTTTTTAGTTTAGTTATTTTATATATTTTTATTTTTTTACATTTCTATTTAAATTAAGTTGAGTTGAGTTTAATTTAGTGTAGTTTAGTCTTGTTTATTGTAAAATATAATTTTCTGCTATTGTAATATTTAATTTCAGCTATTTAAAAAAATTATTTTTATGTTTTTTGATATTAGACTTTGTTTTTGTTCTACTTTTCAGTCTTGTTTAGTTTTGTTAATTGTTAAGTTTGAATTGTATATTTTTTTTGTTTTGTGTTTTGTTTAATACTTTCTTTAACTCTTAACTTTGTTCAATTGTCTGTGGTCTCTGTAATTCTCATTAAAATGCACAATCACACCTGTAAACAAGTAAACAAGTCTCTCTCTCTCTCTCTCTCCCTCTCCCTCTCTCTCTCTCTCTCTCTCTCTCTCTCTCTCTCTCTCTCTTTCTCTTTTTCTCTCTCTATCTCTCTCTCTCTTTTTCTCTTTTTCTCTCTCTCTTTATTTCTCTTTCTCTCTCTCTCTCTCTATTTTTCTCTCTCTCTATTTCTCTCTCTCTCTATCTCTCTCTCTCTATTTCTCTCTCTCTATTTCTCTCTCTCTCTCTCTCTCTCTCTCTCTCTCTCTCTCTCTCTCTCTCTCTCTCTCTCTCTCTCTCTCTCTTTCTCCCTCTCCCTAATGCACACAGTCAGACTGGCACACATTTCCAGGCCAGTGAATGATGCATACACAACAACAACAGCATGCTTAGACGCAGACTCACCACAAACAGGCGGATCCACGCATGCACACACACACACACACACACACACACACACACACACACACACACACACACACACACACACACACACACGCGCGCGCGCACACGCACATCATCATTATCAACACTATAGGGATTTAGCTCACCCTGTCCATTACCCCTTATCCTCAACACCATGTCTTCACTGACCTTCTCAAGCTGTTTGTTGGACTTTCACGTTCTTATTGACCCGCAGGCTGCCTGTCACTGACTGTCAGCATGAATTTGTCATCAGCAGTGGACATCAGTGAGCAATCCGGCGATTACTCACTGGGCCCACGCTCATTCTCTCCCTTGCAGGCAGATAAAATCTCCATGCCGCTGCCCGTGCTTTTGTCTGAAGGTTTACAGGAAAGCACTGGCGTGTTGGTTTATCGACAGATTCTATAATTCTCAGATGATCTGTGTTGTAAATACTTTTCCAAATGTTCAGTCTATAAATAAACATATCAAATGAAACCTAAAAAGATAAAAGCTGACATCTTTAAGTAATAAAATACCTCAGTGAATCACTGAGTCGAAGGAGATTGAGGCTCTGAAGTTTTTTCTTTTCTCTTTCACAGGTTGCTGCTGTTCAGATGTGTGACGTGGTAAATGAGATTGAGCTGGCAAGGGAGAGATGTGAGAAACAAACCGCAGAAAACGTCACATCAGGTGATTTTCGCTGAATAACTTTGGTCTGTGCTATTTTCACAGTCAACAAACAATTTCGCATTGATGGGTAAAGGCACACGTAGGTGCAGATCACAGAGGTATTATTTCAAATACTGCAACAGAGCCAAAACAAAACCCACGTTTGTGGCTGTATTTACCTGCAGTTGGGTGTAAAAGTCTTTTGAGCATGGAAATTCCAAAGAAATACATAAAAAGAAAGTTTTTAGATTTTGATTGATGAAAGGAGCATCACATTTGATGTTAAAGAAATGTAAATGTATGCTTATTTGTTGTTTTATTCAAGCACACAAAATGCCTTTCTTTTTGCCATGTCTTTAAAGTCCCTCCTTGATCAATAATTTTATCCCTCAAAACTAATCTTCGACTGTCAAATTTACATATTTAAATATGTTTGTCCTATGAAAACATTTTCAGATGTATGGCAGCCGAAAGGTAGCTCTGCACCATAGCTTTATTAAGCATATGCACAAACATATATGTAAATTAGCTCCGACTCCACGCAGTAGCATTTGGCTGTTTCAGACAACCCGAATCTGCATCATCAACCCGAATCTGCATCAATGTAATTTATAGCATTTATAGAATAGACATCTCTCCAGGTGCCCACAACATAATGAACCTTTGGGCATTTCCTTTTCTCTCTCCCTTTTGATTTCCGGTCCCATTAATTAAATGTGCCAGAAAATCATTAATATAAAATCAATGCTCATACTGTAAGATTGCTGTTGAATATCGTTCTCCCCATCAGTGAGAATACATTGTTTACATTTTCATGAATCCTCAAGGGTTCCGGCGAAATACTAAAATTCATCAGCCAACCTGATTATTTTGGCTCTTTTTCCTAAGTGCCACCTCATTGTGCATAGATATCAATGGTCATCTCAAAACTCCTTTGAGGTATAGAGTTGGTTATCTTCATCTGACTCATTTCCCTGGCTGAAGGTGAATTGGTATCAAGCATGAAAGACAATTGTTTCAAGTAGAAGGCAGCTGTTATAGTCAGACCTCCATCATAAATGAAGAAATAGGGGATGCTGGTTCCACAACAGTTTCAACTGTTTGAAATGAACCCCCTCATAGTTTTTATTGCATATTGTTTTTATATTCTACTCGAATACTGTTACACACATCGGAGTAAGCTCTAAAGTTATTGATTCGGTTTGTGTATGACCTAGGAATTAAACCATTTTACTAGTTTTGCTAGGGCAGTGGTCTGCAAGTTGAGCTATACAGAGCTTAGAATAAAGTTGCTCAAGTTTTCTCAGGAGTATCAACTAATTGACAGGGGTCATTCTTAAAATGTGGAAGAGCATACTGAAAGCTAATCTATAGGAGATTCTCCGATAATCTATGTAAATCCCTGAAGATACACTGATGTCAACTACCAGTTTTAATTGGTAGTTATTGTGTTGCAATGGTGGACTGTAATGGCCATAGTGTGGGCAGGCATCTTGTGTCATGTAAATGCTCTACAGTATGCACTATACAAAAATTGTAAACTCAGCATGTTTTAAAGGTTACCAGATTACAGATTTAAATAATAAAAAAATTTAGGATCAGATTCAAAAACTCAACAATCGAATCCAGTGGCCTCTATGAGCTTCCACAAAGATCAGAGTTATACAGCAATGGGGGAAGTCGTGGCCTGGTGGTTCGAGTGTTGGACTCGTGATCCCAAGATCAATGGTTCGATACTGGGTACCAGTGGGGATACCACGACTGAGGAGCAAGGCACTGTTCCCCCCAACTGCGACACCATACTTGGCAACACGTCACTTCACTGTGAGAATTTGTACAAAATTTTTATTTCCCTAAAAGTAATGGACCCAACCTCAGTCACAGCTTCACCTCCGCTTTTTTGAGTTACCAAGTCTGTGTTTACCCACAAAAAGTTTTAGGTAGATGGACTCATACATTTATCAGATTTCAATTTGACTGCAGTCCTGTGATGACTAAATTTATGGGTTTAGATTATGAGTGCTCGTCTGCCCACAAATCAATATACCAACAGCAACACTGTCTGAATGAGGTGGATTTTTAAGCAGGCCACTTGCCTCTGGATCGTTCTGCTGCAGCTTGAGGAGCACAACTAAGATGAACTAGCTGTCAATTCTCCGCATTCACAGTCAAGGGCTGACTCATGAATCAGAGTGATGCCTTCTGCGGGCACGAGTTGCGTTGTAAATATTCAAAGTGCTATGGGTGAAGCAATAAGCAGTTATCGTATCTCGGCTTATTATGTTCACAAGTGTGTTCACAGTGCGGAACGTCTGAGTTTTAGAACCCTAGAGACTCCTGAAGACTCCCAAAGGAGAAATTAAATGACTAGAGACCATTACTACACACAATGCTTTAATTAATCCCTAAAGGGTTGTAGCTTAATTTCTATTCTGGAAATAAGTGCTTTCAAATATATATACCATATTGAAAAATGGATCTCTCTGTTGCTCTGTGATCTAAAAATAATTTTCATATATTATTTGTCAATTTCCATCTTAATGTTTGTATCATGCACATACCAGTTTTTAAAAGCAATTTCCTGAATCTGCTCCATATTGTCAATATTCTTAATATAATTTAGCCCAGTGTTGTGTATCTTATTAAGTTGGACCACTGGAAATATTTATCTTTAATAAACTTTAATCTCTTTTTATTCTGCGAAAAAAATTATGGTGGGGTCATTGTGCCAATAATCGATTGTGGTCATAATTAAATGCAGTAAAACATCAATGTATATCTTTTATTATTTAATATAGCAGTGAATAAAGTACATTGGTGCATTTCACACATTCTCTTTATCCTACTGTTTAACTTCAACATGAAGATAATGTTGCATTAAGTTGGCTATTTGTTCTCCTTTGCTTCACAGGCTGCAAAGGAATGTGGGATATTATTGCTTGTTGGCCATCAGCCAGTGTTGGGGAACATGTCGTGATCCCGTGTCCAAATTACTTTAGACACTTCTCAGATCACCATGAAGGTAAGCCCATGACATCATCTGAAACCTCCAAGAAGAACATTTAGCTTCATTGTAAATGTCTGGTGACACTAGGCTTCAAGCATGTGAAATTCTTTCAGCATCTGAAACAAATATCACACCCTAGTGCTTTTGTTTGAATTAATATTACAAAATGGGTGATAATTAAAATATAAAAATTTCAAAAAAGAATATGCCTTAACATACAAAGCAGTTGTGAGATTGTTTTTTTTTTAGTAGACATCGCCTGATACCCTGTGAAGATATTTTTGTTACCAAACTTAAATTTAAATTTAACTATTGACAAAACTAAAGTTTCTCGCATTTTATTCCCTTCACACTGTCAGTTGTTTAATGTGTTTTTTGTTTTTGTCAATTGAAATGAATGAAGCGCAAAGTTTTATCTTTTTTGGGTTATTTTTTAGAAGTTAACTAGGGTAGTGCCGTTGGCAATTTTTTACCACTGCGCTAGGACAGCACCAGCAACTGCCAATGGTGGGGTGGATATGCCGGATATGCCTTGTAAGAAGATTTTGGTTGAATTGAAAATTGGCAGCAATAAAGACCGGTGGTGGTTACTAGAACTTTATTTTATCAAATCGATTAAGACGGAAGGATTTAATGGTGAAGCAAAATAATCCATGACAGAATATGAAGTGTGTTCATTGTTTCATTGCAAGAGATCTTATTTTTAGAGCTTATGTTCTGCCAAGTGTAAAATAAAAACAAGCATGTTTATTTGTAAACTTCCCTTAATAAACAACACAGAAGAGCCTAATAAACTTACTGCTTGTGGCAATATATTTTAATAAAACACAAACCCTTAACATTAACTGACAAAATCACAATGTTTGCTAATGCTAGGAAAGTGTGAATGTGACCCCTTTAAAAAGCCAAAATTGTTTTCTATATTTTTCAATGGTTCAATTTAACATTATTCATCAAAAAAATTTAAATCGACCAAAATGAAATAAATGTTCCTTTATAATAACAAATCAAAAAAGCCTATCAAACAAATCCAAAATTATGGAAGAACTCTTTGCTGAGCTTGGTTTCCTTTTCATAACCATACAATTTATGGATATTTTACCCAGTCTGCTAGCACCTGCTCTTCAGATCCCTTTTTTTAATAAAATGTACAGGCTAGGGATGTTAATGATTAACTAAAGACGAATTAGAAGCTATGCACTTCTGTGCAGTTTATGCGCAACAAAGCTATAAAGCACATGGGAAAACCGCAATGTCTATCCACTTAACATATTACTTGCCAACACGCCTTTGTTTGGCAATTTTATATAGATGGACGCAAGACTTCATAGCCTTTGGCGCAATTCTGGCGGAGAGCTTTTGTTAACATAAAGGTCTTAAAATGTTGTACTGTTTATCAAACCACTAGAGCATTTCTCAGAGAGCGTATTAACATTAGAGCATGTGAAGTCATGTGCACTGCCACCGCCCTAATGTTTACACTTGTTCAGTAGCTAATCTGAAAATCCTTTGACATTACACTGCTGAGAGCAATACAACTTTAGCTAAAAGGATTTGAAATAGTATTTATAGCACATTTGTTTGATTAATAGGATGACTATGCGGTTAAGAAAATAATTTTGTTATTTCATACATCATTAGTCAAAGACAGCTTAAGTAAATCCATTAGTGATTTATGTGGAATATAAACTAAAGTTTATAAAGGTTTACATTTTCTATGCATATTGACTGCAGAACTGCTGCGCTTTGAATGGAGGAACAGGCAATCCATCAGGAGGCAAATCAGACACATCGATTGAGCACCATCAGGGCTTGTGTGTATAGACATTAGATCACACTCCTTCATCTGATAATTCAGACTGAGCCACATTGAAACGGAAACTATTAATCACCTACTCATGTATTAAAAGTCTGGCAGACCGTCAAGCTCTCATTAATGTTTTGTAACCCCCACTCGTTTTGCTGTACATGTATGGAGCACAACAAAGACACTCATTATATATTTCACCCACCACAAACTGAGCACTCTACTTCTGGCCAAACCTATGTGGTAAATGCATATAGCACCTATATTTTTATATTAGAGATATTCATTTCTTTTTTTATAGATTTTTAATTATTCCACTGTTAAAGACACGTGTTTAACAACTTTTTCCTCCTACACAATACAATATTTACAGACACCTAAATACTTTTGCGATACGTCTTATTCAGTTTACTAAATTTGTAAATAATTTAAATATTATAGGCCTGGTTTACAGAAGCAGTTACTTCCAAATGGAATCATATTATTTAAAGGGAACGTTTAATTTAACCAGATATTTCGAAAGTAATTGAAAATGTGCATTTGACAAAAGTCCTTAAACAGAGGTCACGTGAGGAATGAGAATGTGAACAGTGTGAAAATAAAGATACCTCATATTGGTATTTTATGTGTGTATTGATACACAATACACTCCTAGAATCTTTTGAGATTTACGTTATATAAAAAAAGACATCACATCGTCGCTGACTTCCCAAAACCTTGATTATCCATATTTTGTCATTTTAATTTTCGTTATGAGTCATTATTATTAGTCATCCTTTTATGTTTGTTACAAAGTTCTGCGAAAAATCGGATAGTTAAAATGCTTAAAAGTTGGGATGTAACTGAACCAAATGATACACCGTGAAGGAAACACTTCCGTGATACACATACCCTAGATAAATCAATGCGCAAATCATGTTTTACCACATATTTTTAAGAAACATTCATCATTCCATGTCGCTATGCGTTGTTTTTAAAACACACTGTCTTTATTTTCACAAATAATTTTGGTGCTTTGACGTATACTAATCCGTCTGAGCAGCACAATCTGAACACATCTTATTCATAAGTGTAAGGACTGCGGAGAACCACTAATATCAACACACAAAACCATTATAGAGGAAAAAAAGCCTTTAGGTAACCACATAAGGTAGAGGAGATAACAATAAAAAGATATATATACAACTTATATATTTTTTGTGAATATATCAACTAGGTGCTGACATGAGGTCAGTAGTATCCTATCAATGCAGGCAGATAGTTGAAGACTCAGTAACAAGACATGTAGGTTTTGATGATGTCAAGTATATGTATCATACAGGGTATTTTGGGGTATCTCATGCCTCCTAGAATAAGCCAAGAGGTTTGCACCTTTTCATTCTTATTCTAAATTTTAATCCTGCATAATGACATGCATTAAACTGCAATCGTTACCGTGTCAAACTCATACAATACTTCAGGGCAGTAAAAATCAGAGGTGTGCATGTCATAAGAATTCCTCTTGTAAGCACCTGGTCTTACTGTCATCAGTATTAACCTTGTGTTGTATGAAAAAATTCTCAAAATATAACCAATTATTGCCAGCGTTTAATAGAAGGTAAGTTTAAATTTAATTGTTGTGCCAAAATAATTATTTGTGTTTTTAAAAATATCTAAAATCAATAGTCCAAAATGTTGCGGCAGGCAGGGAAATGGTTTGGCCGCTAAATGTTTTTTTTTCAAATGAACCGAACTGAACCATGGTTCCAAAACTTTCGTATTAACCGAGCCCTAACATTTGTATGTTGTAACACCCCTATTAAAAGTGCTCTTTAACTTTGTATTTTTTAAATGATTAAATATTATGTTGTCAGTGTTCCCCCCCTCCAAAAAACGTAAATTTAGATAAACGTAAGTAAGCTGATCAAATAAACTCTCGGTTTATAATTTGGGATGTATGCTTGTAAGGATATAGTCTCTGCATTGTGGGAAACAGACTTTGAAGGAGAGAGAGACTGCATTGATGACTCATTTTATGCAGGTGGCTAAGAGACACTTTTTTATACTTGCTGCCATTTAGCTTCAATAAATCTGCCAAAGAACCAAATTTTATGAATACAATTAGATCAAATAAGCTCTGTCATGCAGAGACAAGTGGGTCTGCAGACAAACAAGCTTCGGCATTAGGGATATGAGACTAGTCAAGGACTGTATTAAAAAACATTTATTTAATTCTGGCATTCTGTTAATCGGTAGCATGTCCATTGAGAAGCATTAGGTAACTGTTAAACTTGGAAAAAATTCAATACGGATCACAAAGTTCCTTGTAGTATCGTGGTGATCAAGAGATAAATGTTATGGCTAATTGTCAGAGCCAGGAGTTATGTTAGTGCATTCAATGACTTCTCTGAGCATCAGCATTTTACAGCCTGCCATCTAGATTCTTTACCAATGTGTGTGTATCTGCGTTCGTGTCTGAGTATTATAATATTTACTAAGCCACATGAAATACGTATATGTGCGTATATATATAAAATGAAAGAATAAAGCATTTGTTTCCCTACTGATTTTGTATGTTTGTCCACTGAAAAAGAAAATGATCAGTATATAGTTCTAATGGTAGGATTATTTCAACAGCGAGAGAAACAAATAATCTGGAAAAATGCTTGTCCAAAAAGTTATGATTTGCATTTTGCATGTTAACTGATTTGCATTCTAAGGAGTGAAATAAGTATTTGACCCCTTCGCCAAACATGACGGGGCCCTTGCGGGCAGAACTCTTGCAAACTGATAGAGAATCAATTATTTATTTCACTCATTAGAATACATATTAGTTCTTAATTTTTTTTAAGTATTTCTTTGGATTTTTGTTTCTTTTCTTTCTCTGATTGTTGAACAACACCTAATATAATTTCTTTGTCAGCGGGCAAACACAAAATCAGCTGTTGATCAAATACTTTTTTCCTTTGCTGTGTATATGTATCGTTATATGTATATGTAGATGTAGATGTATTTGTATTGGTTGTCACTGGTTTTAAGCTTGCAGTTATGAGATAAGACACAGATCTTTCAGTTTCCATGTATGTGTGCGCTTATTTTTTCCCACCAGTGAGATTCCTAGGCTGAAGGAGAGAGCATTGAAAAAATGAATGATTGAAAAGATTGAGGAGATGAAGAGCTGAAGAGCTGAAGCTGTTACCCGCAACATAAATCACAATTGTTAGCCACCAAGTGACAGACATCAACAAGGTACTTACCGTAGCTCAGAACAGTGGGAGTTACAGGCATGTCAAGATCCGGATGGATCAGGTTTTGAGGTAGCATTATTGTCTGGATGTGTGAGGTTTCTCCAGTCATTCATATCAGCCCAAGATTTCTGGAGAAGGGTGATGCACTGCTGTGTTTGGCATTTAATAGCATGTATAGCACATGTATTATGTATACTGAATTGGTCTTCATAATAATTTTAATGTCTGCGAGCCAGAAGTATTTGTTTATAAAGTTCATTGCTGCTTGTTTTTTTTTTAAAAAGCTTTAGAAATTTATAGAGCTGCATGTGCTACAAGGTTTAATTAAAGTTCATTGCCTTAAGTCCTTTTACGTGTGTCATTCATCCTCTCAGGAAAGTTTAATGAATGAATATTTGATGGATGAGATGCGGTACACCTCTGGGATTTGTTTGTGCGGTTGTGTACACCACAAGGCTTTAGCCCACAGCCATGTTGGTGAAATTGTTTGTTTTATACGCACATTCGTCATACTCTGAAATGAGGGGATATATGTCAATGCTGTGATTTAGGTTTTCTTCTTTTTTTGTTTGTGTGTTTGTTTGAGCTATTGAAATGATCAAGTCGCCTCTGGATGTCTTCAAAGGAAAATCATGTCAAATTAAGCTTACTTCCGAGGACAAAAACCACACACAGACAACTGAAATCCAATCCTCTCTGAATGGAAATGTCTAGATTGTGCTACTTGGAATGCTAAAAGTCTGTCTGTAGTTCATACCAAGGATTAATGGAGAAAGCAGGATTTTGTTTCATTGGACCTCTGTGGCTTACAACAAAGTCAAGTTAGACTGCAATAATGTGTGAAGGTGGATATGATGTGTGTGGGTGCTTGTGAGAGGTCTGATGATAACCTGAAACAACAAAACAAAGATTTAACTGGTAATCAAAAGTTCACCTTGGAAATCATTTTTCGATGTTCTTTATTCTGCATGTTGTCAAGTTCCTTCATTAAAATCTAGACAATCTTGTTTTATGCTGTGTAATAAGCACATATAGTTTCCTGTGCTCCTTTGCATCGTGTGAATAAGAAGCATCAAGAATGTCAGGTAGAATGAAGTCAAGTATCACCTAGATTTCCCACGGGTGATAGTTTATAAATAGTCCTGGACAAGTAAATTGAACATTTTATTATTGTGGTCCGTATTGTGTTAGCAGATGTCAAGTAAATCTTGTGGAATTTGCTGCTGTGTTTTGGTATCATTATTATTCTAATTATATACCCTAAAATACAATTCTTTTGATCATGTTGGTGAAATTCTAGCCAGTGAAAATTTGAAGCAGAAAATAGTAGTTATTTTCAATTTAAAAGAAGCACATCAATTGAAGCGAAGCCCATCCAAAATTTTCAGTTTGTGGCCGACTTTAATTTGGTGATTTTTGTTAATTCAACATAGTTAATTTTGTTATTTTCATTTCTTCATCTAAATATGTGTTCATTTAAAATTTAAAATCTTCTATACAATTTTAGAAGTTCAGTACTTCTTTGGTAACATGTCTGCAACCATTGTAAACCTAAACATAAGAATGATAAAAAGGAAAACATCTTTGACATCTTGTGGTTGATAGTCAACATCTTCCCAAGGTAAATAACATTCTTTTATCAACCATTTGTTAGAAAAAAAAGAGTAGAAAATGTCCTGAATTTCTAAACATTCATTCCTTTCTGAACACTCTTTTCAGGCAGTGTGCCCTTTTACATCTCCACACTTAAGCTTGACATTATAAAGCTGTGTTTTACATTATTTATTTTTTTAAAGGACAGACTCAAAGTGATCAATGAACATTTATACTTACTGAAGAAATGTAAAGTTAGTTAAACTAAAAAACTCCAAAACATACAATGCTTGGGGTACATTTAAAATGAGAGAATAATCAGCTTACATAATATTTAAAATAATCTTGGCTTGGAGGGATAAACAAGAGACTTGAATTTACTTCTTCATCACAAGATCAAGTATGCCATTTCCACAAGGATGCTGATGGATCACAAACAAAATGCAAAAAGGCAGAAGTATAAGCAAAACAGTATTGTTTTTGGAAAAGGCCATGTGAAATTTATAGTGTTTTCCGGATATCTTCTCTAGCTAAACTTCCCAGGGTGAGCCAGGGGTCGAATCTAGACATAACAAAAGCCAATTAATTTTTAAAAACAGGCTTGAGCACACTGAACTTATTACACGTTTTCTCTTGTTAACAATCCCCCTCTGTTTTATCAGCTTTGGTCAGTCTAAACATATATTGTGATTTTGTTCTTGTGTCAAGGATCTGAGGGACAAACGTCTTGTAATTGGCCACCATGTTTGTTTAGTTATAAGGATTTCCAGCACGTGGAAACAGGCCATGCAGCAGTAGACATAAGAGAGACTTTTATATAGTAGATGGCAGTGGCGGTCGTGCTGGGTGAGCACAGGTGGTCATAGCTTTGACTTATTTAAGCTGGGAAATACTTTTTTGATATTTGAAAGTGTCTTTCCTTTTGAGGGCTGTTGTTTGCCTCTATTCAGTTTTTTTTTTGTACTGGAACTGCACGGCTGCTTTCATATTGTTGAGCCATAACCACTGCATGTGGAAATAAGCCACATGGTGAACAATCCATACAATGTTTTTAATTCAAGTCTCAGCAAAATTGTTGATGTTTTTATCAATACTTGCTATTGTAACACAGGTTTGTCAATGAATGCATTACTGCTTGCCCTTCCATTTGAAGTCCAGATCATGTAAATCAAACTCAGAAAATTATGTTGTCTTTGAATACGCCAGCAGTTACTATCTTATGGAGATTACAGTCTTTCGACTCAAAAGATTTTATTTTCCTCTGATTTGTATTCGGTGCACTCAATAAAACATTGTTCAATTTGTTTAAAGCACAGATCAAATACGACCATGCCTGGTGGGGGCTCTTTGTGTGTCGATTAAATTATACGCTATGGTCTTGGTTTAGTTATTCATATAAGGAAAGGTGGAGGTAGCAGCTCAGCTGGAGGGGTGACGCAGCCCAGAGTTTCTGCTTTATCTGAGAAAACTTTCTACTTTAATAATATGGACACATTTCAGAAACCCAACTCCTGGGGTTCATTGAATTAGAGTTATAAAGCAATAAAAAACAAATGTATATTTTTGAGTTATAGATCAACCTACTGGTGTGGGTTTTGCAGTCAATGACCTTTAAATGTTTCACCCAGGTAATCTCTCAAAGACCTGCACTGACGACGGATGGACCGAGATGGACCCAATGACCATCGCTGTGAATTGTGGGTATAATCTTAACGGCAGTATTGATGATGTAAGTCCAAATCGTTGCACGTACAGCAATCAGGTTTTTCACTTGGTTTTTTAATTTCTTCATATTTACTACAATTAAGACGACATCTGTTTTTCTGACGTACTTTGGCTTAAATAATAGGATCACAGTCTTGTACATGCAATGGCTGCTTTAACACTTTCAATATAGAATTTCATAGAGATACCAGTAGTGGTACTGATATCATGATATGATGCCATTGCTGTTTATACCTGCATTGTGCATATTTTTCTTACTTTACATTTATTTTCCTACCTTACCAACCAATTGCTTCTTTGTCTGTATCAAACATGAATTAGTTTCATTGAGGCCATTTTTAATATTTGTGTAATATCAAATTCACTTTTCATTTTGATCTTATTTTAATGATATTTAAATATTATTAGTGGAAAAATATTTAAAAAAAATAATAAATAAGAACTAGAAATATATTTCTATACACTGATATTCCCACGGGTGGATATTTGTTTTTATCTGGTGTAATAAACACTGTTATGCTCTTGCTGTTAAACTCTTGACATGATGTTCTTTTAGCCCACGCCGAGTGAAAGCAACCGATGATATCTTATATAATTCTTGACCGCTCTCACTCAAAAACCCAAATTATTCTCTTGTAGTCAACCTCTTAGTCTCCTTTTCTTGTCTATTTTTTATTTCCTGTGTGCAAACCAGTGAGCCAAACATAAAAGTCCTTTTGATTACACTTCGTCTTTTGTATGGATTTGTAAACTTAGTCCACTGTCCACGCTTACAGCAGTTGCTAACACACTAAATGAAACATCTTGATCTTTGATCACATTGAAATCGTGTAAAGATCAAGTGAGATTTCCCCTTTGGTTAAACTTTCCCCGGCATGTGTTCCCATCAATGCAGAAGGTAGCAGGCATGTCAGCTCTACAGGGAATACGTGGGCATGGGTCTTAAAAGTAATTTGATGTTCTTCTGGATAAGTATCTGGCTTTGAAGTTTTTATATTCGAAAAACTATGGAGGGGGGTATTTAAAACACAAAACGCACAGCGACAACTCAGTGCCGAGCTCTACGCAGGTGAGTCAAAGCTGTGCGTGGGAGATGGCGCCGAGGCATTCTTACCACAAAAAGACACAACCTTGAGCAAGATACATCCCTTTTCAGGCATCTGGATTTCATAAAATGGACCAGAAGGTGATGTATTGAGTCATGGTCAAATACTATGATATTTCTGTGAGCTGGAGCGGTGGTGTTGGGCTTTATTGTCTCCTCTACCGTCACTGACAACAGTACACTAATGTAAAAAAATCTCTACTATTGATTCATTGAACGCAATACTGACGCATGTGACATCATTTTACGTTGACTAACACAAAAGACTCTTTCTTGTCTTAATAGAGTGACATCTCACTGTATGTTCAAGGTTTTTTAAAAGGAGAAAATAATTACTTTTTTATATTTCTTATTTTAAAGTTATGTTCTGGATTTTTTGAGGAGTAAGTTATAGGGAAGGCAACAGAACAGGAAAACCACCTTTGTGTCTCAGGCATTGTTCACAAACTGTAACGTATTATAAAATTTATATGTTGAAGGAAAAGTTTCAGGTATGGGAACTTGACAGGGCCCGGGTCATGAGCTAACAGTTCTCTTATGTTTGTAGAATATGTCTAGCACCAAAAATTGAAATTCTATTATTTTAAATTGATTTTGCTTTAGACTGGTTTTAAATATACGTTTACAGATAACACATACAGTTTACAGATAACACATACAGTTTGGTACAGTTAACACAATTTCTCTCTTTTTCTCTCTAGGACAGTTTCTTTAGAACTGTGAAGATTGGCTACACCATTGGACACAGTGTTTCTCTTATTTCCCTCACTAGTGCCATTGTGATCCTTTGTATATTTAGGTAAGAAATTCTACCAATAAAATCTATTTTTAAATTTAAATAAGTTATTACATGAATAAAACTTTAAATTTAATGCATAAACATATGTCTGTGTAATGGAAAAGGCCTAATTTAACAAATATATATTTGTAATATACTCCTAATAATTTTGGTGACTTACAATACAAATAGTTAAATTAATCAGATTGGATTTTTTATTTACATCAACACAAAATTTTAACAGTACATTTAATAAACTTCAAAGCTTTTGAATGTACTCTTGTTTTTCTGTAAATTGTTTCATATTAAACACAGTGAAGAATTTTGAGTGTAGTTGTTGAAAATATTCATTCAGCTGTTAATGCTCCAATGGTTCTCTAAATTTGTGTATAGTTTTAAAACTGAAACATGAAGTTCTCCTGGACCAGCTATGTTTATACCTTCTCAAGTAGTCTAGGCTTCTTTCTGGCACTTTTCAGTTCATTTTGGCCTGTCTTGGGTATTGTGCGCAGGCAGATCTCAGTTGGTTTGATCTGGTAAGGTTTATTGCTAGACACTATTTTAAAACCCCACCCAATACAACTATTTCTAGAAACTGTAACAAACCTCCCAGCTTGCAGGTGAAGTAATTACATTTGCTTATTTAAGCATCAGCATATAAATGAATGTTTGAAGTGGTTGTTTGGTGTAGTAGTTCCCTAAAGGATCTATAATTCATTTTCAACGAATTATGGTAACACAGAGCTGACAAATTAAAGTGCTTCTCTCGGAAAGCTAATGGGCTTAAATTGTGTATTTGTATCTAATCAACACTGAACCTTAATCTTAAAACCATCTTCATAACACCTAATGTACAGTTAAAAACCTTAAGGTTTTTTCTATAAAGAACTAAAGCTTAATCTTTAAACTGATGTTGCAAGTAGTATCAACACCTTTTTTGTGGTTCATTTGTGTCCTGGAAACCAGCTACTAATGTTTGGTACCAAGGGCTTACATTTTGATTAAGTTGATGGTTAACTCACATCAAACAGTGTTTCATGCATTGTTCAAGCCCACCCGCATGCTTATTGAGCGGTTTCATCATGCGGTGTCATGGAGCTTTGCATCATCAGAGCAGTCATGGATTAAATGGAGAACAACATGCTTAAGTTTCGACACCACAGTGATTGATCTGTGGTACCAGGGGCAAAACTGCCCACTAATGACTAAGATAAGCTTCTTCCACTGATACCCTACAACAAACACACACACCAGACATGTCTCTCCACCACCAGAGAATCATTTAATTTTTACATTAATATACTCATATAAATAAATGTACTGTAATGAGACCCTTAACCACAGGCAAGGTAGACTCCATTCCATGATGTTACTTATAAGGTCGAATTAATAAATAATAAAGATTTTACAATCTCAGGGAGATTTTACAATTTTACAAGAGTCTTGGATAAGAAATGATAATTGTGTAAGCCATCAAAATGAATCAACCTCTTTTAGAAAGAAACTAATAGTAATACTATAGAAACATACTTATTAAATTCTGTTGAAAGGATTCAAATAGAAAGTGTATTTTTTTAATAAATATCTTTAAAATGTTTGCTGACTAGCAGCAACATCCCATTGGATTTAAATTGGTTGTATGTATAATTTTATTTATGCTATAATTATACTGTATTCTAGTTTGACATTTGTAACAAATATTAAAAACAGTGAATGAATTAGGTCTGTTTTATGACACCAAGGCATACAAATTTGTCAGTTTCTATTTAAAGAGATGATTCATGCAAAAATGATAATTGTGTCATACTTTACTTGCATGTTTGTAATCTAAAAAACTGTATGACTTTACGTCTACAGAACACAAGGCAAGTTGTTTTAAAGAAAGTTGATAACCGAAAAGCAGTGGCAGCCATTCACTTCTATTGAATGGACACAAAACCAATAGAAGTGAAATGGTCCCAGTGATCAACATTCCTCCAAATAACCTTTTATTTTCTGCGTAAGAAAGAGAGTCATCCAGGTTTTGAATGACAAGAGACTGACAAATTGATGACACAATTTCCATCAATAGGTGAACTATCACTTCAACATTGGTCAGAGAAACACATTTGAAGTGTTCAGTGGAAATAAGGCAATTTATTTAACGGCACATTACGGTACCATGTTCAGTACTGTAACTTTATAAACACATTTTGTTAATCCAGAACATATTTAAGTGCAGAACTTTTGCTTTTTAAAACCTAAAGTTAAAACTAAACAACCTAAAGTTTTTTTTAAGAAAAACTTCAGATGTTGTTAATAATACCAAGCCTTTTAAGATTACTACAACAGTACTCCACTGTTTCAGTTTAAAGCATTAAAACATCTTTTTATTATATGTTTTGTTATATTTTAGTCAAATTTTATGCCTTGATTTAAATTGCATAGAAGAGATCAGACAGGAAAAAAAGATAAAGGAGTGGGTTCAATTCCAAAATCTCAGTTGTCCAGCAATGTAAACAATCTTTATCCGCTTTATTAACACTATCTTCATTGCACTTCAGGCTTAAGCACCTATATCAGTTTGATCCAGACTTTCATTGACCGACAGGGTCTAAAATCGCACCTACGGTTATTTTTGCCAGTCTGCAGACCAAATCCAAGGAGGTCTCAAGTGGGGCTACAGTTGACTTTACTCTGAGAAAACACCTGAAGGAAAAAAGTGTTTCTGCTAGTAAATTGTTTCTTTACAAGTTTGAGGGATTGAAGTCTTTGTAGTGTCCAAATCTGTCAAGGTGAGACTGCAGATGGTACAACTGTGAGACCTGACCCATGCTGACAGCATCGGATTACACTATGTGTCATAAACACATGGGATACTTCGTACCCAAGTGTGTTAGGTGAAAAAATACACTGGGATTTGACCTGTAAGTCAAGGATAAACTTTGAGTGAGTTATGGAACACTGATGAATGTGAAAAGCGTATATAATGACATGTATAAATAAACCTGATACTGTAACTTGAGGGTGAACTGTATAATTTAGATAAACATACACTGTAAGTCCCACCTCGAATTCATTCCATTGAGTTACTTGTTTACACATAGTTATAAATCAACTTTAAGCTAAAGGTCAGAGTATTTCAAATAAAGCATTACATGCCTCAGATTGATGTAAATAATGCCAACCGTGTTATAGCTAAAATTCTTTTTCTTGGTTAGTTTTTCGAAATAGAATAAAATTGGGCTTCAACCAGTACTGAAAATATGAAGCTATTAGCTGATCCAAAACTGCATTGCATGATGTGCTAAAGTGTTGCAATAAAGATCACAATAGCAGATGGATTCAGTGAAAAATAATGATGCCATATATAGTATCATGGTTTGAGCCTCACACCTCCTAAAATCTTACTACCCAGTTCAGCAGTGCATTGATTAGACTGATGGAGAAATGGCAAAAAAATAAAACAAAAGGCACAATGAGAAACTGCTTCGGAAAATTTTAACATTTTAAAAGAAATACAATATCACATTCTGTCAATCATATTTAAACTCTGTTACGTTTGTCTGTTATAAAAAAAAAGGCTGGGTTTGATTTTTTGCATTTTTGCATTTGTATCAAGCATTGTGAAGTGTGCTAGACTTCTGTGTGCCACCCATTTTTAAATGAAAATGTAAAAAAACACAATATTCTATTAGAAAAAGGTGCTTAAACATTATCAATAGTGTTCTATTTTTATTACATAGTATTATTTATTACATAGTGTACAAACATGATACCTTTGACTATGTATAATATTGAAGATTTGGGGATTAGAGGGGGCAGCTTACCCCAAAAAAGAAATCATTATTCATTTCTTATCTTTCAAAATGCAAAATATGTCTAAGTTGTATTATTTGCATAGTGAAAATAAACAACATCATACCAGTATAGATAATATACATGATGAAAGTGTTTCATGTCAGTAGCTATGTTGAATTGAAATCAAATTTTTTCAATTTCCCATGCTTACTGTAAGTAGTGATATGCGAAATGAAATATAACCATGGAGCAAGAATTATCTGTCTAATGAGCCGCCTGCATGGAACAGAAAGCTCAATTAGGATTTCATTTGTAGTGTAATTATGTGTCATTTTTCTGCTATTATTTCCAAGGACAGAGTGTAATTAGTGGGCAGGGGATTTATCTAGCTCAATAAATTATAGATTCAGTGTGTATGCTTGGATAATTGTATTCCTTGTTTTCCCACAGGAAACTGCACTGCACGCGAAACTACATCCACATGCACCTGTTTGTGTCCTTCATCTTGAAAGCCATAGCTGTCTTTGTCAAAGACGTGGTCTTGTATGATGTCATTCAAGAGTCTGACAACTGCTCAACTGGATCTGTAAGTTCATCATTTAACGGATGTTTTGAGTGTGACATAAAATATATTAAAACCAACAGTTAATTTCTCAAAAAGTACTTAATTTTTAGTTTTTAATAAATAAACTAAACAAATATATTTAATGAGAAATTATGTTTAAAATAAACCTAATATTTTTTTTTAATTCTACTTGAAACATTTGAGTCAGTTCTTTTTTCTTCAGATTTAATTCTTCTTTTAATTGAAATTACTCAATTTATGGGACATCCCACTGAATGGGTAACATTTGTGTCCCCAGATATTATAATTATAAATATACGAAAATTAACCCTAAAATACATCTTTGTATAAAGTAAAGTGTCTTGTAATGTAACTGACTGTAATATATATAATTAAAATGATTTTAAAAACTCAGTTTTTCAACATATCTCACTCTGATCATCTTGTAACGTTTTGTAAAGACATTTTTAAACAGCAAGTGGCATCATCCACGTCTTTTCATTTTCTTATCAGTATATTTGATATTTCAGGAGAGATAGCAAAGTCCTCAGTCCTCTTAGTCCTCCTACTGTTACATATATGAAAAAATAGTAACAGGAATGAATTGGATTTTGTAGTGCATTGATATAATAATGTTTAACATTTTACAAACCATTTCTTTACGAGTGAAAGTCAAAAAAGCTAGATGACGCTTTTCAAAGGATCCTTTTAAAAAGAAACTTAATTTTTGATATTAGGACTGAGAAAAAATGCAAACTTCATCTACAGGTACTTTGAATACTTGTAATAAATAAAACAAAGGAGCCTGAGATTGTCAAATATACATTTCAAACAATATAACAAGTGTGTTGTTATATACAGCATTAAAAAAAAGATTTAAAAAATTGTAAGCAAACTATTATTGATGTGAACCCTCAAGAACCCTCTTTTTATGCCAATTTTGACCACGGTATATATCCTTTGCTTTCAAGACTAAAAAATAGCCTGAACATGCAATTACAGCAGAACACGTAACAAAAGACAACATTTAATTTTACCTTTAAGGTTTTATTGGTTTCTCGGATACAACAGCACTACAGCAAATCAAGCCTGAGTTTATGTGAGTTTATGTCTTGTCAAAGCTGCTTTTTTCCCCCATGTTATGAACAATGACACAGCTCACTGTATACAAGCAGTAGTGTTTAGCAGAACATCTGGATCTTTCAACATCAGACTGATGGTAATGCTGCAGGAGGTCTTGGAGACATTTGACCATTGATTGCACTTAACAAGGCTCTTCATGAAAACATGTGGCTCCTTATCATAATGGATGAAGTGATCCTGCTCTTAGACTTAAGTGTCCAGCTGAAAACCTCTCTGTGGTGTTTTGATCTGCTGTCCTGTTTATCCGGTGTGATGCTTATCTGTAAATTTCCATAACCAGGTTACGTGTCAAGCTGTCATATTAATACCCAATCGCCTTTAAATAACAATAGGGCTACGGGAAAATCAAATTGAATGATAGCCAGAAAACACTTAAATTAAATGCAGCAGTTTTATATATGATACATAATAAACGCATGATAAAAGGCCGGAGTATGGTGTTTGTTCGCCATTTGTGTGGTCGAGCCTGCAGCAAAAGCTTTCAATCTATTTTTGGGACCATATGCCCTGAGCAAGAGGCTGCGGCTCTCAGAGTAATTTTGGATGATTTGTGCACATTAGAACTATGAGCCGGATCCATTCATCCCGTGCTGCCTCATTTTATACGCCCGTAAGCAGAAAGCATCATTCAGTGCCTTCTGCCGTCTAAACTGTCGATAGCTTCACCCACCCAATTCTTTTCTTCTGCCTGTAAGGCATGTGCGCTCATTCTAAGAGATGAACGGAGTCTTAGATGGGTGAGTCCGTCTCTGATCCTCAGATCGCAGAGATCAGAGAAGTGCTTTTAAAGGTGCTTATGGTTTTAGAGGAGATTTGTTGCATGCAGATTGCTGTTGGTAATTGGATCATTATAAATGGCTTTAACAGTTGTTTACGATGAATAACTTTAGATTTTTGTTAATATGTGAACAAAAAAATACTTAGAGATTTTATATTAACATATTAAAAGTTAGTGGACATTTTTAATTCTGTTATCATACAAATGTTGTTTTTTCTCTTATTTTAGTGAAATAGTGGAAATAAACAGTAAGAGACCCCAAAAACACTATGTCCCCTTAAAAATTCAGATACTAAATATTACAAAAGTAAAAATCTATATTACCTTAATTGTATTATTTAGGTCCATTTTATTAAAATAATTAAGTATTTGATAATAAAATAGATATTTAAAATAAACTTAATATTTTATTAATTCTGAAATGTATATATTTTTTTTACACCATTTACTACATTTAAACAGTTTATTCAGTTTATTTCACAGCTTGAAAATGTTCTCATTTTTATATGTAAGATAATTGTCAAAAACAGTTAAATTTTCCAGAATGGTCTCTTACTAGTATAGAAAAACCAATACATTGTGAAGTATACTTTAAAGTAGTAAAAGTTGGATTGTTTCATTCGAAACATTATCTCACATTTTTTCATTAAATAAATATGTGAATCTCACGAATCTTGATCTATATCTTGCAACAATGTGGGTTTAAAACCACATAAGATTTAATATTTTACATGCTGTCACCATATGTCAAGTTCTCTCTGTGATGCATTTGGTTATATTTAATAGTCAGAGTTTAGAAGTAATTTTCTTATTTGCTTCTCGAGCCATAGGGCTTTACTTTTTCATCCTGATGCTTGAATATTTGCCTTTTTCCTATCACCATCATCCACATCTTGTGTTCTTGTGTCTTTGTCAAAAAGAGTTGTATTGTAAAAAGTTGTATCTACCTCCCACTTACTACACCCATATAACACGGCTACCATCCAAAACCCTCGGTGGAAGCTGCTCTCTCTTTCTGTATGCATAATTCTGAAAAGGTCTATGTGTATGTTCAGGCTTTTGGTATCAGCTGTGAATGGTGAAAAAGTATGGTTTGGGTTGTTGCCTATTTAATCTGTTTTAAAGTAAGGCCATTGTGCTATTAGGAACTACAAAACTCCAGCATTTGTTCATTATTTTTCTGTTTAGAAATGTACTGTGTTTTTAAGTAAAACTATGTACACACATACACAAAAAATAAAATTGTATAGCTTTTTTTATTCAAGTAAAAAATGAGCAAACACTTTTAATTCAAATATATATTTTAGAATTCACCAAAAATATTATACTAAGTTAAAATGTGGGTCTGTATTAAAAATATATAAAAATATATATTTTCCCATTACATATATTAAATTAATTTAATTTTAAAGAAATTAAATGTTGATATTTTAATATATAATTTTATTTTTCAACTTTTCTGAATATTCTTTAATTTTGTAACTTAATTTTTTAATTATTCATAAAAAATTTTTATTAATACAGTAATGTTAAAGTTAAAGACATTGTTTACCCAAAAATTATATCATTTACTTACCTACTTGACATCTCAGTCTTGCATCTTTCTTTCTTCTCCAGAATAAAAAAGAATATATTTTAGTGAGTGAATTTTAGTGAATATATTTTAGGCAGCTGTGGCACCAAATCACTTTATTGCATGGACATTATACCAATGCAAGTGAATGGCTTTCAGTTATCAACATTGTTCAAAATATCTTCTTTTTTGTTCTACAGACAAAACAAGGTCATACAGGTTTTAAAGGGTTATTAAATAATGACATAATTTTCAACTAAAGTTGACCTATCACTCCTGTAAAACATCCAATGCAGACCAAGCTGATGAACTTTGCACCAAATAACAATCATGTTTTCAGAGACTATCCTCTGAATGTTAGGAGAGTTGTGGCTCTGTGAAATTTGAGTGAATACATCAGTATCGCTGGTTCTGAAAAACACTTGAATGCCGTCCCACAGCAACCAAAGAATATAATTTGCGGTTATCCCTTGGGTTAATGTCAGGAACCACCTGCTCTTTTACAAGATGAGCTCTCAAAGAGCTCTCAAATAACTTCTTCCAAGTCAATTTCATTTTCTACATCTTTTTTACTTCTTTTGATTTTCAGGTCGGCTGTAAGGCTGTGATCGTCTTCTTTCAGTATTGCATCATGGCAAGCTTTTTCTGGCTCCTGGTGGAAGGTCTTTATCTGCATGCTTTATTGGCGGTTTCATTCTTCTCGGAGAGGAAATACTTCTGGTGGTATATCCTAATTGGTTGGGGTAAGTTTCGTTGTAATTACCTTGGGTTTTTCTTAACCCTCCTATTGATCTTAGTTTAAACTCTGACATGATCATTATGTCCCTGACTGAAGTACACTCCTGTCTTACCTCACTGCAGGAGGTCCAACTGTTTTCATCACAGCTTGGAGCTTTGCCAAGGCTTATTTCAATGATGTCGGGTAATATTAACAACTCCCACTCTCCGCTTAAATGTTCTTCCACATATTAAAATTAAGATGTTGCATATGTAGCTTAAATTACACATTTTTGTACCTATTTTAACAGGTGCTGGGATATAATTGAGAGTTCAGACCCGTTCTGGTGGATAATCAAAACTCCCATATTAGCCTCAATTCTGGTGAGATGACATTCCTTTACTAGTATCTGACATGTCAGTATTAATACGATTAAAGAAAGCTGCTGTTTCACATTATGGTTGCTGTCACTGTCACCATGGAGACTAGCTTATAATCTGACGCCTGGTACGGCAGTCTATTAGCCTCTCAAGTACTCAAGGCTCTCTAGAAACTTGAGCCTTATATATATTTACACTATGGTTGAAAAGATAAGAGTCATTTTAGTGAATATGTTTCACTTGACATTATAAACCTTTGATCTGAAGGTGTATGCTTATAGCGCAGATAGCGCTGACAAAATATGATCAAAATATGACCATGCCTGTAAAAACCAGACGAACGTCGGAAAATCTAATTCTGAGAAAAACAGCATTAAAGTTTTGTTTCACCTATATTTCACTATATTTTCCCGTTGGGGCGGGGTGTTGGGTGTTGTGGTATTCCCTCTGGTTCCGAGTCTCGGACCAGGAACCTTCGGATCACAAGTCCAAGACTCGAACCACCAGGCCACAAAAATCATTTATTCATTATCATGTCATTAAAAACCTGTATGACTTTGTTTGTTCTGCAGACCATAAAAGAAGATATTTTGAAGAATGTTGGAAACCAAACAACTCTGAAGCCTGCTGACTTCCATTGTATAAACAAACAACTACTGACTTTTCTCCAAATATCTTCTTATGTGTTACACATAAGAAAGAGTCGTATAGGTTTTGAATGATAAAAGGATGAATAATTGACAGAATTGTACTTCGGTGAATAAATATCACGTGTTTGCTCATGACTCATGAGTTTTACTTTATCTTGTTTTGTTTTTGTTGGATTTTAATACTTATTTGTACCTTATCATTTTAGGATTTGCTCAGTGCTGAGAATTAAAAGTAAACAATATAGAAGCCTTTTGACGCATGTAACAAGAAATATTATATCTCCAGTGATTTGATACTTTACTGAAATGTCAATAAAGACAAAAAAGTTCTTTTTTGAACTTCTTACAAACATTTCCGAGCTGTTTTTGAAAGGGTTTAAAGAACAAAAAGAGAATAATCAGTAGTTTATGCAGACTTTATGTGGTCTGGGATTTGCTTTCATTGGCTACAATACAAAAGCCTTTCTTTTTGTCCTCCTGAATCACAAACAGAAAGCTTTTACACAGCTCTTCCTTGTTTTTTGCAGTTGTTAAGTAAGTCCATCTGATGTACTTAGAGTTAATATCATGTGTCTTGCTGCAGTCTTTAGGCAGCGGTTGTGTTCTGTGTCTCTGCTAATAGATGTTTGTTCCTGCAGTCTCAGAGAGTTTTAATAAATACTACTCTGCTTCAGTTCCATTAACCTCAGGACTCTTCAGTGATTACAGTAATCAACACGGTATTGTGACATCAAGATCTAATGTTTTTTGTTTTTGTGTTTCTGCTCCAACGACAGATGAACTTCATCCTCTTCATTTGTATCATCCGCATACTGCGTCAGAAGATTAACTGTCCGGACATTGGGAGAAACGAATCCAACCAATATTCGTAAGTCTTTGGGGATCCATTGGGGATCCACAAGTTTTTATGGTTTATAAGTTTAAAGAAAGATTTGGAAGTTTGAATGACGTACAATAAACAGAACTCAAGCTTACAAGCTACAAAAATTTTTAATCGCAATATATATGACTTGTGCACTAGATTTCAGGTGATCCTTAAAGGGAAAGTTCACCAATATGTATTCACCAACTTGTCATTTCAAACCCCTACAGACACAAAGATATTTTCTAGAATGGTGGTAACCACACAACACTGAGACACAAATCCACTGAGACTTTTCTCAAAATATCCTTTTGCATTACACAGAGAAAAAGAAGGTCATAAGAGTTTGAAATGATATGAGATGAATAAACAATGATTAAGTTTTATTTATGTATGCCATGTACTATGTTTGGGGTTGCAAAATGGACAGGACAGTCATGAGAAACATTTTAGCCTGTATTATTTTAACCCAGCCTTAAAATAAAGGGGACATTTTAGCTGGTCTCCAGCAGCGAGTGAGAGCCCACCACACTACAATCTCATCATCCAAAATGTCACCGCTTCCGCCCGCCCCGTTCGGATGATTTAATGTCCTTTGTCTTTAAGTAGCTCTCTGCGGTCTCCAGTTCCTACAAAACAAGCCCTCACTTAAGCACCTGCGATTTCTACCCAGCATCACTAATGCTGTTATTCCAGTCTTATGCGCTTTCCTATATTACCTGATGATAATATTATTACTCTGTTATCTACAATATCTGATGTTTGTTTATATATTTTTTACAGGCGACTGGCAAAGTCAACCCTGTTGCTGATTCCGCTTTTTGGGATAAACTTTATCATATTTGCTTTCATTCCGGAAAACATCAAAACTGAGCTGAGGCTGGTCTTTGACCTCATTCTGGGGTCATTTCAGGTATTTCACTGGATTTAATCATTTTAACTAGAGGTAAAAAGATAAAAGTAGGGCGCAAATGGGTCTATGGGTGCGAGTGAAAGGAAATTCTCTCGGGCTAATCATAGGACTGTTGTTCGGATGACATCATTGGTTAATGATGCGCTGTAGAAGTGCTGAGGGGCAGAAGACCTGGCAAATATAAAAGAAACAGGACCTATAAGAAACTATAAATTAAGTTTTTTTTATATAAAGAAATTTAGGAAACCAATGTGCCAATGGTTTCGTGGGATGCTGAAGTGAAACACATTACCAAAACTTGTAAATTGGCTTGTAAATTGAAATGACCTTTGGATTGGTATTAGAAATTAAATTAATATTTTTTACTGTTATGTTGGGATGTGTATTT
Organism: Triplophysa yarkandensis; assembly: GCA_033220385.1. Lineage (NCBI taxonomy): Eukaryota > Metazoa > Chordata > Actinopteri > Cypriniformes > Nemacheilidae > Triplophysa > Triplophysa yarkandensis. The sequence goes on along the minus strand of CM065676.1, from coordinate 8,362,931 downwards.
GGTTTTTATTCCGCTTTTATCTTTTTTTACCAGGGTTTCGTGGTTGCTGTACTTTACTGTTTCCTGAATGGAGAGGTAAGACATAGTGAGGGATGGATGGATGGATGATTGATTGAATATACCAAAATGAAGACAAAGTAATGTACATACATAAGTGCTTGATGGTTGGACAGGTGGACAGACAGGATTCCTATCTTCCATTCAGTTTCCTAAAAGCCAGAACCTTAGAGGCCTTTAATTGCTTTTGATTCTGCTTGCTCATACAGGCTGTAAATAGCTCGAGACATACTGGCAGTGGTGGCCTATTACTTTGATATATGCATTGATGTGTAGAGCATCTGTGGGTCCCCAGCTTACACAGATTGAATAAAAGAGTCACGGAGGCAGGCTTTGTGCCAGGTGTGTTGTAATAATTTGATGTATTTGGGCTCCACGGATGAGGTTTAGCACCGCTCGGATCTGACAGCTAAACCTAAAAGACATAAGTCAAAACAAATTACAAGATGTTAAACAAGCATTTTCATAATGCATTCTGTGTGAATAATGACCCATTTAAGGACAGCGTTCACAACATTTTTATTTCTGTGGGATGTTTAAAGTGAAAAATTCTGAGGATTTATCTGATCATAAAAATGTACTTTGAGAGGTGTTCGGGGAGGAAGGAGTGGAACTTTATATGAAAATGTGTGAAGATATTAATGTTTAATTTCATATATGTTGATAAAATTGTTAATATGTTTTATTATTTGTATTAATTTTTATAATGATTATCTATTATAAGCACATTAATGATTTTTTATATATTTATATTTTATTACACATTAATTATATACTACAGTTATAATGTATATTTTTATATCTATATATAAAATATTCAATAACAATAATAATTATAGAAAATGTTTTAATAGTAGTAATAAAAATTAATCATGGCAGTATAATTATTGCTATTATCATTTACTTTTTATTTGATCATATATCCATTTAAAACAAACAACCTCTGGTCTTTGTTAATGCAACATTTTAATGTTATAAAAAAATCTTAACTTAGATGCTAGTTTCATATGATGATTTGCAAAGACATGCATTGTAGATTCCAATATTTTTTCTTATCTCAGGTTCAAGGTGAGATCAAGAGAAAATGGAGACGATGGCACCTGGAAAGGTTTTTGGGTCCTGACACCAAATATCAGCACCCATCCATGGGAAGCAATGGCAACAATTTCAGCACGCAGATCTCCATGTTGACTCGCTGTAGCCCCAAGACCCGCCGAGCTTCGGCGTGCCAGGACGAGTCATCCATCACTGTCTAACTTACCACCTACAAGGCAGATGTAATTGTTTATATGGTATGTGATCTTGCACTGGAATGAGGGCCACAGTCATGAAGAACATTCACTATGTCGTGGAAGTTTTCAATTTGTAAAAATCTACTTATTGACTTAGTGTGAACAAGCGTTCGGTGGCGTGAATCGATTCCGAATTCGATGTACGTGTACAGGCTGCGTTCATTCATAACAGGAATGTATCCTATATCAAATTCTTGTTCTATATAATTTAACGATAGAGTTGTTAACAACGTCATGCACTGAGAATCATTTTCCATCGAAACATGAAATCAGTACCAAGCAGAGAAAGCAGTGTGATGCAGTTTGGAACTCCTGACACATTTAGTGCAGACTTGGCGCTGTGGGGACACAATTTCATAAGTGTCATCAAAAATGACTGATGATGTCATGTAGGAAAAAAGGTTAGGGATTCTGGAGTACTCTTTATGAAATAAAATTTTCCTTGCGAGTTTAAAAAAGCAACCAAAAGTGGATTGTTGAATATCCAATATATGGAGATACACTGTAGAGACCAAATGTGATGTTTCTTACAATGTTGGTCATATTTTTTTTTAATGGCGTTTTCAGACCAGCAAGTTTGTATCTGTGTGTGTGTGCGTGTACGTGTATGCGTGTTTTGTGAAATTGAAAGCCCAATGCCCTTCTCTGCACTATCATTTCAGATCAGTCATCAAGCATTGTCAACATTTTGTATGCATGATTGATTCAGTGTCATTGTGCTGTTTATCACTGTGGGGTTATAGTCGAATGTTAAATCTCTTTGTGCGAGGAACAAGCACTCCTCTGTGACATCAACAGTGATGTGTTAGTATCAGACAGAGCTTGTCAAATCGACTTTGATGATGTTGATTGTTCATCTTAATGACTTGTACAAACACATACGTCCTGTGGATCCATTCATGCTAACAATGGAAGTAAATCAAGTGTCTCGCTGTGTGCTTGCTGTAAAGGAACAGCTCCGTAATTATTTGAGTAATTATTTAATTCATTTGGAATTTGTTTCAACCTGAGTTAGACAAAAGAATATAATACGTATTCAACGGTTCCAGTAAAGCATCAAACTACAGTACATACAGCATAACACTGTCAACACTATTTATCAGCGATATTTTGACATCTATGTGTACTGTACTACCGATCAAAACTTTGGGGCCACACTGACTTATGCATTCATATTTTTCCACACTTGATCAAAATAATAAAGTCATCAAATTTATGAAATTTATGAAATAAAACAAAATGAAATCATATAATATTATAACTTAAAAACATGTTATCTGATCACCTTCAGAGTAGTCACGTTTTGACTAGAATTTGCAGAAATGTTTCTTGTCATTTTATCACGCATCTTCTTAAGGTCTCACCCTGAGATGCTTTTAAAGGAGTCCCCGTATATTCTGCGTTCTTATTGGTTGTTTTTGATTCATTATTCGGTCAATGGCATCCATTTCAAAAACATTTAAATTGAAACAAAATGTACTTTCTCTCAATAAAAAATCAAATGTTGCCAAATTATATTTGTATAATTTTAGACATATAAAGCTACACCTTCAGATCAAACATTTTACTTAAGTATCCCAAAACTGTACACGGTAGTGTACTTTCCATTCTTGAGCCAATTTGTAATGTAAGACACCGCCTTATGGTTCTTTTCAATGGACAGTAAAAGTCAGTGCTCATTTAACTTCAAAGTTTATTCATATCTTAAAAAACTTGCTCAAACTGGATCCATGCAAGAAGAAAACAGTTAGCCTGGAATGTTTTTTATGTTTTTTTGCATAGTGTAAAGTAATCTTGTACAGTCACATCCACATGTAAAGAGAATGTATAGTGATGAATTGTAACTCTATAGGACCGCATTATAATATTTAAATATGTTGAGTCTCAAATCACTGCCATACATTGTGTTTTGTTTTTATGCTAAACATGAGTGGCAAGATTACCTCTCATCTGTTACGATAAAGAATGTATATTCTTATAAAACATTTTGGTACATTTTGTATCACTTTCAGTTTAATTGTTGACTGTGTATTTTGTACAGGCGTTTCATCTGTGCTGTCGAGGTTTGGGTACGATGTACATATGGTGTTCATTTGTTTAGATGAAGTTTAATGTGTCAGCACGCAGCAGAAGAACTGGATGTTTAGAAGAAGTGTCTCTGTGCTGTGAAAGAATCTGTCTGTACCGCATGCTACACGTGTAACATACTGTACATTTGACGTTATAAATTCACAATTAAAGCAAATTGTTTACACTTACATGTGCACATGTGAATATTTCTCTTGCTGTGTTTAAACAAGCTTGATGGTTTATGAAATTGTGTAACATTTTGGACCATTGCAATGTTGATGATCAGCTGTTTCAGATCAACTTAAGCTGTACATTCTAAATGATTCCTTATTAAACCTATAAATATTGTACTCCAGTGAGTAGTTAGAGTAAGATATTGTAACATATTGTTAACATATTGTTAACCAATAACATATTGTTTCAGTTAACAACATTTTTCAAAATATCAAATTTTTTGTTCTTCGCCAGACAGAAAGTCATACAGGTTTGAAATGAAAAGAATTTTAATTGTTGGCATAAATGGCATGACTTTATGGAGGGACAATAAGTCATCTTGACAAATGGCAGATTGTCTTATCCTTTTTTATTTCCAAAAAATAATAACATGATGTTTTACATTTATTTAATTTACATTCATGTAAATAACAAAAATTGTAGGAATGATGTACGGAATTTGACTTGTCATGTACAGTAAAATACCTTAGCCCAGAGGTTTAGCTAAATCATTTATGTTCAAGTATAAATTTTACCCCACCGTAAAACTGAGCAAGGCCTCCAGCCTCAGTGTCTGTCAAATCCCAGACATGCTTTAAAAGCACATGCCTTTTGCATACTAAGCACTGAAGGAAATTCTAGTGCTGAGAGAAAAATCTAAGCCCAGACAAAATTTTAAACATCTATGTTCAGTTGTACAGATAAAAATGATAATCTATTTTTTGAGCTTCTTTTGATTTCGCCAAAGGATCTGAGACCTGTTTTCACATCTTTCAAGGACATCTGCTCTTATTGCCGTCCACCTCTTTTATTTCCTCCAGGTGATGTTTCAATGATCTACAAACTAGAATTAAACAAAGGATTATGACAAAGGATTTTCAAACAGTCTTTATGTAGTGGTTTAATATTTATAAAACTATATAATTTAAAATGCTTAAAATAATGAAAATGCGCTCAGCTATAAGGGTTAAAATGCATGCTTGTCTAAATATACACATCAACAATATCAGTTTGGTCACGGAAAGTTGATGTGGAGCATGACTGATCCTATACACCATACACAAGATGCTATTAAAGCCGCTTTACACACCTTTTTAAGAGTCACTCAAGTTTATTTCTAGGCCCAACATTTTGTACTAAGCTACACTTTGTCCATGCAAAGGGAAAGATTGGATGGTTTATGAGTAAAAGTACATGCTGTATGTCGTTTTACAGGTTACAAAGATGCAACATTCAAGGCTTAAACGCAGAACAGGTCAAATCAGTTTGTTTGTTTGGTTGGTTGAAAGGGTCAGAGAAAGCGTGGAAAAATTAAAGCATATGAGATGATTTTGAATGTAAAATCAAGCCAAGAAATAAACTCAAGTAAAACTCAGGGTCAAATTTCCAGAAAGTTGTTTCAGTATTAATGAAGATATAATCTATCAAAAAGATTAACTTCTTAATTTAATGTCATTTCTGCATTATCTTTTCTGTCACAGATGGATTAAATTAGGGTCAAACTGTCAATATGTTCTACCATATATGTATAAACCAGAAGGTTGTTCGTATGCAAGAACATTCCTTTCATTCATTGCATGCTCTCACACATGAGCACATGTCTTATGTCCTGGAGAACATTTGATCTGTTTCCATAAGCCTTGTTTATTTAAATAGAATATTAAACTTGTATATATAGTTCCTGTGAAAAAAAGATAGTGATGATCATTTACTCCGGAACACCCATTTCTTGTAAACCTGAAATGAGTTATTCACTTATTCTTTTTAAGACAAGCATGATTTCCATACATTTTACAAAATAAAGATAATTTTAGTCCATCTTGTTAAAGCGGATTACTTAAAAAACATTATTTTGTTTTACAAATACTACATAATTTAAATTCTACAAAAAACAGTGTATTGTTAAAAGACTATTTTATATTGTTTATGTGCTTTATTTTTCAAACCTTATTGAAATAAACCAATATAGACATAAAATTGGGATATGCTCAACTGAATTTATCTGGTGAAACGAGCAGATTTAGTACTAATGTGTTTTTTGTTCCATTTACACTTATCTGTGTTTTTGTTTGAAGGGTTCAAGACTTCCACTGGCATCATCCATCTGCTGAGGTCACACTGTCCTGAAAGCCTTTGATAGCAAAAATGCATAAAAATAAAACAGAATGATGAAAAATAAGTTTAACTATGTTATCTTTCCTGTTATGTACTCTAGTCATACATAAGCTACGTAATACTGTATAGGAAAGTGTACATTTTTGTGTGAAGAGGCCCAAAAACAGAATAATGGAAATGTTGTCATCTGGTTCAGCAGAAATATTCTGTCATGGGTTTCTTGTCATTTCAAACCTGTTCTATTTTGAAAAAAGTAACCAAACGTTGGCAACACTCATTCACTGTACTGTATAGACTCAAAAACAATTCAAGTCAATGGGTGCCGCCATTCTTTGGTTGACAACTTTTTCAAAATATCCTCTTCGGTGTGCATGACAAAATGTGAGTAAATGATACAAAAATTCCGATGGACAAAATAGTTGTTACTATGAATTAAAAAATAATTTTTTAAATGTTGTTTTCAAAACGTAGCATTCCAGAGATGTAAACAGGTGCTCGCCTCCGGGCATCATTCAGAATTCATGTCCACTGTTAAAAATGAATGCAAAAAAGTGTCCATGCCGCTTCAAAACACCCATTCAAACTGATTTCAAAGCTTTAAGCTGTACAAAACATTTAAACCTGTGCCATTTTTATGCCACTATTATAAAAGGAAATAAACCTCCTCCTGGGCACCCAGTGAAATCTTTACTAAGTAGTAAATAATGTTTGGTGAAGCTGTTTCTATGCCAAAATGGTAATGGGCCTTGAAGAAATGTGTAAAGGGAGTCATGCAGGCTGTCCCCATCACCCTTCAGTCTTGTGTCCTACAAACATGTTTGCATGCCACACTGTATCACACCATCTGAAACACATTCATAAAAGTATATTTTCTCCTAAAGCAAGACAGTAAAAAGCTTCAGTGATCTGTTATTCTTTTCAATGAGACTCTGATTTTACAATTGTAGGCGTTTACAATTGGGAAACAAGTGAAATCTGGCATCAATTAGCTTCTCTTCTTTTTTCGTCTGCATGAGTAAGTGAGAAGCTTTGAGTTACATAGAACTAAAACATTACACGGTGTACCTTAGGCTTCTATTAAGAGACCCACATAATTGAAACAAACAAATCTTAAAGGGACAGTTCTCCCTTTATAGTTGACATTAGGAACACAATGTGGTTTTTCAGTGAAACCCCCAAATTAACATTGATTTTCTCACTCTCTTGTCTGTCAAAGCTGAATATTTCTTTTTTGCAGAACACAAAGGAAGATATTTTGAAGAATATTGGAAAGTGATTAGATGCCAATAGTGTGTGATTACCGTCATACTTCATTAAAAATGTGTATTTCTATTAACCATCTCTTAAACGCTTCATCATAGATAAAACACGCAAAGCCATTCAATCACAACCTCACGACCTTACATCTGTGGTATTCAAAGCCAAGGTCACAGTCGACTAAAACATTCCATTAACATTCCAACGATGAGTCATTAAGATCTGAATTATTTTTTTGAAAGAAACTTGACCACATTTCAAATGAATGAATTGACATAAAGTTTTATTCAGTTGCATTCAGGGTGGGTCATTTTTTTACTGGGGATTCCATGATGCTTTGTGGTTACAGGATACCTGTATGAAAATATATAATATATATGTATATAGGAATAAATGCTGCTTTTTGTGTGGATTCGCCATCTGCAATTGGCCTATTCCTCTAAGGATAATATTTGTATTTCAGGGAACGTTTCATGCAGACTTTATTCAAAATGCTTTGGAAGTCTTTGTTATTTAAAGCTTGCCAGTTCCTCTCCGCCACACCAGCATGTGATCAATGCAAAACAACACTAATGAACATAATTATCCACATGTTTACTTTTCGTGCCAAAATAAATTAAAAAGACTTTTTTTCAGAGCTATTATAAATACACAGTTATGATATTTTATGTAAAAATGTTATGTATTAATTTAAAATACAAAGCGCTCGACATTCAAACCAAAAACAATCTTATTTAGTTTCAGCAGAAACAAATTAAACTCTAATAGGCGAGACTTCTGAAAGACATCTTGTTTTTAATGAATGTTTCTGTCTTTAGTTAAGAACATCCTCATTTGTGACTCAGTGGAAGTTTCCCTGCTGGAAAATTGATGTGCAAATTTCAAATCTGGCCTTTTTTATTTAGTTTCATTTTAGGGTTTAATATTTGTTTATTTCCTACATAAACACCAATAAATCAATAAATCTGAGTTTTGTTTTTTATATTTTATATTTGAGGGAAAAAAATTGGTAAAATGTCCTAATTTTTATAGAAAACGTGAATGTATTCCCAATGTTTTTTTTAGAATCACCGCATTAGACAAATCTCATGTTAATAAAGATCATATCATTTTCTTACATTTGCTTCATGATTTTTAAATATTGGATTGTTGTAATACTTTGCCATACTTTTTGTCACAACATAGAATTAGAATCAGAACAGAAGTATGGTTCACACACCAGGGGGTTTATTTATTAATATCACTGAACTCATAAATTCATCTGTGTGTGTACATTTGGTGCATCATAAAGATCATGTAAAGCTCTTACAGAACTTCAATCTGATAAATGATGTCACTCCACCTTCCCTCTTGTCATGGGTTGCCAGGTTGAGCAGTGCAGATTCTTAGATGTAAATCCGATGATCTCTCTAGTGTCACTTCTAAAGACTGTAGAGTAAAGAAATCATCAGATAAAAACACATTTGAGAGTTATGTTTATGAAATAATTTGGAATAACCTCCATCTTCTGCTGCTTCATTATTTCCATAGCTCTTAATGGAGAGGTTTAGTTCCTCACTACAAGCAATAAGTGCGAAGATGTATAACATGGTTTTTATTTTATATTCTTGACAGATTTTCAAATACTTTAGTACAGTATTCTATTGTAGTAAAGTATTGTCATTTGCAAATATATGTATTAAAATTAGCCTTCATTACCCACTCTACCTCATGTTACACCATTCAATGTGTGATTAAAAACCAAACAACATTACACAAATCAATCAATACGATGTTATTTCATTATCCTCTAACTGGGAATTAAAGCAATATCACAGACTGTGTATTTAGACTTGATTTAATCCAAATGAGCCGAAAATGACAAAATCAAGCATAGTGCCATCTGTGAAATAATGAATGTTTTCTGAACTGTTTCATTCTATTTTGGGACATCTTGACACTTCCTATCAAAGTCAAAGGGAATGAAGATGCACTTTGAGTGGTGAGCACTCACCCTACGGCAACTTGCACAAGTTTTAATGGGTTTATATGTTTGATTTTTTTCCAGAGGTGGGGAATTTCACACATCAATGGACCAGACCTCCAACATCAAACAGACGGAGCTTATCGACTTTCTTCCCATGCTCTGAAGAAGACTAAGAACCAAAACATATAGGTTTGTTCATTTTCTAAATTAGTAGGGAAATGGGACTGAGCTGTTGTGTTACACCAACACCATCATTGAAATATTCTTGGATTTGTAGAAAACAACACCCCTAAACGAAGTACACATCGTTATTTTTTCACATAAATGACAGTGAACTTTTCCTTTAAATGTCGTACCTCTTTTATTGCAGTCATAAATAAAAATCCATGAAATAAAGCTCACGATTGAAAGCAGAAAACCCTTAATTGCACAAAAGAAGCTTTTTGGAAGAAAGCTGCAAACTGAACACCAGTGGCACCCGTTCAGTTCTATTGTATGGTCACAAAACCAATGTAAGGGAATGGGTGCCAGTTATCAACATTTATCAAAATAATATGTCAAAATATCAAATATCAAAAAAATTTATATATCAAAATATAACTCATTAACATTTCTAGCTGTACATGGACAAATTTTCATGATGTCAGCATGGCATGTCCTCTTAGTGTCTTTATAGATTTGTTGAATGTTTGTTAACAGTGCAAACATTCACATTACCCAGAAATGAACTCAGTGACGACTTATTTACTCATTAATTACAATAATTACTCATTTGTAATTATTTTATGCTCAGTTTCAGACTCTATAGCATATTCCTAGTTAAAGGGCATTGGGGAATATGTCACCTTGGTTTTAATATAAGCATCTCATGAGTCATCATTGGAAGTCTTGTTTCAGAAGGAATATTACTTTTGTTTTTATATAAAATTATTTCATAAAATCATACATTTTGGAACTTAAGTGTCCATATTGGTACATCATTGATACAGACGAGTATGGAATGAATATATATTTGCTGTAGAATTTAAGGTTATATCTGACTTTTTGTTCAAAATTGAGTTATTCACAGATTCTTATTCTTTGAAAACTCTACTTTATGTTATGTTTTTTATAAAGAGTACATTTTGGGAATTTCAATAATATTTCATCTGAAAGACAATCAGCATTTTGAATGCACCAATCAGAATCAGCTTTCCTTTTCATGCTCCTCAGTGACAGAAATATCTGAAGAAACACAAAACAATGTATAAAATAATCCTCAAGGTTGACTGCTTTCTTGATACTCTTGTCAAGGAGAGCAGCTCAGACAAATATTTAGATAAACGTCATAAAATATTAAATAAGTGTCATAAAAACCATGTAAGTGCAATTTTTTTACACGTTTTTTTCAACTCTGATTTCATTTTTTTATAAAATATTAATATGATACGTTTAGGGTCTCTGATTTTTTCACATATGAAATGCAAAACTCCGAAGCTCAATATCTGAAAACCTACATTTTGGTTCAGTTTACCAGCAACAATTATATTGTAAGAAGGTTGGTATGTCATGTCCATAATGCAAAATGTCACCACAATAATGCTAGAATTTCCCATTTACATTCATCTATCAAGGATATTCATTTGGCTTGTATGTGTTTTTAATCTATAAATGATTCAGGATGGCAACTATTTTGCCATGTCTGTCAATGGCATGCTGTATACTTATAAAACGAATGTGGCAGAAATAAGGAAGGCACATTTCATCAAGTGAATGCATTCAAATCATATGCACACATTGGGAACGGTTAAAATAATCATTCTTCAAAACATTCAGGTATACAGAGCAGCTAAAACTCTAAAAGGGTCTGTCAGGGTCATAGTCTCCCAGTAGACCCAATGTGCAAGACAGAATACGCCGTCCCTCCAGATCTCTGGAGCTACAGTAATGTGCAACATAAAATATTCATGGCATGTTAGTCGTGTGTGGAAACAAAAATAGAGTCTGTAAAAAGCCATAAAGCTGAAATATCTAACAAACTTTAAATGCCTTATTTCTAAAACACAAGTATTTTAAATTAGTGCAATAGACATACATTTTCTTAAGCAGTGAATGGAAAATACACAACGAAATGTCTGCTACAATACAATAACTTTAAAGAGAACAATCGTGAATAAATCAGATCTTTACAATACAACTCCTGTAATTAATGTTGGTTCAGGCCTAGTGTTGAAACAAAGAAAAAGGGCTTTGTGTTTCTAATATTCACAGACAGCAAAATAATTATTTATATCATTATTAAAAAAGACTGAAACATGAATCCAAAGCCTCTTTTAATCGCCAATCTGTTTGTTTCCTTCGTGAATAACAAGAATTGACACAGCCATTGAGCGTTGTGTATTATTGGAAGCTAATTTATACAATATCCCATTCAATTCAACTCTATAGTGTAGAAGTCCAGCTGGAAGCCGTGTCAAGTGTGGTTCCAGTAAAAATGCATTACACTTGGATGAGGTGAGGTGAGGAAATGATTTCGTGAGAGCCTCTGAAACACATAGGTCAACCTATGAAAAACCCATTTCCTCTTTCTGATTGATCCATATGTGTGTGAATGAATGTAAAATCACTAGATCGACTGCCATGTGTACTGCATGCGTGTGCATGAGAGGTCACCGATTATATCCTTAAATTGATCAATGTGATTTATCAAAATCTTCATGCTTGAATTTTTTTGTCTAATACAGGCAAAGCACGACACAATTTAAGTGAGCTAGATTGAGTCTAGAAAACGAATGAATTATTTGATTAACGAATCATGTCTAACAATCCAGATGTGTATTTTGCTTTGAGGAAAAAAATCTTTCAAAAAGTAAATCATAACTCGGTTAAGACAATGTTCATCATTTTGTTCATATTTTTAGGAAGACAAAATAAGATATTTTAAGAAATGTCTCTGTGGTTTTGTGGACGTCAAAAGGGGTAATGATGTTTTACCAACATTCTTCAAAATATCTTCTTTTGTGTTCTGTAGAAGAAAGAAAGTCATACAGGTTTGGAATGCCATTAAACGACAGTAAATGATGTCAGTTAATTTTTTATTGAAAAATTATGTAATGTTACTTTGTACCTTACTATGCAGAACACATGTTAACCTTTTGGAATAAAAGCGATGTATTTAACACTAGATTTTGGCATGGTATGCATGGTAAGCAGAATCGAATGCCATCTTTAGAAAATGAAAGAACATGAATAACCAAGTTTTTGTATTATTGAAATGACACAGATTTCTTACTACTTTTTAATGATTAGATATTTTGACAAAGCCAGCATAACAAATTCTAATTTGTTTTATGACAAAAAAAATCCCAATAGAAATTTAGGTTTTGGAAGGACAGCGATTATATAGGAACTTTCTAACTTGGATTGCTAAAGAAATCTGCTTTGAGAAAAAGAAACAAGCAAGTTTTATCTCCCAAAGCTGTAATCTTCTCAGGAAGTAAAAGACATTAGTCGCTTCATACCTGCAGAGCGGAGCTGTAAGTGCCAGCTACATGAGCAGAAGCCTGCGACTGATCCTCTCATGATGGTTTAACAGAGAAATGAAACACATCAGTGCAGTAAAGAGCAGAATTGATGTCTACTCAAAACTTAACTCTAATCTCTTTAAGTCCAACTTTAGAGGTGGCATTGCCGGGCATAAAAAGCAGTAAAATGCCAGGTCTCATCTCAATTTATCAGTATCACATATTCCGTGACCTACACCATGCTCCTCTTTGCTCAGCATTTCTATGCTGCCTGGCAGCATTACTTAAAAACTTCCAAAGCTGTTTATATACGCTTCAAACATGTTTGTAATCCATAACTCAAGAGGACAAACCACCAGAGAGTGAGAGAGGTCATGGAAGGTCTTAACTTTAACAAGGGCTAGAACTCAGTATAAGTCAGTTCCCATATAAACGGAGCAGGTCATATATTCAGTATATACGGAAACGGCTCTTATTCTATAAATGTGGCATTACCACCTTAGTGTCAGCTGAGAGAAGGCATTATCATTTTTTCTAAATCAATAATGCAATAGTGGCTGAATGTTTCTTGGTGTATTTAGGATGACATTGATCTTGGTTAATGATTCCTGTCTCATTGACCCACCATTTTTAGCTTCTGTGGTTATAAAGTTACGGAATTTAATACATATGTAATATATTTTACAAGATAATGACAACATGATTGGAATCAGATGGGTATGGATTTTTCCACAAGGAAACTAATCCTCTGCTTGTTCCATTGGGATTATACTCTGACCCTATAGAATGTATGCAGCACATCTGAACCCAGCAGGCCTGTGGTTAGACTGCCATCCAGTGTTTCATATTTATAGTACACAAAATACCATGTTTTTAAGTGAAACCATTTATACTAAATTGGGTACATTTATAAGCTTAGATCTTATTTTAATAATCAGATTGAATTTTGTGTAAAAAGAAGCAAAAAGTGAATCTGATTAACTTAAACATTTCTATTACAATTCACTAAACATACCGGTGTATTTAAAAAAAATTCATTATATAAACTTAAATGTTGAATTAATTAATAATCATTTTTTGTATTTTCCACTAAAATCTATTTTAATGTTTAAAAGTATTTGTGGTGAAGTGATGTTGCCAAGTATGGCCATACTTGGAATTTGTGCCCTGCATTTAACACATCCCTGTAAGTGAACACACACACGGAGCAGTGGGCAGCCATGGGGGGGGACGGTGCCTTGCTCAAGGGACTCAGTCGTGGTTTTCCGCTGATTACTAGTCTCGAACCAGCAACCTTCGGATCACGAATTAAATCTTGAATTAATATACAATGGAATATGAAATAAACTATGATATGTTTGTGCAAATGCAAATAATTTATAAGGTATTAGTTGTACTATCATTTTTTAATAATCCAAACGATTTATGTAAATGAAGAGTTTAGCCATTATATCAAGAAATAATGCTAGATAACTTCAAATTCTCACTTTTCTAGTTCAAAATGTTATATAAAAATATATATTCAGTTATTGTAGAAACTTGAAGTAAGTAAGTAGTAAGTAGAAAAGATTCACAAGACAACACAAACAATTCTGATAATATAATCAACTGTGTTTTATATCATTCTTTAGCAAAGAAACAAAGAACATGGAATTTTAGGACTATTATTTAATTTTTTGAGGTTTATGTTGGGAACAGGTAATGTTATAATGAAATAAGTGCAACTAACCAAATTTAGTAGCTGAAATCAATTCACAAAAAACTATTATGCAATTTCTGTATTAAAACTTCAAATTCTAAATAATAAGACCTTTTAATTTGGACAACAAATTAAAATGTTTAAGGTAAACACTTAAGTTGATGACAATAAAGCTGCAATTATGACAAAGTTGTGTTATTAAAAACGTTTTAACCTCCTTCTCCAGCACAAACCATATTATAAATGACACAGGGTTATACAGCTAAAAGGAACCTAAGTTTAACGAATGGACATAAATGATCCTTTGTGATGTTGTGTAGGTAAATGTTAGTCTCCATTCATTATCTACAAACATTTAAAAACTAGTCATATTACAAAAATATTCAAAGTTTAGACAACCATGTATTAGGTGAAGAGAGATCCATTAGGCTAAGTGGGAACCAATATCAATTAATTGATCCTCAATCAAATGCCAGTTAAGACTAAAAATCTAACATGACTACACCATGATGTACTGGATCAGAAAAAGCCCTTACATTGTCATCATAACAACATTAACTACTAATGTTATCCTAAACATTAAAACTAAACAAACAAAACATAACGGACAAAGCTACTGCTCATGTTGAACATTCAAATAAAAGCACAGCTTGCTTGAAAAAATTAAGTGTAGAAATATTCAGGTATGTCATTATAATTCAGATAATAACCTTTTAACCTTTTTGTGATTTATTTTGAGAAGATTTAAAGATTGCTTATGGTGTTTACTTAAGCTGTGCATGGCATTTGCGATGAATGGACAGAAATGTATAGTAATACCTGCAACTGTGTAATAGTACATTTTCGTATAAAATTCAAGACATCGTTTCAAACATATTGAATCCTACCAGAAATATAGTGGAATCCTGACCACTCATAATACTATTGCAAGGTACATCCTTTCCGAAATGTCTATTTGAACAAAATAGTGCAAAATAAAAAATATATTAATATGTAAACCTAGTTCTGTTTATCTGCTATATACAGTGAGATTCAAGTCTTTGCATTTTTCTAAATTGAAGAGTTTCATTTTTTTTATTGTATTAGCAACAATGCGAGGAAAATTTGTATTAACATGTTTAAGACTCTCAAAAATCACTTTTAGGGAAACGTACTTGATCGTGGATTCCACAAGCTCACGCAAACCTATTGATCAATGTTGAATTTTTTAGATTATGAATCCCAATTCAGACTTTTGATGCTCACTGTAAGTTGAAAAACTACTACAGCTGACTTTATGAATGCCGTAAATTTTATTATTTTTTAAATAACTTCATATTTATAATCTTTGGAATGTTTATCATACTAGGTTGCCAAGTATAAATAACGTAAACAATTGTAAGTTTTCATATTTTGAGGCAAATAAATAAAATTAAAAAGCAACTTCATACTTCATATGTGTTCATTCATTTCTCCACATCGAATTTACAAAACACCAGTATAAAACATTCTTAAATTGATATGTCTGAATTTAGTCATTAATCTCTTAAAAAAAAAAAACATTGCACTCACATATCGTACATACAGTGTGTGATGAAATTAATACACACAATGTCAGATTAAAGAAAACGCTAAACAAAATTCAGTTTCTTCCAGGCAGCTACTATCTTACCCCGGGTCGCTCTAAAGTTCTCATACTCCACAGTCTGTGTTTCTGTCTAGCAGTTTACGGTGGATGGAGAGCAGGGTGGAGATGCAGGCCACGGACATGTGGAAGACCAGCTGCCAAATGTTCCTCACGTCGAAGAGAAAAGCATTGCATAAGATGATGAGAATCAGAAGAGTGATGGCTTTCAACTTTTTCTGACAGGTGTGGAACAAGTACAGATGACACTGTGATGCAGAGAGAGAAAAGTTCTGAGAAACTGTTGGCAGAACAATTCATGTACTATACATGGACTTAGAATGTTTACCTGACAAACACAGCATACGAATGCCACAAGAAATGCAACCACGTTCCTTAAACTATCATAATCATCCTGCAATCCATAACATTGAAAACATGAAGTCTTATATAAGTGCTACATGTATATTTATGTAATAACATAAACATTACCTGGAAGGTGTATTCAATAAGATGTATACCACGTATTAGATTGAGGGCGGCACACATGATGTTAAGAACCAATGAGAGGATTCCAGGTGCTGAGATTGGTTCCAATCTTTGAGTTTGTCCTTTAATATCAACATAAAGATAAATTATATTCCTAATTTGACATGCAGCTCTTGTGAATTCACAGCACTTTATTTTTAAGCATTCTGAGGGCTAACCTGATGCCGTTGTTTGTTCCACATGCCCATTGGCTACTCCGTTGGCCATCGTTACATCCTCCATAGTGAAAACCTGAGGAGGGCTGGCGTTGAGCTCATCCTGCACCTCGACCAGGGTCATCTCCAGAGATGGACCTTTATTCTGATTATAATGGTGCTGAAGTTTTTGAATGGTGCTGTCTGAAATGACAGTAAACTGTATAAGATGTACATAAACTGTGCCTTGTTGTAGTAAAAGCACTTATTTGTTAACAGTTGAATTATGACTGGCATTTTTTTGACTCCTGTAAAGAGCACTTTTCCATAATCCTACCGAACTCCAAAAACAGGTATGGCCGGCTTGCCAGAGCCACTGCCGAGCTGTCAAAGCATGCTGTGAACTCCCAGCACAAATCTTCCAAGAAACAGAAGGCCATGGCTGCAGGGAGATGGCATGCACATACGGTCATGTAGGACACACCCTGGGATGAGAGGAAGCTGAAACACACAGAGAGACCGCTTAGTTAACAAATGATTTCACTATGCGGGAACAGATTTCCTGGCTTATCTTGAATTTTGAAAACCTGGTTAACAGGACCCACACACTTGAATCAAGTATCCTATTCAAGATGCACTAACACAGTAAACATTTTTATTCAATTCTATTTAAAACACTCAGAAAGCATGGAGGTCTTATAGTAACAGTTCACTTCAAAATGAAAACTTTTGCTCAAACTCTTGTTTTATAAAACGTGCCTTCTTTCTTTGAAAGAACACAAAAGAAGATATTCTGAAGAATGTTGTAAGAGAAAACCATTGGTCACCACTGACCTGCACTATTTTGCAGAAGTCAATCTTCTTTTGTGATTTTCTTATGCCTGTAGTCATACAGGTTCACATTGAAAAGGAGGTGAGTTAATGTAGATCAAATTTTCCTTTTTGGGAGATTTATCACTTTAAGGGGGCAGCTCATCATCATGTTCATCATATTTCCAAATCTTATAATAAAACATTATGCCCTAATGCCTTGAAAATGTCAACCGTCCCACGAAAATCTATTTTGTTCCTACTTTTTAGTAAACATATAGCACAGACCGCAAAACTTGATGGTTTAGATAATCGTATGAGGTCTCTTTTTAAATTCTTCATCATTTATTTTATATTTAGTACACAGAAAGTCAGGAAAGTTCTAAGTGTGACATCCACGACGTTTAATTTAGCTCATAAACGGACCCACGCAAAAATTCAATATCGTAACTATTGTTTCTGGTTTGTACAACCACAAATCAGAAAAAGTTGGGACAATATGGAAAACGCAAATAAAAAAAGAAAGTAGTGATTTCAAAATTTACTTTGACTCGTATTTCATTGCAGACAATATGAACACAAAATATTTCATGTTTTGTCTGGTCATCTTCATGTCATCTGTAAATATGCATCCTTTAAAGTCATTCAGACCTGCAACACATTTCAGAAAAAGTTGGGACGGTAAAGTATTTAAAACTTTGTAATGTTGCCATTCCTTTTCACAACACTTAAAAGACATTTAGGGACTGAAGACACCAAGTGATGAATTTAAGCGTGTATTTAAGATGAATTTAGAGTGTAATTTTGTCCCATTCTTCCTGCAAACAGGTCCTAAGGTGGGCAACAGTACAGGGTCTTCGTTGTCGCATTTTGCTCTTCAAAAAGCGCCACACATTCTCTATTGGAGAAAACTCGGGACTGCAGGCCGCCAGTCAAGTACCAGTACCCTGATTTCTATATTTAGAAATCACTACTTTCTTTTTTCATTTGCGTTTTCCATACTGTCCCAACTTTTTCTGATTTGGGGTTGTACATCATGAATCTAAAGAAGTTTGTTTCCTCTAAAGAAATTTGTTTTCAAAATAGAAAGTTTGTGCACATATATGTATGATTATATATAATATAAATAGTTGATTCAGTGTACCGGTAACAATGACATGGTCAGGCCGGGTTGGTTTTAAGTTTCTAACCCCGGTGATCAGTTTCTTTTCTGAACTTACTAAATGTGAAGCTCATGGCCCTTGATGATGCCTCTGTCTGGTAATAAACTCAGAGATTTGGAGATCACTTTCAGCTGTTGTTTTCTCTCCTGAAGCTCTTGGTTATGCTGGAAATCAGTGGAGGCTGAGAGAGGGAGTCCATCCCTGACCCGGACCACGAAAGCGAACAGGATCATGGACATTCTCCTCTTGGATCTCTATGAGAACACATCCTAAACACAAAACACAGACACAACCATTGGCTGCTATTGCATCAATCAAACTGGATTATTCTTCATTCTTTATTCTTATTCTTATCAACAGATTTGAATATGATCTCATATGGTACATTATAATTGAAATGATATTCACTGAATTGATTTGTTTTTCTTTTCATTCTGGACTACACTAGCAGGTGCATGTAGTGTTTATCCTTTATAATATCCTTACCTTACAACAGATCAATACATTTAACACAGATTGTGTTACCTTAACAGAAACTAAAAGAGCACAAGATTATAACATGTGTCTTAAATGCACACAAGTTATTGATTATGTGACACAACTGACAGGTTTGCCTCTCTGAGAATTGTGGGTAAACAAACAGAAGAGTCAAGGATGTCGTTTCAAAATAAAAGTCCCCAAATATAATTTAGGGAATGCTTTTTTTAAAGAGCACCAAAAACAAAACAGATAAAAAAATAATAAACATAATTAAAAATCCATACATAAAATAATGTGACGTAAAATAATTGTTTCGCGTGTTTATTTTCACGTCACAAATGACATATGGACACTTAAATAATTCAAATGATTTTTCAAATAATTAAAAATAATTTTGCCTTTAATTTTTTCCTCAAATAAATAAAGTACACATACTTAAACCAGATAAAACCATTAAAAGCAGCACCATTATTTTGTAGTTCCTGTACTTCCTGTAGGCGGCGACTCTGACAGGGCGTTTGGAGATGCTTGAGGAATTTATGATCTTTTGTTGTCGATTTCGGTGAGTTTAAACTCTAAAAACGTTTTAAACGACACGTTTGTGATGTTTTTATGATGTCTGGGTGTTATGGGGTTGACATGTTATCACTTCTGGGTGTTTCTGTGATGCTAGTTAGCTTTAAGGGTAATTATCAGTGCTAGCAAACCGAAACTGAATGCAATCAGAATCCTTAAGTTTAAACTTTACTTATTATATATAAATATAAGATTGTTATCCTTATTAAATACATTTATAAGCTCTTGTTTTTAATGTAGTCAGACATTTTGTTAGCTGTTTTGCTAATCTCTGGGTTTAAAATACTGTGCTGAGTATGACTTTATTTACTTATGCAAATTCAGAACATTTATACTTAAATAATGTTCTGTTATATTTATAATATTACACAAATGAATGTTTTATAAGTGTTTTTGGTTACATTAATGTGGCTTTGTCACTGATGAATTTATTTAGCCCAGATGATGTCATACTTTTATTGTTACATAATATATGGGAATTGTATTTACTCCTGTATAATAAATACAAATGTTGAAAGAAATGTTTATATAAATGTGCCCAGTTTTTGACATTTGTCTTTATATAATATTAAAAAAATGTAATTAAAATGTAGACATTCCAAAATCAACATTTAATAAAATCTAACTATGAAGATTGATAACATTATAATAACAATCAACATCTAACTATGGAGATTGGTCTCAAAAGCCAGAGTTGTTTTCATAAACTGCATTATATTATACAAATATTTATTGTAATGTTATTATTATTTTGTTTGGCTTTTTTATTTAAAGAAGTCATGATATTCCAGTGTATATTTTAGGGATGCTCCGATCAGGATTTTTGCCACCGATACCAATCACAGATTTTTTTTGACATTCTGATGCTTGAAGTTTTGAAAATAATTTAATTTTTGTTTTTGTATCTCAGAAAATGCTTTATTTAAAACCCAAATGCATGGCTCTTAAATGCACTTAATTCATCTGTCAACATTATTTTCATTGTTCACAGTACAGACAGAGGAAAAATGGGTAATAATTAAATGTTTATTTTTGATGCGTGCATTGCATTTTAAGCATTTAAGAAATAAAAATATTGTTTTCTAAATAAGGAAGTTTAGTTGTTAATTTTTAGAGACCCAAGAGTCTTATTTTCTCTTGTATATTTAATATTGCACTTTAATTAAGCAAAAACACATTTTATCCGATTACTCGATTAATCGATGGAATTTTTGGGTAGAATACTCGATTACTAAAATATTCGATAGCTACAGCCCTAGTAATGTTATTATTATTTTGTTTGGCTTTTTTATTTAAAGAAGTCATGATATTCCAGTGTATATTTAAGGGATGCTCCGATCAGAATTTTTGCCACCAATACCAATCACAGATTTTTTTGACATTCTGATGAAGTTTGTATAACTGTTATGTAAGATCTCTGATCATCGTTAACCTTTTTCATTTAAAATAATGCTATGGATTTTGCCTTTGTTACATTTTTATATTTTTGTTGAACATTACAGTAAATATGTAAGGATTTTAATGTAACTACTAATTATAAAATAATTATTCATTATACAGGGAATATTTTATTCTGTCTTTACAATGGGGTTGCTGTACCGAAACATTTAGACCCCCACTCATCATGTACGTCCTCATGCTTTGATGTCAGAGATCGGTTCAGAAGATCAGCCAACTTTAGCAAGGACTGATCGAGTCATTGAATGGGATTATCAGCCAAGACCAATCTCCGGCCGATCGATCGGAACATCCCTAACATATGTTATGTAGCTGGACTTTTCTCACTTTGCAGGAATGTCTCTACAAATGACCTCAGGCAATAAGATGCTTGCCATTTGTTTTAATTTTTCATATGCAGGAAAATCAAGTTGCCGTGATTTAATGCATAGTTGCAAATTGGCACATTCAGGATTAAAACAGTGTGTGTTCTTACTACATACTTGTCAGCGCTCGCTTTAGATTGTTTTGGCCCTTCATGAACTATGTGTGAAATCCTTCCCTTTCTAAAAATAGCTAGCTATCTGTAAACACAGCCCAAAATTAGCGTACATCTGCTTTAACATGCATTCTTAGTTTACTTCAACCTCACAATGTCTCGTTCAACACTTTATAGTGATGTCCGACTACCCATGACATTTTATGTGGAACGCCTGTGAGTGGGTGGTGCTCTAACAAGGGGTGGAAGTGAAGGTTGGAGAGACATGCATGGAGATTTGCATCTCATTGGTTAAGAGGAACACTTCCCTAATCGTTGCTTCTGCCTTTTTGTTCACTTGCAATGTGGCACCAGTTCATGAAACGGAAAACTATGTTCTAAATTTCAGAGTAGTTCAGGCAGATTGTGAGAACAGGCTTTAATTGTGTTCTGCTTTTGTTTTTTTGATTAAAAATTACAGGTAGCCCGTTTCAAAATGGGGTTGAAAGATCGCCCCCAGTGCTATTTTGATGTGGAAATCAACCGAGAACCAGGTAAGAAATTAAAGTTTGGAGAAGTGTCACTTTTTCCGTTGTTCTTATTCTGTACATTTTTATATGTTAATATCCTATTCAGCTAAGTTGCACTAGTTTTAATATTAAAAAGTTAGAAGGATTACTGTTACAAAGTTATTTTATAAAAGAGGTGTGCGAAAATGTTGTATAATGTCAAATTACATAATGTGACTTGAGGGCATTTGTAAGCTAAACTGCTAATAATACACTCTAAAAATAAAAGTGAAACATTACGCATGTTTGCTTTACAAAAGAGCATGATGCCTGTTAAAATGCCTCCTTTGGCTGTCCAACCCCTGACCTGCTGTGATGTTTTAATGGGTTGCAGATGTTGTGTCTCCCTAAATAATGTCTGGGCTTCATCTACACTTACAACTAATTATGTGTTTTAAAGCAGACACCAGTCCTGTAAAGACAACACCTTTTATTTTCACAGCATTTGCTTTAACACCCTGTTTATGCTATCAGATATAATTTATATGTTTTAGATAAACATGACAGTTGACTGATACATTATGCAAACTAATTAAATTTCAATATTGTTGTCTTTGAATGTATACTTTGAGGTCAACCAGAAAGTGTGAATTGAAGTGATTTGCACACATCTTCTGATTTGTTTGATTCCTTTATTTTTTCCCCCAGTTGGGCGAATCGTCTTTCAACTGTTCTCCAATATTTGTCCCAAGACAAGCAAAAATTTTCTTTGTTTGTGCACTGGTATGTATACAGTATTGTATTTACAGCATTTGCTGATTGAAAATATTTTCGTTAGTTGCCAAAGAGATGATGAAGAATGTTTTGTTAGACTGACACAGGAGATCAGTGCCTATGTCTTTCTTTTTTGTTGCACACATTGAGTAACTTGGTACAGTGTTTACTTTTCTATAGGATTTAAAGGTGTCACACGTCTGCATAAAAATGAATATTATTCGTTGTATTAGATGTAATGCGTCAACTGAAAAACAATTTGTGCTATGATTGGCCAGTTAACCCTTGCATTGAGATTGTCCAAACACCGCAAGCATGTGATGGAAATTTAACGCAGCTTACCATATTTGTAATGTCAGCATATCCAAAGAAATAGTAATGATGGATTTAAAAATGACATCGCTATCTCCTAATCAATTCAAGCCTCTGTTCCTGAAAATATCATGATTATGATTGTAATCATACAATAAATATGTGCCCTTGGCCTGTGAAAAGGGGCTCTATTTATGTACTTATGCATTGCATACACCATATGTGTTATTAGCTAGTCTTGCTTTTTACAGGTGAGAAAGGGACTGGCAAAACTACAGGAAAGAAATTATGCTATAAAGGCTCAACTTTCCATCGAGTGGTAAAGAACTTCATGATCCAGGGGGGCGATTTCACAGAGGGTGTGTTCAATTGTTCATAGTGTCCTACATAGAAATATTTGTTTTCATAGCTGGTGTGTTGCAGCGACTTTACTCATGTGTGTGTTCTCCTTTTTAAGGCAATGGAAGAGGCGGAGAATCTATATATGGTGGCTTTTTTGAAGGTAAGCCAGGTTTAGTCCGTTATCCAACTCTATATATCCATAGCAAGGTCTGTTATCTTTACTCCAGTTTTCAGGTTAATTTTAACAATGTGCATGACCCGCCTTGAGTTTTGTGCATGAACTACTAAGCATTGTTTTTACCTTGCTGATGTTTTAAAGTTTGTTTTTGTTCTATAATGTCAGCATGGAGAATAGGGACTTTTATTTTTTTAACGGTCCAAGTTTCTTGCCTAAAATTTCAACATATTCTTTTATTTATAGAGAATGTGGTCTTTTGCAAAATGAAAAGGTAAGAGATGTGCACAGTGCAGTAACACAATGTAAACTGAACAATTCCCTCTTCCCAATTCATAATGTGAACTACTGCACAGTGTCCTAATGGATGTGTGAACCATAAAATGACATTGAATGGCTGATTACTTTTATTTTTTATTTTTCCAGGATGTGTTATCATATAATACTTTAAATTGTAATCAGAAATTTAAAGCTGATAAAGTAGTACACCCAAAAATGTATATTCTGTTATAAATCACTCGCTCTCTAGTTGTGGTAAATCTGAATAATTTTCCTGATTTAGACAAAGACACGTATTTGGAAGAACTCTTATAACAGACACAGTTCTTGGATTCCACTGACTATTAGGGAAAATCCAATTGTAGTGAAAAGTATCCCCTTCTTTATATCCTACATTTTTCAAAATATCTCACTTGTGTTGAACAGAATAAACAAATAAAAGTCAATAGGGTATGTTACTGTTACAAGCATTCTTTGCGATCTTTCTGTGTTCAGAATTAGAATACAAAAAAGTTTACAGATTTGGAACAACTATAAGGGGGAGTAACTAACAGACATTTTATTTTTGGGTGGACAATTGCTTTAAGAAATATTTGATCCAACTTTTCACACAATTTTAATAGACATCATAAAATCATGAGATGAAAATTAGGAATGCCATTCCAATCAGATGCTTTTTAAAATAAGTGAATTGCAAAAAACTAGCTGCAATGGAATTGTAAATGGCAAAGGGATAAACTTTTCAATAGAAACTATTTTAATACGAAATGGAAAACGGCATGAGGTAAATCTTTAATTAATGTCTCTTGTCTGTTTCTGTCTAGCGCCTTAACAAGTTTTTAGAAACAGCAAACAGTCACTGAGTGTCCTTGTTTGTCTATATCTCTCTTCAACAGATGAGAACTTAACTCTCAAACATGACAGGGCCTTCCTCTTGTCAATGGCCAACCGTGGCAAAGACACAAATGGATCTCAGTTTTTCATGTAAGTAGTGCTTACTCTGGTAAAAGTGTATGTGCGTTTGTGTGTGTGTGTGTCTGTTTGTACAAAAAAATCATTTATCACTAAACCTTCAGATCACCATTTAATATGACTTGCTGTCATTATTAAATGATACATGTCTATGTTCAGATAATGTATTCCACTATTATTTTTTATTTCCCCAAAAATGGTGGGGCCGTCTCATACTCTGACTTTGAGACTTTTTATTATTAGCTGTGGATGCAATATATAACACATCTTAAGTTGACACATCACTACAACCTCACAAGCACAAAACATTGAGAAAGTACACTAAAACAAGATATATGTTCTACTCCTCATTGGAAGATTATAAAGATCTTCGTATGCCCAAAGTACAGTGTGGTTTTACATGTATGCGAGTAGGTTTTATGTACACTAAATATACTTTGGGCATAAGCTTTTCCTTTTGCTGTTCACAGTCTCCGACCTTTCCACAATTTATCTACCATGTTTTATTTTTCTTACTCTTTTATTTTATTTTAGTGACTCTATATGTATATGTGGGATGCAGGTGCCCTATACATTTTCCTTTTCTTTTGTTAATGTGCAAATATTTGATAAAGTAACGAATTTCATTTTTGCCTACAAATGTATTACAATTTTCTCTTGCCATTTTTGTGTAAAATTTGCAGAAACTCTAGCATCCTCTTCTACCAAGGTAAAGTGTCTCTCCGAGGCTGTGCTTCTATCTCCTGACTGTGTATTTCTGGTTGCTTTTAGCTAGCACTGGCTTCTTATTTGCCTTTTAAATGATGTTTTATTTTACAATATTTTAAATCTCTCCCAGCACAGAAAACTGCAATGGTCATCAATTATTGGCGTGTTTCAAGTTTAGGGATACAGGACGCAATTTCTGTGTTGTTTAATTTCATCAGCGGACATCAGTTGGATATGATTTTTAGGACATTTTAATTCAGCATTTTAATTTAAAATAGTTTAATTTGTTTTGTTGGCAGATGTTAGGCCTATGTACAATCACAGTTTCCTTAAATTTTAAAAAGTATTTTATTATTTATTGTAAGTATTATCCTGACTTTGTATATCATATTGCAATCACTACTGGTGTAAAATATGTCTGCATTTGTTGTAAAGAAAATGTTGTCTTAACAATGTTTTTTTTAATAATTCTCTTTATTTCTTTTCCCTACATGTGCTGTTTAATGATCTGTCCTGGCCAACATTATGTAATGCATGACAACAGAACTACAAAGCCGGCACCTCATCTAGATGGGTATGTTTATCAATGTCTAGTAGCTTTAACGGTATTTAATCATATAAAGTTGTTTTTTACGTTCCTGTAACATTTATTTGTGTTATTTAGAGTGCATGTGGTCTTCGGGCTGGTCATCTCTGGCTTTGAGGTAATAAAGAATATTGAGGGGCTGAAGACAGACTCAGCCAGCAGACCGTATGCTGATGTCAGAGTGATTGACTGTGGACAGCTGATCACAAAGTCTGCTAATGACGGTAAACATGCTTATTTCTAAAAGGCAAACTAGTCATTTTGGATGAAGACCTGCTGTCTGTCGCTACTTTTTAAACTTGTCTTTGCTTAATAGGACATATTTTATTTGCATTTCAACTGCATTATGGAGGTGAAATACAGTGTTTAAAATAGAACTGTGAAAGGTCATCAAACAAATTGACGTCTGTTTGACAGGTGCAAAAAAGGATTGCTGACCCCCTCTTAATGCACGGTGTCCTAACCAGCCATGACAAAGCATCATGTGATAAATCACCTTGTCTTTGCTAAACCTCCATGCTAAGATTTAATCCCAAATGACCATGACAACTAGCTGTACACAATCTTCTTTTGTTGGGGATCTCATATTGTTGGATATATGATATGATTTATTGTATTTACATGCAAATATTGTGCTGTACTTTACTTTTAAAACCACAGTCTACGTCAGTCATGTCAATAAAATAAACTGGAATTAAATAATCTACATTCTGTGTTTCTAAATTTGTTTATCTTCACTAGTGCTTCAAGGCAAGAGGAGAAAAGTGTTCCATTCTGACTATGATTCCCAAAGTTCTGAGCTTTCTTCACATAATTCCTCATCGGGCGAATCTGGAGAGGAATCTCATCAAAAGCATTCCTCTAGAAAGAGGAAGAGATCCTCAAAGAGTAAACACTCAAAACGAAAAAGAAGAGCGCCAGGGCAGAAAGAAAAACATGCTGGACATGAAAGGTTGAGATTTATATCGATCCCCAAAAATGTTTACAAATTTTTATATTTGATACTATTACATTAGGACTTCGGGTGGTCTTTAATTTTGGCTTACTTTTCCTGATTTACAGTCATGCTGAAGAAGAGATGACAGAGGAAGATGAGGGTGAGGTTGAGCAGAATGTGAAGAGAGAGAAGCCTGTGGTTCGACCAGAAGAGATCCCACCAGTGCCAGAGAATCGTTTCCTGCTCCGCAGAGACATGCCTTCCCAAGAGGAGACTGTAAAAATGTTAGTCCCTTGTACAGTAAAATAAACAGATGTTCTTTGTCTCCTTATTACAAGTTGATTTGTGAAATGAGCTGTACACTTAGTGTTTTTTTAAGAATTAGATTTTAGATTTTTAACTAGAATTTATTATTTATAGGGCTGTACAGGAATTAGACACTGCAACAGATGATCCTAAACCAACTGTTACAAAATCTGGGCGTAAGATTAAAGGCCGTGGAACTATGGTATGATATTTCTTATTATCTATCTTTGCTTTTGACGAATGTCAAATTGCATGTTTTCTATTCATTTTGTTTTATTCTCATTAAATAATGTTATTCCAAACAATTGACCGCGTCTTTAAACACACAGATTGAATGTTGTTATTTTTGCATTGTAGAGGTATCATACACCCCCTCGGTCAAAGTCTCGGTCAGAGTCAGAGGGGGAAAGAGGAAGTAGTGACACCCCCCCTCACTGGAAAGAAGAAATGCAGAGGAAGAAGACTTACCAGCCCCCCAGTGTGGAAAGATGGAGTAAACGAGAACAGTATGTTTAAAGTCAATTGAATATGGTTATGAATATGGTTATGAATATGTTTTCAAATAAATTACTTTTTAATTAATAAACTAATGCGATTTTTAATAAGTGTTATTTCATGCATTGAGTTTAAATTAAATGTGCCTCATAGAATTGTTTCTTTTTTTTTTATCTGCTATTATAAATGTATTTTTTTGGTAAAAACATGTTTGACCTAAAAACATGTTTGACCTAAAAAACAATTTTGCTTTCATTCAACAGATGGGATGACAGAAGTGACACCTCAAGGTCTAGGTCAAGATCGGGAGAGCGTTCTTTAAGTGAAGCCTCCGTACACTCCAGTCAACAACCGCCCAGAAAAGCAAAAAAGAAAAGCAAACACAAGAAGAAGAGTAAAAAACGAAAGCACTCTAAAAAAAATAAAAAGTACAAGCCCAAGGATACCTCGCTGTCTGACAGAGAGATGTCCGGGTCCCCGGGCAAGAGGTCACATCAATCAAGTCGTGCTGAAAGGAGACCACGCTCCCGTTCTTATTCCCATTCTACCTCACTTTACTCCCACAGATCCTATCGATCACGTTACTCATCCTATTCTTCTAGAGATTCACAATCCTATTCCAGGTCCAGAAGCAGATCCTATTCAAGAAGTCACTCAAGGTCTGATAGGCGGTTTCGACCTTTGAGGTCAAGTGGAAGTCGATCAGGGCGGTCCGTTACGCGGTCTAAATCATTGTCTCGGTCTCGGTCCAGACACAGGACAAGGTCAGGAAGCAGATCAAACTCTAGATCCAGAGCACCACAACATTCCAGAAAAAAGAATTTAGTGAAATCCCCTCAAATATCAAAGCCCACAGATGGTGGCAAGTTGGACAAGTTTGTGTCAAAAGCAGTTCAAGTTGAACAACATAAAGCTGCATCTTCGGAGACTGTCTCAGCTTTGCCTTTAAGTGAGAGTCCACCTCCATCTCGATGGAAACCTGGCCAGAAACCATGGAAACCCTCTTACGTCCGCATTCAAGAGATAGGCCCAAAATCAGTCCCATCTTTAGATACAGTTATCAGGCCTTTATCTAATTTACCTCTAGAGACATTGTCCTCTCTCAAACCAGACATGGTACATAGTCAAATGGGTCCTAGTACGAGTAGCAATAAAGTTTTGGATAGGCTCCTGCAAAAAAGTTTGTCCAGGAGCAGGTCATCTAGTCGCTCTAGAAGCAGCAGCAGATGTTCCTCCCACAGCAGGTCAGAATCATATGGTTCATACACAAGATCTAGTGAGAAAAGAAAACATCAAGTGTCACCCAAAAGCAACAATAAGAATACACATCAAACCAACACCGATAGGAATGCAAATCATAGCAATGGCCAAAAAGATACACCTCACTTCTCAGAAGATGGTTCAGATAGTCCCATTCCCAGACACAGTGATTCTTTTCTGTTGGGTCATCAGACATTAGCCGTGAAAGGGAAGAATCATATAAAACAATGTATAGAACCATTTGTAGACAAAACCAGTAAATCTGGATGGGAAAATGAAGGAGAGAACATAAGTAAGACTTATACGGCTGCAGAGCATAACAAACCCTCTGTTGTAGATGAAGGAAGCCTTAATGAAATGAGAAAGAGGAAGATTTTATCTTGTTGTTGGGAGTCTGAAAGTGACTCTGAAATGCCTGGTAAAATGGCTGTTGGCGAGGCCAAACATTTGTCTGAAAAAGAGGAGGGTGAGGCCAGTTCAGAATCTGAAGACACTTTATTGCCCTTAATCAAATCAAATAAAGGTGCAGAAGTGTCTGAGAAAGTAAAATGTGATGTGCAAAACTTTGATACAGACAAGAAAACTAAGAAGCACAAGAACAAGAAAGCCAAGCGGAAACATAAGCACAAAAGGCGAAACTCCTCCAGGTCAGGGTCTCGAAGATCCAAGGCCAAGAAATCCCAAAAGCCAAATGAGACTTTCCACTGGCAACCTCCTCTAGAGTTTGGTGACGAAGGTGAGGAGGAAGATTCTGTTGCTCCTGCAAAGCATTTAGACCGTGCCAATAACGATACAAAAAGACAGGTGAAGGTGGAACGGGTCAGGACCCACAGCCCAGAAAAAAAAGATGAGAATGATAACACTTCTGAGTCACCACAAGGTAGACATACTAATAAGGGAATTGACTTGAAGACAAGTAGAAATCTAGTTCGAAGCCATCCAGAGTCACATGCCAGCTATTCAGACAATGACTTGGTGAATAACCTTAACAGACCAAGAGGCCAAAATAAAGTGCAAAAGTGTACTCCGGACATACCTATGGCTGAGCAACAACAACCTAAAGCATCTGGCTTACCCCAACTAAAAAATATTCTTAATACTAGTTGTGCACTAATGCAACCTCTTAAAGAAAAAGAAAACCCTGCTATTGTCATATCTGCCTTAACTTCCCACAATCTAAAAGAGGAAACTGGTGAAACTTCAATGTCAGCTGTTGAAAATAAATGGAAACCTTTGACTGGCATGACTGCCATGCAAACTGTTAGGGCAAAGCCTCTGCTTATGAAAATAAATAAACCTCAAAATCAGCTGGAGAGCAAGGCCCAAGGCCTTAAAATGGAGATCAAGAGCAACAATAGAGTTCGTCCGGGATCCCTCTTCGACGAGGTTCGAAAGACAGCTCGGTTAAATCAAAGGCCCAGAAACCAGGACAGCTCCAGTGAAGAGGACACGCTTCCTGCAACAGGGGAAAGGGACGGATCTTACAAACACTCTCGGGAGAAGTCACGGTCCACGTCTAGTCACAGGACCCACCACAGGAGCAGGTCCCGTTCATACAGTTACTCCAGGAGCAGGTCTAGAAGCTACACCTATTCTTCCAGGTCTGATACTGTAAATGAAACATTTAATGTGTTGAATTTTAAATTGTGTTGTTTAAATGATGTCTTGCTTTTTTTCTCACAGGAGCTACAGTAGGAGTCGAAGCAGGAGTAAGTACAGTAGAGGGCGCTCTCGTTCCCGCAGTAGCACGTATCGGCGTTACCGGAGGTATTTAATTTCTGATATGCTTCACTTTAATTTGTTTATTAAATTATAATGTTCATGGTCAAAACATGTCACAATTTTATTGTTTCAGCCACACTGAGAGTAAAAGTCGCTCTAGAAGTAGACACAGAGACAGTCATAGATCTAGGTGAGCAGGAGATTACAATTTTACATGAAACTTAATATTTCTTTGAGTCACTTTTTTCTTTTCTTCCTTGAAATACAGGTCTGACTCTGACTATAGCTATAGCCGGAGTCGCAGTCGTAGCAGGAGGAGAAGGCGTAGTAGAAGCAAGAGCTCTGACCGCAGGTCCAGGTATATTATAAACCTCAAGACAATCATCAAGAACCCTCACCTTGGATTGCACGTGCATAACTAAAGCTTGTTGTTTAATATATTCCCATTCAGGTCATATCGCTCATATAGTCGCAGTTACTCCAGGGGGCGGAGTCACAGTCTAAGCAGTCGAAGTACAGTTGAATATTAAAGGATTTGATGGCACTGATCATGTTACGTCTCTTTACAAGATTTCCTCAGATTTCTATATAAAAGTCCTTTATATACTGTTCTGTGTAACCACCATGTTGTTTCTTCACATAACGATTAGATATGAATGTACATTTAAAACCATATGAATTTTATATTCCAAATCAGCAAGCATTTACCTCTCTTTCTCGACATGTGAAACGTCAGCAAGTCCTGCTTCGGAGGATTTGATCAGTCAGTTGTAAAGCGAGTGATGTTTTATTTGTTGTTTTTGATATCTTGTCATAAAAAATTGTACCCTAGGGGACTGTTCAGTTGTAGGCCACATGCATGAATGGTTTAGTAATGTTGAATAATAAAATTGCAAGTTGAATGTATCCACTGCTCTGTTACACCATTTAAATAATAAATAAAATATTTAAGGATCCGCTTTTGACTCTGATCCGTACAACAGGAGACACCAGAAGTTATGGTAAGCGTTACAATAAAAAGCCCAGATTGAAAGGTGACCACTCTCTCATTTAGGGACACAGCAAGGTGAGGTCAAGCCTTCAAGGTCATGAGTGCAAGATATCATTTCCCATCATGACTCTGTGTATGAGTGCTTTATATCAATGAACAAGATGTGGATGTAGTCCAAGTGTTATTTGGTGCAAGGGCCCTTTAAAACTTCTGACAAAAGCCCATATGATCCCAGTGCTCCAATCACCAATTCCTACTGCAAAAGCAGTCTCTGCATTTCTGTGTCCGAATGCTAGCACGGCGAAAAACCCAGACAGAGAGGGAAGAAAGCTAGAGAAATGTGAGAGCCAGCAGACGGATTCATGGCGAGAGGAAGTCCGATGATGGCTTTATCTCCGCAGTCCGTCGATGCTCGCCACACCGGATCAAAATGGCAAGTAGATCATTTATAATGTCCACATTTCTTGTTCTAGACAGGGAACTTGGAATCGTTTGTCCCAGGGTGACTCTGACTTTTGCATGTGTTTGATGATGATCGAAGAAATCGTGTTTGAAGTTTGCAACTTGGGCAGACGGATGTTGGATGGCTTACAAGAATGCAATGGCCACAATAGCTACATTGTTGCACTGGAAGAGTTAAATTCCCTCACATGTGTGTTCTTCAGAGGGGATCAGGTCACCCCTGGTGCACTTTTGGATGTGCATGAAGAATTTAAAGGGGTTTTTATTGCTAGGGATGCATGCATTGCTTTACATTTATAGATGTTAAGGTGCATGGATTGTGCATGGATGATCATTGGTCTGCAGATCTGTTACACAGAAGCAAGAAAAGTTTAAATCTCAGTTCTCTCTCTCTTACTTTGAGATATGGGGTAATAGGGGAGGCAGGGCTGTGACAGGTCATTTTAGGATAGGTCTTTAAAAAGAAAGCATGTGCACTGTGGTGTTGTATTCTGTGGCCTGCACACATCTGGACGCCCGGTCAATATTTGGGTCAGATCCTTGCTCGAGTGCCTCGGCTCTGTCTGTTTGACCTCGAGTTACCTTGTCTTTTATTACATGACCTGTACTCTATTTCCTTTTTACTTTTGTTGTTGATGCAAGGATTTAACCTTGATAGCACACAGACATCTGGATATTGTTTGTTCATCTGTATCTTTGAGATGTCTGAAGAGGACGTCTTGAAGATGTCTGGAAGATGTTTATGAGTGGAATGGCTGATCAACAGATGATCTTTAGCAGATATCTTGACGTGACGTACAACCAAGTATGGTGACCCAGACTCAGAATTTATGCTCTGCATTTAACCCATTCATAGTGCACACACTCAGTAGTGAACACACACACACACACACACACACACACATACACATACACACACACACACACACTAACAGTGAACACACACCAACCATGAACACACGCACATACACACACACGCACACGCACCAACGTGAACACACGCGCACACACACCAACCGTGAACACACATACACACAAGCTGTGAACACACACACATACACACACAAGCTGTGAACACACACACACACACACACACACACACACACACACGTGAACACACAGACATAGTAGTGAACACACACACTAACCGTGAACACACACACATACACACGCAAACTCTAAACACACACACACAGACCGTGAACACACATATTTACACAAGCTGTGAACACAAACAAACACCAACCATGAACACACATACACACACAAGCTGTGAACACACACAAACTCCAACAGTTAACATACACACACCCGTAGCAGTAGGCAGACGCACTGGTGTTTACCCGGTGTAAGGGTTTAGGCAGAATATAATGTCGAGTTAAAATTGTGCTAATGAAGTGCATTTTTTAATTAATTGAAATAGTTTTTTGGGTTTACATTCTAAAAACGGTCATTTCTGAATGCTTATTAGCTTAAATGAATATTTAATATTTATGTCAACTATCACTTTTCTTAAGAGGACAATATGATCATTGGCTGCATCTATTGCATGTGTTGGGATGATAATGAGCATTCTGACAATGTATTCTCGTCTTTATTTAAGGCAGCATGAAAATTAGACCAAGCCCTGCAAAACTGTAGTGTCGTTAAAAAGCATCATGCTGAGGGTTTTTATGTAACTATCTGTTCAGGACATTCCTGCCCACCCTTGACTTTGAGGCTTTGTTGTGTTTCAGTGCTCTGCCGTTGGGATCACTTAAATCCATAGGTCAAGTGCGTCTAGCACGGCTCCCAGACATCTGAGCGTCTTATCAAAAGAAGTTGTACATTGTCATTGAATCTTGAATCAGTTAATCTGCATGTACGTATTGAATTAAATAAATACTATATGAACGCACTATTTGACAGATGTGATGAAATATTAAGTTATGTGTAGTGCCATGACAGTGTTGCATACTTTGCTCAGTGTCTGTACATGGAGTTGAGTTGGCCCTTGAGTATGGTTAGCAGATCCGTGGTAGTTTGTGTTTTCTGTGGATGGGACGAGCCAACTCCACAGGCTCTTCTCTTGGCCAGAAGTCCTGACTCAGCTCCTGCTTGCATAGCTCAGACTCCTGGCAGTCTCACTCCGGACATGGAAACCTAACAGATTCTCATCTGCGGCATTTATCGCTCAAGTCAAGCTTAAGTTCAGTTTCAGACTGTGTCTGCAAAGAATCGAATAATTGATCCTTTATGCACACTGTATATTAGAGGCAGAAGCATGAGTGGTAAAAAATAATTTTTGTTTGTTTGTCGGGCGCAATTTCATGCCTTGCTTGGCACATAATATTTCAAACAACATTTCTGTTGCCCTCGTTTGCATTAACATATAGATAGAAGTGAAAAGTCTTCTAAATATATCTACCACTGTGGGCACAGAAAAGGTAAAATGAATCTTTGACGTTCCCATGTGGGTCGTAATAAAATGAATATTGTATGACGATTGCGGTACCCAAAGGCTAAGAGCGATACTTCATGCCCTAATGTTGCCATAGCAATGGTTTTGATTGAAAGGACAAACTCCTATTTAAACTCAATATTGGTTTCTTTTTTACACCATTATTGATCGATATTTGTGAATTTCATCTTGCGTTTTTTTTGGTGGTAGCAAAGTTCCATCTTTTTTCTGTTTTACTGAAGCTTTAGGAAAGGTGTGGGAATGTGAATGTTGGCCTTTAATCTATGATGTCATTAATTATCGGCTAACCTTATGGGGAGCTCCATTACCTCATCACTTATTCTGATTGATCTTAGTAATTGGCTGTAGGGACGGATTACGCCGTTCTTTTCCAATATCTTTGCATACATAAAGAGAGATATTGTGAAAATTGGCCATGATTTATCCATCCTCAAAACTGTACGAATGTCTTTGTTTTGTTGAACACACATACAGATATTTGGAAGAATGTTAGAGAGTAAGATTACTGGGGCACCCTTGGCTACCAGTGTTATCAAGTGAAACTTTGTGTAAATAGTTGCCAATTTGTATATTTTATTCTTACGGTCATTCTAATATTGACTTTGGTTGCCCTTGCCCACCGGAAATATCCAAATGCCCCCTGGCATCCTAAACTACTGTATATGCTGGATACTGCTTTTAATGCCCAGTTATATTTGAAAGAACTACACAATAAGCCATGTCAAAAGTTGTGAATCGAAGCAGAACTCCATCTGTGACAGATGTGAACAGATTTCTCTGATGGAAACACACAGAACCCTTTGCTCTGTTTTTGCTTTGGCCTTAAACATAACTTAGCACATCATTAAGAGTTACTCAGACATCTGATCTGAACAACACCAAACAGCTCTGTCATTGAAACAGACATGTGTAATGAGAGGTGTTCAGTGAGAGTAATGCTGCGGTTAGTGGCAGATCTCTGGCAGTGTGTTATCATCCGCTGTGGCTGCTCTGGATGGCTGAGAAAACCCAAATGTTTTTTTTCTCTATTTAAGAAAAGAAGTTTAGGAAAAGAATACAGTAACGATAAATGCCTATTTTGATATTTTACGTTAATATATAAATATTGATATTATATTTTCAACTGTGTTTTATTGTAGTATCCACATCATAGAGGTCAATTTTATAACCCCATAATAATTTATAACATTTTACCACAACACTCACAGTATTATACTTGTAATTCTAAATAATATGATCTAATATTTCCACCTTAGATGAGAATATTAGCTGGTAAATGAGGCTGGATGTCAATTTAACAAGCTCCTGATTTGATTATTAGTTTTATTGAATGAATAAACATTTAATAAATCCAATAGATGTTATTAATTGGTGAATTTATAAATAGAAATGAAGAGCCACAGACCTTCATATTATATTCTAGTATTTTTGAAATGAGGGGACTGGGGTAAATTGTAACAGAAAAGTGATCAAACATGCTTTTGTCAACATGTTTGTTTTCAAGATTCATGTTAATGATCTCTTACTGTTTGTTCATTGTTATACATAATAAAAAATTGAATCACAGCTTTTGAGAATTGATAATGAATATATTTTTGCCCAACCCTCCTGGTCAACATGGAAACTCAAGAATCCCGGAAAGAGATTGTTTAGAAAATGCACCCACTAAAGTTGTCGGTAATCCATATCACACAAATAAATAAACACTTCAAACTGTGCATTTTATTAGGCTTCACAAACTCTTTGTTTTCACAAACAAATTCTTAGTTTAAAATTGTTTGTTCAAATTGAAAGCATGTCACATATAGTCATATGAGATTTACTTTAATACTGACGAAATCAATATCTGCCAGCCTTACATTTGTCATAACTGTTGATTTTGCCATTGCATTTTTCGTATTAAGTATTAACCTTAAATGTATTACTCCCAGTTTTATTTAAGTTTTCAAATGGAATCTTCTTAGGGAAGAATGCTCATCTTATCTAATCGTATACCTGCGAATGAAACACACACACAGGCTGTAAGTCATCTTTGTGCGGCTGTGAGGGTTGTAAGTGTCTGTCTAGCTCAAGGTCAGGATTCTGGATTGGTTTGGGGAGGGTGGATGCATCAGGCAGGCCCCACACAGACACCAGGGCATCTGTTTTTCAATGTCAACCATCCTAGACATCGGAAGACAATGTGAAGACGGCTACTCCTTCACATTGTATAGAAGCTCATGTCAGGGGACAGTCAGTACATGGAATGGCATACAGCAGGTGTCGATACAAATCCACAGACTATTATGCATGTTGTCTTGGACACAGAGACTCTGAGAGGCCATATGTGTATGACGGATGAGAAAACGGCATCTCATTGTGTGTGTCTGCGTTTAAAGTGTTGTGAAACTTCCTCCCAGACTGTCTGTTCAGGAAGTGGAGGAATCCAGAGGGCAGGAGGCATGCGATTCGTCTCTTTAATAGCATCCTTATTAGATTTACATGATAAAGCTGTTTTCATCAATACAAAGTAGGCCTGAAGAAGGTCGGCCAAGGAGTCCTGTTGGTATTGTGTGCAGTGGAGGCGAATCTCTCAAGATGTTTTGGTAAAGAAATGAACAACATAAGAGTAAATAACAGAATTTGTTAAACACATATTGAAAAAAAATAATTGTTTATATTCTTAAAAACAAAGTAAATCAATAACTGCGTGGAAGGCTGCGTCCTCCGAAGGTCTCATTTATCGGCTGCATATGTCATTGTGGTCGTCTCATTTTAATGAAAAACATTAACAATTAACATTTCTTTCTCATAAGACGTAAACATCATAGTGTCATTCTTACCTTGAATTACAAGTATCTCACTTAAATTAGTAACCCCGTTGTAGCACTTGTTCACCTTTTTTTGTCTCTGCTAGTTATTGCTTTGTTTTCTCCTCGATTCTTTGTAAGTCGCATTGGATAAAAAGGCCTAAATGTAAATGTTAATAGAAAGATCTACACCGCCGACATATGCGATCTCCAAAGAATGCAACGTTCGAATGAAGACAGATAATAACGCATTTTTGCGGCCTGTTGCTTGGAAACAAAGATGAAATCAGGTTTTCTCCACTGAGTTAAGTCGGTGACTGATGACTTTTTTCCCAGTGGTTGTAAATTCTTATCCCAGCAACAATGTAAACCAAGTTTCCTCTCCACTCAGACATTAGAGATTCAGCATCTCTTGTCTAAACTCTCTCTTTTTCTTTATTTCTTTGTCTTTCACTTGCTATGTTCTCTAGTTTTGCTCCAGGTTAACACTGAGTCAGAATTTAAAGCACGTGTCTTTTGAGATCAGTGTTGATCCTTCCTTTTTTTGTATATCTGCTGAATCTGAGGGATGATTCAGGCTGGCAGGATGCTTGCTCTGATTCTTCAGGCTGTCACTCAAACTCTTCTAATCCTGAGTATTTCTGGTTCTCAGTCTGATTGTGATGACTTTTTGTTGGTCTAGCGTCTGTGTGTGATTAGTTAATAAATAATTAACGATACATCTTTATAAAACTTCTTTAAAAATAACTGTTTACTCTAAATAACTTTATTTTTCTCGGTTTTGTTAAATAAACTCCCAGTACCTCAAAACAATGTAATTTTTGTGCGATTATGATAAGGATATTTGAAGAAATATTTCCAAAGCGGTATAAATCCATTTTATTAGTTTTCATGAAATTTCTTTTTTTTTTGCCTGGACCCATACATTTTGTTAATATTCAACTTATCCTGTTAAAATTGTCTGTTGTCTCAGTCTGAACATGTGTAACAATGATTGTTTAATGAAACGACAATATTTTTATTTATGAATTTCAAGTTTATTTCATATTTTCAAAACACTACAAATCCACACAAAGGCAATGTTGTTTTATGTGTTTAAAAAACCAAGAGAAAGCAAAACAAGAGAACATGAAACATGACATCAGGGACTATAAATTAATATTAATCAAATAAATGCAGATGTGGAGTTTTTTGTTCCCCAGGTGTGGGTCTTACTGGCTTATCCAGGCCATCAAAAGTGTTTTAAGACTTTAAAGAACTGAAGACTGAGCACAAACAAACTCTTTAAAGCATTGCCACGTTGGATTGCAACAAACTTATTCTGATGGTCGAGAACACCTATCACATTTAGGCCAAAAACAGGTTTGGATTTATAGTAGTTTGCCAAGAAACTGCATCTTGTAGCACATTTTAAACAAGAAAATATAGGGATTTGGCTTAAAACATTTATGAAGCAGTGAAAAAGTTCAATTTATAACAAAATGGCATGACAATCTCAATTTTCTTAAATTGGCCTTTAAATTTGGCTTTAATAACGTTTTGGAAAAGAGTTTTTCATTTATCAGCTAATTATTTGACAGAAATACAGCGAAAATAAAAATGTATAATACTTACTTCATTTACAAAATCAAAACATGAATACATTTACATTTACATTTAGTCAACAAGATTACGTTTTATAAAATATTTTCTGCTTCATTGTTGAAAAACTTCATGAGAGAGGATCTACATTCAGTTCTTACTTAATAATACTATGTTTTAATATTTACATAACCTTATGTTTAAAACTCTATACCTTAACATTTATCAACAGTGATTGTTCATCCAAAATTGAGAATTGAATTATTTAGTAAATGCTTAAATGCTTGTAAACAAACCATTTCAAACCCCATTGGCTATAGTAGGACAAATAAAAATGATAATGAAAGGACACTAAACTGTTTTATGTAACGCATTCTTCAAAATATCTCCCTTTGAGTTCAAAAGATTAAAAAGGATAAATTTGTTCTACTCTGGAAGCCAATAGGTTCAAGGATTGTAACTGTTACAAACATTCTTCCAACTATCTTTGTCCAAAGAGTGGTTACAAATATGGAAAAACTCAAAGATGAATAAGAGATGGAAGATCTTTTTTTTTAGGTGTGGGTGAATTATCACTTGAAATAAAGAGCAAGACACCCTTTCTGGTGCATTGGGTTCATTTAAAATAAAGTGTCAAGCTGTGTTTCTCTGACAGTCCACTAGATAAACCTAAATATTTTCATTGGCTGGGAAGACCACAGGGGAATCTGTTGGGGTGAATTTTAGCTTTAATTCCTGCACACAACCGTTTTGAAATAAGAAGACTGCATGTCTCTCTGGAGACGTATCAGCTGAAACAGTAGATTTGATCTGGGAGGTATGGTAAACAGTGCAGTAAAGATAGCAGATCATTTCACAGAAGTGAAAGTCAAGTCAGGGTAGATCTCGTTCTTCCCACCGATTTGGCGATGTGGTTGGCGTCCTCGGCCAAGAGCATACCAGCCGACCTGGCCAGCGGCCCTGACACCTCTTATTGCGGTGAAGAAGCAGTTTCGGCTGTACAGAGCTCAGCTTTAAAAACCATGATGAGAAGTCATGGATTTAATGACAGGTTTGTTTATTACAGGTTTGGTCAAGGTTATTTGTAAGGGTTGTGTAAGTGAGCAGCTGACCTACTGTGTGGTAGAATGAGTAAACTTCAGCCTTCTTTAATTGTGTTTCTCGGTGATAATGAATGTAATGTAGAAAAAGCTTTTTGCATGTATGAATACACCACTCAAAAATGAAAATGCTGTCATTAAATCATCAACCTTAAGTTTTCCCATACCTGTATACATTTCTTTGTTTTGTTGACAACAAAAAGGATATTTAGAAAAATGGTCTAACTTTTCTGGGGAACCATGGACTGCCATAGTAAAAAGAATATAATATTTTATGTCCTATTGAATATAGAAGTGGACATTATGAGAAATATTGGAAGACGAACATTTTAGGGGCCAATTTGACAATTCTAAACTTTCAAAAAATGATTTTTCTTTAAAATGTACGACATAATGGAAAATGTTTGAAATTAATTTAATACATTTTTTATGTAAAAAAGTTAAGACTGATTAACTTAAATATTTCGATAAGAATTCAACAAAAGTACAAGTTTTATACTTAAAATATATATTTGTCAAATATTTGTTGTTTTTTTAATTTTGAACTGAATTTTATTTTAATTTGCCTCTCTAAAAACAGTTGAATGTTTTTGAAAAAGTTAATATAACTGTTTTTTTTTTGTGCTATTTTAAAGCAACATGAAAATAACATTCTAACATTTTTCTTAATATCTGTCTTTGTGTTTAAAACAAAATAAATTTACCACGTGAAGTGTTGGAGGCCAGAATCTTCTCCTGTAAAAGACCTGACTTCTATAGATATTCATGGATGTTGTTAATATTAAGCTTGATTTAGCCAGCTATTTTTTAAAGAAATTATCTAAAGAAATTTTCCTAGTATTATATTATTTAATTTTAAATCCGTATTCTTTAATTATGCAAAGACATATGATACACATGAGACTGCTGTTTTGCTGTAATCCTCAGTCTTATAGAAAAGAACAGCACCAGATGAAATTAATATTAAACTTAAGTCAATCATATCTCTCTCATTATCTGATAAGAATCATATTTTCATGGCTTATGTCCATGTGCTTGCCATAAATTATCAAGCTGTTCCACAATAGACCTAATACTGACAGTCTTGTGCAGACTGCCATTTCCAAAAAAAGGATTTTGACATTTGTTGACTTGCAACGGTCTGGCCCCGGTGCACGCCTATAGATGGATGTGATCTGATTTTAAATAAGACCCCATGCTGTCAACCATACCCGTGGATTTGCATAATAATTTTGGTTGACATTAAGAAAGATCGATTTGACTTGTGATGCCCTCCAGTAGAGAGTAAGAAGGACTTTCTGAATTCGGCTAAATGTTTGTTACAGTTAACATCGGAGATAAGACTGTAAATAATAGTTGTGATTTCACTCCCTGTGCTGTTCTCTTGAATTGTTTTGCACAATGTTTTGTCTCTTGCATAATGATAACTGGGGAGACACGGGACGCAGAAGGAGAAGGCTAATGGTCAGTGCATGACTCTGAATGTCAATGTGCTTTAGATGCATCTGAATGTGTACTCTTGCATCCTTTTTCTCTTTATCTCTCTCGACTTTCCTCTGGAGTTTTTAAAGAGATGCTGTCTGGATCGAAACCATGTCCTTCCTGATCTAAAATAAACTAACCTTGAGAGCAGGAGGGGAGGGTGTCGCTGATCTCTGCAGTAGTAGCTTCTCATTCTCTAATGGACTTTGTTTGACGATGTTCAAGACCGGTGAAATAAAAATGTCGGTGTCCGAAAAGAAAAACGCTTATATTTACGTGTTATGTTTAAAGAGCATAAAGAGTGTCCCTGTAATACAGTGTTTTGTTAATGTAATATTCTTGTTCAACTATTGTTGTATCGGCTATTTACCGCTTCATTGTCTCCTCGACTATTGTAAGTCGCTTTGGATAAAAACGTCTGCTAAATGCCTAAATGTAAATGTAATATTTGTGATCTTGTCCAAAAGATCCAGGCTAAAGTCTCATGGTCTTTAAACTAGTCTGTTACTCTCATAAACTAATAATCGTTTTTTACAGCTATAAATGATTATGGGCATTTCCCTGAAAATTTCAACCCTCCCATAAAAAGGTACAGTTTTTACCAAAAGTGAAAAAAGATTTTTTTGTGTTCTATAAAGAGGGATCCGTTCTCCATTTGTTGGATATTGTTATTTCTGGTTAATACATTGTCCTTTTTTGTC
Source organism: Triplophysa yarkandensis (assembly GCA_033220385.1). Taxonomy (NCBI): domain Eukaryota; kingdom Metazoa; phylum Chordata; class Actinopteri; order Cypriniformes; family Nemacheilidae; genus Triplophysa; species Triplophysa yarkandensis. The sequence continues at coordinate 8,320,585 of CM065676.1, read as the reverse complement.
ACATCTATAACACATGGTTTATTTAACGTTTTTATAATAGAAAACTGAATGTAGGTTGTTTCTAAGAGTTGTATGGCAGGTCCATAAATTGCCCTTATATGTTTTAATGTAGGAAAACCCAAAACTTAATAATCATTATTAATACTGAAATTATAAAATTGATTATAAAAACGGAGATTATTAATTTAATAATTCTTTAACAAAATTAATTTCAATCTCAGCCAAAATTAAATATATTAACATAATTGTTTTTATATTTTCACATTATGATGAATATTTTTCTTGCAGGAGCTGGGTGATGAATAATCTTTCCTGCTCTTTCATTACATTCAATGTATTAATTCTCAGTATTTACTCTTTTGTGTGCTATTCAGAGAGTTCCAATCTTTCTGTCTTGACCGTAAATCTGCTTCCTTGCAAGCATTATCATGTTTTTTTCTGTAGATATTTCGCTCATATGCTTTGTCTGACATTTCCTCTGTTCTTTCTCTGTGTCAGCAGCAGCTCATAGTGGAAATGAGTACAGCCCTCTCCTGAGTTTTCTCCGGTGGAGAATGCAGCACTGCACTTTACCCGTTTAATGGACAGACTGAATGGACGTCATCTCTACAAGCCTCACCGGTACGACGTGGACCTTGTGCTGGAGTGCCTCTGTACATCTATCACCCGCAAGGTTTTACTGGTTTCCCTTAAGCCGGTTAACCAGGCCCTCGTCTCCAAGGACAGCCTATCACATCAGTTAAACCTGGCCTTTGATGTGTTGTTCAGACAGGATCTTAAGAAGACTCTCATCATCTGTACCTTCAGACTTCAAGTCTTTCAGGTCCTGCAAGCACCCGTCAGGCTCCAGATGAGTGATCTAGCTAGTTCCTGCCGCAAGCTTCTTATCAGCCAATCATTCAACTCAGAAATGGAGGGGCGGAGCAATGCCTCATCCAATCCAGAGATTAAAATGAAAGAGATTGAGACGATCTACACGCAGCAAGGAAATGGCACTTTATCATTGCTTATAGAAGACAGAGGGGTCAATAGGTCAACACACCTCTTGGTGTCCCAAACGCATCACCCCAACTCTCAAATCAAGCACTTTTACAAAAAAGAGGAAAGTGGAGGGGGAGTGGTTAGTGGTGGGGGGCGGGGTTTATGCACAACAGAGGGAGGAGCAGTCCACGGTGAAGCAGGACCCCAGGATGGTTCTGTCTCCTTTAACAGAGAACAAATTATAGTGGAGGTCAATCTCAACAACCAGACTTTGAATGTCTCGAAAGGATGTGATGCCAAGGGTCGCGTGCACCATCACGTTAACGTTCCAGGTCTGGAGGAGGGTAAGGAACAATACGATGATGATGATGTCGGTTTGGATGTTGGCATAGATGGACATGAACAGAAAGGAAGTAATGAAGAAGATGAAGAAGATGAGGAGGAGAAGGACCTTAACATTCCAGAGGTGGGACACGCCAGCGTGGAAAGGCCTCGACGTGCCTTGAGATTACAAACGGATGTGAAAACAACCGTGGGGATGAGGCAGGCACTCATCGGCACTGTGTTCGAAAGAGCAGAGGGGAGGAAAAGAAGAGATCAGGAAGGTTTAGGTCAGAAGGTAAAGCTTGAAGAGAAACAGCATTTTTCTTGTAAGAAGTGCCCTCGTGTTTTCAACAACCGCTGGTATCTGGAGAAGCACATGAACGTCACTCACAACCGCATGCAGATCTGCAACAAATGCGGCAAGCGCTTTCTCTTGGAGAGCGAACTGCTGTTACACCATCAGACCAACTGCGAGAAAAGCATACAGGTAGCCATACTGGAACAGTCAGCATGTACATGATTGCTTTTTTGTGTGAATTATGACATCATCTATATAAAATCATTATTTATTCAACCTGTTTGGATTTATTTATTCTGTAGAATGCAAAGAAGATATTTTGAAGAATGGTGTGAACTGGAACCCCTTTATTTACATTGGTTTTGAATATGAAGAATTGTATGGTTCCCAACGCTTTTCAGTAACCTACATTCTTCACAATATCTTCTAGTGTTCGTAATTGGCAACCAAATCATTCATATGCACAAAATGTCTGTCCACTGTTGAACACAAAAGAAGATATTTTAAGGAATGTTGGGAACTGGTACCCGTCTATTTGCAAGATATAAGTGAACGAAACGTCTGCCCACTTCTGTGACCTCTACGCATGAAAATTGGTCAAATCAACATTGTCCATATTTTTCCTTTTAGATTACAAGAATTTGTTGGTGTCTGAACTCTATAAATTCCTGTTTTGTTTTCCATGAAGCCCTAAGGGAATGTTTAGTCTACTGGAGTTAAATCGGATCCTCTGATCTCTTACAGTGTGTGACCTGTGGGAAAGCTTTTAAGAAGCTGTGGTCCTTACACGAACACAACAAGATTGTCCACGGATATGCCGAGAAGAAGTTCTCGTGTGAAATTTGCGAAAAGAAATTTTACACTATGGCCCATGTCCGGAAACACATGGTCGGTGAGTACCGCTTCGTTTTGTATATATATTTTTTCTAAAGTTTGTGTTCACACATCATGACCTTTAACAAGTGATTTAATATTTTAAAGTGTGAAATATTTTACCTTTATTTTAACTTTGAGGCTATTTTATTGAAAATTACATTTTAATCCAACGTTTGGGAAGCTGACCCGTGCATACAACCTTCAAGATGATGTTTATTTGGGGTTTGTAATATAGGTTTAGACAAACAATGTGTATATGTAAACTTTTAAACAATGGCTAAGTATTTTCAAGTTTACCAGACACTCTCAGTTTCACTTTCAGTTTGAGCAACATCTGGAACTGCTGAGTGTGATTTATTGCAGGCCGGGCTAATTTGCATATTCATGAATTTGTGTGTACATAATAAGCTCGGATGTATATCCAAGCTACTTTAATTTACATTTACATTTACATTTTTTAACAATACATTTTTCTTTACGATTCTTTTTAAGTCTAAAGCGACTTAAATGAAGCGGTAATTGGGCCGAGATTACAAAAAGTAGGTAAAAAGGTGCTACAACGAGTTACACAATGCACAAAAAACCTGTTGGAGGACGAAAATGTAATTTTTATTTCAAGAATGAGTAGGTAAGGAAAGAGGTTTTAGTGGGTTAGATGGGATTAGATAATTGAAAAGATGGAATTTAGGAATATTGAATTTCAGAAGTAAAACAATTAAAAATTTAATTTTGATTAAAGATTTAACAAATAGAATTATCCAGCACAGGGGAAATTTAAAGATAATTTGTAGGTTCATAAAAAATGTTTTTAGAGGTAACAGTGATTAATGTTGGATATCAACAAAATCTCGTCATGTATTGGTTTATTATAAACTTTTGTTTTATGATATTAAACACATTTACTCATAACTGTTATATTTATCCACACATTTACAAATTACCCAAGGTTCTATTGAAACATTAAATAACATTCAGCTTTCACAGCTAGGTGTCAGTCAATATGCTGGTTATACAGAAACCCTTTCAAATCACAAGGACACATTGTTGTGGAAATGAACCTTTAGGCAGACGTAATACAGCACACCCTGGTCCTGGCCTTTCTTCCGTACTGTACTTTCATCCCCTGAAGCCTGATCGTCCCAGAGCATGGTCAAACACAATAGTGAGATCTGCGGCTTTCTGCTGTGCGGGTGGGAAGGAGCCACCATGACCTTGGTGTCCCATTGAGAACACACAGAGGCGAGCACAGAGGCTTTATTGTTTTAGCACCACAGACTGCAGAGAGGAAATGTTTTATCTAGAAGGACTTCCTTCTTCCAAAGCTCACTTAATTCTCTACAGGTCAACATATGACATTTGCTCATCTGACTATGGACAAGCAAGCATTTATTATAACAAGGGGCCTATTATACACTGAGTCTGAGATGTCCCTATTTTTTTTTTTATTATTTAAATTTTCTCATTTTTATATGGATGCACTTATGTGGTAGTGTTGACCTTAAGACAGTCTTTGACTTTCACCTTTTAGAGCATAGACAAAGGAGGGGTGTTGAACCTGGGTTGCAAAAGTGCCCCAGCTCCTTGTTTTCTTTGAAGGATCATGCACTGGACTATAAAGCCAATATCTTGTCTTCTGTGATCTCCAGCTCACACCAAGGACATGCCCTTCACCTGTGAGACATGCGGAAAGTCTTTCAAGCGCAGCATGTCTCTAAAAGTGCATTCGCTTCAACATTCTGGAGAGAAGCCCTTCAATTGTGAGGTGTGTCCATGCACACGATGTGGATTATTGGGAGCCATTTATGTTGATACGATGAGCCGTGTTTAACGTAGTGTATTGTGCAGAATTGCAGTGAAAGATTCCAGTACAAATACCAGCTGAGGTCCCACATGAGCATCCATATCGGACACAAGCAGTTCATGTGCCAGTGGTGTGGGAAAGACTTCAACATGAAGCAGTACTTTGATGAACACATGAAGACTCACACAGGTAAGAAGCAACATTCTGAAATAAATCAAGTATATAGTCAGCACAAGTATAGCCACATATCTCATTTTTAGATTCGATTCAACTTTATTGTCACCGCATATGTAAGATACAAGGGAATGAAATGCAGTTAACATCTAACCAGAAGTGCAATAAGCAGTAAGTACAGAATATATATGTAATATGTACAATAATTACACAGAAAAGATAGTATAGATAAGTATTATGGACAGATTTACAGGTTAATACGAAGCAGATATACAGGCAGGTGTACTATGAACATCCTATACATTATGTAAAAGTGTATGCACACTATAGACAGAACTTTGAACATAATTTACAGTATTGTAGTGGATGGTAAAGTGCATTTGGAATATTACAGTGTGAACAGACAGTAGTACATGTAACAACTGGTCATTGTTATGAATATTTAAAATAAATATGTGTAGTGTTATAGAGGGGGAGGAGTCTGTGTGAAGGTGGGGGGTGGAGGGGTGTCAGAGGGAAGAGTTCAGTAAGGAGACAGCTGTAGGGAAAAAGCTGTCCCTTAATCTTGCTGTGCTTGTCCGGAGGCTCCTGAAGCGCCTCCCGGAGGGCAGGAGGGTAAAGGGTCTACGGTCAGGGTGAGACGAGTCCTTGAGGATGCTGCGACAGCGTTTCCAGCTGGGATGTCCGCAATTGTATTATGTTTAAGTACAAAACAAATCTTAAAATAAAATAGATGAATATTCTTAATGAAAATGTAGCTTAACGTAGAGAATGTAACTTAATTTGTATTTTTTTCATTTATTTCAAAAAAAGAAATTTTTTGAATAGATTTATGAACATATGTGTATTAAACATAAAAAAAATCATGTCAATGGTTCACATATATGCATAATTTACAATTAAAATGAATTGAAAAGAATTTATGTTTTGTTTTAAACTCAATTGAGCCATAAATTATTAATTGCATGAAGTACTATTTCATGTTATTTATTTGTTAACATATTATTTATTTTTCAACTATTTTATATTTGATGATGAGGGATTTTTTTTATCTTTTAACATTTTGCATAAATTATGATTAAAATGGATTTAAACTGGTTAAAAAGACTGTTAAAACATATGCTGCAATATTTGAAGAGTCCTTTTCCATCCTATAAATCCAAATTAATAGTTTTCTATTAGTTTTGTATCTAATAGTTTTACTAGATTTGTATCTTTTACAAAATAAATTCTTAATTGGTTAACTCAATTTTTTAATTTGTTAATTTTTTTATTTGGCATTTACAGCGTTTTGGAAAAGAGCTCTTCATTCATTTTCCTTGAGTCTGTGTGTTAGAACAAAACCCACATGTCCACATATGAGGTAGTCGGCCTAATAAAAATAAAATATGTCGAAAAATAAATATATATTTTTTATGTTTTATAAATTTTGCCAGTTACTCCTTCTATTTTGAAAGTTGTAATAACCTTAAATAGCATACAACAAATATAGCATAAATATGCCACCCTGTGATGTGTCAATAATTCAGATGTCTTAAGATCATGCATTTCGTCTCTGGATTCGCTCTAGGTGAGAAACCATATATCTGTGAGGTCTGTGGAAAGAGCTTCACGAGTCGGCCCAACATGAAACGACACCGACGCACTCACACGGGCGAGAAGCCTTACCCCTGCGACGTCTGCGGCCAACGTTTCCGTTTCTCCAACATGCTTAAAGCCCACAAAGAGAAGTGCTTCCAGGTCAGCAACCCTATGGTACCTGACCCCATTCCTCTGGACATGGACCCCACATCCGCTCAGTTGGACGTACGGGCCAATCAGATACCCAGCCTGCACTTGACTCCTCCCAATGAATCCTCTAGCGTCCACCAGGTCAAGTCTCTCTCGTTTTCTTTTGGACATCCTGTTGTAAGTGTCCCTCTGCCACTGTTTTCCACTGAAAGGGTTCCTTCCAGTAACATCTAAATGTTTGTTGGTTTGAAACCCGAAGCTCACGGTAGCCGAACTGACTCTTACAGGGGTTTCCAAACATTTTCATCAGTGTGCGACACTGAATAATTCCTGTGCAAACGTTCACCTATATTATTCTCATAGAGATATTTTATATACTGGTAAAATAAGCGTTTCCTGTTATAGAACGATTGTTCTCTGTTTTTGTTTGTGTTGTATTTGTTTTACATCCTCTGGCTATAGACTTTCATGCTTTATCGGTCGAGATTAGATGTTGGAGCTAAGGACAACATTATCACACAAATATAAATGCTGCAGATATGTGTACTGAAACCGCTGTGTTAAGTCAACGTTGGAACTCTTATCCGTCTATAACAATATAGCAGTCGTGTCCCCTGCCATAACCAAATCCAGATTGCATAACCAAATCCTGTTTGTTGTTATCACTGAATATGATACACGTATAATCACTCCAGCACCTTATTTTTAAGTGTAGATGTATTTCTATAGACGTTATTTCCCTCATGATGTCCTCTGTGGAGGTTAAAGAGATTTATGTTGAGTCTGTGCAGGGCACAGAGATGTTTTCTGCTGATGGTTATATTTGTAGCACAGGCTCCAGATTCTTAAAGGAATCTTTATCACTTAATATCCAAAGAAGGATGTTTAACCATTTTATAGGCTTTTGAAAGTTGCAGAGCACTTTACTCTCAGTGTCGCCCATGTTTGTAATGGAACAAGATCTGAAGACTGAACCACTTTCGGTGAAAAGGAGCGCATGAGGAAAACAAGGATGGAGTGTTTTTGTACGGTTTTAAATGTGTGAAATGCTTTACGGTACACCATACATTGCCAAACAAGTTTGCAAATATCTTAATTGGCATTTAAATATGTTTTAAATGATTGTTACGGACGTAAGATCATGAATGAGGACGAGTAGATTGGCATTCCAGCTCCCAGTTGGCACAGGTATGTCTGTAAGATGTCTGCTGGAGATCTGCTGTGGAAAATCCTCTTCGAAACATCTCAGAAAGAGCTGTTATCCATCATTTTAAATCCTAAACATCTTACACACATCTGCTTCAGACAGCAGATGTCTCAGATGTATTGAAGATGAGCAAAAAGTGTCTTTAAGATAAAATTGAAGACATCAAAAGTTGTCTTCCAGATGTATGTGTATGGGTTATTCCCAATGCAACATATTATGTTTACTTTGATATTGGAGAAATTATTAAACCATTAAAGGAAGGAATAGCCCTGTGTTTACGATGGTCTGTGCACTTTGGACTCTTGTACGCTGTAAAATAGTCCTATTAAAAGTCCTCATCAAATTTTTTGAGTTTAAAGAACATATATACGTTACAATTTGTCTACCTGCTATGAGAAGGTATTTGTATTAGCAGACATAAAGAAAACACAACAAATCTAGACACGATCTTATAAAGTAGCTACAATAGGTATTACCTATGATCTATATACACTTTTAAAATTCTATAGTCTGTAAATACATTGATGTAGGTTGTCATTTTTTGTTTTGTTTTCGTCGTTTACATTCTACATAGTCATATGATTAAAAAATGAATATTGGAAAGAATGGAAATAAGCTTTTGTGTGGGTAGTAGGCTTTTGATCTTAAATCTTTGGGTCATGTTTGTGAGCTCAGAAAACGTTTCCATGAAAACGGATGTGGTTTGAAATGGTACGTATTTCTGGAAGAAAATGTTTACGTTTGTGAAATCCAGCAGGAAGTTGGTTACGTGTCTAATGGATTTATGATGTAAGACAGTTTTGAGGGCAGAAGCAGATGATGTCAGTGTGGGCACTAAAACATGCCTTAAGTGTTTAATAGAATTACACGCTCCTGAATGTGTTGATTGAATTGACAGTGTGAAATTATGATGGTGATGCTATGCTGGCCTTTGCACTTTGACAGAGATTATTACCAGAGATGTTTTTATGTGGAATGAGGAGGTTTTTTAATATCTTGCAATAATATTGTGCCAGATGATGAAATGTGTAAGACGTTTAATGAAAATATTTCCTTTTTTGCCACGGATTAAAGTTTTATATTAGTGTTCTATTGTTTAACATCATGCTTAAACCTGTTGCACCTTATGCCTCCTTTATTTTATTACTGTGACCTGTATACATCCTTGTTAAAGGGAAAGTTATACCCAAAACTGAAAATTCTGTCATGAATAACTGTACTTACTCTCTAGTTGTTCCAAACCTGTATAAATGTCTTGGTTTGGTTGAACACAGAATGATATTTTGAAGAATGCTTAGTTATTAGAGTAAGATCTCAGATCAAAAAATACCTAAAACGCTTTGCTTTTCTACATTTGGCAAAATATTTAATTTTGTGTACACCAGAACATCAATTATAAAGCATTTTTCCTACTTTGGTTGTCAATGAGGTCCAAGAATTGTTACTGTTACAAGCATTCTTCCAAATATCTTTCTAGTCGTTTACGTCCAATCGTTTGAAGAATTGGAACAACTCAGAGAATTAATCCTAACACAATTTTATTTTGGGGTGAACTATCCCTTTAAAATACTTAGTTATGTTGTATCTGCTTATATTTTAACACTTACCTGTTTGGAAAATGAAATTTTGGAATATTTTGTTGAAAGAAAAGAAATCTTTTTTTAAATGCAGAATATGCACAGTTGGTGGTCTTGTCAAAATGTTGAATCATTACAATTTGTGTGCACTTTATGTGGATATTATTATTTCAAGACATGGTTTTGAAGATCAGAACTTTTATTAAGCCCAACCGTGTTTTAATTTTTTATTTTGACTATCTTTTAATGTGAAGTCTGATATGATATCTTACAGTTAATAAAAACTGGTGGTGGTAAATAGACCATCATTTGTGAAGATATTGTAGTATGTTAATGACTTTTAAATTCTTTTATTTTACACAAACAGTAAGAGAACATATTTTTCTTACAATTTGTAAGGCAAAATAAATTGTCAAAGCGGTTTAAAGTTTAAGGTTTATATTTTTTATTCAATAGTGTATTATTTCCGGTTTGTTTGTTGGGAAATATTTGGGGTTGTTTTTAGCTTTTGTTATACATATTTAAGTTCTTAAACATTTTAAGTCTGTTCTTGATATCATATGGCAATTTTAAACTGGGTATTTGATATGGAAAAGTTCATTTCATCTCCATTTCAAGTTAGACACACAAAATGCCATTACAGTTAATTTTTTAAGAAAGTTTTCAAATGTACACATTAAATCCCCCCCAAAATGAGCACTTATACGAAGGTTTACCCAACATTCAAAGGTCCCGTTCTTTGTGTGTTTTAGAATCTTTGATTGTGTATACAGTGTGCAATATAACACGTGTTAATGTTTCGCATGTAACAATAACCAGCAATTTTTACACAATTTCCTTATCTGTATAGCGTACTGTATTTTACCGTCATAAAAACTATTTGAGCCGGATTTAGAACCGAAGAGCATAGATGAAGAGGATCGAGTAGAACATGTGCAATAAGTAACAGAAACTGTAAAACTCATCTATTTAAACTATAAAATAAATGTACAGGTTGTGGTCCATAAACAATAGAGGTAACTGCTCCATCTTTCAAAAATAATCTTTGCGTAAATCCGGCATTAAACTGATTAATATTGAGGAAGCTGTCCGCAGTAAAATTTGCTGCACATAGTTTTACATGTGAATTGTAATTTTCGGGAACCGAGTAAGACATAAATTGTAACCGTTGATCTGTAAGTACAGTGTCCCTGTACTGGACTCCAAGGCAAAAAATCAGATTTTCGATGAAATTGTTAAAAACAAACACGCTCCACAAACGCAACTCTGCGTGGGAGCCCAACAAGACCACGCCCCCTTTAAGTCCGTTCCTGTGGGCGGAGGTTAACCGTGATTGTGATGTCACTAAAGAAGGAAGTATATGGATGTAGTCCAAACTTGACATTTTTGTAGGCGATTTCTGTTCAATAAAATATCTTGCTCGGCATTGACTTTTGAGCTTTATAATTGTACAGATATTCCTTATACTCAAACAATTACATTATACACTAATTAAAGTTTGAAACATGGAATCATGAAGAACGGGCCCTTTAAATTTCGTCATCATTTTTTTCACCTCCACTTTCTTTCATTAAGCACCACGTAAAAATTTGAAAGATGTCAGTTTATAAACTGTTTCTTTCTGCACATTGAAAGGCAATGGTGACCAGAGGAAATCAATCTCAGGACAAAAGCACTTTAAATGCTTTATTGTGTAGTCCTAACAAATTGGGCACTTTTTCCCAAGTCCTTTGGGAGTCCTTTTGTGTTGCAAAGAAAAATGTGTGGTGGGTAAATAAATGACAAACTTTTCCTTTGGGTGTACTGTTCGTTTATTATTTACCTTATTTTCAATGTAATAAGCCACTCATAAGCGTTTGTCTTAATATTCTACATGTAAATGCCAATGTCAACATTTGTGTACAAAGATGGCAAGCAGACAGTAGTCATGCTGGTTGTGTCAACCAAATACTAAAACAATATATAGACTAGAGTCTAGCGGTGCTAATAACTTAAAGCTGTATTTTATGCCAATAACTGTACCAAGTAGTATTTATTGTCTGTAACAAAACAAAATAAAAGGATTTCTAAACTAAAAATGAATGTCTTACTAACACATTTTGTTTTTTACTTATTGGGAGAAGTAAAGCACTTAATTTCAGACATAGAAATGACATATAAGCAATAAATAGAAAACATTTATTTGTACACCATAAAACAAAGGCCCTATCTATATCAAACGGTTTCAGATACAGAATGTTTCACAACATTTTCTGTTTTTCCCCCAGTGTGTTTAAAGGATTTAATGTCACATTATCATTGTCATGGAATGAGATTGAGAACAATAGTTTTGCTCGCTTACAAACTGGTCAGCACTTCATCCAATATTGTGCTTCATCTTATCTGAAATCCGAGTTATCAATTATTTGTCTGATATCCGGTCTGAATGATCCTGGTTCAGATCTTATAGAGACGAAGAGTATTAAGTCGAACTCCCAACACAGTGGCACCGGATGCGTACCGAATCTCCCTTAGTATCCCGTTCCATTTTCTCTCTTTTTCATCGTACCTATGAAAAAAACAGGCACCTTTATTTAAAATGAACATAGTGAGATATTCACAACACATTTGGATATTTTACCATTTTGGAAAACATAATGCAATATATTATATTCTCCTGGCAAAATTAAAATTCTATCCTGAATTACTCAAGTCTTCCAAACCAATATAAATATCGTTGTTAAGGATATATTTGAATACATATTTGGATTATATTTTTTAAAGGTATTCAGAAGATATTTGGAAGAATGGTAGGGAATTGAGATTTCTTGATTACCCCACGGCAAAATGAAAGTCCATTGCATGCCCTAAAACATTTTTTTCTAAATGAAATGCCCTGAGATCTGATGCAGAGGTGTGGCTCCTCACCTCCAGATGTCATTCATCTCGCGGGGCAAAAGTTCATCGCTGTCTTCTGTAGGAAACATGGCAAACCCTCCCACAGCATAGAGAACACCACTCACAGTGACCAAACTGGGTGAACTACGCTCTTGTGGAAACTCCACAAACTCTGACCACCTGTGACATAGACCAAGATCGAATGACTTTACAAGACGAAGTTTTCAGGTTTCAAAAAGGTTTTAACAAGATATTTACACGCTTAATATCACAAACCTAACAGTCATCTAAAAATACACTGTAGGTTTCCGCACATACTTGTTCGTTTTGATGTCATAGACCTCAGTGCTGCTCGTGAGGCCTGTATCCGTCACTCCTCCTGCCACGTAGATCTTATCATTGCGGATGGTTAGACCAAAAAGTGAGCGAGGAGTACCCAGAGGAGCGAGGTCTTTCCACTCGTGTTTCTTAGTGTCATACGCGCACATTCTATTCACACATTCCCTGGCAAACAAAAGTGTTTAATGTGATGGCCTGTGTCCAACATGCAACATAAATATAAGAATATATTGTATGACGCTTACTTGTTCTCCCCCTTTCCTCCAATCACATAGATCATTTCATCATGGGACACTATTCCATGACCATATACCGGGTAAGGAAGAGGATCTGACTCGGCCCATTTAAGGGACCTTTATTGAAAAGAAAGTATCTGTCAGATTTGTTATTAGATTAAAAGCTGTAATTATGGCCATGTGATGTCATAGAAACCTACTTACTGTCTGTCATAAACCAAGACTGTGTTCAGAATTTTCTCTCCTTCCTTCATTTCTCTCCCTCCAATCACAAAGATGAAGTTTTCGGCCTCGCCCATCCCAAACAGGAAGCGGGGAGAGGGGATGGGAGGCATGCCCATCCAATCGGAAGTTGCAGGATCAAACTGTTACCAAAGGTACCAAAAGGAGCGAATGAAAGGATTTCAGATATGGAGCAATTAAATCATGTCAAACCTTCAAACCTTCAAACTGAACCTTCAAATATATGGGGAATCTAGATAAATATAAAAATAATTCATCACTATTTTACTTGGTGTGTATGAATTCATACATTGTAAATCCTATAGAAATGTAAAAATACTACAAAAACAATACTGAAGGCACACCCCTAAACATATCATCAGTGGTGCGAAAAAGGAAATCATATTACAATGTACGAATTTATACAGTTTGCAAAAGTAGCCACCTCGTTAAACTAAATAGTAATATATTAAAGGGATAGCCTACCTAAATAGTTGAATTCTGTCATGAATGGAAATTAATTCTTGTAAAATCTTCTTCATGTCTGTGGGTGGACTGTAACTTTAAATTATACGTTTCCATATATTGGAACTAAGTGATCATTTAAAAAAGTGGCAATTCTTTCAGTATATTGTATAATAATTAAATTGCATTATTACATTTTAAAATATGTTTTCAATTATAGGAACATATTTTTTCTTGGCATAAGGGAATATGTGAGTTATTTATTCTTTGGTAGTATGAATGCTGCAATCTGAAACTTTGACTGTTGACATTATACATAAGACGTGAAAAAATCTGTCAAAAAATCTGGGAAATTGTATGTTTCAAACAGAGAGGCGATTAAAGAAGAACTTTAAATTGCATTGTAAAGAGCCTCTCTTTGCAAAAAAGAATATTTTTTATATATTTATGTCTTCATTTTTATATTACAGGATATCCCTAAGTCTAGCCAAAACACAACATTCAAAGGAGCCGTACCTGCAAAAAGTATGAATAAATCTGTTCGTCCTTGCTTTGCTCATCAAAAAATAATCCACCTGCAACGAAGATCTGGTTTTCTTTTGTCACCAGGCTGCAGTGATTTTTGGGAATTTGGGTGGATACCGACACCACATAACAATCATTTCCCGTTGGGTCGTATGCCACTGATGCACTGTCACTTATCAAAAAGATCAAATCTCTTAAAAACATCCCAAACCGCAGATTGTCATTTAGAATACCAGGAAGAAGTTCCTCTTGCTCCTCGTCCTCTCCCCCATTCTTCTCTTCCTCCCCGCTCGCCTTCCCCTCGCCCTTTTTGCCGGCCTTCTTGACTTCCGGAAGTTTCCCAGCATGTGCGTCTTTGACCATCTGCAATTTCTTGCCGATCTCCGGGTCAGAAAGCAACCACTCGTGTTGCTCCACGGTTTTGGAAAAGTAGCTCTGAGGAACCAGACGTAACCTCACGCAGTCTAGCAGACCGGCCAGGTCCTGGGTCCGCGTTTCTCGGTCATGTCCCACCCATTTCATCAAAGCCTCGAACACATCCTGTTCCGTCTCCACGTTTAAAGAATCCGAAGCCAAGATGGCTGCCAACTCGCTCGACCGCAACTGCAGAAATTCGGCATCTCGGACGATGAGTTGGAAGCGCTCGCAGGCGTAGTTCCGTGCCGATACTGCCAGCCGCGGGCAGTCCAGCATGAGGCCTAGTCTAAAGATGGCCAAGCAGTTACTCAAACTCAATCGCTTTTGTAAGAAGGAGACGCACACCGTGAAAATCGAAGGGATCTGCAACATGTTGGCCAGAGCGAAGATGTCCTGCACGTTTTGCTCCGTCACGTTGATGTTCGAGGTGTACAGGTACTTCAAGATCAGGCCCATAACTCCCGGCTCCACATCCTCCAGGACGATTTCCCTTTGCTTGCTGTCTTCCACGCCTGATTTGAAGAAAGCCCTGAAGTAAGAGCTACATGCAGCCAGGACCAGCCTGTGGCAGGGAAACTCCTTGTCCTTTATCTTTAAAACACAGTCCACCATCATATCACTCTCAAGAAGATCATACAGGCCGTCTTGCAGCAAGGTTTGCTGGTACATGCGAGGCTCCTCCATCGGGTCTATGGGTAGAGCCATATTTCTGCTGTTGTGTCTCTGACAGAAACTATGAAGGTCTGAGGTGTGCACTTGGCTAAGGCTGAGCCACAAAAGAGAAGGCAGAGATCAGTTCCGCTTCAGTATCAGCTGTCTCAATACTTCAACCAAACTCCAGCTGAAGGCTATTTATAGGCACTACACCTTCACTAAGATGTGCACACTGGTACATGTGACAAACTATCCCCCATGCACCCCCCCCACCCCCCCACCCCCCCCCGGTCCTGTGCAACAGCTGACACATTGCCCCGGGGGAGATTGTCCAATATCTCTTAGGTGAGATCACAGAATACTGCATACTGTGATTTCAGATCTGTGAATCATACGGGGTGAATCAAAGGCTGATTTTACAGTTTTGACAATTCACATGAAATACCTGTCAAAAGTTTTGGGACCTTTAGGAAAATATTTCTGTAATTTAGATCTGAAGGTGTTTGACCAAATGTCTCAAATTAGTTTTAAAGACAAAAACATATGATATATAATTTAGACATTTTGTTTTTTTAAGGATTAAAATTTTAGGTAAGACTCTTTTGAATTCTTTAAAAAGAATCTCAAGGTAAGACCTTAAGAAGATGCTTGGTAAAATGACAAGAAAACATTTCTGCAAAATCTAGACAAGAGTTGACTGAAATGAAGATCATTCAATATAAAGTTTTATTTTATTATTTAACATTTTTAGTTATATACATAATTCCCATAGCTACCTTTTTGCTATTTCATGTTTTAAAAAAAAGTTTATTATTACTATTCTAAAATGAAGAAAAAAATATGAGTGCATAAGTGAGTAAGTGTCCCAAAACTTTTGAC
This sequence comes from Triplophysa yarkandensis, assembly GCA_033220385.1. Taxonomy (NCBI): domain Eukaryota; kingdom Metazoa; phylum Chordata; class Actinopteri; order Cypriniformes; family Nemacheilidae; genus Triplophysa; species Triplophysa yarkandensis. The sequence continues at coordinate 8,305,002 of CM065676.1, read as the reverse complement.
CGATGGAGAAAATACAAGGAACCAAAAGAGCCTATGACATCACAGAAATGAATGTTCTCAAAGAGATTTGCTATTGTTGGAGTCAGAGTTTAATTTAAGAACTCTTGTCATGAAAGCAGATCATCAGATCTGATGAGATGCTCTTTTATTACATTATTATTTCTCTTGGGGTGGTCTGTAACCTTTTATGTTTAAAAGACACTCAAGTTGAAAGCTAAAGAGTTTCCTCAAACAACATCAAAATGCACATTGAACTTATATAAAAATATTAAAAACAAACCGAAATGACTACTGACATCATGACTGATGTTGCCATAAATTCATCCACGAAATGGGAAAAATAGGGAATATTGATGGTTAAAAAAGAAACGATGAAACATTCAGTCATTCATTTATATTAACTTTAATGTACATCACAAATTCATTTAACAAACTTTACAATCTTAAAGTGATAGTTCACCCACAAAGGAAACCTGTGTCATCATTTATCGTATTGCCATGTCTGACCTGTATGACTTTCTTTCTTCAGTAGAACATATTTTGAAGAAAGTTCATAATCGAACAGCAGTCGTGTCCTTCTATTGTATGAACATAAAACCAGTTCATGGGTGCCAGTTTCCAACAGTCTTCAAAATATCTTTTGTGTTCTGCAGAAAAAACACAGGCCATTCGGGACTTATGTGGCATCAGGTTGAATAAATGATGACAGAATCTTTTCTTTCTGGGTGAACTGTGATTTTAAGTTTGTATTTAACTTTGCACATCCTTTTTATATGCTGTCTCAAACAGGCAATACTTGCTTTTAAGAACACGTTGCCGCATTTACTTTAACTAAAACTAGAGTTCTATAGTATTAAAACCATTCCACTATTTCTTTAACAACACACATGTTATGTCTAACTGCAACTGTCAATCATGTAAAAGCATCCAATAAAAGCAAACAGAATACTATTGACCAAACCTGTAAAATTTTAAAATAGCTGTTCAAAATCACAGCATTTTTCTTACAGTACTGTTATTAAAACATCCTTTATCCTCTATATGTCCAGGTTACAGTTTGCTGATTTCCAAGACCACAAATCTGTGAGTAAACCATTTAGGTGGTAACTTTAAGAGTAACTGTCACATCTAATCTCTACTCTGCTTTCTCCTTGTTTGGATCGAGAGGCTGGGCGGCAGCATCATCTCTCTGAGTGGTGCTGGGAACTGTGGTGGATGCATTCGTAGGTGGAGGAACAGGGGCAGGAGGGGGGATTGGGTCTGGATCATCAATCAGAGCCTGTCTTCTTTCCATTTCCTTAATCAACTGAATCAGACAGTAGGTGACAAACATCACAGTAATGGTGGTGAAGGGGAAACCTGTCAATCACAAAGTTTAGATAAAGTCAGAGAGTTCGAATAAATATGTAAATATGTATGTCAATTTTTAATAGATTATTTTATTACATAACATTTTATCAGTATTTAAACATCCCCTTTTTAAGCCCTCTTGTGGGTAATAATTTTAGCTCTTAAAACAAATCTTTGACCATCAACATTCTTGCATATTTATGTCTCGAACTACTGATCCGCAGAATCAAGTTAATTCATATTTGGTTACAGGTTTACGACGTCCTAAAAAATACATTTTAACTGACTTTTGTAAATTTCAGTTGAAATGAAGAAAATGCTCATTTAAACGGTTTGAGCATAGTAACAACGGTGCATAAACATATAAGTATATCTGAACATTCACAGTTATACATTACCTTTAAGTAACAATCTCTTAGCAACAAGCTTTGCAAAATCAAGACTGTTAAGGGCCAAAACATTGAAGAGAACAATCGTCCAGAAGTTGAAGGTATTAAACACAGCCCTTATCCTGCGTGACATTGATTCAGATATGGCCATCTGTAGGGGACAGAAACATTTTTGTGGATGAGTTTTGTGCCCTGTACAATTTCACAAGCAACCACTAGAGAGAGCATGATATCTGTGCCAAGGACACACCATAAATTCATGCAAGATTGATGTATGTAATAAAATACTACAAGACTCATAGATCATTCTACCAGTGACATTTGTTTAACTTTACCTCGATGGAAATAAAAGGCTCCATTGTGAAGAACTTGGCTGTCCATAATTCAAAATTAAGCCCGAAGCAGTTTAAGAAAGCCCAGAAGAAAACCACCCAGCTCGGTCCAAGCCAGAGAGCGGCGACACCGAACGTGCACAGAGACGCTATCAGCTCTTCCACAACATTGTCATGTTTCCCACCGAGATAGTTATAGACATATCTGTAAAGATGACAGCATCTTTAATACGAGATTGACATTCGCAGTACATGAATACAATGTACAAGAAATCCATCGTACTTGCAAAGCCAGTCATTGATTCCTCGATCAAAGTGTCTGAAAAGAAAAGATGACTTTTTTAATAGGATGTTATTTTATGATGAAAAGTAACATGTGTCAGTGGGTCCTGCTTACGTCTCAGAGAACACATAAAGCATAGTGATGCATTTGGGTGGCTTTGGAGGGTCCAGATGATCCAGTCTTGACACTGTGTTTATCACGCCAAACATCACGGCTGCTTTCACCCAGTCGTACACTAGCGTGAAGTAGGCCAATCCGACTGTAATAAAACAGGGAAATGCTTTTTAGATGGACCTGTCTTTGAATGCCATCTGTATGTATACTAACACACGTATGCTTACTGAGTGCCCAGTCAGAGATGTGTTTGAGAAGCTTTGTGTCACTTGGTATGGATAGAATGTACAGGAAGTGAAAGATGACTGCTACTACGGCAATGACCGCCAGATTTAGCAGGGCTTGGATGGAGATATTCCACATCTCTCCTTCCTTCCTGGTTAGGTTTGGATTGTTGGCCTAGATGGGGAAGGGCAATGTTACAGTGAGGTCAATAACATCGGATCACCCTGTGATTTTGCAAGTTCTCCTACTAAGAAATCTCAGAGAGGAATAGAATTCTCAGCATAGGTGCATTTCTACTGTGAGAGACAGAATCTTAAAAGAAAAACGGGAAATCACATTGTATAATTTATTAACAATTTATTTGAAAATTACTGTGTCAAATAAGTGTTTGATTACATGACATTTTTTTATATTTGGTAAAGAAAGCATTTGTTAACAATTACAGAGGTTAAATGATTCCTGTAGTTTTGGCCCACTCCTCCATACAGATCTTCTCTAGATCTGTCAGGTTTCAGGGCTGTCCTCCATCATTTCTAAGTAGGAGAACTTGCTAATTACATGGAAAGCAAATACTCATTGACCTCACTGTACACATAAAACACTGAAAATGGATAGTTGGAATTAATTTATTTTATGTACATAAGTTAAATTAAGTTGTTAATCATATGGAACCAATGTACATAATTAAAATATAGTAATTCCAAGAACCCATTTATTTAAGTGCAGTAGATCTGTGAGATATTTTTACAGAGAAAACACAAAAATATTTTTTTTTATTTCTCGGATATCTCTACAATATATTTTAGATTCAATAGACAGTGAAAATAAAAAAAAATATTTCTTCTTAAACTGTCCCAGAAATCTGAGTCAAATGTCTTTGTTAATGTTACTCTACACAAGTTAAGTATCGATTTTAAATGAAGACTGAATTCAAATGTCAATCAAGGGGAACCGCTGTATATGATAAAATAAAGTAATTCCAACAACCTATTTTTTGTACAGTTAAAAACACTCAAAGATTATTTTTCTTTGGATGAATTAAACTGACACATACTTTTCTTTAAGCATCTAAGAGAAACATCTAAGACAAAGTTGAAACCTTAAAGAGTTTAATCACAAATGTTTTTGTAAAAAAGATATCTTAAAGAATGTTGATAGCTTGCATCATTTCACTTGCATGAGTTTTGTGTCCAACAGAAGTTAATGAGTGGCCCATTTTGTTGGCGATCAACATTCTTCAAAATATCTTCTTTTGTGTCTTGCTGAAGAAAATAAGTCCAATGGGTTTTAAAGTGACATATGGCTAATTATGATGACACAATTTTACAGTTTTCGTTTTCAAAAAACAGATTAAATTCACCTAATTTACAGACCTGAATGTAGAACTTGTCAAAAGTCATGATGGGCCCAAAGTAAAAGAAGGGAAGATAGAAGTTGTACTTGAGGAGCTCCAGGATGCTGTAGTTTCCATCCTTCCTCTCGCAGTTCTCAAGAGCGAAACTCATGCAGCGCATGATGGTGAATCCACAGCCACTGTAGAAAAGGATTGGACGTAGCTCAAAGGAACCAGTAACAAAGCCAGCCTGAAAGACAGAAAAAAGACCATTCCAAACCTGCTCTTGGAAGTTCTCCAGACTTTAATGGAACAGCGTGAAACCAATCAAGACATTCTCACCAAAAACATCACTTAGATGACATACCTGCCAGGAAATAAAGGGCTCCATTTTAAAGGTGGCCAGTGTTGTGAGACCTGTCGCGAAGCAGAGCCACCTGAGCTTTACCAGAGAGATGCTGTACAGCAGCACACAGTGAGAGAGGATGAGAGTAACGTACGCCCAGCCCATACTGGTGAAAACAGCCAGCATACCGTATCCCATGTAAACCAGCGATATGTACTGTGGAACGGGAGAAAATGTGACATTGAAAAGCTAGGCCAGTTTATTTTGTAGAGGGATAGATCACCCAAAAAACAAAAAAATTAATCTATTACTTACCTTTAAGTAAAATTTGTTCTGATAGTCACAGAGAATGATGTTTGTAAGAATGTGTATAACCAAAGGACTCCTTTGACTACCAAAGTATGCAAAAAAGTTTCAAAACAAAATGAGATATTCTGAAGAATGCAGGACAACAAAATGTTCTGGAGGCATTTTGACTATCATTTATTCCACTATGGTAGTCAATGGTATCCAAGAGATGTTCGGTTACAGGCATTTATCCAAATATCTTTCTCTGTGTTTTACCACACAAAGTGCATAGAGTTTAAGAATTCATTAAGTTCATGTCAGAATTTTCATTTTTGTTTAAACTATTAATTTAGTGCATAAAAATGTGGATTTAAGAGAAACCTGAGGAGCCAGCATAGAGCAGATCTTGGCGAAGAGCACATGACCGGAAAGAGCGAAGATGATGTGCTCTCTGAATGTGGAGAACCACATCATCCACTCGATGTCAGCTGTATCCTAGAAGACATGAGTGAAAGTTCAACAATGTTTTAACCATATGATAACGTGTATGCGTGCGGACAGATGTAGATATATCTTACCATTTTTCTGCCAAAGTAATACCATCCTGGCTGAATGGTGGTCTTGAGGACTTTTCTATTGGAATTTGCTGGATAAACAGGGTCATATTAGGAATAATTTAGTATTGTTAGATAAAACACACAATCAAATCTTCCTTTCCCATCATTCAGAACTAAAATATTTGTGATATTGAAAAAAAATGGGTGCACTTTACTATAGTCAGTGCATTTGGTAATATTTGTTGTTGGGGTTTACAGCAACAAACACGGTGACCCACAATACCCCTCTCTATCTCTTTTTAGTCTCTCTCACTCTCTCTCTCTCTCTGTCTCTCTCTCTCCATTTTGGTCTCTCATTCTTTGGTGTATAAATACTGAAACATGACCCCTTATGCGTACTTTGCATAGCTTTCAGCAGCTCACTTCTATCAATACTGTCTCTTCCCTTACACAATACACAGGAGTAACAATTCTGTAACTCAGCATTATCCATTGACGTTTAAAAAGTGTATTAGATGGGTGTTCCTAAAGATGGACGGGATTGATAATGTACAGTAGAGGGCCACATAATGACACATTGACCTTAGAATGTAATTTATACTCACAGCTGGACACATCAAATATCCATCTGGCCGTCCAGAGCATTGCCAAACCCAGCACTACATTGTATACGTAGAGCTCGTACCTGGGAAGAGCTGCTTTGATCCCCATGGTGCCAGCACGATCTAAATAGAGTTTTGGAGAAAAAATTAAAAAATAAAAACAGATTCATTATATAAGAATTGTGTACACTATAATGGAATTTTTCTTAAAACTTTAAATGTTTGAGCTTCATTGTCATATTTTGTTATAATGCAAACACATTATGTATGTCCAGTGTTTAGTAATTAGAAATCTGTGCAGGGAGAACAATGGATCATGGCACAGTTACAGTACAATCATTCCATAGACATATACATACGAAAAGTTTCTAAAAAGTTGATATTTTAAAACGGTGAACAACCAAAATAATTTGATCTCTCTAGAATTTTCCACTCATTTCAATTCTGTGCACAGGAAACATCTACACTATGCCTCTATTTTTATCTGGGCTATTTTTTCTTGCACTCATTGTATCGACAGAGGCATCACTGTCAAGTTTACATTACATCTAAATCTTTCATATTTTTCAATAAAACGATTATTATTAAATCTTCAATACAACACAGACAGTTTGTATGTTATTTATATCTTGATTGTTACTATTCTGCCATACTTATAATGCACACCTGGCCCTCTGTGCCACACAAAAAAATATTAACATGGCATGCTGTTAGATCAACTTTTTTTCAGAAATTTGTTTAAGGTAAATATTAGTGGGTCATGAGCTACATGTAGCTGCATTGAGTTCTTAGAGACACCTGTTGTACTAACCTTGAGCGCAGTAATGTCACTGTGACCCAAAGAACTGTATAAGTGAAAAATCCCTTTTACTTAAAATAATCACAATAATGTAGAGATAACAAAGAAAATCAGAGAAAGAAAATCTAAAGCATCTCTATAAGCTTAGGGGTGTCAAGAGGGTGCACAAACTGCCTGTGGGACAGTTGCAGACAGTTAAAGGTGAATGACAAATGTATTTATATTCTCTTGAAGCATAGGGGGCGGACCCATTGTGTTATACTTTATCAATAGAAACAAACTGCCATCACCATTGAATGTGTCCTATACAGGACTTACTTTGAATATGTTATTAATGTATTGGCCCTTTAAATAGAAATCATATTAAGAAGTTTTTTACTTAAAATAAATGATGGAAATAAAAGGTAATTTACAGAAAGCCTATTATAACCAGCAATCACATCAAACTATTAATATGTGTACCATATAATACTGTTTGCTAACAAAAATAAGCCCAAATAAACATAAATGCAAAAAGAAATAAGTCATCAAATTTCTGTTTGTTCCATTTACAGTAGATAACATAAGATACTTTTTGTGCCTGCAAATGTTATCCATTTGTTCTGCAAGAAACAAAAAAGGTCATGACTTTTGAATCCTTGGTAATGATACTTGCAAACTGAAGTAAAATATTGAATGCACTGTTAATGTAAATAATATAAAAAATGGTCATCATTTACTTACCTTTGAGTTGTTTTAGATCTGCATACATTTTTCTTGTTCTGATGAACACTAAGATATTTGAAAGAATGGATGAAACATAACAGTGTATCCCACTAACCAACATATTTTGAAGAATATAGAACAGCAAAGAGTTGTAGGGCATTTTTTCATCTACATTTACAAAGCGACTTACAAGTAGTGTACAGTATCCTTTCAGAGCAAAAAGGGGTAAGGTGTCTGGCTTAACAACACTTCAGTCATTCTCTGCTAGCACTGTCTGCATACTCTAATCATAAGACAACAACTGACCTCTATTTACTACTATGTAGTAAATGATGCCCTGAACTCTTAGCTGCTAACATTCTTCCAAATATCTACCTTTGTTTAACTGAACAGAGACATTTTAACATGTTTTTTAATTTGAGTTTAATGAATTTTAATTTTGGGTGAACCATGCCTTAAGGTTTAACATTTGCACAGAATTGCCAAATGCATAAATGTAATAACAGCACTCTTTACTAATAACAGAAAGCTCTGTTATAGTTTCTTAATATGACTTTTATTCAGATGTCTTTAAGAACACTTGATCTTGCATACCAAGTCCAGTCCTCATTTTTTTTTTTTTTAAACCTAACTTGAATATTTTACATGGCATGATAATATTGTGTCTGCTTTCAAAGAATCACACAAAATTGAGGCATTGGAAAATCTATTTTTAACAGATGTTAAAAATATTATGTCAAAATATTAAATGCCTTTTAGTGTTGTGTACTTGAAGGTGAAATAATGATGCACTGTACAAGCTTATGGGTCCAGAAAGTGCTGGCATGATTTATTAAACCATATGTGTTTTACATGTCTTAACTGTATAACCTCAAATACAGGAATGATAAAATCTTTAAACTAGTATAGCAACCTCATTACAGTCATCCCTTTAGGTCCTTTTATATAGATTCCTTGAGTTGTAAGGGTGAATGTCATAACTTCAGTTATTCCAGCAGCATGAAAAAAACGTGCATGCTCATAATTTGTATCCTATGAATGAAATGCAAAAATCTTCATGTCTGAAGACGCAGACGATACTGAGGCGAAGGTAATCTATTCTTCTGCAGTCTCTTTTTTGCTGGTTTCCTGACCCTCAAAGACAGGATACTTGGTCTCCACCTCGGCCCACGTGATAGTGCCGTTGGCTAGGTCACGAACGATTTCTGGCAACTCGGAGACCTGTGATTTTAAATTGGTCAATAAATTTGCTATCGTGAATTAAATTAAGGTTTATGCATGTGGGAAATACCTCAGCCCTGATTTGTCTCATAGAATCACGGTCTCTTAGGGTGGCTGTGTGGGGTGTCTTGTTGACAGTGTCAAAGTCGATGGTGATGCCAAACGCCACGCCGATCTCATCCGTTCTGGCATAGCGTCTTCCGATAGATCCCGAAGAGTCGTCCACCTTGTGCGAGACGCTATTCCTTGTCAGGGCATCAGCTGTAAAGAAATACATTATGTTTACATAATATTAATACTTTTAATACTATATTATTACTTTTTAGTAATAATTTCCAGACTTACATAATTCTCGAACAAACGGCATAAATTCCTGATTTTGGCTTAAAGGAAGGACAGAGCATTTGTATGGTGCAACAGTGGCAGGAAAGCTGAAAAACTAAAAAAGGGTACAGCACATATTAGTTAAATAAAATTACTTAATACTTAATAAGAAAGTATAGTTTATACCGTTCTTTGTTCGTCACCCTCTCTGATGCGGAATGTGTGCTCAAAGATGGAGTACATGATTCTTCCGATGCCAAATGATGGTTCGATCACATTAGGAACAACCTCTTCAACTGTGGGAACATAAAACATGGATATAATTCTGCCTATTCAGTTAACAGTTCACCCAAAAAAACAAATTCTGACATCATTTACTCAACCTCTTGTCATTTCAATGACAGAGTATGCCTTCTTTTTTTCCTGCAGAACACAAAGAATATATTTCGAAAAATGTTGGTTACCAAACAATGATGGCACCCTTTCACTCTTATTGAAGTGAATAGGAAAACCTGTTGTTTCATTTCCAGCATTCTTCAAAATACCTTCTTTTGTGGTGTACAAAAAACAGGTCAAGAAGATGAGTAAATGATGACAAAAATGTATTTTTTGACAAACTATCACTTTCAATGATCAAACATGTTCTTTTAAAGCTGACAGTAAGACAGTTTCGTGCTCTTACCATGCAGGGTCTTCTGGAACCTCTTCACGCTCACCATGTCTTTGGTGAGTTTGAATGTCTTGCCTTCCGTCTCAATAGTGAACTCCCTAAAGCAAAAGCACAGAAACCAACGAATTGAACTGTCAATTATTAGTCTTTCACAAACTTAAAACTTACAACCAGCTACATTGTAAAGTGGACTTATTCCACATAACAGAATATTTGATGGTGTGAGTATAGATAAAGCTGATGTTTACCCATTCTCATTGAGAAGTTTCTCCTGTTCTGTGATGAAACATTCATCACAGATGGCAAGATATTCCATTGCGAATTTGGCATCCTTCTTGTAAGCTTTACCGATTGCTCCTTTGTTTGGCTCGAACTGAACAACATTTACGACTTTGTATGAAAAAGTTAAGGAAGATACGAAGAATAACTATAATATCTTAATGCCAAAACTATAAGTTCCAAGATTTTGAAACAATGATCAGTTTGTCATAAGCAAGAAATTTAAGGATATGGGTTCCTTTAAAGGTTTCTCCGCAACCAGAGGGACTTTGGTGGCCCGAGCATGACACAAAAGATCATAACATGAGCGATCAGCACAGCCTACGATCTCAATCCAGCCCTGAAACACACCAACACACAAATGAAAACCCAGTCAAGTCAGAAATTAAGAAAAGAATTGGGGTAGTGGGATATTAAGGGAAAATGGGCAATGCGCAAAAAATAAGAAATTTAGTATGTGATACAATATTTCTGGAACTAAATTTTAAAAATCAGTTTGAATTTCATGTAAATATATTTTTAAAATAATACAGAACACCTTTCCCTCTATCTTAGAAAAAGAAAGCATTACTAAGACGGTCAAAAGTTGTCATGATACAGGGAAACCAGTATGAAAAACAAGCCAGGGAGGAAAACCATGCATAACATTTAAAAAAATAGTGAAGCTTGCGAAATGCATATTTGCGATATTTGGATACATTGCACAGCCCTGAAAAGGATCTACAGTCCAGTTGAACTTACATAAGAGGTTTTGGTCTCAGCATCCCAGCAGTCACAGGCATAATGGGCCATCTCATTATCCATATGCTGACGGAATCGAAGCTTTTCTTTAGCCACGCCCACTTTGACCAGATAAAGGTAGATCCGTCCAATAAAGTAGCCCAGGACGGAGTTGTTGATCACACCCTAGGAAACACAAACACACTGAGTGCGACTGTGATTTATTGTCTGTTATAATCGGAACAGAAGGTTTTCCTGACCTGCTCCACGGCATCTCCCAGCCTCATTATTTGAGCAGACTGTCCGCTGGTTTGTGCTTTGGAAGAGTAAAGCAAGATATCCAGATCAGCAACGTTGGAGAACTTGAAATGAACCTTTTCATTTGGGTCCACAAAGTGCTCAATCTCAGCCATTGTAAACTCTCTTAAGAGGAAATTTGAGCATTATTACCATTAATAATTAGAAACGGCAAAATATCTAAAGGATTGTTAATAATCACACCTGACACGAATTAAACCAGAGCGAGGCGAGATCTCATTTCGGAAGGAGTTTCCGATCTGGGCTGCTGCGAAGGGCAGCTTCCCCTGATTGAATTCTAAAAGACGTTTGAAGTTGAGGAAGATTCCCTGAGCAGTTTCAGGCCTGAGATATCTGGACATAATACAAACCAAACAAACTCCAGGTTATCACACAGGATATCACGATGTTTTAAAATGTCGATGACAAGCTAGATCAAAACGTACCCTTGCATGTTACCGCCAGGCCCGATGGATGTTTGGAACATAAGGTTGAATGAGATTGGAGGTGTGAGATCATTTCCTGTAGTGGGAGACTTGACATTGTATTGCACAAACAAATCTGCCAACTCCTGCTGACTGTAGTTATCCATCTAAAATACAAAAACAGAGTAAAACATCTACATTCAAACAATACGAGTTTAACATTGCTTTCTTAAGTGAGAAATGTCTTTGTGATATAAGATGTACCTGAGTTATAACGCTGTCCATCTCACTTTTCTTTTCGGCCGAACATTTCTTGTCACTCATTAATTTCTGTAGATGAGCTGAGACACAAAACCACAAACATCTGATTATAAGAAGTATTTGTCTGATTATATAGCAAACAAAAGTAATATATAAAAGATGAAGAATGTAGGTAAGTGGCATCCATTAGCTTGCTTTGGTTTCTTGGTCATACAATAAAAATGAATGGGTGTTCCTCAGCCTAACCAGTTCTAATGTTTTTTCCTCACAGTGCTTCAACACGTACTGAAAAATATGTTGTTAAGAAGAAAACTGTACCTTTAAGAAGATGGTCAGCTCGGAAACACTCTCCATTTTTGACATCCTTAACCATGTAGTCTGCAAATTTATCCACATGCCCTGATGTCCTTCAATAAAACACACAAACACAATAAACAATTGCTCCTCAAAAGACAACGGAACATCTAATGAACCACACCACACTTCAAAAGACTGCATGGACAGAAAAACGCTCACTTGAGAACAGGTTCTGGTGTGAGCATGGTGCAGTCGATCTCCAAAATCTGCTCCTCCTGGATAAAGTGTTGTCTCCACACCTGCAGAATGTTGTTCTTCAGAGCGCAACCCACAGGACCGAAATCATACAAACCACTCACACCTTGACATACACAAACAAACGTCATGGTCAGTAAGAGATCTCAATCATATTACAATTCAGCTTTGGCTTTAAAAATCTTGACATATACAAACAAACGTCATGGTCAGTAAGAGATCTCAATCATATTACAATTCAGTTTTGGCTTTAAAAATGTTTCAACAACAAAATTCACATTTAAACTTAAAAAACCACGAATGTTAACTCGCTCTCTCATCATTCAAACCTGTATGAACATAGAACTGTCAGCCCTTCCCTCGCATTGGTTTGGTGTCCATACAGTAGAAGTGAAAATCATACCGCTTGAGAATGACGACAGGGCGAGTAAATGATGACCGAACTGTTATTGTGGTGAACCATCACCCCAATGAAAGTCCTTTTAGCAAACCCGAAAACCAACCTCCATAAATGGCAAACGCCTGATCATAAAAGAACCGCCTTTTAAGAGTGTCTTCCATCTTGGTTCGGTCCACGATGTCATCTCTAGGCTGCAGCGAAAGCTCCTGCAAAACAGAGAAATGTGTCGAGCAGTTTGACAGATACAAGCCAAAGACACAAACAAACTGCTCACCTTGGCTTCAAGGATTCTCTTGCGAGCTTTGAGTTCTGCTACAGCCCTGGAGACATCAACATCAGGGGCGTTTTCTGTCTTCATCTGACGCACAAGATCACCCTAAGAAGCAAATAAACATCATCAGCATTCTTGAGCTTGACAGTGTGTGTGAGAGAGTATGTGTGTGTGTTAGTGAGTGAATGAGTATGAGTGTGTGTGTGTGTGTGTGTGTGTGTGTGTGTGTGTGTGAGTGAGTGAGTGAGTGAGTGTGTGTGTGTGTGTGTGTGTGTGTGAGTGAGTGAGTGAGTGAGTGAGTGAGTGAGTGTGCTTGAGTGAGTGAGTGAGTGAGTGAGTGTGAGAGTGTGTGTGAATGAGTGAGTGAGTGTGTGTGTGTGTGTGTGTGTGTGAGAGTGTATGTGTCAGTGAGTGAGTGTGTGTGTGTGTGTGTGTGTGTGTGTGTGTGTGTGTGTGTGTGTGTGTGTGTGAGTGAGTGTGTATGTAAGTGAGTGTGTGTCAGTGAGTGTGTGTCAGTGTGTGTGTTCACCCTCCAGATGCATCAACAGAAACACAGAAGAAGACATGTTGCACACTTTCTAGGGACCCCTCAACTGTTTTAGTACCTGCTCCTTCACTGCCAGCCTCAAAGGAGCCAAAATGACTTCAATGTTGCCATCCATATTCTGTCTGTCAGACATCTCCAGACACAACCTTGACTTTCTTTTCTTCCTCAAACACGACGAAAGCGAGATGGCTCGGATTTTGGGCACCAGGCGGACGGTGAGGGTTTGTGTTCCGGTCCTGAAGAGGGCTGGTGACGTTAAGCTCCGCAGAGACAGCATGGACTGTATGATGAAATCCCCACACTAGAGTAAGTGAGGGAAGGGTTTCTCAACGACACTTTCGGCATTTTTCTTTGGGGTTTTTAGATTGGTAATGGCAGATTCGCTACTTTTGTGTTTTTTTGGTAAACCTTCCTGTTTTCTTGTTCATTTTATTTCTGTGAAAATTTAAATATAATAAAAAATGTAATTTTAAATATATTTTGTTAACATTTTCAAAGGGGGGCAATTATTGAGGAAATTATTGGTTACTTGTCACTCATCATATAGATCAACATATTTATTTTAAATAATATTTAATAGGTTTATTTAAAATAATTTTCTATTAAATTTATATTTATGGAATATTGTAAGATCATATAGAATTTGTCAAGTGGTAAAACCATTTAAAAATTAGTAAGAATCTATAAAACCAGATAAAAGTTTTTTAGTGACAAAATGTACATTTCATTTAACAAAGTGTTTTTGAAATTAATAATTTTGACCAAATATTAAAGAAAAGACAGACAAGAGTGTAGAATAGAAGAAAAAATTAAAAGAAAAGATTAACTAGAAGTTTTTCCTTAAAAAGAATCTCAGTTGAGACCTCAAGAAGATAAAATGACAAGAAAACATTTCTGCAAATTCTAGTGGAAAGTTTTTATCTTATTTATTTTTTTAGTTCAAACATAATTCCAAAAGTTTGTTATTATTCTAAAATAATATGAATGCTTAAGTGAATGAGTTTCCCAAAACTTTTGACCAATAGTGTACATTGAATAGAATTTCTGTGTGTTCAGTTTGGTTTTGGAATATAAAGATGTCATTATAATACAGTTCAGCTAATACACCAAATGATGAATTAAGTCTTTACCATTATATTAATGTTAACAGTTTTATGAGTTATATGATTGAAGGTTATTAATTGTGAATATGTGGTGTAGGAGTGCCAAGACCTTAAGTGAGAAAAAAAATCTTACAAGCAAAATCCAATAATTAGAAACTTTAAAACCTTGCAATTTTTTTTTGATCATAATGAAATAGGGACCATTATAAATATTCATTTCTAACCACTTCTTATTATCCATTTTTGACATCAAGTGTAATGATCCAAAACTGGATCACATTAAGGTCCAGTTCATACCAGCCAAAATGTTACTGCAATAAAACCAGAATAAAAGATTGAACATTGGTTTAAATATTGTGTTTTATGCAGATGTTTTTGTGTATACCAATCTTTTACCCATTATACAGTGAATTATCCATATCCATTGGATCATTATTGGATAAGATAATTGCCATTTTATGATTATATAAATCACCTTCTCAATAACTTATACCTATTAACTGATTCATTTACTATACATTGTAGCATTCCTCATGTGTAAGTCATTCAAGCATCTGATCAATGAAAGCAACTTTGTTTCCAGATGGGATGATGCAATAATAAAAGAGGGTGGTGCTCTGACTATATGCCTGATACACCAGTCTATGTGTACAGAATTACACTATTAACAGTTTACTCACATGGACACAAGATGTCACTGAAGGCATACATGAGAGTAGTCCAATTCACACTCAATGGACAGTCATTACAGTTTTTCATAACTGCTTAAATATAATTTCTGAAACCTTGCTCTACTTTCTGAAAACAATAAACACAAAAGCTCATCTTTAAGCACTATATAAAAAACTTCCTCATGCAAAATGAAAGTTTGGTCTCAAAAGAGTTTTTCCTATGTTCAAAATCAAACACTGCTCTCAATTCATAAACAAAGAGATGAAAATCACATTCACTATAAAGCAGTCAGTTAACATTGAAACAAAAAATAGAAAACACATAGGAAGTAAATATTTATTCTCAAAACAAATGTCATATTTTCCATCAGTGTCTTTTGTTGAACGACAACATGTTCTATCATAGTAGCTCAAAATTGATAAGAAATTACTTCTCTGCTTTCCACTTTCCAATTTATTTTCTGTTCTTTCTCCTCCTATTTTTACTGTAATTCTGTATCCTACACCGCACAAACCTGTCCTTGATGTGACCTGCAACCAGTCAAAATCAATGCTCGTTTTGTCATATCATTTGAAACAGGTTAAATACATTTTGTGTTTAATCAATAACAAGTGTTCTCAATTTGTATTTGCTTGTTGTCAGTCGTGTTTAGTAGTATGGAGGAGATATGCATTAGGGTTCAGAATATGTTTTGAGAATGTGTATAGAGTTTTGCTGAAAAGTGAGATCTGTAAATTGTATTTCTTCATGTGAAATGATGTAAGGTATTGACACCAGAAATAAATGAGTACAGGCAACTGAAAACTTTCTTCTGCTAATGGGTTTTTGGTGTTTTAGTTATGGGGAAAAACTGTCAAAAGTATGTTCTGCAGCTAGTGCCACAAAGCAAGAGTATACAATTATGTCAACATTTCACATATTTGTATATTTATTTTATAGGTGACATGTTATTAGTATAAGCCTAGTATGATACTGTTTTCTTTTTCTCTTTATATTTAGAGTTAAACTTTAGATCCGAATAAAGTTTATGTTTTTTTATAGATTATGCTACATCTGTGTGTATTTATAAACGTGCCAACATTTTCTAAAACTGGAGCAGCAAAAATCGAAAAAAAAGTTGACTTGGTATTGAAGTAAGCTGTAAAATTAGTGAAGAAGTAAATTTATCACTCTTATTAAACATTGAGATCAAACCTCCACACGCATGAAATATTCAGCAACTCCCATCTCTCTCTCTCTCTGTCTCTCTCTCTCTCTCTCTCTCTCTCTGTCTCTCTCTCTCTCTCACTCTCTCTGTCTCTCTCTGTCTGTCTGTCTCTCTCTCTCTCTCACTCTCTCTGTCTCTCTCGGTCTGTCTGTCTGTCTCTCTCTCTCTCTCTGTCTCTCCTTTCTCTCTCTCTCTCTCTCTCTCTCTCTCTCTCCCTCTCTCTGTCTCTCTCTCTCTCTCTACTCTCTCTCTCTCTCTCTCTCTCTCTCTCACTCTCTCTGTCTCTCTCTTCTCTCTCTCTCTCTCTCTCTCTCTCTCTCTCTCTCTCTCTCTCTCTACTCTCTCTCTCTCTCTCTCTCTCTCTCTCTCTCTCTCTCTCTCTCTCTCTCTCTCTCTCTCTCTCTCTCTCTCTCTACTCTTCTCTCTCTCTCTCTCTCTCTCTCTCTACTCTCTCTCTCTCTCTCTCTCTCTCTCTCTCTCTCTCTCTCTCTCTCTCTCTCTCTCTCTCTCCTCTACTCTACTCTACTCTACTCTCTCTCTCTCTCTCTCTCTCTCTCTCACACACACACACACACACACACACACACACACACACACCACACACACACACACACACACACACACACACACCACACACACAGCGGAGAGAAAGAGAGAGAGTAGAGAGAGAGAGTAGAGAGGGAGAGAGAGAGAGAGAGAGAGAGAGAGAGAGAGAGAGAGCGAGAGCGAGTGAGTGAGAGTGCAGGTCAGAGTCTTTGTTATGACTCTCTCTCTGATATTCAGACACCTCAGATTTACATGAGAGCTGAAATGTCGCTTATTCTCCTCATTTGACAAAAGTATCGCTGTTCGATAGTCAAGGTTGTGTATGTGTGTGTATGTGTGTGTTGTGTGTGTTGTGTTTATTTTTATACGCGGGTTGTGTAATATCGCGCTGCGCTGAATGGTGTGTCTGCCATCTGGATTATCACCGCTAGCTCGCTAGCACAAAGCTAGCTTAACATATAAACACAAGTGACTGAAGGACCGTTTCCATGGACAACACGTCCATTATTACCCAGGTAGCAAATCCAAAGGAGGAAGAGATCCTTTCTTCTTCTATCCCAGAGAAAGGTGAGCAGATTCTCATGTTGTTGTGTTGACAGGCAATCACTGCAGCTGCTTTTGTGATGTCATTAATCCTAAACAATGTACTGTATTCTATTTAATCATGTTCATTAATTTAACTTTATGTGACATCTTATTATAATGTCTTTAATTGTTGATTGTATCGTGTTTTCTTTTTCTTCTTCTATAACACAAACACACTCAACAATGTTAGACATGAACACACTCAACAATGTTAGACATGAACACACTCAACTATGTTAGACATGAACACACTCAACAATGTTAGACATGAACACACTCAACAATGTTAGACATGAACACAACTCAACAATGTTAGACATGAACACATGAACACACTCAACAATGTTAGACATGAACACATGAACACACTCAGGAATGTTAGACATGAACACACTCAACAATGTTAGACATGAACACATGAACACACTCAACAATGTTAGACATGAACACATGAACACACTCAACAATGTTAGACATGAACACACTCAACAATGTTAGACATGAACACATGAACACACTCAACAATGTTAGACATGAACACATGAACACACTCAACAATGTTAGACATGAACACATGAACACACTCAACAATGTTACACATGAACACACTCAACAATGTTAGACATGAACACACTCAACAATGTTAGACATGAACACATGAACACACTCAACAATGTTAGACATGAACACATGAACACACTCAGGAATGTTAGACATGAACACACTCAACAATGTTACACATGAACACACTCAGGAATGTTAGACATGAACACACTCAACAATGTTACACATGAACACATGAACACACTCAACAATGTTAGACATGAACACACTCAACAATGTTAGACATGAACACATGAACACACTCAGGAATGTTAGACATGAACACATGAACACACTCAACAATGTTAGACATGAACACACTCAACAATGTTAGACATGAACACACTCAACAATGTTAGACTTGAACACACTCAACAATGTTAGACATGAACACACTCAACAATGTTAGACATGAACAAACTCGACAATGTTAGACATGAACACACTCGACAATGTTAGACATGAACACACTCGACAATGTTAGACATGAACACACTCGACAATGTTAGACAAGAACACACTCGACAATGTTAGACATGAACACACTCGACAATGTTAGACATGAACACACTCGACAATGTTAGACATGAACACACTCGACAATGTTAGACTTGAACACACTCAACAATGTTAGACATGAACACACTCAACAATGTTAGACATGAACACACTCAACAATGTTAGACATGAACACACTCAACAATGTTAGACATGAACACACTCAACAATGTTAGACATGAACACACTCAACAATGTTAGACATGAACACACTCAACAATGTTAGACATGAACACACTCAACAATGTTAGACATGAACACACTCAACAATGTTAGACATGAACACACTCAACAATGTTAGACATGAACACATGAACACACTCAGGAATGTTAGACATGAACACACTCAACAATGTTACACATGAACACACTCAGGAATGTTAGACATGAACACACTCAACAATGTTAGACATGAACACATGAACACACTCAACAATGTTAGACATTAACACACTCAACAATGTTAGACATGAACACATGAACACACTCAGGAATGTTAGACATGAACACATGAACACACTCAACAATGTTAGACATGAACACACTCAACAATGTTAGACATGAACACACTCGACAATGTTAGACATGAACACACTCAACAATGTTAGACTTGAACACACTCAACAATGTTAGACATGAACACACTCAACAATGTTAGACATGAACACACTCAACAATGTTAGACATGAACACACTCAACAATGTTAGACATGAACACACTCAACAATGTTAGACATGAACACACTCAGGAATGTTAGACATGAACACACTCAGGAATGTTAGACATGAACACATGAACACACTCAACAATGTTAGACATGAACACACTCAACAATGTTAGACATGAACACACTCAACAATGTTAGACATGAACACACTCAACAATGTTAGACATGAACACACTCAACAATGTTAGACATGAACACACTCAACAATGTTAGACATGAACACACTCCACAATGTTAGACATGAACACACTCCACAATGTTAGACATGAACACACTCGACAATGTTAGACATGAACACACTCGACAATGTTAGACATGAACACACTCGACAATGTTAGACTTGAACACACTCGACAATGTTAGACATGAACACACTCGACAATGTTAGACATGAACACACTCGACAATGTTAGACATGAACACGCTCGACAATGTTAGACATGAACACATGAACACGCTCAACAATGTTAGACATGAACACATGAACACACTCAACAATGTTAGACATGAACACATGAACACACTCAACAATGTTAGACATGAACACATGAACACACTCAACAATGTTAGACATGAACACACTCAACAATGTTAGACATGAACACACTCAACAATGTTAGACATGAACACATGAACACACTCGACAATGTTAGACATGAACACACTCAACAATGTTAGACATGAACACACTCGACAATGTTAGACATGAACACACTCGACAATGTTAGACATGAACACACTCGACAATGTTAGACATGAACACACTCGACAATGTTAGACATGAACACACTCGACAATGTTAGACTTGAACACACTCGACAATGTTAGACTTGAACACACTCGACAATGTTAGACATGAACACACTCGACAATGTTAGACATGAACACACTCGACAATGTTAGACATGAACACACTCGACAATGTTAGACATGAACACACTCGACAATGTTAGACATGAACACACTCGACAATGTTAGACATGAACACACTCGACAATGTTAGACATGAACACACTCGACAATGTTAGACATGAACACACTCAACAATGTTAGACATGAACACACTCAACAATGTTAGACATGAACACACTCAACAATGTTAGACACATGAACACACTCAACAATGTTAGACACATGAACACACTCAACAATGTTAGACATGAACACATGAACACACTCAGGAATGTTAGACATGAACACACTCAACAATGTTACACATGAACACACTCAGGAATGTTAGACATGAACACACTCAACAATGTTAGACATGAACACATGAACACACTCAACAATGTTAGACATGAACACACTCAACAATGTTAGACATGAACACATGAACACACTCAGGAATGTTAGACATGAACACACTCAACAATGTTAGACATGAACACACTCAACAATGTTAGACACATGAACACACTCAACAATGTTAGACACATGAACACACTCAACAATGTTAGACATGAACACACTCAACAATGTTAGACATGAACACATGAACACACTCAGGAATGTTAGACATGAACACACTCAGGAATGTTAGACATGAACACACTCAACAATGTTAGACATGAACACATGAACACACTCAGGAATGTTAGACATGAACACATGAACACACTCAACAATGTTAGACATGAACACACTCGACAATGTTAGACATGAACACACTCGACAATGTTAGACATGAACACACTCGACAATGTTAGACATGAACACACTCAACAATGTTAGACTTGAACACACTCAACAATGTTAGACATGAACACACTCAACAATGTTAGACATGAACACACTCAACAATGTTAGACATGAACACACTCAACAATGTTACACATGAACACATTCAACAATGTTAGACATGAACACACTCAACAATGTTAGACATGAACACACTCAGGAATGTTAGACATGAACACATGAACACACTCAACAATGTTAGACATGAACACACTCAACAATGTTAGACATGAACACACTCAACAATGTTAGACATGAACACACTCAACAATGTTAGACATGAACACACTCAACAATGTTAGACATGAACACACTCGACAATGTTAGACATGAACACACTCGACAATGTTAGACTTGAACACACTCAACAATGTTAGACATGAACACACTCAACAATGTTAGACATGAACACACTCGACAATGTTAGACATGAACACACTCGACAATGTTAGACAAGAACACACTCGACAATGTTAGACATGAACACACTCGACAATGTTAGACATGAACACACTCGACAATGTTAGACATGAACACACTCGACAATGTTAGACATGAACACACTCGACAATGTTAGACATGAACACACTCGACAATGTTAGACATGAACACACTCAACAATGTTAGACATGAACACACTCAACAATGTTAGACATGAACACATGAACACACTCAACAATGTTAGACATGAACACATGAACACACTCAACAATGTTAGACATGAACACATGAACACACTCAGGAATGTTAGACATGAACACACTCAACAATGTTAGACATGAAAACACTCAACAATGTTAGACATGAACACACTCAACAATGTTAGACATGAACACACTCAACAATGTTAGACATGAACACACTCAACAATGTTAGACATGAACACACTCGACATTGTTAGACATGAACACACTCGACAATGTTAGACATGAACACACTCGACAATGTTAGACATGAACACACTCGACAATGTTAGACATGAACACACTCAACAATGTTAGACATGAACACACCCAACAATGTTAGACATGAACACACTCAACAATGTTAGACATGAACACACTCAACAATGTTAGACATGAACACACACATTTGAGTCACAGTTGTCATTGCCAGAGCTAATAATGTCAATGCTTGTGTTGGATCTCACATGATTCTATGACAAATAACAAAGGAAAACAACGAGTTGCAGTTGCCATAAACTGTAACGTTATGTTGCTTTAAGATTAAGCACTGGATATATTCAGATATGTTGAATTTGATAAATGGTACAGTTTATATCAGTCTTTATTGACTTCAATGCAAATACATTACAAGCATCTGTATGTCCATTCATGGGCTTGTGTTGTTTCAAGTCATATTTGATCGTATCGAAGCAGTTGGCATTTTAAGTCTTTTTGATTACTCTTTTTAGAATATAATAAATATTTATTGTAAATGGAGGACATTTCCTCTAGCTTTATGTTGGGTCCATGTATTAACTCAGAGAGTGTCTGCCCTCCTGTCTCCTACTTTTAAGCATTTTGCCAAAATGTTACCCCTTTATGACAGATACATTTTTAGGGCTGTCTATATTTTAAATTGATCCTTTATTTTTTGCAGTTAAATTCAATACATTTGTATGGAAGGTTTCTCCAATACTCCTTCTGATAGTGTTTGGGTTCACTATTTAAAGTGTTGTGGGATTGTTTTACTTTGTATCCAGTTGTAATGTAATTTCATTGCACATTAAGAGAAGCAACCTCCAAAAATGGGGAGTTTTGTGGGGAAATTGCCAAAGTTTGAATAGTTCTCTGCATATATATTTTAGCCCCGCAGGAGTCTTGTGCTTGCTTATGTCAACATTACACATAATAATGTTAAGTGAATTTTTAACATAAATTTAAAAACATCAAACCTGTAAAAATGATTTTTGTGTTTCATCAACTGCAGAAGACAACTACAGAATATATTTACACTTTATGACCACTTAGAGCATAAACAGATGGTAGTCTACAACTTGCGGCAGTTTGAATCTGTCTTTGTGATATTAAGTGACCTTCCCCTGGTCCCCTATGGCGGAAAGAGTTGGATAAGTTATTCGGGGGTACCTCCACTATGAACAGTCTGCCAAAAAAGGCTCAAATGGCAGAGGAAGTCCTCATGCCCTGATATTGGTGTCTTTCAATAGCTGCTCAACATGCTTTCTGATACCACTGTGATGTCATAATACGCCTAGCTGTTTCTGAAATCCTGTATTTTGGGTTCAGAAAACTTGCAATATAAATATGTTGTCCCGGTGCTTTACTCCAGAGAACACTCTGGAGTTTTTCTCAACTGGATGCAGCGGGACTAGAAATTATTGGTCATTTGCATAGAGCCGAGTTACAAAAGCAGGAAAATTACAGACAAAAATCCCGCCCTTGGCTGGCATCTCGTATGGGAGAAACCCCATGCCAACACAAGAAATATAACTTGAATTTCTTGAACCGATTTTGACGTTAATGATTTAAAATAACAATATTTTATTTTATTTTCATTTAATTTTTGGTTTGTGTGTTTGAACAGAACCAATATATCCCCAAGCCAGGAATTCCCATCTCTGATTCTGTTTGGATGCTCATAGCTTTCTGTGAGATTACCTTTGAAAAAAAAAATCATTTAAAGATGGCACAGTCTCTATGCCACAGCTGAAATAGATAATCAAGCATATCTTTCAAGGCAAAAACAGAACCTCCCTGCTCCAAAAGAGCTTTGGGCACTTGTCTCAGAGAAAAGGCATCTTAACACAGTGCCTTGGATTTCAGCCACACTTGCTGAATATTTCAAAGGCAGATGAGGCTATTTTCAGAAACCTATCGGTTTCTTTGTAAACAAAGAAGCGTCTGACAAATGCATGTTGTGTTTTGAGTGGGGCGGTGGCGTTGGTTGCTTATGGATGTAACCTTATGCATTATGGATGGAGCTTAATGATGTTGGCATTGGGATCTTATTGCTTGGGGATTCAAGACAAACTCTGTCACTGTGAAAAGCGGATCGTTAGATACACAAGACTTATGAAGTCATGCAGCTGAGACTTTGAGGGATTACTAAAAGATTTTAACCACAAATCAACTGGTCAGTTACTGTTGGTGGTCCACATGTTTGGTTGTCAATGTTTTGAAATGAAAATTCCTCTGGCCTCCTTAACATCCTCTGCTTTTTGTAAAATTACTATTGGAACGTGACATGTGAGCAGGAAGTGTTTTCCCAGCACTTAAAGGCTATCCCGAGGCAGTCCTCATGGGATATGATTGAAATGAATCGAACTCACTGCAGCGCTTTATGCTCGGGTGTAGTGTTTCAGGCAAACTGACCAGCTTTGCTCTAATGAGTTTTAACTTTGTCAGGTATCATTGAATGAGTCGGTTACCTAAATTAGATTAGGAAGCATTTGAGCATGGATGTTTATCCCTATACGGATTACACCGCCTGCCAGTTGGGACCTGCAAGGTACATCCTATATAATCATATCAATCAGAGGAAAATCCACTAATACTGTTTATCTTTACAGTACAAACTCTTACGGACCTACGGATGCTACTAAATCTTTTTTAAATCGCTGTCATTCTTTTTATTAAAACACTCCCACTTTCTTTGTAAATTAAGCTTGTGCTTTTTCCTCAAACCTCAGCGATGTTAGCATGGTGATGTTACCTTTGTTCTATCCTCACCTCCAGAATGGATTTTTATTGGAAACAGATGCTTGCATACGTTTTCTATAGATATTGGCAGCGGTAATTCATAAAAAGGAGATAATGCAGACATGCGGTGGTGTTGAGCATAGTTTTAAAGCTTTAAAATGAAACGATTAAGGTGTGTAAGTCATATCGGTGGGGATGCCAGGTCCAGAATAAGGTGAATGCTTGTATCAATATACTTTAATAGTCCCTGCCTCTATAATGCAGATGTTGAAAATGTCATCAAATGGCTACAGTCTATTTTTCCTGTGACTTACCCTTGTAATCCTTCAGTATGCTGAGAAGAAAGCTTTTCTATTGGTGGTAGCAATGGGCATTGAGTTTAATATGGTGGACAACTGGCAATATCAGTCTCTGCCTGTTTGGAGCATTGAGGCCGTGGGTGAAACTGATTGAAGAGGATTCGTCGGGCCTGTTGAGCATTTTAAATCCATTCATCAAAGTCTCCAGTGTGACTCAGCCCTAGCTGTACAGTTTTAGCAATATTATTTAATATTCAGATGGAGAATCCAGATTCCTCAGTGCCTGAAAAGGGGTCAGTGCAAGTCTAATATTAAAAGCAAGTTGCTCTCACCCCCGGAGTTATAATTTGTTAATTCAGTATAGAATTTTGTTGTAGTTTAAGTATATTTGATTAGGCTTTTATTTCAAATTAATTTTAGTACATTTATAGTCATGTGCTTTAATTTTTATCAATAGTCATTTTATAATTTATTTATTTATCTATTGCTACAGAATTCACGTTCCTTTCATTTTATTTAAGTAGATTTATTTATTTTCTATGAATATGTTTTGATATGAATAATTATACACTTTAATAACAAATAGGAATGCTCTGATCAGATTTTTTCCACCGATACTGAGTACCGATTTTTTTGTGATGGTGATCGGCCAATATCAATGCCAATAGTGAGGTTTCAGGTTTATATAACTAATATGTAAGCTCTCTGATCAGCGTTTATCTAATACAAGGTTAAGTAATACCCCAGATGAGGCCTTTGTTATATTTTTATATTTTTGTTTCATTTTTACAGAAATACTTTAAAACATGTAATGTAATTATGGTTTTGACAGAGTGCTTAGTAATTACAAAAAAGTATTCATTATACTGTGAACATTTAAATATGCCTTTACAATCGGGTTAATACATATAACTGCACACCAGCATTGACATTACTGCAGCCCCAGTCATTTACATCCACTCATCGTGTACGTCCTCAGACACCTTACTTATTGAACTTCATCAATTGACACGTGTTCATAAGATCGGCCAAGTCTAGTGAGTACCGTTAAGTCATAAAATGTGATCATCAGCCAATACTGGTCTCCATCCGAACGATTGGTGCATCACTAAAAAAAATCATGCTTAAATTGACCCTTTTTGACAATTCAGATTATTATTTACCTTGGTTTGGTTTCATCATGTACATTACATACAACATTTTTTATCTATCATAATAAACTAAACAGATTTTTTATATTTTAAAGCTGCTTTGAAAATTTTAATCGTCATCATTAAACATCATGCCCACCCTTGATGTCTAAATTCAAACCAATACTCTATGAAGGCAGGTTATTAAAGGTGGTCTTTCTCTGTTTAATTGTTAATATCCTCTTGTAAGACTTAATCACTTAGGACTCTGTGGATTTGTGGCTTCTGGAAGGCTAACAGAGGTGTTGTAAAGATGCCGACGATATTGAATCCTCTTGGCAATCTGGACCGCCAGTCTATCAGGGTCACAAAGAGTGAGTGGGCTTCTTTTCCACTTGTGAAATGATACCTACTGGCACCCTTCTAAGTTCATCTGTGAATAGTGTTGGGTGTGTGTATGTGTTACTGCATGTTATAGGAGTGTGAATGTGGGAGTTACTATGCTTGTCGGACTCAGGCTTTCTGTATTTAGCGCCTCAGAATACTTTGGGAGTTGTTATAATTTTGCACATATGTTTATGCATGGGATCGCTATGTTTTGGATATAGATGATGCTTACCTAGAGTTTCAGCACAATGGCATGCCAGCTTTTCTCTGCTGGCAGTCCATGGTCCCCAGAGCGCTTCTTTTTGTCAATATATCTTTGGTTCACAATAGCTGGGCATGCAACATCCAGGTGAGCGCTTCTTTTACTTTAGGAAAACAAAAACATTAAAGCAAGCTGGGCATGACCAAATCATAGTTGAGTTAGTATTTAAAACAGTGCCATTCTATTTTAAATGACTTGTGTGCCTGTGGAGGCTTTAATGGTAAGGTTGAATTACATTTAACAGTGAGCGTTTCTCCTGAGAGGTGAAAAGTGGAGCAGTAGAGCCGAACGAATATTTATATTTGCACAATAGACTACTCTGTAAGCATTTCACTGACCTGCAGTCAACCACTGGCTTAGCACTAACATTCTCAGGCTTCCACATATTTAGATGAGACGATCTGTATTCCATGGGAATTCCATCTGTCATTCCAAGCTATTTTGTTTGCATAAAAATCAGCTTACAGGCACACGTCCACGTTGCCAACATGGCCTTTTCGTGATGGTCTCGAGGGAATGCACCTGAATCTCAACTACAATGTAACAATCATCAGGACAAGGATACTGAATGTCAAAACATATTTTGTGCAGTAGTGTTACATCTGCTTTCTTGCTCTTAAACCCAATTTCCTTGACTTTCTCATGCAGTTCAAAAACTAGACTTTCTCACAGTAAAAAAATGATTTTGTAATCTGCCTTGGATCATTTTCCTGTTTAAATGATGTAAGTGTACATTTATAAATGAAAAGAAAATACAGAGAACATTCAGTTTTTCATAATTGCTAAAACACAATTTCTGAAACCTTGCTCTACTTTCTGAAAACAATAAACACAAAAGCTCATCTTTAAGCATTATATAAAAAACCTCCTCATGCAAAATGAAAGTTTGGTCTCAAAAGAGTTTTTCCTATGTTCAAAATCAAACACTGCTCTCAATTCATAAACAAAGAGATGAAAATCACATTCACTATAAAGCAGTCAGTTAACATTGAAACAAAAAATAGAAAACACATAGGAAGTAAATATTTATTCTCAAAACAAATTTCATATTTTCCATCAGTGTCTTTTGTTGAACGACAACATGTTCTATCATAGTAGCTCAAAATTGATAAGAAATTACTTCTCTGCTTTCCACTTTCCAATTTATTTTCTGTTCTTTCTCCTCCTATTTTTACTGTAATTCTGTATCCTACACCGCACAAACCTGTCCTTGATGTGACCTGCAACCAGTCAAAATCAATGCTCGTTTTGTCATATCATTTGAAACAGGTTAAATACATTTTGTGTTTAATCAATAACAAGTGTTCTCAATTTGTATTTGCTTGTTGTCAGTCGTGTTTAGTAGTATGGAGGAGATATGCATTAGGGTTCAGAATATGTTTTGAGAATGTGTATAGAGTTGGAGAATGTGTTTAGAGTCACAGTGAGATCTGTAAATTGTGTTTTTCCATGTGAAACGATGTAAGGTATTGACAACAGACTGCACAATGAAATACACGAGTACAGGCAACTGAAAACTTTCTTCTGCTAATGGGTTTTTGGTGTTTTAGCAATCAAGACAAACTGTAGTGATATATTTTATTGGGCAGTAAAGTTACTAAAGGGACAGTTCACCCAAATTAATTTTTTTTTATTAATTACATGTTTCTAGTTGATCCAAACATGTTTTAATTTTTTTGTAAGATATTTAAAAGACTGTTTGTCTTTTGACCCTAGTGACTCCCATAATAGGAACAGTTAAAATAGTAGTCATAATTACCTCATAACATTTTATTGCCATTTTTCAAAATATCTAATTTTATAAATAATTTTTTTCCTACTATAGTATGGGGTCCAAGAACTGTTTGGTCACCAGCTTTCTTCCAAATATCATTCTCTCTGTTCATCTGAACAAAAATGTTTACAGATATGAAACAACTCAAAAGAGAGGACTGTGATTTTTGGGGGGTTAACTATCCCTTTAATACTGTTGGAGAATATATAATTGCAAAAATTAATTTTTTATTATTAAAGACAGTTTAGACACTGAAAAAATGCCATTGGCTTTCGAAAATATTTTAATGCTTTAAAGCAAGTATTAACATCTTATGCAACATGACTTTTTAATCTTTGTTTTGCAACAATCTAGAAATACAGACTAAAAAACAGCTTTACAGCTTTATTTCTCTTTCACCTCATCAGACTCTTTCTCTCTCATCTGCTGTGCCTCTGCTTTATCAAAACAATGTGGGCTGTGTGTTACATAACAGGCTTGAAAAGTAAGATCTCTTATTATTTTCAATAGCTAATTCCGACATGTCTGTCACATCCTTCATTTCTGCTCCAGCTTCAGCAGCGTCAACTTAGCCGCAGGATCTGGGGTTATTAAGAATACGGTACATCTCAATCTAAGGTCTACATGTTCTTTGATGTGGCAGCCTGTTGAATTTTAATGGCAAGCGGTTCAGGACAAAATCAGATCATTGAGCTCATTGTTTGTTGTAATGTGCTTGTTGATGAATATGTCACTAATGATCTTTACATATACACCCTTTAATGTTGAGATATTGCTAATCCAAACATCTTACGCAACGCTGATGAAAGTCAGACTGAAATATATGCCAAGGAATATTGTCTTACCTGAAAAATGCACAAGGCTGCCAGTGGTAAAGTAATAGATCACCTAAAAACTGACACCCATTTACTTGCAGGGTTTTGTGTTTTAAGAAACAAAACTGAATGGGTGCCAATGCTGTGTGTTGAAGAAGAAGGACTTAACTATAACATATTTACATTTACAGTATGAACTTACAATGTGCATGAGAACCACATTTAGTTTGTTCCATATCAGGTTTTAACTGTGACTAATATTGTTGTTTGTTTTGTTGACATTTGACACTAAATGTGTTGGTCAAGCAGTTGGAGCTTTGGACATGTTGAGCTATGGCGCTCACACTGGAGATGTAGGTTTGATTACAGCTTGTGACGCATGTGTGTCCTGATCCTATTCGCTGTGTTTCTGCACTCTGTTAAGTCCTGCAAACAAAATTATACAACCCTCCATTTTCCGTTATTTTATATTATGTTGCAAAGTGGAACGAAGAACAACTGCTGTTATTACAAACAGATTTTAAGTCTTATTTTGTGGTGTTCTCAGAAAATATAGTTTTGGGCAGGGAAACGAAACATTGAATTGTAATTGAGCTTTATTGGATTTTACCTCTTATGTTTTTTTACACACATTTTAAACAAACCTCGACTGGTGTTGCTTTTTCAAATGCATGTTATAATTGACTTAAACTTGAGCTGCTGTTAGATCGAGCAGCATTCCCGACTGATCAGAGCTGTGCTCTATGAACATTTGTAATGCTTAAATTTATTTAAATTCTATAATATTTGTTGGATTTGTTGTGTGTTTTTGTAAAGTATTTATTTTTATTTTAAACTATTAAAAATTATTAAAATTAATATTAAAATGAATTGTAAAAGGGCTACTTGGTAGAAATAATAACTCATTTAATTGAATCACATGTCCAGCTAAAAAATTGTGTTGTTAGTATGTGTCATTGTGAAGACATGGTTACATTTTTTTTTTCCACATAACTTTTTTTTTTTACATATTTTTTTCCCCGGCTCTCTTTAACATGACAATTTTTACAAAGCTTTTCGACCTCAAATATGACATGTGCTTTTTGCAGTTTTACGTGTCAGATAAATGTAAAGGCTACTTCTAACTTACCAAAGAACTACATCCTACCATACGACCCCTTTAAAAATAATAAAATATCTTTTTATAGCAAATGTAAATATACTTATATTATTTATTATTACATACTTATTGCTGTTTTCTCCGAAATGAGTAATGCGTACACACTGAGCTATATGCATTAAAATCCTGTCTCTAGGCATAACAGAATACTTCTCTAGACAATCAGCAGTCATTTATGTCTTTATCAGTGGACTGTCTCCGCTTTGTGGTGTCCTCTGGCTTACATCATCCCACCACAACGGCGGAGTGAGCTGTGCACTGAATATGCTAACATTCAAACCAATGATGTAAGACCTGGATCTTCTATACTCATCTGGCAGATTAGGTGGGAGCAGCCGGAGGGAAGATTTCTGGCTTCAGTAAGACAAGAAGGATTGTTCGAGTTCACTGATACAGTGTAAGGGCGGATAATCTCTGTGAATATGGATTTTCCATGTTTCCCCATGCAGCTATCAAATCAAGACGACTCGAACAAATTCGTAAACTTCATCCCCGAGTCCTTGTTTGCTCGAAATGGAATAGACATGTTTCAATTTGAATTATTAAAACAAAACAAAAATTTGTTTTAATTTTAGCTTGCATCTTTTGATATTAAAATTGGCAAATTTTTTACTCCCCTTTAGTCTTTACGCATTTTTCCAATACATCGTTTCGTAGGCAGACAAGCTGCTTTTAGTCGGTTCTGACCTGTGTTATAAGCCTGGGTTCTGTGTTCTTTACAGATGGTGCTTTTTCCACATATTTCATGGTGGTTTAAGATCACTTCCTGGCAGGAATGTGAGGAATTTCCTTCGCGTTCCTCTTCCGGATGCAAGAAAGAGACCATACCCACCCATTTGACTGCTCAACATTATTTTACATTACACTCATGAACTTTCCCTAAAATTTCAAAGCAAAGTTTTGGAAGGTGTAGAGAACAGGGATATAGGGAATTGTCAGAATCTCCCTTTGTAAGTGTTCTGTATAGCAACTCATCTTTGTGTATTTCTATTTTCGTACATGGTGAATTACCAAAAAGACATCTGTCAGTCAAATGTCACAGGAATTCAAGAAGCACCGAGCTCTTGAAGACTGCAGGTTTTCTATCGCTTGGCATCAGAAGATCTCAGAGGATTTTTCTCTCTGCCTCATTCGGCTGTCTCTTGTGACACCTTTTCTTTCTTTACAAATGATTGCTTTCATGCAGTGTTGAAAACAGCTGTCTGGTAACAACAGTTTGTGCAGCAAGGTTAAATTTGAATAGAATATACATAACACTTCATGCACAGAGAGATGGCGCAAGCTATTGCCATCCAAACTGACTCCAGTCACATTCCTGTGGCCAACCAAAGAATATGTTTTTAGATTTGTGTATATGTGTGTGTGAAGAACACACTGGCTGTGCCTGAAATAAATCTTAGCCTGCACATTGCACAGTATACTGTATAATGCCTTTAAACATAGTATGTGAAAGTGCATGCTTATTCATTATGCAGTTCAACTTTTTTTAAACAAAATTAGTGGGTTAGCAGGACGTGTGTAAAGCATTCTAGAGTTAACTTTTTAAATTTTTTTTACAAACATGCCAAACAATTTATGGGGATTTTTCATAAAACATTTTACAATTTCAAATTTTAAAGCTTTGAAAATAATTAAATATAGCGTGAAACATTATTTTTGTTAAATAAATATTTTATTTAATTGCATAAACTTAAACAATATTTGTTCATTTTAGAGAAAATACTTGTTGGATGTCCCCTTAAAAATCAATGTAGTGTTTCAAAAATATTTTATTAGGTTAATAGAACTGTTTACTTTTGTTATATTTATTAAGACACAAGAATAACTTTCAGACTGTAGGTTACCTAAAGAT
Organism: Triplophysa yarkandensis; assembly: GCA_033220385.1. NCBI lineage: Eukaryota > Metazoa > Chordata > Actinopteri > Cypriniformes > Nemacheilidae > Triplophysa > Triplophysa yarkandensis. The sequence goes on along the minus strand of CM065676.1, from coordinate 8,272,630 downwards.
GAAGAATCTTTCATGGTTTACTCACCCCCTTGCAGTTTGACTTTCTTTCTTCGGCAGAACACAAAAGATATATTTAGAAGAATGTTGGTACTGGCACCCATTCACTTGAACTGGTTTTGTTTCTATTCAGTCAGCGTGAATCGGTGCCACTGCGGTTTGGTAACCAACTTTCTTCAAAACATTTTCTTTTCCAAGTATTTTTTCACAAGTGTCCCAAGCCTGTTGACCTGTAGTGTATATTGTATCATGGTTTCAATAATGTTGTCTACTGTATATCATTTTTTAATATTAGTAAACTTTACTTTACTAACATCAGCAAACCTGTGAGCTAGTGTACATTGTTTACATACAGATGTCTTCAAAGGTAAAACAAAACATATAATGCTTTTTAAAATTGTAAGTGGTTTAGAAGCAGCTGGCTGATCTTATACTCATATCGACACCAGTCAATGCTTTATTTGTGGATCATCATACAGACTCTTGAAGTGCTGGACTGACTTCCTGACAGCGTCATTAAGCCGCTCTTGTCACTGTAGCGGTCCACGGGAAGCTCAGGGTCTGATGTTTTCTTTGACTTGATGCGTTTTTCAATACCAGTAATCAGACAGATGCTGTTGGCTTTATCCTAATGCTTCCTCCATTATGTGATTGAGACTCGATTACCTCAAAGGTTTTATATTTATTTAACCTTTATGTAGGAAGGTTAGAGTTTTAAAAGCCTTTGTACAAGAAATACAAAGCAAAGCTCAGGCCTAGCACAGAAAATTATTATAAAGTTATATAAAAAATATTATATTTTACATAATTAGATCAAATACACATTCTCAAACACATAAGAAGGCCAGTAAAGATGCAGCATAAATATTGCCCGGAAAATGTATTTTCCGAACAATTGACAAGTAAAGTAATTTACGATTCCATTTACTTATGAGCATGTACATGTATATGAAAACTTTAACACCATAATTGTATATCCTAGTTAAGTTTTTTTTATTAAATTCACTGTGTATGAACACAGATATACACATGTTGTGTAGGTGATCTTTGTTGAAATATAGATAAGGAGGTGAATGTGGGCATTCTAGGAACTTTAGTTTTTACTCCTGTAAAATGCCTGTTCTCCACTGGAGCTTGATTCAATGAAAGTATATAATCGCTTGACTATTACCACTTAAAGTGCCACCACAGGCTTTTATTTCCACAAACTGCAATGGTGAGAACATTTGAGACTGACCTAGATAGCTGAAATCCAATCTGTATTGTGCCCGTTAACACACCACAGGACATGCCACAGCAATTTTACCTCAATATTACATCTCAGTTAGGGATGTGTGAAGATTGTCTGCTTGTCCTACAACAACAGTCTAGATGATTATTGAGATCAAAGCGTTTAACTGATTCTTTTTAATATCCATCTACTTCTTTAGGTATTGCACAGTTAAACCTTTGAGAAGTGGCGTCTGTCAAGTAATTCTTTATAATGAGGTTACAAAATCTTGTTTGTACACAGATTTAGAAAAGAGGGCGAAATATATATTCTGACAAACAAATGTAAATATAATTTATAAATAAAATAAAAACTGCAATCACATTGTATGCATACATTATTCAAGACAAGGTTTTGGATGGGTGTTATTTACAAACATTCTTCAAAATATATTTTTTTGTGTATAAAGTAGTTAGTAATTAAAGTGTAATTAACACCTATTCGCTTGCATTTGTTTCTTGCATCTTAAAGCATCCCACCTCATCCCCATATTCTTCTTTCCAGTTGTGTAGTTTATTACATGGCGGGTTTAGCTTTGAGCTTAAATCTGGGTTCGGGTTCGAGCCTCCATTCAAGACAGCAAGCCAAGTGTGTTTATACTGTAAAAAAATATTAAATGTGGCTTAGTAAATATATCCTAAAAACAGTTACTAACTTAATAATAACTTTAAACAATAAAACATTAAATAGATTTTGTAAATTGCGAATATAAAAAAGAATTGGTTAAAAATCCAACTGTTAATTTCTCAAAAATGTACAAATGTTTTTGGTTAAAAGTAATAAAAAATTTTAGTTTAACAGATTTCATATTTTTTTACTTACATATACACAAGATTTAAACAGTATATTTAAATGTACACTTGTATGTGTTAATTGTTTAAACGTAAAAACACAGTAATATGGATTGGAGTAAACCTTTAAATATTGATATATATTATTGTTTCTGTGAAGCTGCATTTAATTTGAAACAAACTTTTAATTTGTTTCAATAAAAGATGATATACATAACAGACGAAATAAAGTTATAGACTCAGCACTATCAGATCTGCACCTCAACTATGTCTTTCAAACATCAACATCTTTCAACAATTTTTCCTAAATAGGGAGTTTTGTTATGAGGCTTGTGTAACCAAACACAAGACATATTGCTATATGCGATGACATAGTGTTATATGCATGGAATGAAATCGCAGGACTGCAGGCACGCTAGCACAGGGGGCAAAGGTCATAGCGTTGCCCATGGAAACTTGTTCTGTGTACCACAATACAAGCTGTTTGCACACTTGTTCAGTCATGTGAGGTTTGCGCGGCAACCAATAAGAGAGTTCCGATGGACTGTTGTTTTTCTTCCCGCCCGTTCTGTTACGACCTCCTTCATGAACGTACGTTGCTGAGAGGCTGATGGGTTTTAAGTTACAGGGCAGGGAAGGTAAAGCCCCAGATGTTTTGAGGAGTTTGCATTGTGCAGTATTTAACATCCGCTATGTGTATGTGTGTTTTCTGTCACAGTCTCCCAGTCCAACAGCAGTTTAAAGAAACACAGGAACAGAAGCATCTTCAGTCCGTTCTTCTGCTGTTTCCGGGACTATAATGCAGAACCACCAGCCACCAACAACAAGACCTGCTCCCTTCCTCCACCTGCCGAGGAGCACAGCAGCCCTGCAAAGGTGAGGCCTTGTTTGTTTCTTTTCCATCACTGTGAAAATCTGCACTGGATGCATGAAACTTGCGTTGTGCAGATTAAACTAGTGATGACGTTTGTTTGTTAAAAAGATTTTTTCTCCTCTTGACTTTTTTCGTTGTTTGCGAGCTGCACGCAAATGCAGCCTCTGTGCACGCTGTTCCCGTGTCCATACCGCAAAGTTTTCCAGCTGTTCCGAACTCCGTGAACCCGTCATGATGTTTACCATCCAGTTCTAGGAATGATGGGCCTGCTTCCCCTCACACACATTCTTCAGTTTACACACACACACACACACACACACACACACACACACACTCTTTTTCTCTCATTCCTGGACTGCTTCTTTAATTCCAATAAAGTAGGCCTTGGGTATGTGTCTCATGTGATTGATTGCTTGTTGCCCAGTTTGTTCTTCCCCCCTCCTTTCTTTTTTCTTTGTTTTTCTCTAGCTTTCTGAGATTCTCAGTGTTTATTTACAGTTAGGAATTTACTTAATAGGATTTGGGGATGCCGTTTAGTAGTTGCACATAAATTGCACTGCATTGTTTTACAAAGCGTGATTAACTATATTAGATATGCAAATTGGTAAACAATGCAAACAAAATGTCAGTGCTTACCACAATAAACACATTGCTATCCAGACTTGAGATTTTAAACATCTGTTGATAATATAACACACTGTTATAAATTATCAGTTTTAAAAACTGCTGAGATTATAATAAGATTATTATATACACATTATTAATGTACACACAAAAACAGTTGGACCTATTGACTACCTTAGTAGGAAAAGTTACTTTATAATTTTTTTGTTCTGTTGAACACAAAATAAGATATTTTGAATAATGTAGACTATAAAAAAGTTCTGGGACACTTTTAACTGCCATTTTATTTTTCCTACCGTAGTATTCAGTGGGGTCCAAGAACTATTTGGTTACTAGCATTCCTCTTTGCTTTATCTTTCAAATCTCCTTCTTTGTTTTCAACCATTTTGGAACTTGAGTGAGTTATTCATGACAAAAGGTAAAAAATTTTCTGGGTACTATACCCTTTATCATAAATTATATTATATTATATTATATTATTCATTACACAGAAAAAAAAGCTGTGTTTGGACTTAAGGTTCCAGTTTGTATATCTTAGCAGTGAGAGTTATGAATTGAAACCACCAGCTCAGTCCAACACTCACCCCTACTTTTCAGAACTTTGTGACAGTTGACACAGGACAAGGATGAAGCTTCTTTGCTGACCGACGCTGTATGCAGATATAAATAGCTCATCATACGATAATTAAAACATAACAGCTCATAATGTACAGCCTTTTATGCGTATGGATACATTATTTATGCGTATTTATGAATTGCATTTCTATCAATAGGTCCTCCTTACTTTTGCACAACTGCATATCAAGAATTTTACTTCCGGGTTAGTGTAAACTGCAGATATAAATTCATTTTTTGCACTAAATATTGTATTAAATTGGGCTGAACTGTTTTCCATTTATTTTGCTCACTCCTCTCTTTTTGGTCTTTCTGTTTCTTGAGCACATCCAAGCAAACAAACGTTGGCCAATTAACAGTATGACACAACCGCACAGTCCATAGAGAATTTATGAGCTTTAGTGTTCCACAAAAGCTATTGTGCTGTCAAAGCCGTTACATAAGGTTTTAAATGTATCTGAATGGGATCGAATTACAATCAATGTTTGTCTGCAACTAACCTGAGCTACACAGAGCTCATTTTACATGTGATGTTCTCTTAATCTGTTAAAATCCCAAAACCATGTGTTTTATGACACTCTTCAGCAGATGTGAACTGAGATTCTAGTCTGCATGTCTGTGTGTATTTTAGCAGTATTAATTTAATTTCAAAGAATTTTTGTGAAATCTGAGTTTTGTTGGCTGTGTTATTGTTGTACTTGATTGTTATGATTATATCTGTTTCCACCCTTTTTCCATGTTTTTTATCTTCCTTTCTTTCTGATTTTTTTTGTCAGTGTGATCAGGTCCAGATCATTCCAATCCCCAGTGTATGTAGTACTTTTCTTGCATGCCTGCTTGTATTTTAAAAAGCATGCCTGTTTTAACTCCTTCCCTACTGTTCTTAAGCTGTATCTTTGTAAACATACAAATAAAAAGTGCATGAATTAAGTAATCATAAAGTATGAGAATACTTCGAAGTGTTATTCAGGGAAAATGAATAAAAATATGGCTTCCTTAGAACTGAAGTGCAAAAATGTTACAAATCCATAGAAATGTGTTCATCAGAGTCTACTGTTATTAGACTGAAAGTGGTTTCGATAGGCTTACAGATAGTGGCCGTCTTAAAAGTCCTATCTCTTCTCACACAGCATCTGCTGGATAAGGTTCTTTGAAATTAGTCTTTACGTTCAGGATGAATAAAGGGAGTCCCTAAACCTGAGAAAATATTCACAGGGCTTTATTTTCCACTATAATTGTAATCAAAATGGTGGGACACTGGTGTTTCCTAACACAACAGCTGGGTATCTGGCTGCCTGCTTCCAGTGCCTTCTGTTCTGATCGGCTAACACTAATGACTCATTTTCAACTGGGTAAGAATAACAATGTGCTTTCAAATCCAATGCTAGAACAGGAATTGAGTGAACCTTATCTCAATGTGTGTCATTTAAAATGAAATACAGATGGGTAGATTGCAGCTTGTCATTAATTCATTAATGTTGTGACTATTCTTATTGAACATCAAGTTGTTGTTGCAGATAGCAGATTACATAAAAATAAAGATTACGGGTCGATAAATCTGTGCATCATTAGTTGTAAAGTGTATAGCGGAATCAAGCTAATAAAATGCTTTGATTCATTGACAAACCTCAGTTGGAGTTAAGCTAAGTGTAGTGCAAGTGATGTAATGTTTTCATAAGGAATGCATACACACTGTGCATATATAACAAAAATGTATTGGTCCTCATGAGAATAAAACTTTTCAATAATTTTTTTATGAAAGTGTAAAATTCCATACATTATTCTGTTAGTTATGTTTAGGTTAGGGTACACAATATATAGTATGTACGGCATAAAAATCACTATGGTCATGGGAATTCAATATAAAACATTGAAACATCAAAATGAACATTGAAAAGTGTGCAAGCCTGTGACTTTTATGTATTTGGGCACTAAATCACTCAAAAAATAATAAAGTATAATTAAATATATAAAGAAGTTTGTCTGTTTATTATACTTTTTTCCTAAATAAATAAATAATTGCAATGTAAAGTTTTAGAAATGTTTATGTTTGTTACAATCAAATAAAAATGGGAAAATTAATTCCACTTTTGTTTAGTTTAAGACACTTAAATTATAATAAAATATTAATAAAAATATTTTTATAGGTGGCCACAAATAAAATGAACAAATCATTCATAAAATGACTAAAGCATACAACAAAATTAAAAAAATGTAATAATAAAATTTAAAATATGAAAAAAGCTTAAGAAAACAATATATTTTGATGTCTGCTTATTGTTCAGGTTTGATAAAAAACAGGAAATGTTGAAGACTATTGAGCACTGAAAAATCTACAATCTTCATGCACTTTTTTCAAAACACAGACACACAGGACTCATGCTGAAATGCACTTACTGTACAAAGAGCATGAGTCCCTATACGGTAATGTGTAAGCTATGTTGCGCATTCCGGCGTGTGAACTGAATGCAGTATATTTCTTGATTTTTTTGGTGTTTTTCCCCTTAGGCAAGTCCATCAGCCTTCCTCAGGTCAGGCTTAGTTTAGGGCATCCTCACATCTTCTCTCTTTCTCTCTTAGATACACATACTGACCCTCTCTCATTACTGCCAGACCTACAAAGCCAGCTTGTGCTTAGACAACATGACTTGGCAGCATAGCTAAACTAGGGGGAAAATCACTTTAAAACAGATTTGTTATTTCAAGGGTATCCAGATCCCTTTACATCATACAGGAATGGCAAGGGATATCCACACAACAATCTGAAGTGCATGTTGTGCCTTACTGGATGAGGGACTTTGGGTTTAAGCATGCATCTTTCTCATGATTTTTCCCTTTGCTCTATGTACTCATCCGGCCCTTTTGTCTGTGCCGTGTTGTCTTACAGCCTCCAACCAAATACCTCCTGCCCGAGGCCAGCATTAATGACTATGGAAAGAACTGTGTAGTAATCGACCTGGATGAGACCCTCGTGCACAGCTCCTTCAAGGTAGAGTACATCTGTTATTTTCAGATATTTCCGCCAAAGTGGTTGTCTGAAAGCAACACAATATTAGGAAGCTGTATATAACTATGAGGAGATATTTTGAAAAGTCTGTCTGTGGTTTTGTGAGGTGGGTTCCAATTTTATTCTGTTCCCAACAATCTTCAAAATATCTTCTATTGTGTTCTACTGTAGCAGGAAATGTTATAATTGAAACTATGGTGAGTAAATGAATAAAGCATTTACGTTTTGGGATATACTTCATTTTTACCCCTAACATAATAAGTGAACAGAATCTGGAATGTTTTGAGATTGTAAAATTAGATCTCAAGTCCGAAATAAATCAGATCCTTGTTCAGAGATGAAATGCTTGTCTGGGCCCTAAAAAACCTGCAGCTTTAGGGATGCACCTGCTAAGTGCAGTGACCCACTTCACTCCATCTTGGTTTTTTACCCCACTCGGACACACAAACAACCCGTCAAATAAACAACCATGTCCAGTTGATTACTCACAAACACCCCTTATTTACATGTCCTCTACAGATGGATGCATCAGTAGAAAGAGAGGAAGTAGTCAAGACCAGTGACAGGGAACTCATCGAGTTTGCTAGAGCCTAATAACAGTGTTTTGGGAAAACAGAGCTTGTCCTCCTTTAAAATGTCTGCCTGGCAGCTCCTGTTTTGCTGGGAGAGAAAGGCAGCGACTGAGGGAAAGAGAGGCCCATAGAGAGGGAAGAGGAGAGTGATGCATGCCTTTGTGCGCGCACACAAACTCGCATACAAACGCTGAAATTATACTTGCACAAAAACACCCAACCTCAAAACACACACGTGTACACACAGACATCCTCCTTGTTGTACAAAAGGGGTGTGCTCATAGTGCTTAACACATTTTTTTACTTATTATCGCTTAAAATGACTGAAGAAAGGTGGAAAGCTTATAAAATAACCCTTCCTGTAAAACCCAGCTGAAGTTGGAATATCAGATTCTGAGAAAAGGGCATTTAACGTTTGGTTTTAGCTCTTAATTTCATTATGATTTCAATCTTTGACATGGTTTAACTAAATCAATATTCACAGGCTGTATATAATAAAACAGTTAGGATTTTTAAATAATTATATCATACTTGACCTGAGCAGTCACTCAAAATGCAGATATTTTGCTCCTCCTGCTGGTCATGTCATGAACTGATGTGATGATTATTTGATTGAAAACTTAAATCAGTTCCTTTAGTCAACTTTGTTGTTTTGTTATTAAATAGTTTGTTCGCTTTATGCAGAACAGAATACCATAAAACACAAATTCAGTAGTGTTACATTTCACATATTGATATGTTACTAGAACAAAATATCCACGACAAGTCGACACACATAGCCCATCAGTTGCGGATGTGAACTGAGTTCGATTCCCACCTTCCCCCTCTATCCAATGCTTTCCTGTCTTTTCTTTAATGTCCTTTCAAATTAAAGGCTACACAACCCTAAATAATAAAAGATTAAGGTCTGAGACCCGATTGGACAAGCCTCCTTTTCTTCCATCCAATCCAAGCGGAGAGGTAGTCTGGAGTTTTAAGAAAGAGCTGAAGTTTTCCCTCCTCTCGTCATCACTGTTTCTCTTTTCTTCTTGGCAATAAGACAGTTTAGAGCCGCCTGCTGAGTTCTTTCTATCCTCTCCATCACCCCCTCCTCTTCCCTGCATGCACTTTCTCCAAAAGCGCATCGAGTCTTCAAAGACACGCATAGTTCCCATCTCCATGCAGTGAGCTGTTTGACACACTCAAAGTGTTATACATGCACTAACAGCTGTCAAGACTCAAAGCGTTTCATTGAAAGTCTTGACTACAGGTAGCTGTGAAGTGCTTCCCACTGGCAATACAGACACATCACATTTGCTTCCTTAGAGAAAACTGGTTCATGACTTTTCAGAGATGATGCAGAGGTGAAAACGGGCACCTAAAATGGACTTCTGTTTGCTTTCGCAGCCCATCAGCAATGCAGACTTCATAGTTCCTGTGGAGATTGATGGAACGGTTCATCAGGTATCACACAAATGGCTTTCTCAGGTTCAATGTCAACACACCTCTGAATTGTGTTCATGTGTTTCTGTCTCCCTCATGGAAGGTGCTGTTACCTGGTTCAAGTAATCCAGGATAGGCTTTGTGGATCAGGGTTGGCCTGTTCTTGGTTACTTGCACTGGGTTGCAGCAACTGGACGACTCAACAAAGGCTAAAACAGCTTACAAGAGGTTGCACAATAATCTTTTTCTAGGAATCTGGTTTCTTTGACAGTAATTCTTGTGTTTGTTTGGTTTTATTGAAGGTTTATGTGTTGAAGAGACCTCATGTGGATGAGTTTCTACAGAAGATGGGGGAAATGTTTGAATGTGTTCTTTTCACAGCCAGCTTAGCAAAGGTGAGACTTCAAACCGGGGGTTTGTAACCTAAGCTCCGGTTTGGGCATAACCCCTTTTTTTCGCTGCCTTTTACTTTTTGTTTTTGTAGACATGATGTAGATGGACATTTTTGACCATCTGTGCTTTCTCAGCATTTTGAGTTAGCACATCGTCTTTAATAGTATATATTTTTTTACAGTTCGGTTTGTTTTTCAAACACATGTTAATAGCATCTTTTAGGTATAGTTTAGCCTTTTGTCATTTTACACCTGTATGACTTTCTTCTGCAAAAATTTTAAAGGAAGATATTTTGACCAAAAACAGCAGATCCCCATTGACTTCTATTTTTATTTACTCCAAACAAATGGAAGTCAATGTGGACCAAAATTTTTTTTCATCAACAGGTTCAAAATGACAGAGGATGTGGAAATTATTGTAGAATCATCACTTTTAATCTAGAAAGAATCTTTATTGAGAAGTATAACTTTCATCTTTGGTCATATTTGTTGTTTATTTCAAGCTGAACTATCCTTTTTAGGCCTTAGTACAACAAGAATGAAAACTAAACCTTTTTGTAATGTTTCTCTCGGGATTTGTAGTGATAGTTCACCAACATTAAAAATTCTGTCATCATTTACTCACCCTCTTGTCATTTTAAACCTGTTTGACTTTTTTCGGGAAAATACAAAAGAAGATGGAATAATTAAAGAATGTCTATGACCAAATACTGCAGGTCCCCATTGACTTCTACTGTGGACACAAACCAATGCAAGTCAAAAGGGACTTATTGTTTATTCAATCAACATTTTAAAATTAAAAGTCACTCATGTTTTAAATTACAATATTGTGAGTTTCATTCAAGATTTAAAGTGATAGTTTTGCCAAATTGGAAATTCTGTCATTTAGTCACTGGTGACATTTTGAAACTTAATGATTACTTTCTTTTGAAAATACAAAACAAGATAGTTTGATAAATGTCTGTGACTGAAGACTGCAGGTCCACATTAGCTTTACAGTAAGAAAATGAAATCTGCTCTATTAATTCATGCTGTTCATTTGTATTGTGTTTTGTACAGTTTCCTTCTTGAGCAGCTTGTGACCGATCACCGGTTTAGACCTCCTAGGCTCCTACATTCTGTCAGAACAAAGTACATTGATGCTTGTTGAATGTTGTCCTGTAGTACGCTGACCCCGTAGCAGACCTGCTGGACCAGTGGGGCGTGTTCAGAGTGCGGCTTTTCAGGGAATCCTGCGTGTTCCACCGGGGAAACTACGTTAAAGACCTCAGCCGACTGGGCCGGGAGCTCAACAAAGTCATCATAGTGGACAACTCACCTGCCTCCTACATCTTCCATCCAGAAAATGCTGTAAGTCTCCGTAGGGGCTGCAGAATACCTCCCTGAAGGCTTATGTTGTCTGCATGATGTTCTTTCTGTGGCTTCGATAGATTTGAGTTTTATTTCAGTATCTGGAACTAATGAGTTAGAACGTAGTTGCTAGACTTTCCCAGTTCCTTGTCAAAACTTCTCATCAATTATTGAACCGGAGTGCATAGCACGCTGTCTGTGGAGGATGCTTCAGTACCTCTGTGCTGTCACCACCTCCACAAGCAAGTATTCCTTCTGTTAGATAACAAGGTGCTTCTGCATTAAAATTAATGAGCCAAAGGTGCTGAGTAAAGCCCCCTCTGTGGAATCTTGTGGAGACAAGATACTGTTCCTCTCCACCAAACACAGTAATAAAAGTGATGCCAAACTGTTTCCAGTTTGGAAATATGTCATAAAATAACCTTTTAAATGGCTTATACTTCAGCTTGATAAAAGTACTTTTTTCCACTGTTGCTTGTGAGAACTGAGAAGCTATAACATAACACCAAAAAAGAACCGTATGTGTCATAATTTATCAATATTGACAATAATCTTAATATTGTGAAACATTATTAATCATATTATAATAATGTAATTCAGTGCCTGTTTAAAATCTTTTTTAAAGACTTACAATGGTTTGAAACTAAAGAAATTTGGCTGTGCATTATACTAATATCTAAGGGTTCTCAGGGACTATAGATACTCAATAAATTAGCTTGCAACTCTTATCTTTTTTTTCTTAAAATTTAATTTAAGTTTTTTGTTAATGCGACAAACTCTGAAAGCAATATGAAGCAAGGAATGCAGTGTATTGTGTACGCTTATAATAATGAGCTTGCCAGTTACAATTTTACGTGAAGTTTCAGTGTATGTATTTCAATACAGTTTGTATACATACATATATAGTTATACACATGATGCAAGTTGTAGTAAAAAGAATGATCAGCTTTCTCATGTCATGTACACACCAAATGCCAACGATCACGGTCTACGCTCCTCATCGCTCGCTTGAAAAGTTTGCTATTTTTGCTTGAGTGGTTGAGCAATCATTTTGTATGTTTGGAAGGGAGAAAAGTCTGTGATGCTGTTTGTGTTTGTCAGGTGCCGGTGCAGTCGTGGTTTGATGACATAACTGACACAGAGCTGCTGGACCTACTGCCACTGTTTGAAGCTCTGAGCAAAGAGACAGACATTTATAGCGTGTTACAAAGCCTGAGGTCCAGGTAACACAGGGACCAAGCACTGCCTCACTCAACCACATACACAAACACCCTTCAGGCCAAATCACCATTCAACTCTGGCCTCAAGAAGACTGCAGTCACCCAGCAAAGCAGAAAAGAGCCATCTCAACGCACGGCAGCGATGAGACATCCTTCCTCCACTCTCATTGGACCAATGGCCGATAGAATTTAAACAATTAAACTACACAGAGTTTGCTTCCAATTGGGATGCAGAAAACATAGCAAATGCAAGTGGTTTTACAAAAGAAACTCTAGAAGTTCTTTAACAGGATAAACAAAAGTTATTTTTGGAGGGGTTGTAAGACACTTTTCAGTTCTTCTGTTCTGGCTATGCAGGCAGTCTCTCCGCAGCATCGGTAGTTCCAACAACTGTGATATTTTTTCTCTTGTACAAAATGAAGTGCCTTCTAACTTTTGTTTTTATGAATGGGGACACATGCGTTTTTTTGTAATCGGCATATTTGCAACCAATTCGAAATGTTTAAACACTGTAATTCCCAGAGTTAAAATTCTTGAAGAAAGGGAGCTTCTCCGTGGACTGCATAGTTATCTGCAATGTATGATGCCGCTGTTTTCTTGGGTTCTTTTATGCCTTGGAAATCTAGCACTTAAGCATTCTATCTGAGAGCATAAAATATTGCGGTTTGCATCTGTTACAAGTAATTCGAAGATATGGAACAGCATATATTGTAAAAAGAAAAAGCTTATGTTAAACTACAATCCAATGTGTCTGGAACTAAATCAAATATTCATCATTTTTAAAAGAATAAAATAATAAAAGGATTCAATGAAATAAATGTTTGTGATTTTTTTAAATAGCTAATACAAATGTTCAGAAATTTGGTTTCAGGTAAGTTTGGGAAGTTTTGCATTAAAGGCATTAGTGAAGAGGAAGAGATTCACAGGAATGTGGACTGTAACACTTGCATAGTTAATGTAAAACATAGCTCCTAGAATTGTTTCACATGATTTGGCATGAACTTAAAGCTGTTTTCTTAAAAAGCAGCAACCAACAAGCAACTATATTGTGACAGAACATTTATTTTCTATTATTTTTGCGGTGGAAAAACCTTTGAAAAAGAGTTCCAGGGCAGACATGGACATATATGAAGTAGATGATAGCTATACGTCTATAGCACTTTAAGTGCTTGTTTACATTGTCATTGGATTCTTTGAAGAGTAAGAGTATTTTATATTTCTAATATCATACTGTAGAATCTAAACAGGTAATATCTTATGCTGGTCATATACTTGTGTTGGTGCAACTATATGTAGTTAAAGGAATAGATCACCCTAAAATGTAAATTCCATAATAATTTTCTCTCTTTTGTCATTTCACTCTTACATTCCTTTCTTCTGCAGAAAAAAAAACATATTTTGAAGAATGTTGGTAACGGAAAACCATCCCATTTACTTGCATTCATAACTTGTTTTGTATTTATTCAATAGAAGTCAATAGAGACCAACAAAATTGTTCAAAAGTCAACAACGTGAATATATTTTGAAATACTTTTTATTTTTGCCTGAGCTATCCCTTTAACTTTATTAAATTATTTCATACAATTTTTGATTTTAACTGATTAATATGAACTTTTTTGGGGCTGGATTTTATTCTCACAAATCATGTTAGTGCTTAGTACCGGGTCAGTCGTTAGAGAGTTGGACTTGTAAGCCGAAGGTTGTGGGTTCGAATCCCAGTTCTAGCAGACAATGACTGAAGTGTCCTTGAGAAAGACACCTTACCCTTACTTGCTCTGCAGTGATGATTGGCAACTGCGTAATAATTGTAAGTTGCTTTGGATAAAAACGTCTGCCAAAAGAATTAATGTAAATGTAAATGTAGTGCGTGCAAAATCAGACGGATAGAAATTTCCATCAGAAGCTGATGGTCACATTTATTAGCTTACACATTTCCAAATATGGTTCCACCCAGAAACCTCCGTGAATCACATGACCTTAGACTGTGGTTTGTGTGCTCTGCCTCTCAGACATGAAAACTGTTCTGTGTGCGTTTCAAAGTATAACATTACATTTTGGATTTGGGTGCAGGCAAAGTGCTGTTTGCCAAGGGTGTCTCTGGGAGAGCCCGCCACATGCCCGCCCAGCTGAATGTGAGCTCTTATATATTGAGTCATAAGTGTTTGTTTAACTATTGTCATTGATGTTTGTATGTGTGTGTGCGTGTATGCTGGAAAAAGAGGGAAGGCAGACTGTTCTCCAAAATCCTCCAAGTGTCTAACTATTCAATGTTCAATATTTGAATTTGAAACCGTAAGGGTCAACAATTTTGGAACCCTTTTTTATTTTGAATTATTTCTTTTTTAATGGGATATGAATATCTGAACACCTTCTAATGGACGTTTGAGAACACACTTACATTTTACATATACACCTTTATTCAAAGTCATTTAGAAATGAACATTACACAATATTGTTGCTCACGGTATAACAATAAGTTCAATCTAGCATAATGTTCTTTTGTTTGTGTCTTGCGTCATTTTGCATTCAAGCACTTTGTGAATATCATTTACAGTTTAAAGTGTCATTCCTAAATCACTTAAAACCGTATTCCCTTTCTCATTTCAGTTCCTCCCTGGCACGATATTCATTTGTAAAAATGTATCTGAGATGGAAAACATTTCTATTTTAAAAAGAGTCTCCATCCATCCCTCTCGGAATGAGTTTGGTATATTTGAATAAACCCCTTACATTTATTTGTTTGTGCTGTTTGCCATAGGAGGTCTGTGATATGTGTCCAAGTGCTCCTCATTCGATCTGTCTCTCCATCTGGAAGACATTAATCAATGTCTTATTTCTATTCTTTTTTCCGGTGTCTGTGAGGTTTCCATCTGGGTCCATCGATCTGTATGTGTAGAATCAGAGGTAACAAAGCAACTGTCTCAGCCTAAAACAGCACTACTTATTGTTCATTAGCTGGAGGAAATATGATAATGAAGAAGATTTTCATATCTTACGGTTTGTTTCCTTGTTCATGGGTTGCCTCAGGGTTGGATTTGACATGTAAAATCTTTGCAAATTTTGTCATGCAAGGTTAATGTTTCTTGCTGGTCCATATATAACAGGTTTCCAGCTAATATGTATATATTTTAAAGGTGCTTAATTGATTCCCTGGATAAAAGATTTCCAGGCATTAGTGCACTGTTTCTTATACGTGTTGACAACATTGAACATATATTGTTTATTTTTAATACCTTAAAATTGTAATATATTTTTAATGCATCAATGCAAATCTATTTATTTCCTTTTAGGGTCATCAATACAGGAAAGAGAATTGTATATCTTTGCTCAACCATTGTTATGTCAGAGTTCAGTGGGAACAGGTCCTGTCCATATAAAGTCTTGTGTGGGTATTGAGGTGTGTTCTCACCTGTAGGGCTGGACATATACGGTCCAAGCCCATCCCAAATCCAAACACAGAGCACACGCAGAGGCCGGAGGATTTTTAAAAGTTCAATACAACTGTGAACAAAACCTTGGTCTGGGACATACAGGTAAGAAAGATTTTCCTACAGTATGTTACAAAATAATATAATTGAAATAGTTCAACTGTATTTCATCATGGTGTAGTGATGTCTTACTGATATTTAAGAAAGGGCTTTAAAGATTATGAGCATCAAAGTTTGATAACAGCCATTCATTTCAATCTTTGACGTGGCCTTTCTCAGGCAACATTATGTAGATCAAGATTGTATTTCAACAGAATGTTCTTTACTCTGTGTTGAATGATTGTATGTAGAACACAATTTAACTTGGTTTTTCAGAGACAGGGTCACATTTACTGGTTATGAACTTAATGTAAGTCTGTTAATCTGTCTGTGTTTTTTCTAAACTGAGCTTTAGACTCAGGATTTTTATAATTTATTGGATAGCAGCATAACACTTTGTAATGTAGGTATAAAATAAATACAATCTTTGAACAGTATGGCTCTCTGAGAAATATGAAACTAAGCCAAGGTATTCATTAGGACTTATAGATTAACTCTCTGCTGACTATTGTTTGGTGAGCTTTGTCAATAGGCATATTAATTCAAAAGAAAACCAGTTGTACGAGATGGAAATCACACAGAAATGAATTGATATTCAAGCCTTGTGTGTTACAGTTTTTCCCAATTGCTGAAACACTAAAAACCCATTGGATGAAGAAAGTTTTCAGTTGCCTGTAATCATTTATTTCATTGTTAATCCATACTACTAAACACAACTGACAACAAGCAAATACAAATAGAGAAAAGTTGTCATTGATTAAACATAAAATGTATTTAACCTGTTTCAAATGATATGACAAAACCAGGATAGATATTGACTGGTTGCAGGTCATATCAACAAAGAACAAGAATTACAATATCACAGAGACAAAGGACAGGTTTGTGTGATGCAGGATACAGTATTTACAGTATAAATATCGGTACAAGGAGGAGAAAGAACAGAAAATAAACTGGAAAGTAGAAAGCAGAGAAGTTATTTCTTATCAATTTTGAGCTACTATGATAGAACATGTTCTTGTTCATCTACAGACACCAATGGAAAATAAGAAATTTGTTTTAGGAATAAATCTTCACCTCCTGCAGCAAGGTTTCAGAACTTGTGTTTAAGCAATTGAGAAAAAATAAAATTTCAGATTTATTTTTAATGTCAAATATAGCGTGTGATGTATCAGTCCAGATTTGATCTCACAAAATAATCTGTTTTAAACATTAGGAGTATTTTCAAAACTAGTTTTATTCTTTATTACTATTTTGTATATTTTTATATGGAAAATCCCAGTTGCTTTAGTTTGATTTATTTTTAGAGTTGCACTTACACTTATTTCTTAGCCGATACCGATATCCGATTATTATGCCGATACCGATAGTTTATAATTTAGCAATGAATATTTCTTAACTTTAATACTGAACATCAAATTGTTGATTATTTTTCTTTTTAGGCACCATTTTTGTACATTTCATAAATTAAATGGATGGGAAAGGTTTGTTTGTGATCATTCCACTTTGGTCAAAATAAAGTATAATAAACAGGCTTTATGATGCAATGGAAGAACCAGTTTTGCCTCTACAAGTAATCGTTTAGTCAAAGCTTCTTTTAAGATCCTTCTCCTTTGCACCTTCAGTTTGTAACATAGAAACATTCTCCCTTTGTTACGGAAATATTTCACGATAAATACTATGCATCCCGTTGAGTCTTTAGTATTTATCTTACAAGCTAAAATGGCTGATAAACTGTATTCAAATATCACACTCTACTGGTTAACACATACAGGTATTGGAAAGGAAATTACAGTTTAGGAAATATCAGTCCCTATGTTTGCATTATATTATCTGAGCCAGTGTGTAAATTCCTCCACTTGAAGTATTAAAATGAAGAGTGGTGTCCATTGTTGGAAGTGTTCCTGTTCTTTCCTCATGTGTTCACACAGTCAATATTCCAGCACCCCGGTTCCTTAGCAACAGCCGTGTTCTTATGAAGAAGGGTCTGCTTTTTATAAGAAGGATCAGTATAGTTAATGTTTTGTTCAGTTGTTTGTTTGTACTTAACTATAAAAATAGGAGTTATTCATCTTATAACCTTCACACATCTGAATGTTTCCTTTAATTCCCTAAGCAGGATATACTGTAGATGAGGAAACATGAAATAGAGTTTTGCAATCAAGTCTTGCGAAACATATCCCCAGGATTTATGCTGCGGGTAGTATTACAAAATAAATGCGTTTTTTAAGTCTATGTTGCAAATATCTTTTGTGTTTATTCAGCACACTGAGGTCTTCAATGTGAAATCCATTTGTTGCCATGGTGCTGGGTGGCACTGTTTATAAGTGGTGTGCTTTCCTCATTTTGTCGTTTCCTCTTCATCTTTCTTTTAGAAACCATCTGTTCTTTATACGTGTCATGTTTTCACGTATCCTTAACACTTACAAAATCTGTTTCATTTTTAATAAATGTGGTGTGAAGATGTGTTCAGTTTGGAATGTATTGAAGCAGCATCACATGCAGAAGATATCTCTGTGATGTGATAAATGTTGGACCACTTGGATTCCAAAATAAGGGGGATGCTTTACTTTATATATATTCTTGTAAAATAAAGTGTAATTGTTGTTCCTTTTTTATGTCTGTTTATGCAGCTAGTTTGCAAATCGAGATTTATTTCTCCCAGTCCATCAGAATGGCTGAAACCAAAGATGTGTTTAAAAGCGTTCAGAGAAAGCCTGGTCTGCAGATCTGGACCATCAGTGTAAGAGCTCACCGTGCATTTCTTCCAGAAGATTCTTGTTGGTCTATGGTAGCCGTATTGAATGCACTCAGTATAATATCAATGTATTTGTTGGGTTTCTATAGAAATTGCAAATGAGCCCGGTTCCAGAGCAAGCATATGGAAATTTCTTTGAGGGTGACTGCTATGTCATTGTTAATGTGAGTATCCAGTTAAAAAAAATGTATTACAATCAAATATTTGTTCACAAATTTTTTTAATGATACACATCTATATTTTTTCAATATTCACATTTGAAAAGGTTTTAAACTAAAAAACGACAAAGTATTCATTGGATAAAATAATGTGTGAAATCCTTACATTGTGCTATTAGTTAACAATGACATAAACTAACAGTGTAGAATACTTTTATTTAATAATGTTGGTTTATGTTAATTTCTGCTTTACTAATCAAAAGTTGTTCCAATTGACCAATCATTTATGTACTATGAAATAACACGAATAACTGTATTGACCTGAACCTAACATTGATAAGGATTAATAAATGCTGAAAAACTTAATTGTCTATTGTTAGGTAATGTAGGTAATGCATTTAATGTTAAATGTTAACTAATTTAATGTTAACAAATACTGCCTTCTTTTGTTCCATAAAAATTTACTCTAGAAGTGTTACTCTATATACATAATATCAAAAATAAGTTATTATTTAAGAAAACTTGATTGTGATTAAAACTGCCGATCCATAGCTTTAAATGGCTTGGGAACGTAAGGTTGAGTTCTCATGTGTGTTTACACGTTTGATTCAAAGGCATTCTTTTAAAGGGATAGTTCACCCAAAAATGACAATATGGTGTACAGCTGTGTACAGTTCTTTGTTGATGAGAAGATTTTAATCAGCTTAGGTTTGTAAGCTATTTTGGGTCATGAGTGATCTTTAAGGAGTATTTTGTCCTTATAATGGTGACCCAAAATAACTTGGATATAAACATTCATTTAAATAACTTTTTGTTAAAGTGATCGCCCCCGAATGATCTGATTGACAAATGTAAATGTTTAGTTTTAACAAATTTTAAATAAACTGTAATAATTTCTTTATATATTAATTCTAAATATAAAGTGAAACTTGGCATGAGTGATTTAGTGATAGTGATGACAAAATATAACATAGTCTAAAAATGGCATACAACAGTGTGATGTCCTACAACCTGTCTTTATTTCATGTTTAGAAGAAAAAAGTATGTTTTTTTTCTTATTTTAATTGTAGTTTCTACTTTTGTAAAAATCTAATTTTTCCAGTTGTATTGCTTATATCATTCAGGTAAGCAGTGACTCCTCTCGATCTACTGACATCCATTATTGGATAGGTAACACTTGCTCCCAGGATGAGCAGGGGGCCGCAGCTATCTATGTGTCCCAGCTGGACGGCTATCTCGGTGGCTCCCCAGTTCAGTACCGTGAGGTCCAAGGAGCCGAATCTCCCAAATTCAAAAGCTACTTCAAAAATGGCCTCATGTATGTTAGACAATCACCTTGTTTTTGCACGATAAAGCCATTTTCATCATAACTGGACTAATATGTACCTCTGTAGTTATAAAAAAGGTGGGGTGGGATCGGGCTTCAAACATGTGGACACCAACGTGTATAACATTCTGCGACTGCTCCACGTCAAGGGGACCAAACATGTGACGGCCAGAGAGGTAAACTTCTGTGGCTAAATACTAAGAAAGAAATACTTTAAAGGTATTCTTCACTAAAAAAGGAAAATTGTTTCATTCTGTCATCACCCTGTCATTTCGAAACTAAATGTGCAGAACACAAAAGACGATATTTTGAAGAATGTTGGGAACTGGCACTTTCGTATAATAAAAGTGAATGGGTGCCACTGCTGGTGGTTACATTGGTGGGAACATTCTTCAAAGTATCTTCTTTAAGAAAGAAGGTCATGCAGGTTTAAAAAGACAAGAGGGAGAGTAAATGATGACACAATTACATTTTTGGGTGAAAAAAAGCTTTAAAGCAACCGAAGTGAATCGCACGTCTCTTCCACAGGTGGAGGTGTCCTGGAGCAGTTTTAATCAGGGGGATATATTCTTGCTGGACATAGGAAAAGCAATAATACAATGGAACGGCCCTCAAAGCAACAGACAAGAAAAATTAAAGGTACTATAGTAAGAAAGCATGTATAATGTATGGATAAACGTCACATGATACATCTCCTTTTCAGGCTGTGCTGATGGCTCAGGACATCAGGGACAGAGAACGCGGCGGCCGGGCTCAGATTGGTGTGGTTGAGGGTTCACAGGAAGAAGCCACACCTGAACTCATGAAGGTTATGGTGTCTGTTTTGGGTCAAAGATCTGGTCACCTGAAAGAGGCCATACCTGATGACAAACCAGATCAATACCAGACCTCCAACGTCAAACTGTACCAGTAAGGGACTGTTATCTCTCTGCTTATTTTAGATCTTTATTTCTTAATCTTTCCAATTATGTGGAGACGAATGAAATGTACAATTATGAACATTTCTGTAGTGTGTCTGATGCCAGCGGTAAGCTTGTTGTGCAGGAAGTGGCTGCCAGTCCACTGACCCAAGATCTGCTGCGCTCCTCTGTAAGACAAGTGGTTTTTTGTGACACTCTCGCAATATCATTTTTAATAGGACATAGCAGTGAGATCTTAATGTGGTTTTGACGTCTCTTACAGGATTGTTTTATATTAGATCAGGGTGGCAGTTCAGTAATGCTCTGGAAGGGGAAAAACGCATCAGAGGAAGAGAGACGGTCAGCTCTCAGTCGGGCAGTTGTAAGTTTTTGTGTGTGTGTTTAGTGTATTTATTAAAAGAATAAATTAAATGAGGTTCCCATGAAAAACTGAAAGTCACTCCTTGAAGCTGAGGGGTTCTTCATCCAAAAATGAAGTTCTGTCATCATTTATTCACCCTTATATTATTTAAAACCTGTGTAACAAAAAAAGATGTTTAAGTATTTTGGTGTCCATGCAACGTTGGTTAACATGATCAAATGTTGTTTAGTCACCAACATTCTTCAAAATAACTTCTTGGTTGTTTTGCATGAAGTAGAAACTCATACAGGTTTAAAAAGACATGAAGGTGGGTAAAAGGAATCGTAAAGGGTTTTAAATTAAAAAAATAGTTCCTCCCCCCTCTTAAGATCGTTTTCTAACCCTCTTGACATTTCAAACATGTGCGACTTTCTTTCTTTTGCAGAACACAAAAGAAGATAGTTTTAAGAAAGTTGAGAACTGGCACCCGTTCCCTTGCATTGGTTTTGTTTAAGTGAAGGGGAGCCACAGCTATACAGTTACCAATTTTCTTGTAAATATATCTTTTGTGTTCTGCATAAAGAAGAAGAGTAAACCAAAAATAATAGTTTTTTTCTCCTACAAAACACAAAAGAAGATATTTTGAAGAATGCTTGTAACTGGGTGCCCCAACTGTCCAATTGCCAACTCTTCGAAATATCTTCTCTTGTGTTCTGCAGAAAATACAAAGTCAAACAGGTATAAAATGACAGAAAGGTGATTTTTGATTTAAAGGTGAACTATACCTTTAATAAATGTGTATTTAGAGTAATGTTTGACATCTTTAAAACCTGCAACCTGTCTTTATTCAGGGCTTTATAAAAGCAAAGAACTACCCATCGAACACAAAGGTTGAGGTTATGAGCGAAGGTGGAGAGTCTGCCATGTTCAAACAACTCTTTAAATCCTGGAAAGAAACAGGCCAAACTCAAGGCCTGGGAAAGATTCATACTGTGGGCAAGATAGGTGATTCATTCATTCCTGACTCTGTCTATGAGAGTGTGTACACATGACATAAATTTCTTTATGTACACATTGTGATTTTGTATACACGTGTGTGCTGCAGCTAAAGTGGATCAGGTGAAGTTCGACGTCATGGAGCTTCACGCCCAGCCCAAGCTGGCGGCTCAGGAGCGGATGGTGGATGATGCGTCAGGTGAAGTTCAGGTATGATGCACACGCTCGTCATCCGTTTGATTCAGACTCTGACATCTCAAGTGTCTCTATCTTCTGTTTGATTTTTCAGATATGGAGGATTGAACAACTTGAGCTGAAGGAGGTCAGCCCGAAATCGTACGGACAGTTTTATGGAGGAGATTGTTACCTGGTGCTGTACACCTACACTAGAGCTAACAAACCCCATTATATCCTCTACATGTGGCAGGTGAGAAGACCCACTGAGTTTATAATAAAACATTAATAAAAACTCTAACTTATTAGTGTTTGATATGACATTGGCATTTTGAGGATTAAATTATTGAATCAATTTCCTAAATTTTCTCCTTTACCACAAAGAGCTATAAAGCCTGCAATCTCCTTTCATAATTTTTTATTTAAAGTTCTGGAAGTTTATCAAACACAAATGCATCATTCACATCACCTTTTGCAGGTTTGCATCTATTCATGTCTTTGAGTTTACTTTATATAGAATGTATTAGAGCACATCGCTTAATTTGCATTTGGTGTGACAACATCATAAATTTGCGTATGTTACAAAATATCCCAAATGTTACTGAACTTATTTTTTTGTTTCATTTTTTATTTGAAGGATTAAATACGAGAAAGAGTTCATATGTTTAAAACAATTGGATATTGATGTAATTAAATGTATGTTCTTATATATGAATGTCATATATGTTCATCAGGGCCGTCATGCCACAAAGGATGAAGTGACAGCCTGTGCGTATCAGGCCGTGAATCTGGATAACAAATACAGCGGATCCCCAACACAAGTCCGAGTGGTGATGGGAAAAGAGCCCAAACATTTCCTGGCCATCTTTAAAGGAAAACTCATCATCTATGAGGTGAGCATCTCTACTAAACATTCATTCAGAAATGTTCGTAAAACATTTGAACTTTTTACTGCTTTTTAATCTAAGGGTCAATAACTGTTTATCTCATTTTAAAATGATTTAAGTCATCTTTCTGTACTTCCGAAACTAGAAAGTTATGTTGTCATTACAATGCAAACATTTATCTGAAGTGTCCAAATCTGCCATATTGATGTTATTAGGGCGGAACCGGGCGACCAGGTGTGGCAAACCCTAACCCCGGTGCCAGGCTCTTTCAGGTCAAAGGGACACATGAAATGAACACTAAGGCGACAGAGGTCCCGGCCCGAGCCTCATCTCTGAACACCAATGATGTTTTTCTGCTCAAAACTGATTCAGTTGTTTACTTGTGGTATGGAAAGGCAAGTATTTCCAATCACACTGACCATTGAGTATTACAACCCTGAAAATGTTTGGTTGAATAGTAATGTGCATTATTGGGCATGCAGATTTTATGGGTTAATTTTTAAAAGGACAAGTCACATGGATTTTATATTCATTTATAGAACAACATGTTAAACAGACTTTTAGGGGTCTTACTTGTAGAAAAGACAGGTTGTCAAATCAGGAATAATTTGGAGACCATTGCAAAGACAATTTTCATTTTTCTCCAGAATTTACTATTTTATAGATATGTGTTTGGGTAAAATAAATTATACTGAAAACTTTTGACAACTTTTCACAGAAAAATATTGCTTCTATTTACATTTATTTGCAGAAAATTGAAATAAGAGAAACAGGTTTAAATAACAGAAAAGATCCTCTGTATTTATTCAGACCATAAATACCGCAAATAAAACTTTAATATTTACTTTTACTCAATACAACATTATATACTTACTTTTCTAGAAAAATATAAAAAATGATACTATGTGTCTTACCTGCTGTCACTTTTTCACATTACCATTGGATGACTTTATATCACTCATTAACATTTCATATAGTTTCTTATTTTTGGGTTTTTGTTGGTTTTGTGTTCTCAGGGTTGCAGTGGTGATGAAAGGGAGATGGGGAAAACCGTTGCGGATGTGCTGTCTCAGCAGGATAAACAGATAGTGATGGAAGGGCAGGAACCTGCTACTTTCTGGGTTGCTTTGGGGGGTAAAGGTCCATACGCCAGTGACAAGAGGTAAAGCCACCAAACAATCATGACATCATCACTTCATATTTTATCTCTATTGAATCATGCTGTCCTTTTCACCTTCAGACTGGAGAAAGAAGACCCGGTTCATTCTCCTCGCCTGTTTGAATGCTCCAACCAGACGGGTCGATTCCTCATGACCGAGGTGTCTGACTTTGCACAGGATGATCTGGATGAAGATGATGTCATGTTACTGGATACCTGGGAAGAGGTGGGATCATGGTTTCTGCTTCTGCATGTGGCTGTGGTGATGTGGTCCTGGTTATGCAAAGTTGTTATTTTTTTAAGTGTTATGTTACAGTACCCGAGGTTTTGTCCAATGACCTTTAAAGTACATGGCAACCTTTTTTCACTTCTGTAGATATTCCTTTGGATCGGCAACTCGTCCAACCAGTATGAGACACAGGAGGCGAACTCTTGTGCTGTGGAATATCTTCAAACCCACCCCGCGGGCCGAGACCTAGGGACACCCATTATCACTGTTAAACAGGGCAATGAACCCCTCACCTTCACTGGCTGGTTTAATGCATGGGATCCACATAAGTGGAGTGTGAGTTGCTTTAAATGTGCACTAGGAGGCACCATTTTAAAGCATTAAAATAATAACAGGCCTTTCATTGTATAATCGTTGTTTTTGATGAAAAATGTTTTTTTTTTTGCAAAATGTTCCATATTCAATTTTATGCACATGTCTATTTTAATGATTACCAATAGCCAAAACCTTAGAATGTGATCAATACAACCTCCATCACCTTGGCTATGCATAAGGAAAATTTATGTTCTTTTCAATAACAACAATATCTATACGATTAAAAAGAATTCTTACTCTATTTAAACTCTTCCTAGCTGTTGTAATGGAAGCTTCAAGTTTCAGCAAAGTTAAAGGCTTTATAAATTCTATTGCAGGGTGGTCTTTCATACGAGGACATAAAAAGCCAGCTGGGTGATGTTTCACAAATCACTGTGGTAAACATTCCCACCTATTGATTTACTTCTTGCCTTTATAAAACCAAAACATTGATCAGTATCATTTAATCCAATCTATAAATTCTGCTATAATGTATTCAAATGTCTGAGGAACTAACATCATGCCATTTTATGTAGACTGTTAACAACCTCGACCTGAATAAGAAGTCAGGAGCAGGTATGGGGGGCTATGCAGCTCCTGGAGGTCCTGGAAATATGAAATCCATTAACCAGCGCACACAGTCATCCAGTTCCAATGCACAGATAGAGTCTTCTGGTAAAGGAAAACCTGTCAGCTCTGATCAGCTAGTAAATAAAAACCCTAATCAACTTCCTCCCGGGGTGGACCCTGATAAAAGAGAGGTGGGTAACAACATAGACTATATATACTTGTACTTTGTACATTTGTCTAATACTTGAACTTAATTTTTTTTACATTTAATACAGAACTTGAAGACTTGTAAAAGTCCATTTCCAATTACAAATACTTAAGTAAAAGATGAAAACCCATACTAGATTTGAACTTGTGCCTAAGTATTAACTGGTTATAAAAGGCATTTATTAGTGAAGTTAAATTTGTTAGAAGTAAAACACTTATATAGCACTCATACTTTAAAATGTACTTAGAGTAAAAATACTTAAATACTTTCCACCTCTGGCTGTGATATCATATTATCAATTTGGTTTAATACATGTTTGGTACAGACATTACACAAACAGTTAAGTGCATTATCATATAAGGTGTCCTTATATGATAACGTATGGCGTTTCCTTACATTTAACATAATTGTTTTCCACACTGTGTTTATTTCAGGTCAATTTGACTGATACAGAATTTGAGAATCTCCTTGGATGCACACGGAATGATTTCCAGCGACTGCCCAAATGGCGTCAGAATGACCTTAAAAAGAAAGCAGGACTGTTTTAGGAATGATTTTACTTTGTTGATCTTTAAATCTGATTGTTGAACTTTTTTCAGATAATGTGGGGAGGATGGGAAACTGTCACTTACAAGTGAAGCCATGATTGGCCCTGGGTTTGCAATGTAAGGTTTATTTATTTAATAAAAATGATTTTTTTGTAAATATCTTTATATTTAAAATGCTTCAGTCCTAATGCAATTCTAAAATTTGTCATTGCTTTTGTTTTTAGAGTACTTTCAACATGTGTAAATTCTGTTAAGTATACTAATAAAAACACACTAGAACACTTTGAGATGTTTCATGAACAGTAAATAATAAAACCATAATAAAAAAGTTAAACACACTCAGAATCAGATGCTGTCACGTCATTTACAGTCAATACTCATCTGTGTACCAACATTAAACATTTTTATTAAATGAGTACATATGTAGCAACAATTCCTTGTACCAGAAATTAATAAAAATACATATAGTACAAAACACCTATATTTATAAAGCATATAGAGTATGTAAAATCATGTTTTTCGTTAACATTATACACATTGTAGTGCAACTCTCCTTCTCTGAGAAAAACTAGACATCCTAGAACTAAATAGTCAGGATAAGAACTAGAAGTTAAATTATATATCCATACATACACAAAATAAACATAAAAAAATAAGGAAATAACTTTAAAGTTGTGTGTCCATAGGCTGTGCCCTGAGATTAACTTTATATATGTTGTTGTATTCAGAACCAAGTATTAGACAGAAAATCCATAGTAAAGAAGAGACCAATACCTACTGTATACATCACATTATGTTCACCACCTATTTCAACATTTCACAGGAATGCGAGTGTTTACATTAAATCGCTTTAAAACTTTTAGAGTTAAAGTGAGAATATTTTCAACACTTATTTAAAATACTCTGTTGAATAATGTTCATGAGGCAGAGAGTAGTAGTAAAAATACTTTTAAAAAATTGGTTGTAGAGATAACCAATGTTAGGTGAAAAAGTATTTTACACTAAATAAATATATTTCACAATATTACAGTTCCGAAAAACACAAACTTATGCAAGCTTAATGCACTACTGTAACAGACAGTAACTTCTAGACTGACAAACATATATTTTTGTATTGTAACCTAAAAGGTGCTGGTAGGGAGGGATAGATTATTTGAACCATCCCAATGTGTTTGCTGAGATTACAGTTGTATAGCTGATTGTCCACAGCATTGAGTCTATGCAACATCTTGAATCATGATGTGTACAAAGAGTCCCGCTGAAGGAATGAGATCTCCTCGCTTAGTCAGCAGAGGCACATGACGATATCCTGACAAAAGAGGAATGTTAAAGAATTAAAACGAGTTAAAGGAATAGTGCAGCAAAACAAACAATTTTTTTTTATTTTTGGTTTTATATTAATTGTGATAGTTCAGCCAAAAATTCAAATTCTGTCATAAATGACTCACTCTTTAGTGAATCAAATCCCTTTCATCGTTTGAACACAGAGAATGATATTTGGGCAAAGGATTATAACCAAAGAGTTGGACCCCATTGTCAAACGTAGTGGAACAAATTTAAATGATAGCCAAAGGTGCCTGATGTCTTACATTCACTATCTTAATTTTAGATAGAATAATAAGATGATACAATTATAAAAAAAAAATTTCTATTAAATGGTGTCCAGGAACGGTTTGCTTGCCAGCATTCTTCCAAATATATTTTCCGTGTTCAACAGAACAAAGAGATTCATACAGTTTTGGGAAAACTCAAAGGTTATGCAGAATTTTTCTTTTTTTCTTTAAAATATCCCTTTAAAGACTTTTACACTAACCCAAACTCATGCTGGTGAAGGGGAGAGTGTACTGTCCAACAAAATCATTATGGGAAGAAGCGTCAAAGTCCTCCACCAAAAATCGCACCAAAGCCAGTTCGGGTACATAAATGAGGAACTTGAGTCTTGTATTCCACATAGGATTGAAACCTATGAAGAATAAGACAAATCTTATTGATTACATTTCTTTTGATTGCATTACCGCTGAATGACCGTGTTATCGAGTAACTTGCCATTGTTGTTAATATGATGCGTTTGTTGTATGGCATTGTCTGCTTGTATCCCGCAGACCTCCACTTTTACCAGAGGGTCCACGATGGATGATTGTTTGTCCTTATTGAGTTTAGGCAGCTGTTGGGCTGAGATGACCTAAACAGACACAAACTACAGTATAATATGGTATGCATTTAAGGATGTGCACATGGGCGAAAGATTTTTGGGTATGGAAAATGTTCAACTATACATTATAATAAGGGCTTTGCTTTTCCAACAGTTTGGTTGTTCTCACCATAATTTCCAGGGTCTTCTTCTGTAGCCAGGGCCCAACAGTTAGATTAACAGGGTCAAACCTGGAATCTGCTTTTCTCAGAAACTCTGGCTTTAGTTTATAACCACACCTGCCATTGGGTAAGAAGCAGCCCTGATTCAGATCCATTTCCTTACAGGGAGTCTGAAAGTTTAGAGCAACTAATAAAGAAATAAAAAGATTGTAAGTAAGAGCACATTGTGGACATTTCTGGTTCATTTTTGTGTGTGACAGAAGCTCTGAACCTATTTGGCAGCCGGCGTTCCACAATGGAACTGGATTGTAGTTCGATGAATCCGTTCTGGTGCCGGCTGGGTAGATTCGACTCAGTTTATCCATGTTGTGATGAATGTATGCTGTGGCTTTGAAATATTAAACAATACATAATTTTATAATAATTTCTGGCAACATTGTCTATATTCATAAAACTTCAAGATAGAAGTCTGCAACTAAACATCGGCAAAAAATAAAAGACAATCAAACAATGGATTACCCGAGTTCTCCGCCAGATTCACTGCTTTACCCTCCTTGAAAGAGGCCATTTCATAAAATTCTTGGTTGTCTCTTGAATGTGTGAAACTGTTAAAATGAACACTCTTGCAGTAGATGACCAGATCTGACAGCTCTTTAGCCAGCTTGATCTTTTTTGACTTTGACTAAAAATAACCAAAAAACAAATTACCGTCATACATTGTCTAAACACTTTGCAAGTATTTTCAGTGTATTCAAAAGTTCTAGTTCACTTAAAATTATAATTATGTTATCGTTTACTCACGCCATGTCCTTTCAAACCTGTATGACTATATGTCTTCTACAGTACACAGATGAAGATATTATGAAATATGTTCTGGCACCAATGCCCTTGCATTTTTTATATACAATATCAGTCAATGGGTGCCAGTGTTGTGCCAATTTTCTGACAAGAGACATAATTTAAATTTTTTTTCCGAGCTGTCACTTTAAGCTGTGTTTAGTGACTGGGTTTCTGAATATTTATGAGCAGAGGGAATTTGATCTTGTCTGATTTAAATCAGTTTTTTGTGGGAACGCCTAAGACAGCTGAGTGTGCCGATTTGAACTCAACCACATCAGCGTCAGCTTTGTTTATGCAAAAATACCAGCCACAAAATATAAATGTGTAAAGTTGTTGTGTAAAATTATATATTTGTAGATGACATTGTGATTGTTAAGATATTTATAGATACATATATGACTCTGCAGGTTACTTTGGTAACTACTTGTTTCTTGTGTCAAAGGACTGTTTGCATGTCTTAAAACATTTGAATTTAATTTGGCTTTATTTGCCTTGGTCCATGACTGTGCTTGTTTTTTTCAGTCTTCTCACCCCTTCTTTTTATTACTGTGGTACTATAACAGTTATAACAGCACAACAGAAAAACAGACACAAAGGAAGATATTTAGAAGAATGTTGGTAAACAAACATCAGTGGCAACCATTTACTTCTATTGTCTGAACATAAAACCAATGCAAGTGAATGGATTCCAAACATTCTTCAAAATATCTTCTTTTGTGTTCTGTGTAAGAATGAAAGCCATACACGTTTGAAATGAGTGAAGGTTGGTAAATGATGAGACACTTTTAAGTTTTGGGTGAACTTTCACTTTATGGTTTCTACTGCATTAACGGTGGGTATTTTTATGCCCACTGCTGAATGGTTAAAAGCTCATTTTGTTGATCTCTGAACGACTGCAGGCTTTTTAAACGCACCTGGTCTTTGAGTTTCTCTTCATTCTCTTTCAGTTCAGCAGATTCATCTTCCTCGGACACACAGTCCACGTCCTCAGTGCTGTTATTATTAAAAGCTGTATCTAATTTATTCAAACGCTTGCCTTTGATTAGGAAACGGCCCTTCAGTTCCTGCAAACAAAACATACATGAGATCCAAATCCATCTCTGTTGAAAGTTTTATTCTGTGGTTGTAAATTCCTCGGAGATCTAAATACAGCACAGAGAAATTATAGGTCAAGTTCAGAGCATCGTAACAAAAGGCTCGGAGTGATGATTCCTTCCTATTATTTCAGTACAGGATTTTTTCAAATGACTCTCATCCTGAGTCATCCCCTAGGGCCATTTATGAAAACTGGCAGAAGTTCTCAATAGGGTCCTAAACTCAGATTACAGTACAGCTGAAATATAACACAACGAATGAAAACATAAATTCACCCGTCACGCCCCAAAACAGATCCAGCTGCTTGAATTCCAAACATGCCTGCAGGACAAGCTCGTATACTTTGTTGTTTAGAACTGTGTCATAATACCCAAGCCCGTCCCCCTAACCACAGCAGTCTCTCGAGTGCAGAACCAGTTAAGACTTGTGCCATCCTTGATTTTCTAAACTGTAGCCGGATTGAAATGTTTCAGCTTAAAGATGTTATAAACCGATGTTATGCAATGCAATCTGTCCGCTAACATTAAACATTATTGTAGTAAAAGATCACCACCTCATTCTTGAAACTTGATCTGAATCTATGGATACAGCAATAAACAGGATGTGAACGGGAATGATGAGGAAGTCATTTGGGGTAAGATGAAGGGCAGGGGGAACAACAGCTTTAAAACATTTAATCTGGCTTGTACTTAGTCATGTATCTGCTGAGTGCTGTCCCGTCATCCAGCAGCATCTTTAATACTGTCCATATGTGACTCTTTATTTAGCAGAATGCACATATACATATTCATTCTTTGTTAATAAATGCAAGGGACAAACTAACCTCAGGTCCTGGAAATGTAGTGGCCATGTTTCTTCCCAGGGGCTGAGTGAGCAGAGCGTTGCCCAGGAGGTTGGTTAAGTACCAGGCCATGGTTTTCTGCTGGTCTAGGCTGCAGTGGTTTTCAAGAGACAGGATAACTGGGTACGGCGAAGACTAGTGTTAAAGAGACAACAAGAAATTAAGGTCCATTACACTTCAGCTATGACATCGTACAATGACATCGTACCAACTCTGAAATTTAAAAGATAAGAAATACTTGACGTTCTTTTTCATTAAATAACATTTTAAGTCCATTAAGGTAATGGTACAGTATATTATCGATTGTTTAAGTGGTAGTTCAACCCAAAATAAAAAATCATGAATTATCCCAAAGTTTTTTCAAACCTGCATACAATTTTTTGTTCAGGTGAGATACAAAAATATGTATTTTGATATATGAGGACCATTGACTAGCTTAGTAAAAAAGCAATCATGTCATGTTTTGTTCTGTTGAACACAAAAGAAGATATTTTGAAGAATTTAGTTCCCTGGAAATCTCAGTGGCTAACATTCTTCTAAATATCTGTCTTTGTGTCCAACCGAGCAAACAAATGCATAAAGGTATAGAACAACTTCAGGATAATTGATAAAATATTTTTACGCTAACTATTCCTAAAAGAAATGAAACAGAATGATCTCACAAAACGGTCTTCATAAAACATTTCACCTACTTTGAAAGCATATTCTTTGATGGCCTTGATAACATCCTTGAAGAGCACTTTGGATGTGAGGGTGTGTCCGTGGTAGATGACCGGCTCCCCGTTTGGACCATCCCAACAATCCAACTCTACACAACGACAGCCCTTTAACAGCGCTCTACAATACAATACAAAACAATCAGCTTACCCATAATTAATGTGCATAAATTTGGATTCAACTTCGGCTGACGTTGCTGAGACATTTTTAGTATAGACAAAAGGTAATAGATATTTTCTGCAATGCTTCAAATAATGCCAGGCCCTCATTCTGAATAAGACATGTTCATACTTGATATACGCCTCTGTGCTGCTAGGTCCTCTCAGCTGATCCTCCAACAGATAGGTGTTATGAGAGGAAGAAATAAAATAATGATTGAGTGGCTGTCCCATGTCTTGATACACATCATTATGGTCGGGCTTTAAGATGCTGCCCTCCTCATGGTTGAAATACATCAGAAAGCCATCTTTAGTCATCATCTTCATCTGTTTGGCTGGGAAAATTCAAAGACATGTTATTCAATTAAAGAACAGAACCTTCAATTTCATTTCATTTGTAAGTTTACGTTATCGAGTCAAGTTCCATTACCTGTCTCATCCACCTCGTATTTCTCAATGATCTTATGGGCGTAATCCAAGTCCACTGGCTCTTTCTGTTCCTCCTGGAGGAAGTTAAGCAGGTCGTCCGAGCTCATCTGCTCTTTATCATGAGTGTACTTTTTAAAAATCACGTCAATTTCCTCCCGGCGTGTAAGCAATTCGTAGAAATACCTAATCTCTGAGCCTTCCAGAGTGTTTGAATGTGATGCATCACATTTCTGAAAAAATTGACAACAGAATGTCCTGGCATGAATATCTGGATACAAAACATATGATCTATAATTCTGAAGCATTGTTAAAGTCTTCCCATGCTAAACAGGTTTAGTCTCTTACCCTAAAGATCTCTTCGGCGTAATTGTCGTCCACCTCCAAATTGATCTGTCGCATGAAGTGCTTTACCTCCTTAAGCGTCATTTTGTTGTCACCATTTTTGTCTGCTTTGCGCATACAGGCATAGATCCAGCTTTTATGTGATGTAAGGATTAAACATCAAACCTTGAAAATGTGATTCATGTACACTCCTGGTCGAAAGTCTTTAGTGAAATATTTTCCATTACTTTAAAAATCTTTTGATGGGAATGACTCTAATCAACACAAATATAATTTAGCAAACATACATGCTTTGTATGTGACTTACATTTTTTTAAATTAAATATTCACCAAAAATTGAAAGAACAGTCAATAGGAGCACAGCAGAGACAGGGAAGCATTTAAAAGACAATAAAAAAAAACATCTCAGACGTTAAGGACCGGCTTGATGAAATGACAAGAAAACATTTCTGCAAATTCTAGACAAAAAGTGACTATACTGAAGATGATGTAATATAAAATGTTTTATATTTTTCCAGTTCTTTAGATGCATAATATGAGGGTCTCGTCTGTGCTACCTTGTTGACCTTGACATTGATTCATGTTTGCCCCCTTGTTTATAATCAAGGACACTAATCATAAACCACACCCACCTTATCTGGTACTACGACATTTCATTAATTCCTTGCCTTGCCTTCTTCCACATAAGCCCTTTTGTTTCCATTGTCTATTGTCAGTCTGTGTTACTTGTAACTGTGTTCATGTCATGCTTTGTTCTCACCTTGAGTCATGGGTTATCCCTTCTTGTTTCATTTATTAAACTTTTAAACTGCACTTGGATTCTCCTCTCTTTATTTGAAGCCGTACCTATACATTGCTATAGTTCCCTTTCTTAATTCATAAGTTTAATATATATATATATATCAGACCCATATCTGGCAACAACACTTGCTAAATCATATATACTATATATATATACATATATACTATTTATCAGCTGATATAAGTGCTTTAAATGATTTCTTAAAACTACAATCAAGATCATACTCTTGTAGCAGATCAAGGATACTGTTCGCTGTTCTGTTGGCGGTTGAGGTTACGCATGCTGCTCAAGACCTTTTCCAGACCTCTGACCCACTGCTTGGCCTCGTCTTTGGATGAAGCGATCAAGTCCAGGCTCTTGCGTCGACCTCTGAAAATGACCGAGAGGCAGCGTTCCTCCATAGATGGCTCTGTGTACTTCTTAAGCCCTTCAGTCTGCCGACCGTGCCGCACAGTGTCTACGTCTTCAAGGCTGACTGAAGATAAGGGAAGGTAATATTAGTTTTTTGTCTTTCACAAATAAAATTTCGAGTCTTTTAATTTTCTGCTTTGACACAATGATTAAATGGAAGGTTTCAGGTCTACAGCATTAACAGAAGGGTGTTCAAAGTGGGATGACAAGATACTTCAAATTAGGTAAATATGACTTTTACTTAAATGCCTTAAAGCCTTAAAAAAGGTCTTCCACAGCCATGCAAGCAGTAGTGACATTTACATATACTGGTACTTCAAAGCTGTATTTAAAAACAAAAGTGATAGTTTCCCAAAAATGAAATTGTAATTTCAAGCCAGAATGACTTTCTTTCTTTTATAGAAAACAAAAGAAGATATATTGAAGAATGTTGGTCATACCATAGAAGTAAAAGGGGTACACTTACAGTACATTCTTCAATCGTAATTTATTGTAAGGTATGCATATAACATGCTCAAACCTGAAATCTGGTTAAATGGAAGACCGAAAAGAATTTCCATTTTTGTGTAAAACAGGACAATCTAGTTATCCGGAACTGGTTAAGGAGCTATGTGGAATAACAGCACACCAAAATCAAATACACCACATACAGGGTTTTCCAACAGAGAAGTGAGAGTTTAGGATTCTCCCGTATAATGTGTTGATAAACCCTATGAAACATTTAAACACAATGAATGGCATTAGGTTGGGTTGTGTGTACTCTGCTGACTGGGGATGAGCAGACTACAGAAACCCATGGCTAGGGAGAGCCTACCGGTTCAGACCTGGCAGTGCCCACAAAACATAATGTTGGAGAACTTATTGTATAAAGCTTGATCTTTACAGATCCAGTAACATTGATAATGAATGTTTTTATGCACTTTTGCTCACCGTTGTCTTCCATAGTCTGTTGTCCTACTGTAGGAATCAATGGTAGCCAAAATGATTTGGATACAAAATAAGCACAACAAACAAATATATGCCAGTTTGTAACAGGGTGAAGGTGAGTTCATTATGGTGATCGAATGTTCATTTTGTTTGACCTATTCCACTTATGGATTAGAGAAAGGGTTGAGAACAACTGTTGGCTTTATAACGTTTTTGAATATGAGTTTCTTCTTGTGTTCAGCAACCGGGTCTTATTGTCAGTTCACACTTTCAATTCCAAAACCTTCCTGTCACCAAACCACATCCTGTAGAAGAGCAGTATAGATGCCATTATACACAATATATCTAGCCATTAGTCCTACACTATAGTATCATGTCAATCACTGTTAAAAGACTATACGCTTTATAGTTAAGAACAAAACAAAATGAGTGTTGATGTATATTGTACTGCACAGTACTATTCTTCACTTTATATCTGCTTAGGATCTTACTGTACTGTACCTTCTAGATAGATGCAGCCACTTATTTACACTAGCATTGCTCAAAACCCCTGTGACTTTCATCTACAAAGCACAAAGGAAGATATTTTGAAGAATGATGCCACCAAACAATGCTGGCCCTTATTGACCTCTCCTGTAAGGACTCAAAACACCTCAAAGATTTAAATAGCTTCTTCGTGTTTCACAGATGGAAAGCGTCATGTGATCGTTGTCCTTTGTATGTCCAAACTCCTAAATTTTCAGTAACTAGAATACTGTACTTGTTTTATGAAGTTACGATGATTTTTGCAAGGTTTCAGAGAAGCACCAATGACAAGAGTGTGAGTCAATGATATAAGAAATGTTATTTTTGAGTTGGAGGCTTTTGGTTAAATGTTTAAAAAAAACTGTCAGAAGTCTCTGTGTCATGGCCATTGCATCATTGCCAGATTGTTGACACTGGGTGTGAGTCGAATCTGGACTTTTCTTTGATAAACACAATCTGTCACGTTTCCTCAGCTTTCTCCTGGCCCTCAAAGCCATTTAAAGTTGTGATAAACGTGGCCCCATCACTTTAAGATAATAAAGACCTGACTTCCTGAAATGTAAAAATAAACCCTTTAACCCTTTATTCTCTTTTTTTCCAAGCATTTGGAATCTAAATCATCTTGTAATTTTTAACCACACATATAAACCCAAGGAGGCACATTTTCCAACTTTTCTGACATCATATATGAAATCATTGTTATGAGAACATGATGTGAGACTCTGATGTAATACTCAGCCCTAGCCAAATGTAATATAATGCAAATCAAACTCCCCCAGAAGGCTCTCTCAGTCAGATCTAGTGTTTTCTCCTGAAATTTGTTTGCTATGGTCCATTCGTGATTTCCATGAGGTCTGGGATATTTTCCCTTCACACACAGGCAAAAGATTAGACAGCTGGCAGGCAGCAGATAAAGAGGTCTGATCTGTGGCCTTTAACCGGCAGGAACCCGCCATTCAGAACGCTCAGGATGACATGTGGGAAAAAGATTTGACGATGACAAAAAAGTCGCTTTGCCCCTGTCAATACATTAGTTTGCTTCCCACCCAAGACTCAGTCCGAAATGTCTTTAAATATTGTTTTGGAGGGCCTTGAAGGGCAAAACAGCTGCTTGAGATCCAAAAAAAAAAGTTAGCTGGAGAGCCCTTTGAAATGAAGTTGCGTAAGGCTTTATGATGTCAGCAAAACAAGACATGACAAAACATTTATCAGGAAGGCATTTATCTATGATGCAAGCTGGATGCATTGTATCGCGCAACAGATGGCTTCTTAAGGGCAGTCAGTGCCAAAAATATGCCATCATTTATGATTTTTGAGTTTAAAGAAGAAATATCACATGGCGTTTCTATCACTTTTATGTTATGCCTCCATTTAAACACATGGACCAGGTTGAACATGAAACTCAACATGTTTAAAAGTCTAAAGCACACCTTAGACCTGAAACAGCGTGATACTCAACCTTTAATGTATGGAATGTCCCCTAGGGTGCTACTCACATATTTTGTGATTCCTGAACCTTTTGTCAGACTGCTGCCACACAGTTTTGCAATCCTCTCTGAGTTGAAAGAAGCGGGTCTTCTTCCATTTGTTGGACTTCACCTTTAACAGGTCTCCACCCCTCATCAAAAACCTCAGGTCTGCGTCTCCCTCCAGCCCTAAAGGTGAAGAACGCATCAGGTTTGAATGGGTTTCACAAAGATCATAAATGCATAGAAGTTGTTGACATTAATCACATTTAGGTATCTTAACCAGTGATTCCATTTTCCCGGGAAACTCCAAATACCGCCCATGACATAAATCTTTAAATGGCTTCAAAGTATAACAACAATGCACTTGTCTACGTGCATCACTGAACACAAAAGCAAAATGTTATTTACATTTACACAGATATGCCTTTCATGGTCAAAACCTGCTGGGTGAGCTATGTGTATGGT
Source organism: Triplophysa yarkandensis (assembly GCA_033220385.1). Taxonomy (NCBI): domain Eukaryota; kingdom Metazoa; phylum Chordata; class Actinopteri; order Cypriniformes; family Nemacheilidae; genus Triplophysa; species Triplophysa yarkandensis. The sequence goes on along the minus strand of CM065676.1, from coordinate 8,235,010 downwards.
AAGGTTAATAAAATAGGCATTGTTAAGGTGACATTAATAATAGAAGATCACATGTACAAATAAAGGTGTAGTTTTGTTTACCCCAATTCTTAAAAATCTCATTTAAAGGTACCTGTAGCTCTAGGTCAAGCGCGAGACTTCTTTAATGCATGTACAACACTGATGTCTTCATTTCTATCCAAGGGAATTGCTCTGGCTTTCTTACCGTTTAAATTAAAGGAGTTGAACTAAAAAGCGGAGCATGGTTTGTTTAAACCACAAACCCGCAATGTTGATAAGAGCTTAAACGTGATTTGCATTCCCAATAGAGATGATGATAGTGTGAACAAATCAGGGTCTACAGTCTTTACACCTAAAGATTCAAATCCAACACGTTATAGAGAGAGTTACATACTGAAACTTAAAGCAATAGTAGAAAATGATGTCCATATTTACTGATCCTATTTCTTCTGCAAAACACAAAAAAGATGTTTGAAGAAGGTTTGGAACTGGCACCCATTCACTTGCTTTTGTGTGTTTCTATACAAAAGACGTGATGAGTCCTACTAGTGTTATAAAGGTTCTTTTGTGTTTAAAAAAGAAAGTCATGAAGGTTTCCAATGACAAGAGGATGATTGCAGATGAGAACAGAATTTGCAGTTTTGGGTGAACTTTTACTTTAATGTAGGGGGAACTTTTGCTTTAATAAATATATTATCAGTATAACTCTCAGTTTAAAAAAATGAATGCGTTATTACTGTTATTAAAAGCAGGAACAAAATTGCATTATGTGGGTGGTGCACAAGGTCAAATTGGTGTTGCAATAAAAGTTTTTTCCATATAATTTATACTACTTTAAAAATCTGTTTGCTGAACGCCAGAAGAGACAAAAGTACAAATATACATTTTGATATTAAAACCATAAACAATCATCCTGGTTGAACAGGGTTGGTATAGTTAGAGGAACTGTGAATATCTCCAGCTTCTGAGGCCCAGCGTGAGGGCATCACCACAAACATTAAGGACAGTTCTTCCCCAAACTCTTACGAAAAGAGCTGTTCATGACACTTTGACATACACATCCAGAAGACAGAAAATTGTAAACCATCATTTTTGATTTCTGAATGCTTGTGCATCCTAAAAAGTATTCTGAAAGTATTTATGAGCTTAGAAAGTTGTGTATTGTAGGTCTTTACTTTTTTGGCCTGAAAAGAAATAAATCAACTTTACTAAAGTGAACACTGTGGGTCTCACACTCGTGTGACTTCATTAGCAATGTAAGAGAGGTTTTTGAAATTTAGGAAAATAAGGGATTTAGGCTACTTAACATTCAAAGCACATTGCACAAGCCTTCAGCATGCCCAACACTTGTTTAGAAGCAGTTTGGCAGCTTCTCATGAGTTTTTTTGTATATTATCACTAGAGATCACGGAAAAATATCAGGCATGATTTGCGGCGTCAAAGTTGATTTCAGATATTCCCATATACATTCAGCAAGAGTCACCAAAGTATTATAATACATTACTTTAGGTGTGATGAGGCGTAGGTGCCAGATCGAGTTTGTGCTTTTGGCATTAATACTTATCTCTTTTCAAAAAAATCAAGGCCCATTAAGGTAATAATTCAACCCTAATAAACCTTCAGGAAGCAAAATGACCTTAACCCCAAGAAGGTTATACCCAATTGCTTGAAAATCCTTCATTTCCGTCCATATTCTCCATCATAATAAAGCTGTCAAAAGCAACGCCTTTCTATTGAAATACATTGCACCATAATGTGAACTTTAGGAATGTTTGACATTTTTGTGATTGAGGTTGACTGCCCTTCATCACACCCCACAGCGTTGTAAACAGGAGAGCAGCTCGGACATTTTTTGGGGTCAGCCACGCATCACAAGTATGACACAAGTCACAAATGCTTGCAATTGGGGATGAGCGATATATCTGCAGCCTTCTCGATATTGGCTTATGAAGGCTATTTCTAGTTTTATCTAGTTTATAAAATCAGATGGATATCTTTAGGCCAAAAAATTAGGAATTATGTCAGCTGTCTTCTTATGCTTGCGACTGGACACTGGGGAATTAATCGTCACTTGCTTTATTTTATGTTTTATTTTTTGTCAAGCGATAGATTTCATGCGAAAAAAATATTGGCCATAGAGATGTACAGTAACTATACGTCAGAGATCAATTACAATTTTCTGAAGTTTTGAAATAAAATCAGTTGTTCACTAAATGTGTTTGGCTTTGCTTCATGCTTGGAAGAAAATTATCGGCATTTACATCGGCCTACAAATAAAAAAAAGTTATTGGTTATCGGCAGAAATTCCCACAACGGTGCATACCCATTTGTGGGTACACCATCCGTGAGTAGGTTTACTCTAATCTGGAATGCCCTGGCATGGCACAGAAAATGTGGCACCTTTTCCATGCCAACCAAGATCCAATCCAATAACAGATGACAAGAGTTTATGACATGACTCCCTTTATTACACTTTTAAAGAATCATGAAAACCACACAATTCTCTCCCCAACCCTCTTGCTGAAATGATAATAAAACTTAATAAAACTCATAAAACTTGGATGATTCATCTTCATTTCAAACATAAGAAAGAAAGAAATCTGGGTTTTGTTTGCAGTGTTCTGATATACACATGGACACATTTATGAAAGCATGTATCAATCTATACATTATATAATATGTGATCATTGTGCACATATTAAATATTATATCCATTTAATTTCTAATACACAAAGTTACACAATGTTAGCCATCAGATTTATAAAGTAAACACACAATCATCACAGCCTAACTTACAGATGTGACACTTAGTAACATTGTAACAAACATCAAAGTCGAAACTTGATATTATTATAAAAGTTTTGTGATGCAAAGCTTTAGATTACTGCCAGAGTGACGTCACACAACACATGTTTTGGAATGTGATCCAGTTTGAATAAAGTTCTAAAGTAACAATGTATCTTGGCACTTCTGGTTGCCATGGTAAACGTCTAGAATGAATATAGGGCTTAATATTGAATGGACAATAATAAAGTGTAGACCACCAGACAGAAGCGGACACCCACCTAACAGTTTCCCGTTCTCTTGTGCCACAATCCTGCAGTTTTCCCGGTAAATAAACTCCTCGGACACCGTCCGAAGGGAAGATTTCCCTAAACATGACATGGTCGCATTCTTCAAGGGAACTCTGTAGTCTGCTCACTTTGCCAAGAAAAGCAACACTAAAACATGACGTTTGCAAACTTTCTGTGGGCGAGCTCTGATTGGTCCCGGAAATATTGCGAGTATTTGATTGGATGGATCTCAAATACTGTAATTTTTATGTATTTTTATTTTATTCATATCTATAATATATTTTTATAATATCATCATTTATTTTTTATTATATCTATAATATATTTTTATTTTATATATATAATATATTTTTTATAATATCTATAATATATTTTTATTATATATATAATATATTTTTTATAATATCTATAATATATTTTTATAATATCTATAATATATTTTTATAATATCTATAATATATTTTTATAATATATATAATATATTTTTATAATATCTATAATATATTTTTATAATATCTATAATATATTTTTTTGATATATATAATATATTTTTATAATATCTATAATATATTTTTACAATATATATAATATATTTTATAATATCTATAATATATTTTTATAATATCTATAATATATTTTTGTAATATCTTAAATATTATATGTTAAATATTATTGACTCAACGACCTATTGTTATTTAAAGTATTTTTTCTTGTTTTGTTTTTGGATGGTAATTATAAGGAAAATTGCTGGTTTTAATCTTTTTAATATATTTTGAGTTTATAAACAGACTTGTTTTATATGTTTTGTGTTTTGTATGTTTTTCATTTGCTTTAATGTAAATCCCAGAATAAAACACAAGAGTTGAAAGATGGGCTTAGGCTCACTGGTTTGATTGAATAGGAAATATAATAATTATATAATAACAACAACCACCACAAAAATAACACTAATAGCAATCGTAATAATAATAATAACAATCACAATAATAATAATAACAATAATAAAAAAAACATAATAATAGTAACAACAACAACAACAACAACAACAACAACAACAACAACAACAACAACAACAACAACAACAATAATAATAATAATAATAAGAAACATCATTATCATCATCGTCATCATCATCATCATCATCATCATCATCATCATCATCATCATCATCATCATGATAGCGATAATATTAATAATGTAATAATAATAATAATAATAATAATAGTGATAATAATAATAATAACATTAACTCTTCTATTCAGAAACACTTGACTACATACAAACTATTTAGCAGTCTGTCTAAATATGCTTGACTTTTTTATAAATTTTTTAAAGTTGGCTTTAACTTGTCTTCACATGAAATGACATCCAAACCAACATATTTTTGAAGATTAAGTATCACCTTATCCTGTTCTTGGTTTTTAGGTTGTTTTTTTGTTGTTTTGTTTGATGTGAACAATACTAGTTATATGTACTTACATATGGCATTAATATTGTAAAAAGAAAACAAGTTTATCAAATCAAACTTTTAATGATGGAGTTTGAGGTGTGGGGCGGGGCGCCCCCTTCTGGCCAAAGTCTAAGGTGTGAATTATTTGCATGCTGACCCTGATTTTGGCATCTCACCACTAGTCCACAAAAAGCAAATCTAGACCACTTCATATAAAATATGTGAAGTAGTTTGCAACAGTAAAATACTATTGAACAAAGCAAGGAAATCTCAATAACCCTGATGTCATAATTTTAATGTTCAAATAGGTGGTAAATGTTTTACTTGTAAGAATAAAACCCTTATGAACCTGAAAAGCCCTTTAAACTATACCACTGCATTCAGATCAGTGTATAGGTACATACAAAATTAGATGAAAGTGAGCCTTTTATGGTGAAAATGCTCTATAACTCCACTTATAACAATAGCACAGGGTGTGCAACAGTAAACACCATTATAATGAAGCAAGAAGAACAGGTCCCAAAACTTTGAAAGATTTTTAAACCAATGAAATGACATAAAATATATAGCACTGAAACACATACTATTGTTGTATTAAATGTAAATGTATAACAAATATGTGCTTTCAAAGCACAATAATTGGTCCATTACAAAAATAATGCTGACAGTACAAATCAAATATTTTCACTTGTTACCCATCACATTACAAACATAAGCTCACCTAATTTCCTGGGACTCCAGTTGGATTCCATGGTTCTTGGTTACTTTTTAAACTAAATTGCAGGTTAATAATTCAAGTCAAATATGTAGTTTATCGTCCACAGCCGTCCAGATGCTGTCTCATTGGAGTAAACCCAGTGTTACAGTCTGTCCACAGACTGAAACGCCTCTCTTGGTGAATGGAGAAGTCACCACACCCACAACAACAACAACACCGGTCTTTCAAGTCTGAGTTCTCAGTTCACCATGGCCTTAAATGTTTCTTTCCACCCACTATGTTTCATTCAGTTTCACCAATAAATGTTCTCTATGTATTATAGGGACGGGATGATGTTTACAGTTCCTGCACTATGAGAAATGGACAGAATGTGTAACTGGGGCAACTTAGAATTTTGGGAATAATGTTCCCATATAATGATCCATCGTGTATGTTATATTCATTCAAAAAGTTGCATACATGAGCTTGTGCGGACTATAATTGTGTGTTAAAATGGTAAAGTAATCGTTGTGTGTAAATATGTTGTCGCAATACCTTCGCCTACAGTAAATTATATAACTCTTAACAATGCAGACCACAGTGAGACCCCAGAGAACCCCATAGGCCTTGGAAGGGATGAAGATATTAGTTGCGTGCAAGTAAATTAAGCCTGGGTTCAGTGTATTTTTATTGTTTTCTCTTGAGATAATGGTGAGTTTAACAACATTTTTTGCTATGACGGAATTTTTCTAATGTTCTTGCCAGGCAGCTCTTGGCACACCCTTTGTCTGACAACCCATACCAGAACTAAAGGTATGTTGAAGGTGTGCGTCCTGCGATTGTTTCGAGGAGTAGCTAGAAAAGAATTCATGTGACGTTGTGTTGTCCACAGTAATCTAGCACACGTCCCATCTCAAAATACAGAGAAGAAGCTATATTCATACAGCATTAGTTAACCAATTGTACATTTTCTAGGTACCCCAGAAATGCATGAAGCTGGTATTGAAGATGAAACATACTTATATGTACATATACACACATGTATATACTATATTGCCAAAAGTATTCGCTCACCCATCCAAATGTTCAAAATCAGGTGTTTCAACTCTCACTTTGAATACTTCCAGACATTTTGGACAAATCAATGCACCAAACTTTGCGGGAACAGTTTGGATCTGAACCCTTCCTCTATCAACATAACATCAGTGCACAAAGAAAGGTCCATAAAGACATGGATGACAGAGTCTGGTGTGGATGAACTGGACTGGCCTGACCTCAAACACCTTTGGGATGAATAAGAGCGGAGACTGAGAGTCAGGCCTTCTCATCCGACATATGTGACCTCACAAATGTGTTTCTAGAAGAATGGTGAAAAAATCCCATAATCACGCTCCTAAACCTTGTGGACGGCCTTCCCAGATGAGTTGAGTCTGATATAAAGGGTGGACCGACATCACATTGACCCCTATGGATTAGGAATGTGAAGTCACTTATGGTCATATGCGAGTCAATGCAGATGAGCGAGTACTTTTAGCAACATAGTGTATGTATTAATTCATTTATTAATTAATCAATTAACCAATTAATTAATTAATAATAATAATGCATTTATTTATTCATTATGAAACAATACATTACCATCAAATTGTCTTTCAAATCATATTTTACATATGATTAACATAAAAAACTCATAACATGGCCTAGATCCTCGTCATGTAAATCTCAGTTGACACGTGGACGCGCCTAGTTACCATGGCAACGACGCGTACACAAACATGGCGGCCGCTCTAAAACCTGCTGTCAGTTTATGCTGACATCAGATCAGTCTCGTATGTCTCCGGTCTGAGACTTTTGCATTAAACGACTCCATGAACTGGTTTTGAAACGCTTCCTGCGCGTTAGCCTTCATTAAAAGAATTGAGCTGCATTTAATACACACTTTATCACACTTCCACGTCCAAACAATGGACGATGACGCAGAACCGGAAGCGTGTGGGTGGTCTGAGCCCCCCATGAGTCGACATAAACCTGCATCAGAAACATCTCAGGTAGGGGAATGACGTCATGGGGACCTAAACACCTCACATTTATGTGTATGAAACATCCCAAATGTGCAAGATGTGATTTAGAACATGTATATGAGCTATAGGAGAAATCAACAGCATATAAAATACCAACTACAATGTTGCTTTTTAATCATTGTGGATCATTGATGGGCTTTTGTGTTTACAGGACATTTCTCATATACTGGCGGATGTATTTAAACACCTTTACACCACAGAGGTGATCGGGAAGGACACTGTTTCTAACCTCAAGAAATCACGCAGAAGAGATGACAGCTTCTATGACAAATATGTGGAGGAGTTACAACAGGTGTCTTTTCTTGGGAAAAGAATCCAAATGTGTTGTATGGTAACCACATCACTGTATGCTTTGATTTCAATGTCATGTTCAGGTTCATTGCGAGTACAACCGACGGATTGAAGAGGCTCAAATGCTGGAGTCACATATCATACAGGCCCGTGAGCAAGCCTATGCGAAAGAGATGCACGCTCGAGCGAAAATAATAGAGGAATTCGGTGAGACCTACTATGAGTTGGGCCTACCCGCAGGTATATTTTAAAACTTTAGTTCTGTTATACTTCAAAAACAAACGTTAGATGTTGATGGGCTTTAATCTCTCCAAAGCTGAATCCCCCTTCAAGTGGTGTGTTGACAGTGAACTTCTCAGAAAGCATAATTTGATTTCCCCACTTGATTATGTAACAGAACACGCCCCGGTTGTAAAAATCCCACAAGGTAATATTCCAGAGAAAGAGCACAAATGCTGAGACAATAAGTGTGCATTTCAAAATGCTGTCATGCTTAACATTGTTCGCAGGGAAGTCCACGCCTGGCTTTTTACAGCCAACTGTGTCCTATAACATGCATGTCAGAACTGAGACGTTAGACTGTGATTCTGCGCTCCCACCAACCGGACGTACAGCCCAGAATCTGTTGGATGAATCTGAAGAGACACTCACTTTACCTTCCTCCGTGGAGGTCAGATCTGTCAACTGTGCTTCCTCTGAGGTGTGGACTTACACATTGTTCATGTAGCAATAAAATAATGTTTTAAAGATATAGTTCACCCCTAAAGGAAGAATCTATTATAATTTATCCACATTCTTAAATTGTATGGAGTTGGAACCAATGCAAGGGAATATGTGTGGGTTATCGACTTTTTTTCAAAATATCTTATTGTTTGTTCTATGGGAAAAAGTCATACTGGTTTAATTTTTGGGTACTACCGCTTTGAAAGGGAGTAACACATTTTTTATTATAACAGAGGCACTTAAAAAATGATCATCAATTCCTATGCAAAAAAAATATTTAATTAAAAGTTTTATGTTTTTTATCTCAAAAGTTAGGTCACGTACGTAAGGTATTGCAGAAAAAAGGACAGAGTGGGGCAGAACAAAAGACTGCCCTACAGAAGTACAAAAAGCAACGTGAGTTCCTGCGCAATCCACGTTTTCTGCTTCCAAATGCCCAGCGTGGGGGAAAGTCCCTCATCATGCCTGGGGAGAAGCTGGAGGATAGGGCGAAGGACAAAATAAACAATGACAGTGTGAGGTAGGCTATTGCGTATATTTAAAACACAGATGCATTAAAATCATTTAAATGTTTTAATCTGCTTGGCATATTTTCTTTACTCCTGTCTCATGTTAGTGCCTCTTGTTAAATTATCATGTGTTTACACATCTAAGTGTTTAATAAAATATCATTTTCCATTTTTCCAAGAATTTAATTTAAATGAAATCCCCAAAGCCTTGTCCTTTGTTATCTTGGTGTTTACATTTCAGACAGCTTTATTAAACCATTAATGCCACAATATTTGTGCAGCTTAGGTGTGGAAATATGATACACATGAAAACTCCAGATAAAGATCATGTTGTTATAACACAAGGCATTGTATTATATATTTGTGATATAACAATCCAGCCGTGCTCAACTGATCAAAAAGTCATGACGTACAATTATGTTTTAGTCTCAAAAATCATTTCAGCATGACAGGTACTGTAATTAAAAGAGAACTGAATTATATCATTACATTATTCCCTTATTCACTTCAACTTCAATGATACCACTTCAATTTCACAGATTCAAGTAGAATGTTATGTCTGTACAACTCAGAATTGCTTGCATACCATTGTTCTTTCGTTCTTAAATCTTAAACATTCATGCATTTCGATATCAAAACTTTAAACATTTTTTTTCAATATTTCAGCATCAGCCCTGAAGCTCATGTTCCCATCTTCATGGCAAGTCCACCTGTGATCATCTTTACTGACTATAGCGTGGGACACATATATGAGGTATAACATGACTTCTTATGAAGTTATAAACCTGTTAATATTTTTTCTGAATGCCTTTAATCACCAAATTAATCATTTGAGGTCGATAATTTAACAACTATTATTCACTTTTGAGGATAATGTACATAAGGCTTTTCCTACTGAGCAAGATCAACTTTTCCTGAATGATGTCTTTTCAGTCCGTATGCTTCAGTTTTCAAAGGTGCCTTCTGTTTCCTGTAGGCTGTGGTGGAGTTGAAAAACACAACTGCAACAAGTCGCCATGTTCGGATGAATCCTCCAACTACTCAACATTTTTCTGTTGGCTTGGGTGAGTTTCCACTGAGGAAAAGTGAATGACTCATTTAAGGATTGTTGGCAGCATGCCCCTTAATAAAAGTGTGACTTCAGTGAGACTGTAAGCCTTATGCTTTAGTTTGAGGAAGTAATAACACAATAATTCAGTAAAAGATCATTTAAAGGATGGTTCACCCAAAACTGAAAAAGTTGGTTCAGCACAAAGAAAGATATTTGCATGAATGCTTGTAATCAAACAGTTCTTGGACCCAATTGGTTTATCAAAATGACTATTGTACTGTAGGTTCTTCAAAATATCTCATTTTATTTTTCCTACTATGGCAGTCAATGGGATCCAAGAACTGTTAGTTACAAGCATTCTTCCAAGTTTCTGTCTCTGTGTAAATTCAAATTCAAACAGAAATGGAAAAACTCAAGGACAAGTAAATAATAACGAAATTGTACTTTTAAAGGTCTTTTATGACCTACAAATGACTCTTCTTTGGAACTCAAAGGGAAACTTGTCGGGAAATAGTTTTTGTGGTTTTGTGTGTATGCAATAGAAGTAAATGGGGGCCAGTGTTGTTTGGTTACCAACAGTTTTCAACAAATCATCTACTGTGTTCTGCAGAAAAAGTCATGAAGGAATGAATAATAATGGGTGATTTTTGATATTTTGGTCTGGCTTAATTTATCTAACTTGCATCTTGCAATTGTGTGGCAGAATAGGAGAACAGTGACGTCTACTGCTAAAAATAATGATGACAAATAATGTAACAAATTATGAAAACACCAATACATCAGACACTTAGTTTGATAAAAAATGACCGTAATATTACACAAGATTTACTCAAAGTACACTGTTGGTTACTAATGAAACAATATTTTTAATGGACAGTTCTAAGATTCTGATTTTAATTCCTTGTCAGTGATAATAAACAGGAATCACATTTTATCACTATCAGCTCAAAAGAAAACATGTTGTAACAGATGTGTTTGTTTCACAGGAAGGTTTCCTGGTGAGGGAGGAATTGTAGCTCCTGGTATGAGCTGTCAGTATTCGGTGCGCTTCGCTCCAGACTCTCTGGCTGATTATGAAGATGTCCTTGTTGTGGAAACACAGTCGCCGTATCCCCTCCTAATACCAGTTGAGGCCCACAGACCCCCTCCCATATTGTCTTGTGAGTTAACATCAACATACAACACCTCCAACATTTAAATCTCCACATTCCGATAGACTTAATATTCACAAAACTGGTCCAGAAAGGTTTAAAATATGATTGATTGATAATATTATACAATATTTAGCAAGACTGACTAATTTTCTTCTAATGAGCTTTAAAATGTGTCATTCTTTTGTTGTTCATCAGTGCCTGCGGTCATGGACTGTGGTTACTGCCTAGCCGGAGGGGTGAAGTTTATAGATGTTTTTTGTCGGAATGAAGGACGGAGTGCTGGAACTTTCTGCATAATGCCCAAGAAATGGTGGCCTGCCTCCAATGTCAGGGTAAGCAACCCAAATAAACTATACTGAATTCATTTGTGTGTTGACACTATCATGTGTTCAGTCTGCAGTGAAGGTCACTTTTACAGAACAGCCTCCGTTTGCCATCAGCCCTCCTCTCTTTGGTCTTCTACCAGGAGAAGCCACAGTCATAGAGGTAAATACATCATATTGGAAACCACATATTACTCACAGATTAAAGTAATACTGGCATCTATTCAAAAGCATTGGTTTTTTGTCCATATTAGAAGAAATTTGGTACTAATGCTGTTTGTTTACAAACTTTTTTCAAAATATCTTCCTTTGTGAGGTTTGAAATTACAAGAGAGTGTAAAAATTATGAAACTTTTTTGCCAAGCTGTGGTGTATTTACAAAATTTTGAATAAAATATGTGAAAAAATCAATATTTATTCTGTTATTGGTTATGTTAGGTTGTATTCTTCCCCACTACGGCTGAGAGCAGTGCTCAGGACTTTATCATCGTCTGTGACAACTGTCAAGTGAAAGATATCACCCTTCAAGGTAGAAAGTGAATTCAGTCGAATTTAGGTTCTTGATACCTAACTATACTATGAAATAAAATTGTAACTAGAATAAGTTCAGCAATGATCAAGTTTTGTCAAAAATATACCCTCCTTTGATTTGATGAATACAGAAAGAGATATTTGGAAGAAGGATACAGTAATAGTTCTTGGAAAACGCACTACCATGTAAAAAAAATGATGTAGGACAGCGCTTTTGGCTTCCGTTGTAACTTTTCCTACTATGGTAGCTGATGGTGTCTAGTGCCCTGGGTGTATATTAGGGCCCAAAGTGTTTATGTTCTCTAAAACTTTCCGTGATTTCTCAGGTACAGGTCAGCTGGCTGCTGTAGAGCTTGTCTCAGTATCTGGGGGAGAGGATCAGACAAGATTTGGGGAGCTGTCTGATCTCACTGCTGATCATTTTGTGCGTTTCGAATCGACAAATCCACACTCCACCCTTCAGAAGACAATTATCATTAAAAACCATGCGTGAGTCACACTTTAAAAAATTAAAGAACGGCTATGTTTAAAAATGTTTATAATTCCATTAAAATCTATATTGTGCTTTTTCTAGACACTTGGGGCTTCCATTCCACTGGCAGATCATGAAACCCAACCTCAAATCTCAGTTTCCTGGAGAAACTCCAGACCATGTCAACATCCAGCATCTTATTGACACAGACAGTGTGTTCACTATCAGCCCAGACATTGGTATCCTGGCTCCAGCACAGGAACATGAGTTCCTGCTCACATATTCTCCCAGAGATGTATGTGGATTCACACAAACACTCTTTTATAAACAGATATGCACACATATGGGCTACACGATATCTTTATTCTTCTTTCCAAGTTGAGAGACTACCACAGTGTCTGTCACTTGCAAATCAAGGATGTTCCAGATCCACCAAGAGTCGTTGAAAATGGGTACAAAAATATTTTATACAAATTAAAATGGCATGTTGGGACTTCTTGTATAACTTGTTGTTTAAATGTGCAGGTTGAGTCTCGACATAGCACTCCATATAAATAATGTGACAGTTATAGAGATGGAGGTGAAAGGTTCAACAGAGCCCTTTAAGATCCTTCTTGAACCTTACGCTGTTTTAATACCTGGAGAGACTTTGATACACACCACAATTCGCAAGAAATTTAAGGTTACATTCCAAGATTGTTTTTGCATTTGCTCAATACCTTAGTTTTAATTGTTCATCATTTTCATCAACATTTTTTGAAGCCTCATTTTTTAAACAAGTGTTTGTGTTTCTCAGATGTGGAACCATAGCAAGTCCCTCATTCACTTTGAATGGGAATGCATCATTGACAGTCACATCATTGAAGTAGAGCCCTCTACAGGAGAAATAGGTCAGTGGATTGGAATTGAAACTGTAATACTATAATAGTGGGATGGTTCTATAAAAATCTGAATTTATGTTATTTTTTATTCTTTTATTTGTTTAAACTCTGCTTCACACTTGTCTGACTGTGATGTCCCAGAAGTAAAGCTATAATTAAAAACTGGATCATTATTTACGCTTTTGAAATTTCAAACACGTGTAACCTTCTGACCTTTGCAGTACACAATATTTTGAAGAATGTTGACAACTGGCACCCGCTTGTTTTTGCATCCATACAATCGAAGTGAATGAGTGCAACTGCTGTTCAGTTATCAACATTTTTCCAAATATCATCTCTGAGTTCTGCAGAAGAAAAAATATACATATTTGAATCACTTCAAAAGGTTTTTCTCACACATTTAGTACACATATATGGTATTTTTTCTATCATTTTGAATCAAACGGTAATAAATTAATCTCTTGATGATAATTGTGATCCTGTTTATTTTATGAACGCATACAGAGATGAATGAATGCTTTGACATGGAACTGGTTCTAACTGGTGGGAAACCAGGTCCTTTTACCTCCACGCTGCAGTGTCACATTCAGCACCATCCTAAACCTGTAGGACTGGCCTTTGAGGTTACATTTAAGGTCAGAGGTGGTGTTTCAACCCACTTTAAGGCATTTTCAGAAAATTATGCAACAGTTTTTTCTTTAAATGTAAACCTTGTTGAATTTCTAAGGGGCCGAGTTGCTCAGTGAATGTGCCCAATTTGGACTTTGGTTTGCTTCGAATGGGAGATGAAAGCATCTCTACCATCCAAATCACCAACAACAGTCTGTTAGATGCCCGCTGGAGCTTACAGGAGATTTTCGACTCCCAGCTACTCACGGAAAGACCGGTACAACACTCCTTATCCCATATAAAAATGTAAACGGTTCGTAAAAGTCAACCTTAAAAAAGTTAATTTTACATATTTTGTGTGTTCAGGTGGAAATTAAGCCAAGTAAAGGTGTTCTGCATCCTCTAGAATCCTGCAGTGTGGATATAGTTTTCAGAGCTTTAAACTGTCAGAGTTTTGAATCTGTCTTACAGTTGACTGTGCAGAATGGGACTGGTTGGTAAGAAAATGAGAATAATCATTACTTTTCAATAAAGAAGAGGAACTGTGTATACAACAAACTATTGTGGTGCTCTAATACAATGCATTTGTGTCCTTAGCCATCTTTCTGTTCGGGCTGACATTCAGTCACCTCAGGTGTGTTTACTGAGCTGTGATCTGGTGTTGGCTGATCTGTATGTCGGTGTTCCACAGAAGGGAAGTGTTACTATATTTAACCAAACGTTATTGCCAGCCCATTTCACCTGGAGCAAGGTAAGACAATGACAACCCAATCGGTACAGAAGGGGTTTGGTTCAGTATGATTTTCCTTATCCAATAGCAATAAACACACTTATAGTTATCTGCAGAACACAAAATAGATTTAGTGGATTTGTTGTGGATTTGCATAGAGGAAAAACAGGGGTGGTTGGTCAGAGGAAGATCTTTATACCCTCTTAGAGTTTAGGCGTGGGGTCTCGTGAGTTACCCCATTATTTGAAGCTAACCAAAGCAAGGGATCTGTCTGCTAACAAAGTTAAATGTAGCATGGGAACTATAAAAATATAATAATTAATACATGATTTCTGTATATATTGATTAATAAAATCTTCCACATCGGTCAACAGTTACATCCACTGTACGTACTCAAAACCTTACACTGTAAAAATGTATTACATGGCTTAGTTAATATCACAAAAACAAACATTTTTTATTTGCTTGATAAAAATCTTTAAAAACATTCAATAGATTTTTTGGTGGAAAGTATTAGAATAATTGACTGAAGTCCAAACGTTAATTTCTCTAAAATTTAAAAGTTTTAAAAACATTTATTTTTACAAGTATATCTTCGTAATATGCAACAGTATATTTGGTGAACTCTAATAGAAACATTTGAGTTATTAAGATTTACTTTTTTGTTTACATATAGACAACATTCAAACTGTATATTTAATTACATTTTAAAGCCTTTAAATTTAATTAATTTATTGATGTAAATTGTTTCACATATAAACAGTCAACATTTTTGGAGTGCAGGGACATTTCTCAAAATATCTTCTGTTGTGTTCTTCACTATAAAGTGTCATATACATGAATAAAATGTTAAAATCATAAGAGAATTTTCAAATGAATTTGAATGTCTCCTAAATACATCAATTGCACTAGATAATACGTTAATCTCAGGTTATTCTTACTTTTAGCTGCAAGGCACACAAGCTCATCTCTGCTCTGCAAACTTTTGCCCCTCTGCCGGCACCCTAAAGCCAAATGGAAAGACAACAGTCTCTGTATCATTCACTACACAAACTGTTGTATGTACCATTTCTTTAATTTTAAAAACATCCCACATTTTTATGAACCTTTTATTTTAAACAAATTAACTGTTTAATGCCAACCATACTGTTACCTATCACAAACGTCTCTTCATGTTTCAGGAGGAGCTGACTAAGGTGACTGCAGTTTGTGAAGTGGAGGGAATGAAGAATCCATTGGTACTGAGAATTTCCTCCAAAGCCAAACCTCTCACTGTTTCCTATTCCCTGCCTGACACTGACTGGTAAAACTACATCTATATTCTTTCTCCATATTGCCTCAAATCTACACAAACTTGTTTAAAAAAATTCGTTTGGGTAACACTTTACAATAAGGTACTATTACACTGGAAAAGTCATTCTTGTGGATTAGTAAATATCACAAAAATGGAAAGTTATATTAACTTACATAAAATATTTTATATACATTAAATCGATTTTTTTCAGTAGAAAATATTAAAATAAAAGATTATGTAATTTTGACTCTTCATTTCTTATAAATTTACAAAAAAATGTAAGTTAAAGGAATGAAAATAGAAGCAATTTGTTAAACAAATATATTTTTGAATTATACACCTTCTATTTTCAGCAAATTTTAATAGAAATATTTGAGTTAATCTGATTGTATGTCAATATATTTCACAAAATAATAACATTTTATTTTTTTTAAATAGTTGACCATTACTTAATCCTTTAGCAAAAATAATCTAACAATAAATAATACGAATGTAGCTTTTGTGTGTTATTTTAAGTTCACTTTAGTATTTACTTATACATTGTTAAAATCCAAATTTATGCACCATGAACAAACATAAATGACTATATTGAGGTAAGCTAACCTTAACCAGGATATATAATGTAAAAAACTAAATTCTACATTGTTAGCTAATGCATTTAATAATGTCAACAAATTGCACCTTATTGAAAAGTGTTAAATTGTAAAGTTATGTTCATTGTTATTTTTAGTGTTAATTCAGATGATGCCAAACACAGGCCAATCATGATGGACTTCACCAAACAAAAGCCAATGCTCATTGGTCATTCTCTAAAGAGACATCTGCTCATAACCAATAAAACCGCTATCACTGCCCCTTTTACTGTGGAAGTGGAGTACTTTACGGGAGCATCACCGCAGTTGGATGAAAATGTGCAAAGGTGCATCATGTAACATAGAGGTCAATTTTGTACTTTTATAAAATGTTATTAATTTAAAACTGACAAACTGACACTCATTTTAGGAGCTCTGTCCCTTTTCATTTGACTCAAGCCAAAAAAAATATTCAGAAAGCAAATGAGGGTAAGTGAAACCATTTCTAAATCAATATTAGAAATAAAAAAGATCAGCGATGCATTTTTTTCCTTACAGAATTTGTTCGATGTCAGCTTGCTCATGGAAAGGGAGCAGCATTTTTTGTTGAACCAAAGAGTGGAATGCTTGCTCCATTTGAGAGTCTAACTATCAACATCACTGCTTTCGCTAATATGTGGGGCGATTATCACGACAATCTCATATGTAAAGTAAGTCACAAAACAACCAAAAGTCTTGCATACATAATAATGTAATTATATTTTTATTCCTTTTCTTTAGGTTGGTGATCTGGAACCAGTGGCCATTCCTATGGAGCTGTATGTAAAAGGCTGCCCAATTTACTTTCAGATGATTGGACCACAGCCGGACAATCAGAACCAGGGTCCGATCATAAGGTCAGAGTAACTTCTGAGTGCATTGGATGTTGAGTCTGGCAGAATAAATCTGCATGCAAAACAGCTCAGGCTTTGTGACTGACCTTCACAGATTTGGATGCCATGTTTCTGGAGGAGACACAGTGTCACGCTCTATACGGCTTATTAACACCAGTCCTTATGGTGAGCTGAGCACCTGACATTGCTTCTGTAATGCTTTAAACACATTGGCCTTTATGTTAAGGGGCTTAAAGCGGTAGTTTACCCAAAAAGGACATTTTGTCATGAATTTCGGTTGAGTTGTTCCAAAACTATATTTCTTTTTTTTTGGTTGAACTCAAAAATAGTTGTTAGAATGTTTGCAACTGAGGTTTCTGGTCCATCATTGACTTGTAAAAAGAAGATATTTTTTTGAAGAATTTCAGAAAGCAAAATTTAGTCAATGGCGCCCCAGAAATATCAGATAATTCTTCCAAATATCTTTCTTTTGTTGATTGAACATATAATCTTATCTGGGTTTGAAACAACTTGAGGTTGGGATTTTTTCACAAAATTTTCATTATTGGCTGTACTATCCCTTTTGTTGGCACATGACTACTGTCTTTCAGATATCCGCATGGATTGGGTGACCTACAACTTGGAGGTTGGAGACAATAAGTTGGTGGATCTTTTGGTTGCTTGTGGTGAACCCTTTCCTCTGAAGGATGCTGATGGAAATGAGGTTGTCGGATTGGACTCATGCGCCATGTTTTCGTCCACATGGGATGAGAGTGAAACCCCGAGCAGAGAAGACACAAGCTCATCCATCATGACCAAATCTGTGAGTTTTACACATTAAATAAATATAAATAAATATAGAAATAATCTTTACCGGTCCGTTTTCTAGGATGTCTTTGAAGAGCGTGAGGAAGAATGCGATAAAGAAGAGGACAATGTCTCTCCTGTGCCTCTGGCTCCTGTCAAGAAACTGTTCTCTGTGTTTCTGAAACCTCATGAAGGGAACGTCTCAGATTACCCATACTGCATCACTCCACAACAAACAGTAGGTTTACAATAAGGCACTGTTTCAGGTTTCATTTAGATGATTAGATTTTATTCAATTCATGTTTTTTATGCAGGTCAATAGAAAACACAAGATCACAAGACACATTTTATGTGCTTTTTTCCAGGTAGTTCCGGCAGGGGGCAGTAGCACTGTTCATTTGTCGTTCACACCTCTTATTCTGTCTGATTCAAGCAACCAGAGATGTTTGGGTTATGCCTTGGGTTTCATGAGTTTGGATTCCAAGGTATGTTCACCAGACTTGAGATCTCAAAAAAATTACAACTGGAATTGTTAGAGAACGTTCTGTTATGATTAACTCACCATATTGTCAGTATAACCCTGGAAGACTTACTTCCTTATGCAAAACACGAAAGAAGATATTTTGAAGAATGTCCAATTATATTGTATGGGCAAAAAAATTATGTCAATGGGAACCAATGGGTTTCCTTTAATAACAATCTCCAAAATATCTTTCTTTGTTTAATGCACAAGAAAGTCATAAAGAATTTAAATGTCAAGGTGGTGAGTACATTTTTATTTTATTTTAATATTTACAGTGATTTTTATTTAACCTAGGTGGCATTATTGACACCAGGCAAAGTAGAAAGAGTCCAGGGTTATGAACTAGATCCATTGAGGTTGGAAATGCAGGCTAATGTTAAACCGGCAATGTGAGTTTCATTTGAAACATATTATCTATGTAATAATAACAATAATATCATAAATTGAGATCAAGAATTTCACCATCTGCTGTAACACCATAAATTACAGTATAATACAGTATGTTTGTATGTAGTTTGTCAGTACAGATGAAAGAAGACACTGACCGTCTGGAATTCACCGCAGCTGCCAGTGATGCAGTAGATGGAGTATCACGAAAACAGGTAGTTTAAAGCAGGTAATATGCATCTAAATAAAAAAATAGTTAAGTATAATGGGTTTATCTGAACCAAATCCATTTGTCTTTTTGCATGGACCACAGAAGGATTCCAGGATAACGCAAACGTTCCTGCTTAAGAACAATACAGAGATGACCGTGGGGTTCAGGCTGACAACACAGCCTCCATTCTCAGTTCTTCTGCCGCGTCAGAACATTAAATTGACCACCAGATTACCCTCTCACAGAAAAACACAAGGACTCTCAGGACCGGGAGATGAGCAAACATCACTTCTGCTGCAGCCCAAACAGGTCATGCAGGTCTGTGCCCGGCTCTCAAGATCACACTCTTTAAACATCATTTCATGTTTATGGGTGGATTGCTGTCTGCAACTTTCATTATATTTTTAATCTGCAGGTTAAGGTGGTTTTTCACAATTCAGCTTCACTCCTGAACTGTCTGAAGGAACCACAGGAAGAACCAGATGCCCACTTAACTGCCACCCTTCTGTGCAACGATACTGGAGAGAGGAAACTAGAGTTTAAACAGAGTTTGACTATTCAGTACAGTAATAACAGTGTGCAGGTATGAACGTCTTCTTTTTCAATTGTACATAATGAAGTTGTAATTGACTTATTAAAGGGATAGTTCATCCAAAATGAAAACTCCTTCATCAAGTACTCACACTCATGTCATGAACCTGTATGACTCTCATTTTTAGGCACAAGACAAAAGCAGATATTTTGAAGAATGTCAACACTGACTCCAATTAAATGGACACAAAACCACAGAGGCATTTTTAAAATATCTTATTTTGTGTTTTACATAACAAAGACAGGTTTTAAATGACATTGGGATGTATAGATATAGGAAAATATTTATTTTGGGGTCTAATCTCTCTTTTAACGGCTTCTAATCAGCCAATTTGTGGTAATTAGCTAAACAAAAACATACATTATGCATTGTTTCTACTTTACAATGATTTCACCAAATCCTGTGGACAATTCTCGTTGTCCCGAATACAGAAGCATGAAATGGTATGTGAAAACATTCTCACGAACCCGATTTGTGCCTGTATACTCCATTTCAGACAGTGTCCCTTTGTGCATACCTGGCATTACCCACACTGCAGCTCTCCAGCGACTCTGTTGATTTTGGCACCCTTTATGTTGGTCAGACGAACATCAAAGAGGTGTTCCTGTACAACCGAGGTGGATCTTGTAGTTACTGGACTGCACACACGGGTACGAGAAACAGTCTAGATTTACTAGGAGGAAATACCATGAAGTGGCAACAATAACAATTCTAAATAAGTTGTATTTACAGATGGAAATAAGGTGTTCAGTGTGAATCCAGACTCAGGAGTTTTGAAAACTTTTGAAGAGCCATCGTCCTGCAGACAAGTCTTGCAGATCAGCTTTACAGCCAGGTAAACTCCGTTACACCAGCTTATAGTCAAGCTTCTTAAACTTGATATTCACATCCTACCTTGTAGAAAATATTTAAACAACATAGATATATAATTAAAATGAACAATTAAAAAGAATTAAAGTGTCATAGAAAATTCAAACAGAAGCTCAATTATTAGATTAGGTTTAAAGTTCAAGAACAAACTAGTATATGATTTTTCGAAGTAGTCACTTGAAAATGTTCATGTTCTTTCCTAGCTTTGTAACTCAGAGAATACATTAAACAGACACTAAACTAAAAACATCTTCCCCACAGTGATCAAAAGGAGTTCAAGACGATCATCACAGTGCAAGGCATTCTTGGAGAAAACCCACTTCTTCTTAAGGTCCATGGAAAAGGATCATTTGATGAAAAGTTTTTATCTGTAATGTCCAAAGTCTGACAAAGACCTTTTACATTATAACGTTTGTGTTTTATTTAGATTTAAATGTAGAATGCTGTGATCTAAAATGGGAGCTAAGACTTTAAAAATCCACCATGGATGTTTGTGAAACCACGATCAAAGGTTACAGTTCAACAGTGATTTTACATACAAATAACCTTTGGAACATTGAGTTTATTCGTAACAAATAATTTTTATTATGTATAATCGCCTGAAATGCATTACAAATGGTAGTAAATAACATTAGTAATCTTAGCAGTGTGTAAATACAAAAGATTGTTTAAATTTGGAATACTTGTAATGATAATTCTATACAAAACATTAAAGAATGTATTTTTAAGAAAGTTGGTAACCGAACTGGCACCCACTTACTTTGGTTTTATGAACACGAAACCAATATGAGTGAATGGGTGCCAGTGACCAACATTCTTTCAAATATCTTCTTTTGTGTTCCATGTAATAAAGACAGTAGATCTACCATATGGTAGATTTCATTCATGTTTAACAAATTAGTGCTTTAGGACAAAGCTGTCATCATCACAGTTGAAAACACAAGGCACTTTGAATACCTCTAGGAAGCATTCCCTATTTACGCCCACATGTGTTCTAAAGTTAGTGTTTAGCAGCTTAATTATAAAAATAATTAGTCTAATCTTAATTTCTTTGCGTCTCATGATCAAGCATCTAGGCATTTTGAGATAGGACTCTTATCACTGTCCAGGGTACTCAAAAACTGCAGCAGCTCCCATTCCAGTCCCGATGCACATGGACACAACACCATACCCTCTGCAACAACAAAAAAACATGATCATAATCTATTTATATTCAGTCTTTGTTGTTTTATAAATGGAAATCTCTTCACCTCTTGCATCTGCGTTTGAGCTCATTCAGCAGGGTCACGACTTGTCGAGCACCAGTGCAGCCCAGCGGATGACCGAGAGCAATAGCCCCTCCATTAGGATTTACTTTCTCCAAGGGAATGCCAAGCTTTTCCACACAATACACAGCCTATAAAAAAAAACAATGTATCAATTTCATGCTGTTTTCACAGCAGACTTCGAAAGCGCAGTCTTGTGAAAGTATTAATGGTGCGAGTAAAAGGCAAAAATTTAGATAACGAAATCGCTCACCTGACTAGCAAAAGCTTCATTGATCTCAAACACGTCAATATCGTCAACAGTCAGCCCTGTAAAAGCAAATGCAATAACACGGTTCATGTACAAGCTTAGAATGGGAAATCAATTTACCAAAACTTGAATTAAAATGGATTCGAAAGCAAATCTTTTCTCACCTGCTTGGTTGAGGGCTTCCGGGATAGCGTAGGCTGGTCCAATGCCCATTACGTCCGGTGGCACGCCAACCACAGCGCTTGCCCTCAGCACTCCAAAAACAGGCAGTCCCAGTTTCTCCACGGTAGATCTCCGTCCTATTAGCACTGCTGCAGCACCATCGCTGATCTGACTGGCATTACCTGTAGTGAGAAATACCAATGTGTTAAAGGTCTACAGTATGAAGAGATCACAGATTTCAATTCTCACCAGCAGTAGTGCTTCCATTTTCTTTGAATGCTGGCCGCAGTTTAGCAAGGCCTTCTAGTGAAGTGCCAGGTCGGATCCCATCATCCTTTGTGACCGTGATGGTGCGCTCAGTGCCGTTGTCATCCACAAATTTAGTAGTAACCGGTGTAATCTCTTTATCAAATAAGCCCCTCTTCTGGGCCATGGCTGCCCTAGAGTTATGAAAATGATTTATTTGGTCACTCATTTTTTGTATTCAGGCATCATTTAATAACCGTCTTGTAATTTCAGATCTGTACCATGACTTTCCTTCTTCAGCAGAACACCAAAGAAGACATTTTGGAAAATGTTTGTAACTGGCACCCATTTACATTTTTTACCATACAATAGAAGTGAATGGGGGCAAATGTTGGTTGGTTACGGATCTCTTCAAAATATCTGCTTTTGTATTCTGCGGAAGCAATGATGTCTTTCATTTTACATACACATATCCATTAGACGTGTGCCTACTTTTGTTGGGAACTAAAAGAAAAGCTGTCCTGCTTTTCTCTGCTGATGCCATATCTCTCTGCAACGTTCTCTGATGTTATTCTGAAGCACAAACATAAGCAACAAAATATACAGAATAATATTCTAAAATGTTTTATTATAATATTGGTTATTTAAGATTAGCAATATCCATACCCCATGGGAATAATACAGTCTCTAGCCTTCTCATTGTCCATCAGTCGAGGGCTTATGTTTCCTGGGTTTCCCACTGACTGCAGTGACATGCTCTCCACCCTGAGGGGGAAATAAGAAAATCGTTATTATTATATTTATTGGAAAATATTGAAAATTGGAACCAACAAAAATAGGATTTGTTAAGAGTGAAAAAAAACATGGGAGAATCTGTGAAAATGGGGCATACTAACCCACAGGCAAGCCCTATGTCATATGAACCACTTCTGATTCCGCCTTAAAAAAACAAACAAAGGTCTATTACAGTTATCATGATTTTGTGTGTGTCAAATTTAAAAACTTTAAGGTTAAAAAAATGTGTTAATACCTGCAATGTTAAAAAGTGCCTGTAGTCCGGAGGAACACTGCCTGTTAACCGTGTAGACAGGTACAGACTCCGGAAAGTCACTGAAAATTGTATTATGATTCGTAAATGAACACATATGCATGTTTATAATAATATATATTTTCAAAAACTGTAAAATCACAATCTCACCTGAGAAAGTGGGCCACTCGAGCCATAAGTGCACCAGCCCCAGGTTGAAGAACATTACCTGCAAGAGTTTAAGAAACAATAATAGAACTTTTACTGTTGAAGACTACACACATTTTACCCTGATTGTATTATTTCATACAATAAACAAATCACAACAATTCTAATGGATTTATGTGAAATTATACTGGTTTGAAATGTGTGCCATGTTATCTAGTGGGATCATGTTATACAGATGAAATGAAACAATAGAACACCATTAAATTATACTGGTTAAAGCCCTAAATACACAACATTACTTAATTGTATCATGTTAAGTTACCGGTAAACTAATTTGGAATCTGTTATGGCGGTCAATGCGATGTAAAAGCGATCCAGACCAAAAATTTGTGTTTACATAATATGTCTGTGTATTTACTTTCAGTATATAAAAACAAACACATACGTATGTATGGATATGTACAAACATATGTCATGTATATGTAAATAATTGAAACTATGCATAAAATGTGTAACATTCTATATGTATCTTAAATATAAGTATGCATGTGTATTTTGCACAATCATCAGACATCATCTAAACACAAACTTTCATTCTGAATGCAATTCAATGGAAATGTAATCATTTGTTAAAATAGAAACTTGTAGATGTTCAATTTTAATTCTATTCTGCAATGGTCAGAGTGTGACTCACCAACACACACATCCCCCAGTGCATCAGGTGTGAGTCCAACATCCTGGAGGACTTTTCTCATGACAGCACTGAGAAGTTCATCTGGAGTAGTGTCCTGCAACACACGTGACAGGTCAACTTACATCACATTGCATCACTGGGACTCTCAGACGTTCCTCACCTTAAAGGATCCTCTCTTGGCCCGGCCTATTGCTGTTCTTGACCCATGGACTACAATGACGTCATTTGGACCATCAGCTGGTGCCATGCACTGTCTCATTGACACCCGTCTATTAGACGACAAATGACCGGACAGCATCTGCACCCTCTGCATGTTTAACTCTTTTAGACCTGATGACGTGTTGTCTGAACTGTGCTCTACATCACTGACAGCTCTTCCTGGTGGACCTTGCCTCTGTGAGCACACTGGATCTGATTGGATTGACGGTTCTGACGTCATGGTGGGGGTTTGTGGGAAATGAAGTTCTATATTGTTTATATTTATTGTTATGTTATGGATTATCACGTCATGTAATCCTATTACCACCATAAGTTACTGCTGTCAATGTATTTCTATACCAACATTTTAAGAATATAAATATTATTTATTATTTAACATGTGAATAATATGTACAATTTAAATATATTATATAAATATTATTTACATATATGAAATATAAATATTAAACATTAGATTAGATTAGACTAGATTAGATAGTTTTTGTTATAATGCAGAGTACAAGTACAAGTAAACTACAGTTAGCATCTAACCAGAATGGCAAGAATATAGTGTTTTATATACACTAAAAGTGCAGAAAATGACTCACAGAATGTACAGTGGTGGATTATATATACAGCTGCAACGTATATAAAATGAAATAAAATAAAAATATTATGCATAGAATACATTGTTTAACAATCTTTTGCACACTGTATTTATTACCACTGTTCTCACGTTACTGTTATATTCTTGTATTTCTTATTAGATGCTTACTGTATTTTATTTGTTCTTGTACTCTGCATTATGATAAAAAAAGTTAAATCTATTCTATTCTAATCTAATCTAATCTAATCTAATCTATTCTATTCTATTCTATTCTAATATATTCTATTCTATTCTAATCTATTCTATTCTATTCTAATCTAATCTATTCTATTCTATTCTATTCTATTCTATTCTAATCTATTCTATTCTATTCTATTCTATTCTATTCTATTCTATTCTAATCCAATTCAATCCTATTCTAATCCAATTCAATCCAATCCATTTCATTCCATTCCATCCCACTCTATTTTATTCCTTTCCATTCCATTCCACTCTATTCTATTCCATTCCATTCTATTCTATTCTATTTATTATATTCTAATCCAATTCAATCCATTCCATTCTATTCTATTCTATTCTATTCAAATTCAATCCATTCTATTCTAAACTATTCTATTCTATTCTATTCTAATCCAATCCAATTCAATCCTATTCTATTCTATTCTATTCTATTCTAATCCAATTCAATCCAATCCAATCCAATCCAATTCAATCCATTCCATTTCATTTCATTCCATTCCACTCTATTCTATTCTATTCTATTCTATTCTATTTATTCTATTCTAATCCAATTCAATTCAATCCATTCTATTCTATTCAAATTCAATCCATTCTATTCTATTCTATTCTATTCTAGTCTAATCTGACAAAATGACAGATTCTGATTGTTGATTCTGATGAATTGTTATTTATTGATCGATTATTATTTAGTGTGAATCATAATAATCATTATTGAATCATTATGATAATGATTAAAGATTAATTGTTGTTATTCGTCATTATAATTATTGATTAATCTTGATTATCGAGCTGGAATTACACAAGCCAAGTCCACAACAAGAACAACAACACAGGTGATGAATAAATGAATAAATCTACATTTCTTGAATACAACTTTTATTAAATGATAAAACTATAATATCGTTAACTCAGCCAAAGAAAAAATACCTATATTTGTTTTTAACCCCAAATATTGCATTACATTACGGACACCCGAGGGCGCCAGACCCTCTCTCTCTCTCTCTCTCTCTCTCTCTCTCTCTCTCTCTCTCTCTCTCGCGGCGTCATCGCTTCCTGAGGCTCTCTCTACCGCTGACGTCACTCACTCTTCTGTATTTTCGGAGAGGGAAACTTTCTTCATTTAGCGGCGCGGTGTCGACGGGATCTGCGAGCCCCGCGGTCTCTTCCCTCTGGATTACAAGCCCTGTAAACCCCACAGCTTCCCCGGAATTCTGCCCTGACAACTGTATCTAAGTCCTCCAGGCTTCCGGATATATCCCTGCTATTATTGGATGTGCGCAGCTCGAGGATTTTCTCTTTGCTTTCAATCAAATTCTTTTCATTTCTATTCCAGAAAGTTGAAGCATGAAGACAAACACGTCAGGTGAGTACCGAGAACAACAAAGGGTTGTCATGGCAACAATAACATTTCTAATGCAAACTTATATTTACATCCCAGAATACAAACTGAGGTTTATTCTTCACACATTCTGGTTTGAGTGGATACAATTGCTTTAATTGAGTTAAGGAAACTTAAAGAATTGGATGTAGTATGCAAATGACACTGCTTGGAAATAAAGTTAAACATCACAGACTTTGGAAAGATGGACACTGATTTATTATAAAGAAAATAATTCAGGACATTTGGAAACTGTTTAAAATCAAAACTATTAATTGTTTATAAAAGTTTACATTTGGACAATTCTATGGAATGAAAATAAAGAGTTTTTACCAAAGGCTTTTAGGAAACTTATAGCACAGATGTCAATATTTGCTGTATCAGACACCATGTGAGGTCTCTTTAAAAGTTTGCAGAATTATTTTTATAAATGCATTATTTTTTATTGTAAAGTTCAGCTTTGTCACATCCATAACTCTACATTCTGCTCATCAACCCACACATGAATATTAACATAAAGTTATTCTTTTATATTCTATAAAGATCCATCCCTTGGCCATTTGTTTGGATACTTTTGATTGTGGTTTGTACATTTTAGTTCACATACATCTTAAGATGTTTGCTGTCGCACAAAATTGGTGTACATTTATTCTTCCATTACGCAGGTTCATTTATACCTTTTGAAATGTAAATCTTGTGTTTTTATGTCACGTCCATAACGTTGGAATTGCCCATAACATAATATGTCTGTGTACTGTGCATATTAAGTATTTATAAAAAGACACACATACTTTTTTACATATGCAATGCAATATTTTTCTTAAATATATGCATTTATGTGTATATAAACACAAACTATTCTTGATGCGATTAATCGTTGTTACAGCCATAGTAAAAGAATATGTAAGGATTTTCAGAGCTGATCAATTTGTGTTAGTCTCACATATGCTGTTTTAAAACTCGCATCGCCATCAAATTTTGTCTGTGATCTAGCCATTCAATGCAATTTATATTTTACAAATGTATCTACATCCATAAGAAACTTATTTAGTAACATTGGCGTCTGACATTGATTTTCTCTTTCATTGTAAAGTTGACACATACAGGTGATACTTGTTCGGTGTTTTACATCAGTATGTACAGATCTGTCTCCAGCCCAGCCCAGTTCTAAGAAACTGTTTCGGTATGGGTCAGAGAAAGGAATCTAGGTGAACTTTGTACCTTAGCAATGAATGCAGGGTTGCCGTATAAGCATGTACTTAACCATGTTGAATTTAATGCCATTCTTAAAGCGGAAGTGTGTTTGCAGCTCATAGTCCAACCAAGAGGAATAACATCAATCTAAACCCTCCAGCTCAAACATGTTAGAAGATATCAATCCTGGAGAAGAATGTGTGCAAGTGTTTACAATATCTGTGTCCAAGTCATTTTGGGTCACTATTGACACCCATAGCAGGACATCATACTACAATGGAAGTCAACGTGACCCAAAATCTAGAATAAAGGGTTACGGCGAAAGAATGATTAGTCTGTGGGTTTGTTCTTTAAATGCCTAAAGTTTAAAGTATGCATGATATTTGTTCACCTGCCAATACACTCAATATTCTGAATGCTGCATTGAAAAGTTGTCCAGGTAAATCTGTTCGTATTGTGTTTAATTTACACTGACTCATACTTTTGGCAATCCTTAAAGGAATATTTTAATGAATAACTGTCTATGTCAGGAAAATGTGGTATTTTATCCCATTCCCTCAGAGAATTCCTCCGGCTTCAAATGGTTTCGTGGTTTCTTCCTTAAAGTTTGGAACGGTCGACCGTAGATCCTCTTGATGGGTTATTAACTTAAGGAGTAATCTGAGTGCTATCCGTCTCTGACATAGAGGAAATCACTGTCTTGGACACACACACACACACACACACACACACACACACACACACACACACACACACACACACACACACACACACACACACACACATACACACACACACACACCAAAGAGCCGAGTGCTAGGGGTCATTTTGATTGCGGTGTGTGAAATGAACAGGGAGGAGCTTTCACTTCAAGTTGAATTTTGATAAAAAAGGAAATCTTTTTTTAGTGTAAGACATCAAAGGGTCTAAATTTGGGTCAAGATTATCCCGTTCATAATGGAACAACTGGTCCATTATCTGTCAAGCCTTCGCCACAACTACAATCCAGTCATGTGTTAGAGTAATTAGAACTAGTTTTCTTGTATAATGATAGCAGAGTTTATCAGGGATTTGGTATCTCTTTAAGCAACAAGAAGTCACAATTTAGATGAATAATTAGTATCATAGTAGAGATCCAACCAAATTTATGCCACAGATTATTCAGAGTGATATCTACTTACACTAAGACCGATAGTTTAGTGGTTTTATTAATTTGCTTAATTTAATTATAAAGGTTTCATTAGTATTTCCTTACAATATTTGTAATTCATTTAATGAATATTAATGTCAAACATAAAATTGGTGTTATGTTTACAGTATTGCAATTACATAGTAAGTGTTGTTGGAACGATGTGCAAAATCACATTATCAAGTCAATTTCAATCACTCTTAATTATGTTGTTTCCATTTAACTGCTGGTTTACTATATAAAAGTTTTTTTTATTTATAACATTTTAATTTGATTCTGTTGAGAATATTATGAAGTATTATTTAGAATATTGTTTTAAAATAAATGTGTGGCACTTTTAGTGTGTTATCTTTATAGTTGCCCAATTGTCCTTTTTTACAAAAGCAATCATTTCAATTTGTAATATGCTTCTTGTGTTATCGTTTTGTTGTTTAAAAAATAAAAACTTGTTGTATTCAATCTGTTGTTCTATGAATAATCAATAATCTTTTAGCATGTTGTAAGAGGACACTAGTAGTACAATGTAAGTGTTAGTACAACCTACAAATTCAAAGTGTGCAGAAAATCTTCTTTTTGCTATTATCAACAAACATTTTCTTGGAACATTTTATATACACAGTGCAAAAATGTATTGCATCTTCTCTCCTCTTAAAATAGACAGAATATATCAGCCCTGAAAATTTCCCTTTTTTAAACTATCGCTCAATAGTAGGAAAAGAACGCTTTAATGGGCCGATACCAATTATTGATTGACATCTATATCAAAGTGATGTAAATGAAGTGCAGTTGATATTCTGAATTATTTTTAAATAGATATTGACGAGATTTTTGTTAATTTTAAGAAGTTGATGGGTTCATAGACTCATATATTATCATTACAATGTTGTAGCATATGGATATTATAATAATTGTAAAAGTTATTATATTATGAATTGTTTGTAGTACGTATTGACACCTTTTCGAATTTTTCAAATTTGGCACAGAAAAATCAATCTGTTGTTGTAGATTATTACTTGGCTGTTGTGTTGTGATTGGGTGTTCTGGGCAATTGTCTACTAGCTCAGATTAAGCTAAACAGAAACCATAATTCTCTTGTATGATTTATTATTTCAAGTGTATTTTTGCTTGTACCAAACATGAATTGCTGTCAAGACATGTCTGTAATCACTCTGAATTTTGTTGCTCTTAGGAGATTGTTCAAGTTTTTTACCTGCGTAGCAGGTGTTACAAGAGCGGTTTAATCTGACAACAGTTATTGTTTCAAAAGCGAGACATGCATGTCCTCCGTGGCATGTTCAAATGTTATTGATGTGACTCGTGAAACTATTTGGAAGAAGAAGTGTCAGTGGAGAGTGTCAGAATCTCTTTTAACCTGTCATGACCAGCGATAATTGGAGAAGGTTAAGTGGTTTAACTGCAGGCAGAATCAAGGGTAATAATTGAAATTCCACAGACGTTCAAAACACATTTCTGCTGTTGTAATGTTATCTGGTTGCCCGGAGACATCTGCTATCCCTTATATTTACATAAATGTGCAAAAAAAACAAATAAATTGTGTATGTTCGTGGGTTGGGAGCTATTCGTGGTGCACGATGAAAACAGCATATTATTGTGCAGATGGTGATTGTTTTCTGTGTTCGAGAAATAAACACATTCTGGGAACACAATCAATGATAACTATAAGACAACGGTTCTGTCAAGATGTTTTATTTTGAGCTGAGCTTCCTGTGTCTTTACATTGCAACGGTGGCACATTATATGGGGTGGCATTCAGCTAGATATTGTGTTTCATGTTGCTTAGAAGTGGTATAATGGCATTTAAACACCAATTACGGTTACATACATAATGTTATGATATACATTTAAAAAAATATATAAAACCAGAGCTCTGTTTTAGTGTCTTCTTTAGTGATAGTTTGCTCAAAAAAAGCAAATTTACCCTCATTTACTTATCAACTATAATGTCATTTTAAAAAAGTATGATTTTCGATAATGATTTTGATTCTTCAAAACGCAATTTAACCCCTGATTAAATAAAAAACATAATAAATGATGTTAATAATTTTTTAAGAATATGATTGAGAAAAAATATTCTATAATATTGTTTGTTGGTTTATAAAAATAAATAATACATCAAAAAAAAAAATTTAATATTAATATGTTAAAAATGTATAAATTAGATAATCCTTGCAAAACAGAATGTGTTTCTTTCACCAACATTATTCAAATACCTTTGTGAACTGTTAAACAAAGAATTTCATACAGGTTTGTGGATGACCTCAAACAGTCTGAGTAAATGAGCACAGAATTTATTTATTTTTTTACATTAAAATTGCTTATTTTATATGGGTGATTGGTATTTTTAAGCATACTAACTTCCTTAGACATCCTTTACATCAAGTAGATCAGTTTTTTGTTCCCTCTGGAAATTGTGCCAGATCAAGGTGTGTATATTGAAAACTATAATGCCCAAGATGGATTGTCTACAAAGGGAGTGAGTGTATTTGCAACAATGATTGTGTGTGCAGGCAAGTAGGTGCACCTCACCCGTGAAAAGAAACAATGCTGAAAAGTAGATTAGGAGCTCTGGGTGTGAGATTGGTTGGCATTAAGCACGGATCTCCTTGGCGGTCCCAAAGAGGAACTGGCTGTAGTGAAGCAGATGTTGTGTCATTTCCCAGAAGAGTCGCCGTCACAACTTGTGAGTCACCTAGTTGCTAACAAAGGGGAGGTTGTGCTATCCAGTAAGAGCTGACCTGTTGGGTTTATTCATCACA
Source organism: Triplophysa yarkandensis (assembly GCA_033220385.1). Taxonomy (NCBI): domain Eukaryota; kingdom Metazoa; phylum Chordata; class Actinopteri; order Cypriniformes; family Nemacheilidae; genus Triplophysa; species Triplophysa yarkandensis. The sequence continues at coordinate 8,202,911 of CM065676.1, read as the reverse complement.
GAAACAACAGCGCTGAACTGGGATTCTTACAACACTTAGACCTCAATAAATTAAAATAAACCTCAGCCAACTTTTGTTATTTAAATCATGGACATGTTTTGTTTAAGTTGTCAGTAAGGAAAGAGATGAGATGAGAATGCGTATACTTAGGAAAAACACTCATGAAACATTGTGTATCTGTGTTGTCCACACAGTTTGGTTTCTACTGTGGTTTGACGTTTTTGGGTTTGAAGTTTTGAAGTAAAAAAACTGAAAATAAAAGTGCCTCATAATGGCATAGAAGAATCATTTTAACTTAACGCTAACAAAAGAACCTTATAAATTTAAAGAAACGTTATTTTTACTTACTGTGCTTTAGATAATAAAAAAGTAAGAAAGAAATGGAAATGATTGGTTTTATTTTGAAATGATAAATCCATTTAATGCAACGAGCCCTAGTTTAGTTTTATAAACCTTATGCCCCCATTCTTTATTTTATAACAATCACAATATAATTATTTGATATTAAAAATGATATGTGATATTGTGTACTCTATTTTGTAAAAGTGCAAGTCAGCATTTTCACCCCAATTAATGTTTTTTAGTCAGTTTTGTATACATATATAACATATATTTAGAGTAGAGCGTGATTATAGAACACCTTTTTTAAACAATAATTTTTTTCTGAATTCCCTGTGAGTTTTTGTATGCACCAGATGTGTGACAATAGCCCTTGCATCACACAGAATCTGGTATCAACGTCTATGTAATCCATTAATATATAATAAAAGAGGGAAAATCCGGAAATCCAGAAGACCTTTGTTAATTTCTATAAGGCGCCTCCAGACATACCTGCAATTACACAAATAATAAAATAAATGTTTGAAAATGTAAACTCATATTTTCTAATGACACATACTGTAATAATGTAAATACTGAGTTAAACCATTGAACCTAAGACTTTAGCACAGTACTGTACTGTATGTTTATTTTAGCTGAAAATCAAACCCATCATGATTGTTCTAGCGATAATATTTCCCCTTTTAATTATGTTATTTTGAAATAACAAATTTGATTTTAACCATTTTAAGTATTACTTTGAAATCATTGCCTACACAACTTCTTAACATGATATTTGTTGTAAAGAAAGAAAGCAGTAATCCATCATTCCAACCGCTAAACAATTTTTATTGGATAGTCACGCTCGAAGCCATTTCACAAGATATAAATAAGAGCATCCCTGTGTGACAACACATTCTTCGAATACTGTGCCAGGTGCTTGGCAATAACTTACCTGCAGTTACATGAATCACTGAAACCTCTAAAAACAAAATCATTGTATTTCATTTTTACATTCACACCGTGCAAAACCACACAACCAGTTCTTTCACCTGCCATGTTTAGGACAATATCATGAAAAGCAATGCTGTGATTAAGATGGAGTTTTACATTCAGCTTATGTTCTCAATTACAATCAGTGATTTTTCCGCTCAACACTGAAATATGGAAAACTTTCCATGCGTCATTAGAAACTCCAGCTGGTGAGCCGTCAGCATTCATGGAACAATGAGGAAAAACCGTGAAATGCAGCTCACCTTGACTTGACTTCATTAGGAGAGGTGATGTAATATACTGAAGAAAATCAATCGTGAAGCCTAGTTTAAGTTCCTGCCAAACGTCCCCCCTTAGGTCCTCTAGCAGTGAACATCAGATGTCCCGAATAGTTCCAAGAATCAGTAATAAAAGAGCAAACTGAAACAAATGTTACTGCATTAACTAAAATGGTAGTTGTCTCTCTGTGTATCTTCATCCAAATTCCAATAATTCGGCTTTTTGTAATATCCGAGATTATTGTTGAATTCGATTTTTAGGGTTTGCGGGCAAAATCGATAGACTCTGCATCTGTCTGATGAGGGGAATGGGGGTAAAGCGTGACATGAATGGCAGGTTGTAAGTGAGTGGTTAAACGTACCTCGCTCGTGCTGTGTGGAGTGACCGAGCAGATGGGATGGAGGGCTGGTGCTTGGTGCCAGACGCGGGCTGGGCAGAGGGGTTTAGTGAGATGCTCGACGCCATGTTGGGGAGCCACCTGCATTTTGGCAGCACGTCAGTCCCTAAGCGCTTAAACGTGTTTGTGGCCGCCGCAAGGTCAATGTGTACGCCTGTGCTCCTGTTTAAATGGATTTAGAGCTGCCAAGTTGGAGATGTGACCGTACATTCTAAAGCCTTTTGGGGTTTCAACTCAATTAATATTTACAGAACAACGCAATGATGGCAAATACTACCATGGTAATTAAAGCCTCGAGTTTGAAATGGCATTACATTGCATTACTTGTTCATTTGTCGTGTTTTACCAAGAGTCCAAATGCTTACGTAAAAGTAAAAGTGACGGGATTTGTATGCCATTGGTCGTGATGGCATTTACGCACATTGCCTCTCTGCCTTGCTTGTGTGTGCCGAGCATACGCCTTGGAAACTTGCAGCAAACCTTTTTGTGTTGCTGTCAGGAGCCCAGGACATTTTTCTACGCTGACTGTTTCTGCAGAAACTCAGGCACAGTGCAAGCTTTAGAAACAAAGGGGAGAAAATAAAAGACATTTTAATGAAGCTAAGAGACCGAAAGGATGCTTTAAGATTCGGCAGGGAGAGGGGGTGTGTCTGGGTTTAGATATCCACTAAGCAAAGATCCAGTTGTAACTGGTAACTGTGTTCCACATCCAATAGGAATGACTGTGTGAAAACCATTTTGAACCATAAACATAGTCTTTTATTTGAGACTTTCTATAATTAAGCATGAAGTGTTCAAAGTTCATCCTGGATACATTGGGTGCTGATCACTGCTTTAGTTAGCTTAGTTTTGCTCATCTTGGAACTGTCATATTTTTTTCTTATTTTTATAAAAATGGGTCAGTGCGGTGGTTATTTAAGCATAAAACAATTTTATTGTAGCTGGATTTTATATTTGAAAAAGTTGGCGATGTTCATGCAAAACGTTTGATTCTAAGGCAATGTTTTTATGCATTAAATGGATGCCCAGGTTGGTTTGAAGAAGAAACATATTTTTTTTCTTAAACCAGTATAATTTTAAGTATCTTTAAACATGTTGACATCTTTCTTATGCTCCTATTTTTTTGCGCATCCTCATTTTCTTTCTCTGCCTCCTCTTCTGTCTAAGTGTAGAATGCAAGTGCAGGATGCCCCTGCGGTATCTTTTCTCATAAAAGAAGATATACTCTCATATACTCTTTCGCCCAATGTAGAAGCACTTGTGAAGACCCAAAGAATTGAATGTGGACATTGCTACTTTCATTTCTACTGAATATTTTGCATGAAAAGGATTTACATAGATACAGAAGCACTGTGAAGTACAACACTGTACAAAAGTCTTGTGAGTACTTTTTTTTGTTCAATGGTTGAATCAGTATTAACATCAATCCAGTAAGATTTTACTGAAGAGACCTTTCACAATACTGAAGCTTTGCTGATAGGTGTCTTGAAGCGTCTTGAAGACCTAGTGTAAGTTTTTTCTCTCTTTTTCCCTTGAAATAATGGATGAAACAGATGATGACATCAGATCTCTGTGTGGAGCACAGGCTATTGTCACAGATCTTATGCATACAAACATCTCACTTGATTTTAACAAATAATTCTAAAATTAATGTTTAGTAATGTAAACAAATTTTTTCTAATGACACTCTGATATAAAAACTGACTTAAAGACATACATTGCATACTTTTGTACTGTACTGTACAGGTTAAGGCAGGAACAAATTCAATTTGGCACTACAAACCATCAATTTCTGTAACTCAGGAAAGCTTAAAGTGGTTAAGAATTTACACAATAAAAATGGACACAATATGAAACTGTCGACAAAATCTTATGTAACCATTCACAAGCCCCATTCACCGTCAGGAGCTTTTGACATCACTTCCCATCCGCTGCAGAAAGTGCTGTTTATCTCAAGACTCTAGTCTCATCATTTCCAGCCAGGTAATTTGATATAATCACCACAAGAGCCATCAGAAAAGAAACAGCATCTCTGCAGCACTGCAGATATATTTGGTTCAGTTCTTACAGCCAGCTAGAAAAGCTAAAAGCTCTTCATGCTCAAATGATGCTGTTTTCTTGCACATGTTTGTAACCTTTGACCCACTGTCAAGTAATGAAATGTTCTGCAGAGGACAATACTCCTTCAATCTTTCTGCGGTGTCGAGGCCAATCGCTGAAATTGTTTTATTAAGCTGACAATTATAATAAAGGAAGAAAAAGAACATTTCATTTTAGGGATCAGGAAACTTGAGTACCGATTTTTTGTCATGGTGATCGGCTGATACCAATGGTCAATCTGATGCTTCAAGTTTATAGAACTGATATATAAGCACTCTTTGTCAAATGAAGTAATGTTATAGATGTTATAGATGAATGTGTTTGTCAGCTGATACAGATCTCCGGCTAATCTATTGGTGCATCCCTATTTCATTGTTTTGTCTCGCCTTTCATGTGTCTGAATATAAAAAAGTGCCTCCAAGATCATATGGCAGCTGGTGATCATTTTTTTTGGCAGCATTTAAAGCTTTATGATCTTTTAAGAGCTCAGTGGTTGCTACCTTTGGCTTTCCTATGGCTTTATCCTGCCTATTATGGCTTAAAATGTCTCAGGGGCAGAGAGGTGCTTCAGAATTTAAAGACAACAACGCTTGTGTCTCTTCTGCAGAACATCAGAATCTGATAGACAGCTAAGGAAGATGAAGGCTGGATTTGATATTGACATATTTTATCATTTACTTGTAGATGGTATGAGCAGACCCGTTTTATGAATGAACTGGAAAAATGTTATAAGTAACCATGTCATGAAGATTCAAATCTTTATTGATCCTTTGAGATCAAAATTTATATTGTGCGACAACAAAAGTGAAACTTTTAAAACAGATCAAAACATTTAGTAGAAGAAATATAAGAGCAATAAGTGCTGACGAAGATTGGCCTTTTGTGATCAATATGGCATCATATTTTGCGTTGTAATTAAAGTGTTTTGTGTTGAGGTGAATCTTTTGACGCATGAGCAAACCTCCATCCTGTATAAAAGAGAAGTGATTGAACTCATTTCATATGCTAAAGGAATACTTTCCTAGAAAAATATCCTGTTTAATATTGGGTGGGAGTCAGTAAGAAGCTAAAACTCATGAAAAATTGGACCCCTAAAAACAAAAATTCTTTGGCTATTTATTACTTATTAAAAATCCAACAGTTTATTTCTCTGAAATTTACAAAAAAAATATTTGTGTTAATCAGATTACATATACAGAAAAAAGCTTTAAAATGTACTTTTATTTTAGTGCAATTTTTTCACGAATATTCACTGTAAAACATTTTTGAGTGCAGATGGATTCAACTAATTACAGTCCAAGATTGTGTAACTTTATTTTAGATATTTTCTAATCTAGTGAGATTTTCAGTATTCTGTAATTATTGGGAAAAAAACACATTACACAAATTTTGGGAGATATTTTTTCATGATTATTAAGTATCTTAATGACTTTGCTGTGTGATTGTGTTTGCAGATTGAAGATTTTCCTTGATGAAAGGAGTCGAGCGTTTAGCTGGAGTTCACTAGGGTCACTTCCTGATGATGACAGTAAACATGGGTAAGCTGTTGTCCTGTCTCTTTCTCTCTCTCTCTCTCTCTCTCTCTCTCTCTCTCTCTCTCTCTCTCTCTCTCTCTCTCTCTCTCTCTCTCTCTCTCTCTCTCTCTCTCTCTCTCTCTCTCTTCTAGTCTTAAACACTCTCTTTCCTTTCATAGAGGAACTGTTTACAGGAAGTGTTTATACAAAGCAATGCAAAACAGACACTATTTGAAAAACATGTTTAAACATACTAATAACTTGGCATGTCTGAATAGTTTTTTTTTTGTTCAGTCTGTTGTTAAAAACATCTCTGCAGTTCTACCAGTCAATAGACATCAATATTTAAAAATATCTACTTGAACCTGTGTTAAAAGGCTACTGAAGTATAATATTAAACTTTATATTGTGGTAGAAATATTGATGACCTTGCTGTGTTAAAACTTACATCATCAAAGGGGAATTTGGTCAGTTAGTTCTGCATAATTGACTGTACAACATTCCTGAAGACCATTAATGCACAACGCATTACCAACTGAAGAAACACATTTTTTTAAATTTACTCTCATTCAAAAGGGATTCAGAATGTTGAGTATATTGAAATATATATCCATTCATCGATACTTAGAAACGTTTTGTGCAGAGACTTTGATACTTTAATGGCCAGAAAGACCATTAAAATCATAGTGAGATTTTTCACATAAAAAGTAAAAGTAATCAAACCTATATGAATTTTTATTATTAGATTGCACAAATAGAAAGATATTTAGAAAGATGTTAACAACTAAGATATCGGGTGCACCATTGACTATCAATTTTTTTTGGTTTGTTTTTCTAAATTCTTGGAAATATCTTATAAACTCATACAATTACCTTTTTGTCCTACTATGGTGGTCAATGGTAACCCAGAAATCTCAGTTGCTAACATTTTCCAAATATATATATAGTAACAACTTGAGGGCAAGTTATTAATTTTTGGGTGAAATATCCTCGGTATATACCATAAATGCAAATATACAGAATAATGAATATTCAACATAAAACTCATCTGTCATATGTCTGAATTACTGTGATATTCTGTAAATGTTAGTTTGATTGTTTAGATACCAGAAACCTAAATTACATTTCTGATAATGAAACTGCAAATGCTAGTCACCACCATTAATTTAAGTATTCTTGGACCTTCGTTTATTCTTAACTTTGTGTCTTAGATGGCGGTCTCCAAAATGGATCCGGACAGCACAAGAACTCACAAGGTTTGTTTCCTTTCTAGTTATAAACTCTACAGAGGCTTCCCAACAAGCAAAGATGTCATAATAAAGTGTATGGTCACAATAATGTCTTGGTGGCACAGTTATCAAAGCACAAAGCAAACACTAACGCCCACTGAAACGATTACATCATCTACATTATTGTCCTGGTTGAACATAAACCCGGTGTGTTTGCACAGGTCAAAAATCTTATGAAAGCAAATGTAACAGGACATTGATATAATATTATACAACAACAGTCTTACATAAAATATCTAAGTGTGAATACATCATTTGCACAGAAAAATACAGTGTCCTTGCTAATTTTGATCATAGTAATGAGAAACTAATGAGAATCATCACTGAGAATAATGAGAATTACAAACAAACTCAAAAGTAACATCTGGGCACATTATGGTAATGAGAGTTGAAATGTAAGATTTTAGAGTAATTAAAGAGATGTTATGTTCCGAAATGATCTCTTATCACCTCCTTTACATAATATCTTTCTTTATCTTTTGGGTAAAACAGTTACCTATGGAGACAATTGCTCTATACTAAAAATTTTTACTTGTTAAATGTGTAATAGCAGTGATGAAAAAAGATCGCGAGTGGATGTAATGTCTTTGAATGCTTAAGTGGTGATGCGTGCATCCGTGCTGGGGAAATCCCCGTTTTCTTTTCTTCTGCTTGGCCTGCCAGGGACACATCAACACCCACACAGTCACACAAACACACATGCAGTCCTCCTGAGAACCACACATTGGACTTTTGATCAATGTTTATTCAATTATTCAAGAATTATTAATGAAGAGATAATGTGCAGTAATTTACATCCAGTATTTCATAGCATGTAAACACAGATGCATTTAACTGTTAATGCATGCAGCCGCATATGCGTTTACAGCCAGACGATGCCTGCATACTGATCCGCTGAGTTGTTACTTTGTAAAGATAATGCAGAAAGACTGGTATGGTTACTTGATTTGTATCAACCAAAGTATCGGTTCCTTATACACCCAAGTCTGTATATATCTATTTGTGGAAAGCTGGCTTTGCATTGTGCGAAATCATTGGCTGTTGCCACTTCTGGTTGTTGTTATAATTTCAATGAAATGGCGTTCCTGTGCGGGCCTCATGCTGACAAAACAGACAGAGCTGATAAAGGAGAAAGCATAGAGTGGAAGACTGGAGAATGAGATTAAATGAGAAGCTTCACAATGAGGAGGGGAAAAGACTGAATGGTCTACCAGAACATTAATCTTCAATAAAACAATTCAATATAGCTGATATTTTTTTCACTACATTCGTCGTTCAATGGTACATTATTTAGGGCTGAACTTTTGATTTATTTGATTTGATGGATACATGTCAGGCTATGATACTATTGGTTGGCGATGTAAAGCGATTAATCGCATTCAGAATAAAAGTTGGTGTTTACATAATGTCCATGTTCTGTGCATATTAATTTTGTATTTAATTGGACATAAAAACACATACATGCATGAGTTTAAAAAATATAAACACTTAAAATGAATAACATTTAGAAACATTTGAATATCATTAATATTTTGGGTGAATACAGTGTATGTATATATTTTTTTGCTATTCTCTAAATATATAAATGCATTTCTGTCTCTTTATCAATCCAAGTGCACAGAACACATCCATATTATGTCATATTATTGATTTGATTCATCTTTGTACAGCTCTACTAAATATCTACACTATATATATATATATATATATATATATATATATATAAGATTAAGGTTGAGTTTTATTGTTTCTTATTGCAGTTATTACAACAATAAAAAATACCTAAACAAATTACAGTTAAGCCCTCAGCAATTGACTTTATACAAACTTTAATTTTTATGTTTTTTTGCATTTTTCTTATGTCATCTTCTTGGTTTGACATTCTGTCACTCGTGCGGTCGATAGGATATCCGGTAGGGCGCTGCAATGTTATCTCATCTTCACATCGGTGTGATTCAGCAGTGATACACTTACCATTGCATCAGACTCATTAAAGCTTCATAGTACACAGAGTACCAACCCACAAAATTAGGTTTTGAATTTGATTTCACATCTGGAAGCCTGTAGGAGACTGCATTGCTCTCAAGTATCCAATTGCGTTTTGAATATATTCCTATTTTAGTGCTTTCCCCCTTCATTTGATGAATAAATGCCACCAGGATCAATAAAACTTTTCATTAAATATCTCTCTCAAATGAAATCTGTTTAGCCTCGGTTTACATTAATTGCAGACAGAGAAAATGGAGTTTGTAAATAAGCCACATTCCATAATAGCCTCATTTGCTTAGAAAGAAGCTGTGTTGAAAATAACTGCGATGGCTTGACATAACGGCATTTGATTGCTCAACATGGCCCATTAAGTTAAAAAGATCTAGGGTTGTTGGATTTTGCACTTAAATGACGTGTGCAGAAATTCGCTTCTCAGTGCTTTAGATGCTTGCATCATGTAAGTGTTTCTGCAGTTTCATTGTTGTTTCGCCAAAGCTTTGTTGATATTAAAATAGAAATGAGGTCAGATGGAGAAGTGTGTGTGTAGGTTGTGAACTCGTTGTGAACCCTTCTAATGGTAGATGCTCCTGTGGATGAGCAGCTGTGTAGCGAGACTTTCGATGGTGTCAGAATTAAAGATCCCCCAGACTCCATCTGCCTTCATTGCCTCACCCAGCACTCTTCTGCACCATAATGCCCCTCTGCCTCTCTAAGGATGCAATACAACCCCCTTAAATGCAAGATTGTATCGAACTTGCATTACTGGTTAAAAATCTGAGATTCACATCCCTTAATAGGATCAAGCCTGATCTCAGAGGAATTTGTAACTATTGTACGAATTAGTGGGAAATTCTACGATTTTAATTGTACAAAAATGTCATTATATTTTTAATTATAAATATGATACTATAAATGATTACTTTTATTATAAGTATAAAGTATTAGTATACACTTCATTTTGTCATGTATGCATTCTGTCCCCCACTTTGAATAATAATTATAAACTCCTCAAAATTATGAAGAAAACTGTGGAAAAATGTTTTAACTAAAAAAATACATTCAAATATATAAAATGAATCATGTTAATCATCTTTAGTTTATTTTCTTTTTGATACAATTTGCTGAATGGTTTTCTTGGTATTTTCTCAAGCAGCTTATTTAAGCTCACCCTGTGATGCTTTCCACAGTATTTTAAAGGTGTTATATCTATTCTGCGCTCTTATTGGCTATTCATTTTGCAATATTCAGTTATCAATATGAAAAACTTTTTACTTAAAACATTTTTGTAATGGAAAAAATCATGAATCTTTGTCAAATTAAATTTTTGTCTAATAAACTAATCTTAAACATTTAGGCGTAAACCTTCAGAACAAGGATTTGAAAGAATTGAGAATCATTTCATTCCAATAGTGTACATTTAAAATAGATTAGTAATATTGTAAACCCTCCCCTTAACTTAACCATCACTCGCATGACAGCAAATCATACAGATATGTTTAAATGAGATTGCAAGAGTTAATCATCATAAAATAGTTGCAAAAGGAGATTGTGTTGGTTTGAATTTTTTTGTTTGACGCACTTAACAGAATATTATGCTTCACCTTGCAGAATGTGATATATTGCAGGATTTCCAGTCTATTCTTTTCCACACAATGACAATAAATGGGAATACAGCTATTGAGCTCCAAAAACAACAAAAATCACCATAAAAGTTAAACTTGAGTTTTATGCCAACTAGACATCTTGCAAATGTTGGTTGCATGTTGTTGAAGATTGAAAATCACATTTATTTAAAATAGATTTGGGATAAATAAATGATGACAATGTTATTTTGGTTTATTTATATATATATTTTATTTATTTATTCATTAGCCTCATCTAGTAGGTTTTGTTATATGAAACATCCTGAGACATGTTATGATTTTTAATAAAAGAAAATCCAAAATAGGTGGATCATCATCATATCCTAGACTACATTCAAACAAGCATATGTGTTTTAATATTGTCTTAGTGGTTTAGATCTGTGAATAAATAAAGCCATAGATCAACACTAAAGAGACACATTACATTACAAACCTGAGATTAACAACCACTCTCTCCTTTTTCATGACAGAAGATGACCTTCCATTCAGAATGTAATTACAAGACATGCTTAATTTGCCCCATTAGAGCCTCTTGATATGTTAATGTATGACATGCTTATTTGCATGATTGCTCCCTTTTTCACTTTTGATGAAATGTAGGGAAATTATGACTATTTTAAAGTATGGTGTTCATTTTTGGACTTTTCTTTGATATGCAGCTGTAGCCACTTCGGTTACGTGTTCTGGACACACATGAGCAGGGCCACACGGAATCCTCTCCCGGAGATTTCCGTGGAATGGATTTTAGTTCCTGTAGTTGTATTTCACTTTACGATCACATTGTCAGTGATGTTGTTCTTGTTTGGTTAATCTTGCATTATTATTCTCAGTAAAGCTGGGGTGGGGGGTAATGCCTATGGTTTAATGCAGTGGTGCAGAAAAGCCTATCAATGGGAATAAACCTTTAGTGTCATTATAATGGCTTATGGTTTCTGGTGCCCTGAGAAGCTGTGTTGTTTAGGTGAAATGACTTCTTTGCCTTTTGTTAATATTTTATATAGATCTTGACATGTTTTTGAATACAGTTGAGCTCATTATTTGAAATAGAAACCTAGAATTATGCCATGATTTTTCTTTTCTGTTTGAACAAAGAAAGATTTGTGTAGTAATTTTTAATGTAGGTACTCACTACAGGTTACCTACATATATTTTTACATACATTATCAATTTATAAAAAGTAGGAAATAAAAAGTTCATTGCTGTTTTTGCTTACGCATAAACCAATACATTGAAAGGAGAAGTTCAGTTTCTGCCACTCTTTAGTACCTTTAGTGTTTGCATTGTTCATATCTCCGAGCATTAGTTTTCTTACATTTACACAAGACAGATGCAGCTTTACGATTGTTTCCGGAAAAAACAGTGATCCCGCATGCGGACCGTAAACAGTGCCCTTGACCAGTTTCTTCACGAGGGCTTCTCCTTTATTGTAAATGGTGACAGTAGTGCTCTTTCAGGCTCTCTGATTGGTGTGTGGGCAGGATTTTACGAGAGAATGGCCAGTTAATAACTCGTAACCTTATAACGCTGATAGGTTGAACATTTGAAAGAACCTTTCTGAGCATTTGGCTGTACGAGGGGAATGTATCAAGCACAGAGGAAATACGTCTTACTCTTGCTTTAAACAACTGAACCACATTGAAAGTGATAACGCAACAAGTTTGACATTCTAATGCAGTGGTTCTCAACTGCTTTGGCAATGGGACCCACATTTTGACATGGTCTCCAAGCCGCAACTCAAATTTTAAGGAGCTTATTTTAACAAAATGTATTTACATTGATGTTTGGTTCCTAACTGTCGTGTTATTTGGAAGGTTTCATACTCTCTTGTGAGAGAACCTCACTCCATACGACACACTGAGCTTTTAAGCCTTTTTGTAGTACATATTCGAGTCATACTTGCGCTTCAACATATTTGTTGCTATAATTAAATGAAATTAAACATGTCAAACGGTATAGTTGAGGCATGCACATTTTGAAATCAAAGTCCTGTATTAGCAGGTTTTTTTAACCCACTGAAACCGTTTCCAAGTCATGACCCACCAGTTGAGTAACACCGGTCTAAAGCATTTATAATCCTTTAAGTTTACTATCCTGAATGTGGGATTAAGTCACTGTGAAACTACACTATAGTTGTAGTAAAGATGTTGGTCTCTATGCTGTCTTTCTTTAAACTCAAAGCTTTTTACAATTTTCATTAATACAGCAATAAGCACATTAGTTGCTATAGGAAAAAGTCCTTGTTCCGGTTGATCAAGTAATGTAGTCTAATAATCCCTAATGAGATTTTTCATTATAAAAGTGTTGTTTTTGTTAGGTTAAAGAGTTGCGACATTAATCCAGATTTAAATGAGACTATTCTTTCTCTTTATGCCTTGATGGTGTATAGTGGGCAGAACTAGAGAGCTCATTTCTCATATATAAATATGTCAAAGGTAAATATGTCTGTATGTCTGCAACAATGGACAAAAAAACCTACAGGATCTAAACAAATTTTCGGGTTGTGTTCTCACTGTGTGAACATATACAACTTTTCTGCTGTTTTGAATGACATTGTGTTATTCAAATAATTCATGATAAACACCAGAGTTAGGTATGATGTTCAGATGTCTCTGATCTGTAGAATATTACACTTAGAACAAGTTATCTAGAGGTGTGAATGACACCTCATTTGCACTTACTGTAAATATGGCATACATTTTAGAAAGTTGTTGAAAGTTTGTTAGAACATGAATGGTTGTATTTGGGGAGGAACATACTACTTATTTAACTATACCTTAAACCTTCAGCTCAAGGGTTGTTATTCGTCTCACACCATTTGTGCCATGGACAGAGCATAGTTTCATTTTGCATTGTTGAAAACCCACACTGTTTAAATTGCACTACGATTTTCTAGGATTTGTTCACAGAATGACACGAGTTACTCTTTCTTTGTTTCTAGATGACGAAGAGGCGCTCAATTCCATAATGAAGGACCTGGCTGCTTTACGCTTCTGCTACAAGCTTAAGACAAACAACAGTAACAAGCCCAAGATCAGAACCCAGGCTTATAGACAGGTAACACGTTACCCACAATGCATCACTTTGTAACACTTTAACAATTCGCATTTTTTATCTTTTTATGTTAAAACATACCACCATTAGAAATTTTATAACATTTTCAGTAAAGCCAAAATGGCTTTAATTAAAATTAAAATAAATTTCTATAAGTACTATGCAACTGTTGCAGATTGTAAGATTGCTGAATATGACACTATTCAATAACAGTCCATTGGTAAAATTATTCAACCACAAATCCTGGGTTATATATAACCCAGTGTTAGTTACAAAATATAAAAATTGGTAGATTTACCAAAACAGAATGTTTATAGAACCCAGTATTTTTAAAGTGCCTTGAAGAACATAACACTGTGAATTATTTCGAACTAGATTTTGACCTTATAAAGGTTCTAGCATTTACATTTAATGCTATTTATGTCCTTCTCAAATTTATCTTGCTCTACTATTTATAACAATTGGCTTTAATGCTTGTTTTGCTTTATTGTACATTAAACAGGAAACAGATTAAAGAGAGACCACTAAAAACACTTTACATCCGGCCCTTCTGTAAAACATGCCTGTGTATTTTCGTGACTTTGGGTTCATTACCTACATTTTCATTACAATGCTGTCACTTCACACAGGATACACGTCAGTCCTGAAGATAACTGGTTGGCACACACTTTATACTCAAGACACCAGTTTCTTTCCTGTCTGGTTCTTTTTAGCTCATTCTTAGTTGTTTTATTTCTCTCACATTTGTATCTCTTTCTCTTACACACAAATACACAAAGCAGTAGGAACTCTAATGACAAACCAGTCTTCATTCACAAACAACATATCATTTTCCCACAAAAATCTTATAAAGTATAATATGTTCATCATGTGCAGATGAAATGCAGTAATATTTTCATTATTTCAGGCTCTCACCATATTTATAATGGAGATGATATGATGTTAGAAGTATCAAAACTGTTTTTATTGTGGCTGGAGAAACAGAAAGGAAAGTTCTGACATTATTCACACACAGTCTTGACATTTCAGACCTGTATGACTTTCTTTCCTGTACAGAACACAAAAGAAGATATATATATATATATATATATATATATATATATATATATATATATATATATATATATATATATATATATATATATATATATATATATATATATATATGAAAGTGTATAACAGAACAGCGCTGGAATCCATTGACTTTTTCTGTATTGACACAAGACAAATGCAAATGAATAGGTTCCAGTTCCCAACACTTTTTAAATGATCTCCTTTTGTGTTATGCAAAAGAAAGAAAGCCATACATATATCAATATTGAAAGAATTTTTATTTTTCTGTGAATTACATAACTGTGCTGCATTTATAAGCAAAAAGTTAGAAGAGGAAAATGTCTGACTTTTGCTTTTTAGAATGTCTCATAAAAATCATTAAAAAAAGATCTAAACGGATCTTCTTCGTACATGACTTGATTTCGTTGTGTTTGGTCCCCTTGCAGGATTTGCGGGTGAAGCTGGAGCATGAACAAGAAAAACGGTGAGTCTGAACTCTCTCACTATTTCTGCAACTCCTCCATTCCTCGTCTCGTTCCTCTTGTCTTTTCCCGACTCTCGTTACATCACTTCTATGATCTCTCGACACAAATAATGGACAATATACAAGCTGCTCAAATGAACTAGAACTTTCCTAAAGAGCTTTGACTTTTGACGGAATGTTTTAAATACTTTTTCATACTGTTTGGCAGACAGCGATAGAGAAAAAGGAGTTTAAGCTCAGTGACACACCCAGTTGTTAATTTACAATGTTCTGTAGGTCATCCATACTCCCACGTATTGAACATGTCACTTTTCCCATCTTATGACTGCCAAATACCAAGACGCTAGCCTTTGCAAAGTATATCCATATGTGCTTCTAGCTGGCCTAACATCTTTTCTTACTAAGGTACTCCTAATGCTGGCATTTCCCCTCATATAAAGCCAGAGTTTCAGGCTTGAAAGAATTGAAAGAATTATTAGGAAAGTGAATTTTCCTTAGCAAAGGAAAAGCAAGAAGATCTCTCAGGAACTTACTGTATATGTTGGTTTTTACATAACAGTTTTTAGGCATGTAACGAGTCTGCTTTATGCTCTGGGTTTTGTAAATCCTGAATGTGAATCAGAAAGGCCCAAAGCATCCTGGGAGAAGTCAAGGCCTTTGTGTGCTGTCTGTGTGAAAAAGACTGGCTGGGTTACATCATGTCATAAGAAGTTGGTGTTGCATTAGAAGTGACAGACAGCTGGGTAAACGGCTGTTACAGCTCTAATTGGCAGCGGTGAAGAAGGCATGAAAATGCTGTTCTTAACCCTCCTCTGTTCTATTTCACATTAAGCAGAGACTTTAAATCAAGAAGGAGCGTTCCCAGAGGATCTTTTATTGCTTGGGAGATTTGACAGGGCTCTAAGTTGTTCTGCACTGGTTTCCACTTTTTCTCTTGAGTTGCTTAGAATAAATAAAAATAAGAAACTTATGAGACAACTGTTAAAACATATTAATGGTATGAAGTCGGAAATACATAAACGAATGCATTTTTGAAAAGCTCCGGAATAAAAGCATTTGCTCTTCAATACTCGTGTCCAGGAGAGATCACTGATATTATAAAAAGATTTTATAATATCAGTGATCTGATTTTTCTTTTGAATGGATTGGTGGTAGAAAACCCCCTTTGCTATATAAATCTACTTTTTGTTAAATCCATTGCCATCATATTGTTAATTATGTAAATTTATTATATGAGCAAACGATGAGTGAATCTTAATTTTTCCCAGATGGAGGGATGCTCTCATGAATATGCCAATTAGTCTTATAATTGTAAAACCGGCATGTTATGCAGTCAAAAACAGAATGACATGTAGTAGTTGTAATGCATGCAACCTACCTTGCATATTTTTTATGCAAAATGTTATTTTCAACATTTATTTATCACGTTAAATACATTTTATTCATATTTGATCATGTTGCATTTCCTAATAGTAAAGCAGAAGTTCAGCAAAAAACAAACTCGTCATTTACCACTCTGTATGAGCTTCTTTCTTCTGCATAACAGGAAAAGAGAAATTTTGAAGAATGTTCAGAACTGGCACCCAATTGCTTGCATTGGTTTTGAGTCCAAACAGTAGAAATGAATGGGTTCTACTGTTGTTTGGTTAATAACTTTCTTTAAGATATCTTCTTTTGTGTTCTTTTTAAAAATGTGATTTGAAATGACTTTAATGCACCACAAACGAACATAAATGCATAAAAATGTGAACACAATACAATTAATGCCAAAAAGTTTTTTATTATTTAAATAGTATTATGGCAGCACTATGGTAAAGGGGTGATGTAGAATGTAATACTTGAATATTGTTTATACAGCTCTGTCCTATATTGTTTTATTATTTTGCTAATGTATCATGGTTTTACACTTTATGCATATCATGATATTGTAAAACCTTAACATAATGCTTAAAGGTTTGTGTTATAGAAAATGTTAAAACATTTCTTGAAAATGAAAGTTAGGGTAACATGTTGGATAGAGTGAAAAGCATGTTCCTCTGGCAGTCGGTGAAAGACAGAGAGTAGCATGTGTGCAGAGAGTTCAGAGAGATGCAGCCAAACAGAGATAATAATCTGTGCACGCTGGGGAAGGAAAGTCATCTCGCTCCATACATCCTCTGTTCTTTCCAGTCTTCCGTTAGGAGTTTTTTCATCCCTATCGTCCCTCATCGGCCAATGTAAACAAAGACATCGCTCAGGACATTTTGTAGCACAGATATGGGGCCAGCTTTGTTCAAAATACAAATCAGTCAGAAAGTTGCAAACTTGAAATTAGTCACGAGTAACGTCCCTTGTGCATTTCCAGATCAAAAGTTAATAAGATGTAGACCGGCTTTAGCCAACAGGAAGGATACTGTTTGGCAAACAGTCACAAATTATGCGTTATGGTTTGTGGAGCATCACATAAACGTGTGTGTTTGTGGGTCAGTGTGAGGCCAGAACTCTTGGTGTGTTAAAGCGGAGCAAACTTTCGAGAAGGAGAGGGAACCATTCTTCCTGCAACTTCCAGATCTGCTTCACTGTTTTCCCTCTTTCCTCTCAGGAAGCGCTCCATCTGCCTTTGTGATGAGGTCCCCTGTTTTGTGGTCCGCTTTGGTTGGTTTGGCCAGAGCTTGAGCTTGTATCAAACTCAAAATGTTGCTTGAAAGAAAGGGTTTAATTTACAGTACCGTGTTTAAATTGAGCTTACATATAGACCCGTAGTTATCAAATGTATATGAACCATTCATTTATTACAGTGCTTTGTTCCTTGTAGTTTAAATATGCAGGTGCACAAACGTTTCTTTAGTTTGATGGTGTGTTTGTATCTGTGTTTTGTTAGAATCATTCCGTTCCAAAGACCACTCCAGTTTAAAGATCTTCTTCAGAAGGTGATGGAAGCTTTTGGCCAGCATATGGACCTTTACTACACGGATAAAGAGGTACTGCTCTGATTCAACTAACTTGCCCTGGAACCAAAAGAATGGATTATATGATGGAATTAAAAAACTCTTCTAACAAAAATAAAAATTATTTCATGAATTACTTACTTCCTATCTACTAATATTCTACTAATTACTTTTTACGTTCCAAATCTGTGTAAATGTTGGTATGGTTGAACACAAAAAAGGATATTTGGATGATTGCCTTTAACCAAACAGTTTATGGACCCTTTTGACTACCATAGTAGTAAAAGGGCATGAGAGCTTTTGCTGTCCTACGTTCTTCAAAATATGTTTGTGCTTTCAACAGGTCAAAAATAAGTTTTAAAGTAATTTTCACTACTATACTAGTCATTGTGGTCCAAGAACTACTCTATAACTCTTCTAACTGTTAACCCTCCTTATCCACAGTTGTATGTCTATTGTAGGTGTCAGTCATTTTAAATACTCACATGTTAATACCGCAGCTCACTACTTCTACATTGACATAAAAACCACAATAGCTTTTGCAACGTTGGACTTTACGTTTGAAATGACCATTTAAGGATCTGTGCCTGTGGCACGTCTTGTTTCTTTTACTGTCTGACACATTGTGTTGACAATGCTCTTATAATCTCAGATGTTGCTGGCTTTGAAGTGTCAGGAAGATTTGGACCGAGCAGTTCAGGCTTTGAGCTCCAGCTCCGGGATGAACAACCTGCTGAGAGTAATTCTGAAAACGCCTCCCAACAACCATGTGAGTCCAAGCCCAAACTGAGACAAGCCACCCAAGCCAAAACCAAATCTAAAGTGAGCTACAGAAAGCTTAACCTGAACCACCAATTCCCTTAACCACATCCTTTATATCCCGTTTGTTATTTTACCCCAGTAGCTCCAGTTCTCCCCGCTTTTAATGTTCTCTGCCAAATTCTTTCTAACTTTAGCTGCCAAATATTATGCAAATTTTCAACATCGTTTTCCACATCTAGCAAAACTCATATGTCCACCTTCTTAGTTTCTTCAGGTAAGCAGCCAAGACAAGCAGAGCGAGATGAGGGCATCCAGGTCACTTGGAGATCTCAAAGCCTCCGTTCTCAAAGGTTCAGAACGAGTGCGCAAACATTCAACAGGTGCGTCAGACGGTCTCGCACGCACACACCCCTCCTGACACGGGGCGGTCAGAACGACATCACACAATGGGTTTATAATTGATTCTGTTTGCACTGACCTTATAAGGACTGGGTAATGGGATCAAAAAGCATGGTGATGTCACAGCTGTTAAAGAGAGGCTGGAAAAATCATTTTGATGTGATCCTTTCATGTGACATTCAGAATATGTATCCGATCAGAGTCAGTTGGGTCAGAGTGGAGAAGTGTAAATATAATCACACATTATACAATGACGTAGTTGGCACTTGGTTACATGTTTATTTGTTTTGAGTCCTGTTTGGTTTACATCATTTCAGAGTTGCAGCGTCAGACTTGTGGAACTAGTTTATGGATGAATAACTGATTTAAAAGCTTGCTGCTTTATCAGCAGTAAGGAGTATAAACGCATGCATCTTTCCCAACACAACCTCAACAAAGGAAACCAAAATTAAAGAGATAGTGAGCCAAAAATAAAAGATTCTTTCATTATTTTCTTACCTTTAAGTTATTACACGTCTGTATACATTTCTTGGTTCTGATGACCACAAAGAAAGATAATTTAGAAAATGCTTTTAACCATCTTGGATACCATTGACTTCAAAATAGGAAAATGCTTCCTTATTTTTTAAGAACTTTTGAATATGTAAGACAGCAAAACATTATGAGGCGCTAACCCAGTCCTTTCTTTTCTACTATGGATAAGCATTTGTCCAAAAAAGATTATGTTGAACCCAACAAATAACTATATACGCATTTGAAACAACTAGAGAGTAATTCATGCCACACCATGCACGCCACATAAAGTCGCAGCGCTCAAGAAGCCAGCACCCTCTTTAATTTAGTTGGTTCTCTATACATGGGACAACGTGTCCTGTGTGTGAACGCCCTTTAATCTGTCCCGTGTGATGAGAGAGTTTGCTGCCCGGCACTGAAAGTCACCCTGTGTGTTGACAGAAAAACTCGAGTGCCGAGTGTCAGAACTAAATGTAGCCGAAAATGACGACATGACTAATCTCCAAATTAAAACCGGTTGCCTTGCTGGCACCTCTGCACTGGATTTTTGTCATGCAATATTGTAAAAGTGAAAAATTAATAATTTCACCTTAAGTGTAATGATGTGTTTCATTTAAATGGCCAAAGAGAGGACAGAAAATGGTTTACTTTGAAATTTTATTGAAATAATCATAGTGGTCATGAGTGCTAAAACGAAATGCCACGTAAGTGTGTAGCGTAGGACATTGCATATGATTGATTTCACACTTTCCTGTCATATCCCCTTCCTGTCCCTCTCTCTCATCAGGTTGTCCTTATTTTTTACATTCCCTGCACACTTTTCTCTACCCAACCTGTTCTAGTAGCATTCCATTATAGGACCTAAGGTGTATAATTTCTGCAGAATAAGTTAAGCCAAATATGAACGAAACTGTGTTCTTAATCTATTAATGAGAGGAAGTGTAAAACACGTTTTTTTCAATAATATTTGATAATTAGATTTTTTATTAACGGTGCAGTAATTACACGCTATTATCATTTTTTTGTGTTCTGCTCTCTTTATTCCTCAATTTTCTGTCTGAATCCACTCTATGTTAATCTCTCTCCAGACAGCCGTGTTCTCTCTCTAATTTACACTTGATCCAACATTCTGTTCGCACATACCTGTGACTCGCACTTATCGTTTACTGTCCCGTTTACTTTTTTGGGATCTTCCGTTATCAGCAGTTCGCGGAAGAATTGCTATTTCGGGAGCATTTTTTCAATCAGACCTAGTAATGTCATGCAAATGTTTTCTTGTCTGTCAGCAGGATCCCTGAACACGGGCCGCACCTCTCCTCCTCCAGGCAGCGTACCAGAAGAACAGCAGCAGATCGCTCGGCAGGGCTCTTACACCAGCATCCACAGCGAGGGAGAGTTTATCCCAGAAACACTTGATTCAAATGTAAGATATGTTGTTGGTATTACATTCACCCTTTTTGGTTACATCTGGGCTTTTTAAACTGTATAATAAGATTAATGTTTACTTAGTTTGAATTGATTTAATAATTAAGAAATAATGTGAGTGTGTTTAAGAGGAATGTGTTAGCACAAGGTTGTGTGTAATGTTTTATGTGTGGTTATTGTTAAAACTGACGTATGAGGATTGTACCTGCTATTGTTATGCTGGGATTTGTTTTGTGTATGCATTTGACTGTAATTGTTTAGTGATTTGTAATTCTAAGGAAGTAGGAGTGTGCAAGATATGTTGTGTGAGATAATATCCCTACTGTTGTTTTAACAATAATCAAAATCACATTATCCAGTATAATGCTCACTTTAATAACCAATCAAAAACCTG
Source organism: Triplophysa yarkandensis (assembly GCA_033220385.1). Taxonomy (NCBI): domain Eukaryota; kingdom Metazoa; phylum Chordata; class Actinopteri; order Cypriniformes; family Nemacheilidae; genus Triplophysa; species Triplophysa yarkandensis. Next base: position 8,181,381 of record CM065676.1, on the reverse strand, counting down.
CATTTCCTTTCAACTTATTAATAGTGCTGTAGTCTTATGCTGGCATGTCTGAGTTGAACTAACTTTTAGTTTATGTTTTTTAGAGTAAAAATATTAACATTGAGCTCTATTTTGTATGCTTTGTTTTGTTATTTAAAATAATACTTTTGAAGACCTCAAAAGGTTTATTGATTTTATAATTATTATTATTGTTATTATTATTACTATGAGCAAAGTTCTGTTAGCATGTTGTAAGGTAAAACTAGTAAAACAAAATAAGTCTTACAGTTTTAATGAATAAATGTAATTTAATATCGTTATCTACAAAATCCAAGATTACGTTGAGATAATTTTTTAGTAACATGGCACACCTTAGGATGAAGACAGTTTAAGGTAAAGGGATAGTTTACCCACTTTTGAAAATTAAAGAATAGTAAAAATAAGATATTTTGAAGAATGTTTGTAAGCACACACACATGTTTGTAGCAGTACCCATTGTCTTACATTGGTTTTGTGTCTAAACAATAGAACCAATTTTCTTTTGAAATAAATCATACTGGTTCCAAATGACAAAAGGACAAAATTGGATTTTCAACTTGAGATGAATTATTGTATCATTGTGTGTTTAATTGCTGAGGAAAGGCCACGTTTAGGCATTAGTTAATCAAACTTTTGACATGGTTACGAATTCATAAACATGCAATAAGCAACCCACGGTATAGTGACTCCGGGTTTCGACTACACAGTATTTTTGTCTGTCAGGTGAAACATGTAGTCTTAAAAGACACGCATTACGTAATTCGGAAGGTAGTACTAGAACTTCCGGATACAAGAGCTAAATAAACAATGGAATGTGAATTGCATACATCATAAAGGCAAACACTTTACCTATCTGTTGATTCACTATATGTGCTTCTGTTGATCATTCTAGAAATGTAATGAAACATTAAGGATACATTTTCGTGGACGACTAAAAATTAAAACACACTTGTGAAATTTGTGAATACAAATTTCCGATCACAACAACCGTATGTCAAATATATTGTGCCAATATCTGATATTGTGTAAGGCGAAGCCTGCATAAAAAAAGAGTAAACCCAAGGTTAAGAATCGCCTATTAGGGCTATAAGCTCTAAGCTTTTTATATTTTCTTTGTTGCTTTGTTCTCTGATTTGCTTAAAAGGATCACTATCCTGTGTAGTTGTTCAATGTGCAACAGTCCAGGGGAAGGAAAACTCAAACATATTATTGGTATTGGATCATGGAAAATCTTGCGTCACTCTTGCAGTGTGCTAAGGTTCAGATGCACAAACTGGGATGCAATGCAGATGATGTCATTTATTTTTTGTGTGTGTAGCTCATGGAGCCGTTTGGGAGTGCTGATGGGTCGCTTTCCAGCAGCTGTCAATCACTGGATCAAGCGCTGGACAGGTGAGTGGATAACTCTATTATAAAAGTCTATAACTGTAGAAATACTATAGTGAAATAGCTACCGCTTTGACCATTAATGAGCTATTGTAATAATTACGGGTAGAGGAGATGTGTGATAAATTGCGAGAGAGGAAATGGAATCAGGCTGCTGTGCAGGCCAACCAGGAAACCCCTGATGTCACCATGGCGACAGCTTGCTTATCTGGATGCCTGGATTCCAGGGCTATCGCTGGCCGCCTCTGCTCTGCTCAGAGAGGAAGATGGAGCGAAATAGAGGCTTGATCTCGCCGATCTGTTCAGTTATCTGTTGTCACGGCAGTATTGTTATAAAAAGAGTCGGTCAATAATGCAGCGTGGAGAGAATGAGAGAAAAACAAACCCAAGGGGAGACAAGGAGAGGGAAAGAGTGAAAAACACAGAGTGTTTGTGTGTAGACAAGAGAGAAAGAGAATGAAAAAGTGAAGGCATGCTACCTGCATGGGTCTTATCTGGCTTTTTAGCCCTCAGAACAATGGCAGGAAACAAGCGCATGGAAATTTCCCCCTCTCTGCGGGTGTGTGTGCCCGCTATCCGGGGTCTCGCTGCTCAGTGCTGACGTCTCAGACGGAGAGGAATAACAGGGTCGGGGAAGTAACAATCACTCCTGAATCCCAGACACTGTTTATGTCCCATTAATTCATGATGTTTTTCTGTCATTGACGTTACCTGTGAGGATATTGCTTATTATCTCCGGTAGAACATGATTATTGCTTAAGATTAACATCAAATTCGTTTAACTATTAATAAGGAATTAATAATTAATAAGGAATGTTCTCGGTTTATATGTGTTTGATTTATAAATGCACGTTTTCCAAAAAAAAAATGTTTTATCTGCTGAGCTTGCAGATAGCTTATGGGACAGTGAAATGTCCAGTGCTTGCATGCAATTTCAGTAAATGCAACATCTGGCATGTTGTATGTGGAATCATGAATATTTATGATTATTAAAACTTACTTGGGGTTTCCAGTTTTCTGTAAATAAGATTTTATTTTACAAGTATAAAAATAAGTGAGCACGTAAATGTATACAAAAAATATAAATAATAATTACAAAATTATAATAAAAATATATAAATATTCGAGTAATAAAATCATATTCTTTATTATGACAAAAATGTGTTTCTCCTGTAAGAATTGTCTCATTTGGGCAATACATTGTAATCATTTTAATTAAATTTATTTGTTTAATTTATTATATTTTTACATATACTCATGAGTAATAAAGTAATAAAATTGTGATACTTTATTTTGTTAAAAACAACAAAATGAGTGAACAAACCAATGAATAATGATTAAAAATAAGTTATTAATTGTTCAAATACATGTTGGGTTTACTTTAGATAACAGATTTGACTGACACTTTCTGTATGCATTGTAATTTCCAAAAGATCTGAAAATCTTCTTAAACAGCAAGACTTTAGTATTTAAGGTTAGGTCCCTGGTAGACAATCGGTGTCTGTCCTCAGCATAAGGACAGGTGGCAGGCAACCCCGCTGTCCGTTAGAGTCTGTTGGCACATTGGGGTCTGTACAGTGTTGAAATGTAGGCCAGACAGACCTCACCACTGCACACAAGGGAACAACAAGCAAAAATAACCCGTCATCTCTCCTCCCCTTTCCTCTTTTCCACAGCCCGCCGTTCTCCCAGAACAACAGGGACAACAATTACCTGAACCTCAACTATGAATACAAAGGTGAGATTGACACGTGCATGTGAATATGGATCTCTGTCAGAGCTGTAGGGATGTTTAAATGTCTTTTGCTCCATTAAAAAGTTTTAGAACCATTATGTTTTATGTGATTTGGAAGCGCTGTATACATGCCACAACTTGTCGTCTATTATACATTGCCGTGCAATCTGGGATTGCATTATTTGTTAAATATACTTAGTAGTAATAAAGGTCATTGAATTTTAAAATGACTTCACAGTATCCTAAATTAAATTTTTTATTCCAATCTATATTTTACAGTTTAATTATTAAAAGGTTTCCGAAGACACAAAACATTTTCTTAATTTCCTCTTGTTTTAAAGCTACAGTCCATAACTTGTACCGATGTATTACCATATTTGTTTCAAACATCTTGCAGGTTACTTCTGCCAAAACTTAACCAAACTCAACTTATTAATACTTTTGTTGTGAAATAGGTTATATGATAGGTCACCCAAAAATAAGAATGAAAATAATAATATTTTCATAATGTATTTTATATATTTATTCACCCGTTTCTAATGTCAAACCTGTATGACTTTCTTTCTACCAGAGATCACAAAGATCTTATGAAGAAAGTAGTATTTGGCACCCATTTACTTATATTGTATGTGTGGGTGCCAGTTACCAGCATTCTTCAAAATATCTTTACAAAAGAAGTAATTGTTTTAATGAATGTATTTTGAAGAATGTTAGTAACTGGCACCCATGAACTTCTATTGTTACATTCTTCAAAACAACTTCTTTTGTGTTCTGTAGTAGGAAAAAGTCAAACAGGTTTTGAAAAGACACAATTGTCTTTTTTTATCACTTTAAATCAGTTAGTGTTTTTTGTTCATTTGTAACCCCAAAATATTAAGCAATGTGATACATTAAAAGCTTGTCTTCATAGCTAAACGGGCACCATTCAAGATTTTGAAACAAAACTATCTACTCGTATAGACAGAGAGTGGTAGCGAGGCAGAAGAAAAGATTATTCTTTCTCTCTTTTCCCCTTTCATTCGTTTTCTTCTGCCGCGCTGACAGATTGAAAGTTACTGGAGTGGTTAAAGCAGGAGATTTTCTTTCATGCCTTTCCCTGGTTAGTATTCTCCGTCTCCATCTCCCGCTCTCATGCTCGCCTGCTTCTCCCTCTGTTGTTTTTCCTCTTAAGCGGCGATCAAATAGAGCGGGCCTTCCCGATAATGAGTCATCTTCCCCAACAGCGAGAGGCCGCTTACACTCACAAACACACCACAAACACCAGCTAGTACTGCTCGGGGAAAGTTCATCGTCTGTACACATACACAACCGTTCCTATACTAATAATAAGAGCTTTGTGATGGCATACCCAGACATCCATGCACTCACACGCATAGTCATTCCCACTGTGTAGTTTTGGAGAACAGGCTGTTTTTGCCGGGTCTTGTGAGTAGATTTTTCCTCTGCGTTCTAAGCGGGGTAAATTGTAGGGTCGCCCTGGGAGACAGGGCTGTAAACAGCACTCGGGGAGGCTGTCCGCTTAACAGCTGCTTTCAATTGCACGAGGCCTCAGTACGCAGCACTCATGTTAACACAAGCAGCCCTCCAAGCAACAAAGACACTTACTCCGAAATGATCATTTATTATTTTTGTGTTCGCTTTTTTGCATAGTTTGTACAGGACGAACGAGACCATCTCACTAAGATATGGACTACGGTGCATACCAAAATTAAAATGATTGCTTAAGGAGAAAGTAAATTGTGTTTTGTTTGTGTTAACTGTAATTCAAAAAACATGTGCAGTAATGTTTAGTGTGTTTAGAACCAGAAATGCATTATTTCCTTTTTTGGCAAAGAAAAAGCCTGTTTGATTTTTGCTCATATCCAGTAAATAACCAGCCAGTGTCTTACTGCCCCCACCTGCAGGCCGTCATGGGAAACATGGGACCTTTCCACGGCAGTTCCACATGTCCAGCCGCAGTAAAGACTACGGGGATGGTAAGTACCAGAACAAAACTTGTGACATTCGACCGCTTATAACAGGAAACAAATCTGCACGTGCATTATTCTAAAATGAATGACACATGAAACGACTGCTTGTTTGAGTTTCAACTTCATTCATTAAATGTAAATCAGGTTGAATGAATAAGCGGTGACACCTGTAATCTAATGAACTGTAATCTAATCTGCTCTGCAGATGTCAATCATTTCACTATCACTCAATGCATATATGAGCTGTATGAAGTTAATGTGATTGTCCAGCCCAAAATAAAAATTGTGGCAGATTTAACGTACTGCCTTGGCATTTCAAGCATGTTTTACCTACTTTCTTCTGCAGAGCACAATAGATATTTTGAAGAATGTTGTTAACTAGCAACTATTCACTTGCTTTGATATGTGTCCATACAATAGAAGTGAGTAGAGTCCACTGCTGTTAGGTAACCAGCTTTTAAAAAAAACTTCTACTGGGCTCTGCGGAAGAATCTAAGTCAAATGGCAAGTGCGAGTAGATAAGGACAGAATTTCATTTTTTGAAGGAACTATATCTTTGATATATCTTTGAGCTCTTTATTGATCTTTCTTTATTTGTCAATTTCATAAAGCTTAGCATATTCTATCTAGGCCTGTTCATTGCATTATATTTTAAACAGTTTAATAACAAACATTTGTTTTTCGTTCATAAGGACCCATTGTGTTTAAAGTCTTTTTTTTTGGTATTTGCAGACTGTCCTCATTTTTACCATTCCTCATTAGCTGATTAATTCTTCTTTTAACATTTAACAGATGCTTTTTTTTAATCCACAGCAACACACAGTGTGATAATTGTAGAGGAAGTCCCTGTGGAGTTTGGAGGACATTGCTCTGCAATATAGAGTACAATAGAAGCGTAGAGTAGAATTGTGTTGTTAAACTCCTATGTAGTATTTTAACTACTAGATCCCTGAATAAATTGGTTGTGAACACTACGCATTAGAACTTGATTTTGTGGGAATTGTCTGTTTTTCAACAAGTAGAGATAAATTTACATTTACATTAAGTCATTGTCTGCTGGCACTGAGATATGATCCCGCAACCTTCTGCTTACAAGTCCAACTCTTTAACCACCAGACCATGACTTAGCCCAGTTTTATGTTTTTGAAACGATTTGGCAATAAAGAGGACGTTAAATAAATAATAAGAAAAAATTACCCCTTACTTGACATTCCTGATACTTTAGAGACTAAAGGTAAAGCTGTGCTTTTTCAAATGACCATGAACTTGGCCCGCATGATATTAGTTTCCCGTCCACAGAGCTTAGAACCGGGTGTATTAAAACCTGGCCTGTGTGTTATTTGTATTTCCCCTGATGAGGCACCATGACTGTTACCAAACACTAAGAGCAGTTTCCTGTCTTGTGGAAAGGTTGATAGGGGAAGTTAGACAGGGAGGAAAAGAGGAGCGTGAGAGAAAGAATCAGAGAATATAAGTATACTTGTTTTGACATGTGGTGTGACATGATGATTGCATGTATTGTAATGCATGAAAAGTGCTCACATCATGAGTTTTCTGCAGACATTTCTAATCATTTCGGTATTATTAGTATACACATGTATAAAGATACAACGCAGATCAAACAAAAGTGCTATTGCAGTTCATCAGAAATGATTTTAAGAGGCATGACAAATTAATTAAATTTTAATGCAAATTCAGAAAAAACAAGTCAGAAATATCATAAATTCTACAGTCAAAAATTTCTAGTTTTTTTACCCCTGAGTATCTTTATTTTGTATGTTTTGTGTAGAGCTGCACAACCATTTTGGATTTTACATATTATATTTACTGTGTATAATTATTCTCTGTATATAAATATGCATGCATATATAACATGTATGTATAATTAAAAAACATATTTATATCGGTTTTTAATGTTTATATACATATTTCATTTAGATAATAAATTAATTAATTATAAAAATTATAAAAATGTAAATACATATCTAAATATTACTTGAATAAATACATATACATGATTTTTGGGTATTTACATACAAAAATGTATTATACACAGCACATCCACATGTTAACAACAACTTTTATTTTGCAAAACAATTAGTAAGAAATGTGCCATGAATATTAATAGAGGATGATTATGAAACCAAAACAATCCAATTATTAATCAAAACATGATTGTGCGCCATTTAGTTTAGCATGTCTTTCTATTATATACATATTATTAATTTGAGTATATGTATAATTATGGAATTGTTTTCAACTTAAGTTAAATTTTGACTTATTTATTCTTTTATTAATAATTAATCTATTTACTAACTTATATTCAATTTTAATTGTCAATTTGTCATTATGTTAAATCATTTGCCATTATTTGTTGTTCAGCTAGAGTGTCAGATAACTGAAATGTATATGTTTTTCTGTGTTTAGGTCGAAGGACATTCCCTCGAAGCTTTATGCCCCAAGAGAACTTGTTTCAGCTGGTCCCATCCAGCCGTACGCGCAGTTATAATGGAGAGAGCACTATGCTTTACAGTGGAGATCTGCATTCCATCAGTCGGACTGAAAAAAGCAGCCAACGCAATACTCCCAAATGTAGGACTGAATGCATACATACAAATATTATCAGAACTGTATCCAGTTTCCGCACTTAAAGTGCATACATTTGTACAATTAAATCCACGCGATTGTGTATATAAAACAAAAACTGCAAATAAGAAAATGCATATAATCCTTAACTTGATTATAAAATAAATCATTAGTGTTGTGTATGTTACTTACTATCTAGAGAGTCATAAAATGTGTGGAACCTGGCCAAATATTTAGACATTGTATAAAAACAATGGTTAAACACCCACATGGGTTTGTTTCAGTTTGACGCAACCTTGATTTATATGATTAATATTCAGGTGTGTAATGTACACAAAGACCTGCAAGAAATCATGTTCATGACCGTCTGCCTCTCCATTCGTCTTCATTTATTGCCTAAGAACGTTTGCTAGTAAATCAGACAGTGTAAATCTGCAGTTGTAAATACTGTTGTGGTTTGACTGTGTGTCATCGGCGGGTCTGTGTGTGAATTATGTAGAGTTGTTTGTGAACTAGTGGGTTTAGTATGGTTTCTTTATTTCGTTCGTAGCCCCGAGAGCTCCAGTGAACTGGCGTCAGGGGAAGCTGCTCGGTCGAGGAGCCTTTGGCGAGGTGTATCTTTGTTATGATGTCGACACGGGCAGAGAGCTGGCGGCAAAGCAGGTGCCCTTTGACCCTGACTGTCAGGAGACAAGTAAAGTAAGCATAAAAGCCTGGAATGTAACTGGGTCGTTCTACAAGGACAGTTACTTTCATCCAATTAAATACATATTTTTTATAAATTTTGAATAAAAGGTTTTGACTCCCACGTCGACCACACAGAATGTTAATCCTGTGAAAGTGTGTTTCATAAAAGGTTTTATATTGTGGTGACAAGCGAGACATTTAACTCTATAACAATTGTTTTATAGATATTATTAACATATCAAACTAACTTTTTACTATTTATCTTAGACAAGTCATTTAACAATAAATATTTTATTACTTTTTGTTATTTTTAGTACTGTCTAGAAATTTTCCAAGACCTATTTCACAAAGTAGTGAAACATTTTTATTCAAACACATATACTTTTTTAAAGCAATAGGTCACCCAAAAATAAAATCTCAGTAGTTAATCTCTTGTCATTTCAAATCTGTATGAGTGGCAAAACCAAAAAGAAGATATTTTGAAGAATGTTGTATAGTGGTACATTCTTATGGTTATATGGAGAAAAAAAAACAATACAAGTGAAAGGTTGCCAGTTTCCTACATTCTTCAAAATGTCTTCTGTTGTGTTCTGCAGAAGAAAGTCATACAGGTTACACAGGACTCGGCCACAATGTTTTGCACTGCACGTTCATATTTTTTTTTTACTCTCTCCATAGGAAGTGAACGCACTGGAGTGTGAGATTCAGCTCCTGAAGAACCTGCGTCATGAGCGCATCGTTCAGTATTACGGCTGCTTGCGTGATCCAGTGCAGAAGAAGCTTTCCATCTTCGTTGAATTCATGCCAGGGGTGTGTATGCTAGAACAGAGCCCAGTCTGCTTGTGTTTGCTGTATGTGTACACTGTGCTTTGGTGGGGTTGTGGGGTGTTTACGGTCAGGATTGCCCAAGCATGTTATTTTCAGTGCTCAAATCTCAATTATTGCTTCCTCATGTTAGGTATTTTATTTGAGGGACTGCAGACCTTATTCATGCATTGAGAACAATAACATTAGTTGATTGCCGTTCAATATTCATGCATGGTACTTCTGCACGAAAACTAGCAAATTTGTGTACTTTAAGCATATTTTAATCTCAATTTTAGTGCCTGGGTCAACTTTTGGAGAGACTTTGAACAGTCGCATTAAGGAACTACTGGTTCACAATAGTTTTAGTCTGATAAATAAAACAGACAAACATCCATGTTTACACCTTTAATTTATTTATTAAGTAAATACCCCTTGTGTTTCCAACATCTCTGTTAAACATAAAATGTATCCAAATAATGCCCAAGCCACGCTCAAATGTCACCAACCCGCTCCCATGTCACACAATGTTCTTTGTCAGCAGCCGCACAAGTTTTATGAGTTCATTTTCCCTGCAAATGAGGATCTTAACCAGCATCAGACGCAGTCTGTCTCATCTAACAGCCTGATTTTAATATGCACTCACTCTGTCTTAGTCACATGTTGTTTGGAAAATGGGAATGAAATGTTTCGCTGTGGTCTCTGGCAGACGGATACATCGCTGCTCGGAGCCAAGGCCACAAGTCTTTGTGCACACTGCTGCGTCCTGATAAACCCAGAGGTGAAGACAGAGAACGGATGACATAGAGAAAGACATTGAATGGGAACTGAGTGAAGGATGTAATGCATAATAATGTACAGGGATTACAAGACTGCAAGACAGTTTATAGTAAAGACTTGCAAAATATATTGTGTTATACGAATGGAAGCCTATTCGGGCAATGCAAATGTATTACGAGGAAGGTTTTGTGGTTTTTCTTACAGTATTGTCGCATGTGTTTTGCACTGTAGTCCTTGAGGAGTTACTGTTTCCATGCCAAGGGTTGTAAACAGGAAAGTTGAGGAAATATGAACATTGTTTGGGCTAGTGTTTCAAAGAAACAGACATATGTGAGGGACGTTTGGCACTATGATCTGTTTTTCCAGAAAGTTAAAAAAGGTTCAGCGTTCTAAGAAGCCATACACGTACTGCTCCGTTTTTATAAACATCAGAGCGGACTTTCCTGTTCAACTAACAGTTATTGGGCTGTGTATTATGTACAATAATGTCCAGTCATATTTGTAATACAATGCATATTTTGACAGAAAGGTCTTTCTGAGGATGAAACACTCAGCAATATATCACATTTTAATCATTTTTATAATTGTATAAGCATATAGTAGTATATGATTAAAAATGTTGCATGTGTGCTGTATAGTTGTATCTGGCATGAAAACTGAAGCTCAGCTTTAAAAGAATTTAGGGAGGCTTGGAAAAACTTTACAGACATGCACCATGTTTATTGAATCAAGCCCAAAAACAATTACTGATGCAGTCAAAAACAAGGGAGGACCAACAAAATATTATGTAAGGCATAGTAACGATCGGGACCCACCACAAAGCGGAGGACGACATTGAAGGGGTTTATTTTGAAATAACAACTGGCTGGTCATTCGATGTACGTTTTATCACACTCTTATTTAGTGCATGAATAATTTGTAGTCATGAAATATCGATTCTTAAAGGAGAAGTATTATGGTTTTTCATGCACTATAAGTGCTTTAGACTTTAAAACATGTTCAGTTGTCTCGTTCAACATGGTACAATTGTTTAAAATCGAGGGTGGGGTGTATGTCCTGGGCCACGCTAAAAACTCAGCATATTTCCACGGATCAGGCGCGATGTAAACCAATGCCAATGTGCCACTCAGAATCAAGTATTCCAGAGGATCAGTTACTACCAATACCTCATAAAATTATTGTAAATTCATGCTTTTTAGTTTTTAATTTGCTTTATTAGAATAAACTGATTGTATTTTGCACCACAGCTCATGTTTTACTTTACTTAATTGTATGAGTTGCCTTCTGGACATTACTTTTGGCCACTGCTGTGTAATATAACACTGTTAACACTTTGCATGTCTGTGCTTGCAGGGCTCTATAAAAGATCAACTGAAGGCGTATGGGGCGTTAACTGAGAAAGTGACCCGCAGATACACCAGGCAGATCCTGCAAGGAGTTTATTACCTGCACAGCAACATGATCGTACACAGAGACATCAAAGGTAAGTTTAGGTCGATCACCACAACTCATGAATCCAGCTGGACTTGTTGTGAAGTTTTGTAGTGAAACCTGGCGGTTGATTTGTGTAAGGATGCAGAATACTTTTTTACCACCTAGAACACACATTCTGTTAGACTGAATGCGAAATAACTTTGGTTTGACCTTTTGTTTGTACTTCCCTTACAAATGCCAAAAATAGCAAGGGGGAGTATTTCTGCATTCCTGCTTGAATCCCCAGTGTTGTGAGTACTAGCAGTGTAAATGACCAACCAATCTCTGGTATTTAGTTTAAGTACTGCCATAAAAAATGCCTTTGGATTAAATTTCCTTTCAAGGTTGTTTATTCATTGCGTCTACTAGGCACTGAGACTTTTTATAACACTCCAAAGGAAAGAGTAACGGTTGAGGTACGGATGGAGAGGAATTAGTGGAATTATTGAAATAAATCAACTTTTTGAAGATATTGTAATTATAGAACAAGCACCTTTCTACTTTATACAGTCATGCCAGGAGGTATTTTAAAATGTATGTCTTAACAATATATAAAATGTCGTTATCATTAAGCTCTTTAGTTTCAAAGATGTCAGCAATACACGCAAACAAATAATCAAATGAAGAAATATAAAAAAAATGCAATTGGACGGTGTAGTTGTCTTGCCGTCCATCGTATTTGGTCTTACTGTTCCATTTACAGCATGGTGAGACTTCCAGGGTGTGGAGGTTTTGGGTCTGGTAGGAATTAGTCACTACTCAAACAACCACAAATCTCACGGGCGACATGGCTATGTAAGGCCACCTTTAATGGAAAATCATTACTAGGAGCGTGGGAAGATAGATCAGCGTGTCTCCATTTTCAATCCCAGCCATAGTCAACTTGTAATTTTTGGAGTCCTCATTTTGGTGAGACAAACACGCATGTGTCTGGTCAGTGTAATGTGATGCACACGTGTTTCCTCACAGGCGCTAACATTCTGCGGGACTCCTCTGGGAATGTGAAGCTGGGAGATTTTGGAGCCAGCAAGCGCATCCAGACCATTTGTATGTCGGGGACAGGAATCAAATCAGTCACGGGCACCCCCTATTGGATGAGCCCCGAGGTTATAAATGGGGAAGGTTATGGACGCAAGGCTGATATCTGGTGAGAATGTGATTGATTAGTGTAATCTTGTTTGTATGTTGTTTTCCTCTTTTGTTCATATATTAGAATATAAAGTTTTATCGTTATGCAGTCTAACTATTTGTCTTGAAATCTCAGGAGTATGGCTTGCACGGTTGTAGAGATGCTCACCCAAAAGCCCCCGTGGGCTGAATACGAAGCGATGGCTGCCATTTTCAAGATCGCAACCCAGCCCACTAAGCCAAACCTGCCTGAGGGTGTGTCCGACTCGTGCAGGGACTTCCTGCGGCAAGTCTTTGTGGAGGAAAAGTGCAGACCCACTGCCGAGGGGCTCCTTAGCCATCCTTTTGTCCAGGGCGGCTTCTGATACCCCACCCCTTCAAGAGATCTCTCTGGATACCCCCGGGGATAGCCACACATCTGCCTGCAGACAATCACCACTCTGCCTTCCAGGGTCCAGAGTAACCCAATAAGCCAGCCACCCGAGAACAAAGCCCACACGTTTAAAAGCAGCACTAAGGAAAAGTTGGACTTTTGATAGCACTTCATGTGTCTTGTTTTGCCCCATCCCAAATATGCGCTTAAAGAATGATGTTCACAAGATACACAAGTGTACACTATTACCCAGCATCTCAAAGTGTTCACTTGGAGGATGGTGAGGGTTTAGGGGGCCATTTGGGACAGGGCCTTTGGCCTGGGACTGTACTTTATGAATAGAGAACAAATGTCTCACACACAAGTGTTAAGTGTTATGGAGTCAGATCAGCAACTATTGATATTAAGTTTAACATAAAATACCACAAAATATATGAATAGGTCTATATGGGGGTTGATAGGAATAGCTCATTGCATTGCAACTTTTCGGAAAGGAGGCTGTTTGGGGTAACAGAGTAAATCCCAGGTCAAGGGTTTGATAACACAGCCAGCACTTGATACATTTACATTATCTTTTTGGAATACGCAGTATCACTGCCTAAACCTGCGGTTTTTATACTCTACTGCCAGTTTTCTGAAATGATTCCATGATGTATTAAACATCAATGTACAGTATAATGCATAATGTGATCCTCTAACGAGATGCTGGACTAATCAGAAAACTTAGTTTAGCTCAAATGTATTGAATTTTTTATCTTTGACACGGTTACAAAAGTCCAATACAATGTTTTTATAACAGTTGTATCATTCGGTCATGACAGAAAGTTGTTAGGGCTCTTACCTCTGTACCCCGGGTCCAGTCCTGATTGTCCAAAACTAAATTTAAAAGACTGCATGAGCAATTCGAGGAATGTACTGTACAAGAGTATTTTTTTAGATTGCTGTGTATTTGATGGTTAGAATCTAACCAAATAAGCAAGTAACAAAATATGACATATGCAACCACCAAAGTGGGGAGTAGGACATGTTAAACATACGTTATTCTCTTTGTGTGTTGAATGAAGACTGTATAAACAAATCTTTTTATGTAATGTAAAGTTTATTTGGTTTAGGTTGCTCTTGTTTAAAAGCAGAGAGTGATTCGCTGTAAATACATTCCCATTGCACTCACATAGGAAAAATCAGACGAGATTCAAGAAATATTTTTATACGTTTTTTAATTCACGTGTTTGGAAGGATAATACCAAACGGTTTTGTATTACTATAGAATCTACCCTAAAGTGTCAAAGCAATATTTCAGAGAAGACTACTATGGCCGGTGTGTTAGCATCCTTGTACTGTTTGAGTCATTGAATACAACCAAAGAAAAGTGGAATGCTTGAATTATGAATCTGATTCAAAGCCGTTCAGTTTCAAGGCCGATGTTGTTGTCATTGTTTGACCTTTTCTGGTGACCTGTCATCTTTATTGAAGTCGGATACTTTATAACACACAAAAGTTCTAAAGTACAATAATTTGGTCTTGATTTATCAGTCGCTCTGTTCTGAGCTCCAGAACTTCAACAACACCAGCAGTGAAGAACAAACCAAGCGTTTGTTAAACATATTGCAAGCAGTGCCTTCTCTGTTCCCTTCTTCCAAGAGGTCAGATATTAAAAAAACATCTTATGGTGAAATGTTTCATCAGAATTCCTTCAGATGGTTTCAGTAAGGACACACATGCTGAAGATCTCGTATTGAAAATGATTGTATTGTAAATACATATTGTATCAAGTCATAATGCTTCATTATATTCAAAGTACCTTAGTCACAGTGTATTATTGAGATTGTGGAGAGGTCAGGGGTCAAATGAGAGGTCAGACCTTGCTGGTTTTTGAGGGGCTAGAATGTAGTATCATGTGCTGCCTTGATGATAAAGCCTGGAAACATTTATATGTGATTTTGTACATTTGGAGAAATAAAACTATGACCTAAAAAAATGTGTGGTGCTGTTTTATGTGCTTAAAATTATTTTTAACTAAAAAAAGGAATTGTGCAGATTTCACACAACAGTCGTGGTGTGGTGCGTGCAGCGCTGCGCAGATTCGTCTACGTCTCGCGTCTAAGTACCGCGAGAACCACGCTCGGGAGTTAATCTCGCGAGATGATGATGTCAGAATCCGCGCAGACGGTTTGATAATCATGTTTGGTAACCGTCAGCAGCCAGCGTGTTACCAAACGTGCACGTCATAGCATTTTGGGCTGCCGTGAGTGTATGCTGAACACAAACACGACGATTTGTGATTTAATTCTGTTCCCCGGTGTGACATGTCAGCGACACGTACCGTCATCTGCCTGCTGAGGAATGATCTACGTATTCACGACAATGAGGTAAATATAAAACATTTCAGTCTATTTATTATATTTATAAAATTATATTTATGATACATTGGTCGAAGTTACGCTACATCTTATAGATTAAAGAAACTCGTATGACTTTTTTTAATGTATAAAATGTTTAAAAAACCGTTCATGTTTACCATAGCAGTGCTCTGATTGGAGCGTTTGTTGGTGACGTCATAACAAGGGGCGTGGTCACACCATTGAGTCGTATATAAGCATGTACACTTCCGGTCAAAGTTGTGGGACCCTTGAGTGTAATGTTTCTCTTTTTAATAGTGTTTAATCCTTAAATTAGTTTAGAAGATTAAAATATAATATAAACTGGTGTTTTTCATGATAAAACCTCTTATTTAATAGAAATGTTTTTGAAATGGAGGACTTTGACTGAATATTGACGAGCAGCCAATCAGAGCGCAGAATAGACAGAGTCTTTAAAAGCAAAGCAAAATGATAAGAAAACATTCCTGTTAATTATAGTCAAAAGGTCACAACACTAATATTAAATATTAAAAATTATATTAAATATTTTAAAAAGTTTTTTGTTTTACATTTAAGTTTGTTATAACAATTTCCATAGCGAAATGAATTATTCAAAAATATGTATCGTTTACTCGTTTTGAAGCACTGTTAATGTAGATTCCTGCACATTTTTGATCATCAATGATATAAAACATAATCCACTTTTGTACAGGTACTTTATTGGGCTCAGAGAAATGCAGAGCACATAGTTCCTCTCTACTGCTTTGACCCACGACACTACCAGGGCACATATCACTTTAACTTCCCAAAGACCGGCCCATTCCGCTTACGCTTCCTACTGGACTCTGTGACTGACCTGAGAGCAAGTCTGAAGAAACTGGGCAGGTGAGATGTCCTTTACACTCATTCAACAGCTTTAAAGATTTGGCCACGTTTTGTACTTGCATATCAGACACTGGTGTTCGTATATACATACTATGTGTGCAGCACGCTGTTGGTGAGACACGGGAAGCCAGAGGATGTTGTCCGTGATTTGATTAAGAAGTTGGGTTCGGTCACTGCTGTGGTTTTTCATGAGGAGGTGAGATTCAGCTGAACCATAAAGAGACCTTTTTAGTGATTTTTTTGCGATAACACTTCTGATTTATACCCTCAAGGTGGCATCGGAGGAAAAGAATGTGGAAAAGAAGTTAAAGGAAGTCTGCTCTCAGAACAAGATCAGATGTCAGACTTTCTGGGGTTCTACACTTTACCACAGAGATGATCTACCATTTGGTCACATTAAGAGGTATGTTTAAAACTCAATTGAACTATTGTGAAATAAAACATTGTCTGGATTTTTAGAAGGTAAAATTTTCAAGACAATATTTTATTACTTCCTATGTTACTTCCTATAGATCGGATGAGTAATAATGACAACATGTTTTAAGAGGTTTGCCATTTAAAGGGGAGTTTGTGATTAATTTATTTGTGACTTTTTTCCCACAAGGTTACCTGATGTGTACACTCAGTTTAGAAAGGCAGTTGAGGGTCAGGCTCAAGTTAGACCAGTGTTTTCTGTTCCAGAACAGATGAAGTCTCTTCCCCCTGCACTAGAGGAAGGCCCAATCCCTACATTTGAAGCGCTTGATCAAACAGGTGGCTTTATTTTTCAAATATCTGTGTTTTAAAAGTCAAAGCCAGTAGGACGATGTTTTAGTCCAATCTAAATCAATTATTCACACGCAAGTATGAAAATTGTGTTATCATTTACTCACTTCTCATTTCAAATCTATATGACTTTTTTTCCCTCTGAACACAAAAGAAGATATTTGAAAGGAAATTGGACACATTACAGCAGTGGCACCCATTCACTTCCATTGTATGGATATAAAATATCCAGTGAATGTGTACCAGTTACCAACATTCTTCAAAATCTCTTCTTTTGTGTTTCTGAAAGAAAGAAAGTCACAGGTTTGAAATGACAAAAGGGTGAGGACATGTTCTTCATCATTGGATGAACTATCGTTGGTGTGCTGATTTTCTTACCAATGAATGATTTATGTAGTCAATCACTGATGCATCAAGATTTTTCTGGTCTGTGGTTTCAGAGCCAGTAGAGGACAGCCGGACAGCCTTCCCATGCCGTGGTGGAGAGACTGGGGCTCTTGCAAGGATAAAACATTACTTCTGGGATACAGTAAGCTCAAAATTTCCCCAAAATTTATTCAAAATCTACTCATGCTGACATCATTTCAAATGTACTTTGTTTCTTTTTCTCAGCACAAAGCTTTTCAAAGTAAAAATGTTTTTCCCTTTATATAGAACATAAACCCAACATTGGTCATTTAAATGACATGTCTTTCACTAATTGGGTTGGTAAAACAATACAATACGTGTGTCTGAGAAAATAGTATTTACTTACCAAAATCGTAAATGGGTTCCCTTGCTGTTTGGTTACCAACATTCATCAAAATATCTTCTGTGCACAGACGAAAGTAAAACGGACAGGTTTGAAAATGTGTAGTTTAATGTGAGTTTTCATATTTGTTGATGCACTTTGCCTTAATTAAAAAAAAAAGCGTCTGCCAAATGAATAAATGTGAATTTTAAATTGTCAGTTTTAGTGATTAGATATTATGACATATTACGACACAAGATACTATTTATTGGTTCACAAAATATTTAACACGTTTTAAATAAAATGTATTCTGACAATCTACAGCACATATGATAAGTCTACCAATAAAATGTGTTAAGCTGATTATGCTGGAATTTTATCTTTTTTTTTAATTGTCTTTAGAACGCTGTTGCAGCCTATAAGGAGACTCGAAATGGCTTGATGGGAGTGGACTATTCCACAAAGTTTTCCCCTTGGTGAATCTTGCTTGTTTAGTTTCAAAATATTTTTTAGCAAAGCAAAGATGCATTTTACAAAATGATCACACTGATTTTTATCTTAATGTTTTAGGCTTGCATTGGGCTGCATATCACCAAGGTTCATCTATGAGCAGATAAAGAAGTATGAAGCTGAAAGAACAGCAAACCAGAGTACATACTGGTGCGTATGTTAGGAAATAACTAAATCTTTTACACATGCTGTACTATACATTACATGATACTTTTGTTATTCAGACATGGATTTAAAACCAATTGACATGAGAGATATTTAGCAACATGTCTCAAGCTGAGATAAACAAAAATGTTAAAAAAGTTGTTTCTTCTCAGGGTATTATTTGAGCTTCTGTGGAGGGATTACTTCAAGTTTGTGGGTGTGAAATATGGAAACCAAATATTTCATATAAATGGTATATTTTAATTTTTTAATTAAAATTGATCATTGATCAAAAAATGTTTTACATAGTGGGTATATTCTACAGTATATTCAATTCTCATAACTTTTAAATATGCTATGAGCATACATGTTGTGAACAAACAATAACTCTTTAAATGATTTTAAAAAAAATGATTGTGCTTTGAAGGTTTTCAAGATAGGCATGTGCCATGGAAGACAGATATGACTCTTTTCAATGCATGGAAAGGTAACGTGTCCTTTAGAATCTGCTAGTTTGCTGATCAACATATATTTAAGTAAACTACAAGGTTTTTTGTCTATCTAACATGCATAGAGGGAAGAACAGGAGTGCCATTCGTAGATGCTAACATGAGGGAGCTTGCTTTGACGGGATTCATGTCCAACAGAGGACGCCAAAACGTGGCCAGCTTTCTCACCAAAGACCTTGGGTTAGATTGGCGACTTGGGGCTGAGTGGTTTGAATACTTGCTGGTAGGAAAGTTTCATTTTTTAAAGAGTAGGTTATTGGTTTTGGGTGATGCTGACTTCTGCACTGTTATTTCCTGACGTTAGGTGGACCATGATGTGTGCAGCAACTATGGAAACTGGCTCTATTCTGCAGGAATAGGAAATGACCCGCGAGAAAACAGGAAGTTTAATATGATCAAACAGGGACTGGATTATGATGGCAATGTAAGTCATAGGGTTAACAGGTATTTTAATGTGGAGACATGCCACATCACGCAATGAAACACTTAAAAAAGCTCTTACATTCACGGCTTTCACATTAACAATTGTTTAATAATATAAAGGCAAAAAAATTGCTGAATTGCATTGTTGTTTTTTCAAGAAGCTGTGGTTTTTGTATTTTGATGCCTAGCATGCAGAAATTACAAGTGTATATAGCTTATATGATATTTGAAAAAAATTTACACTTAAGTGAGCAAGTTCTGCCTTGACCATATGTAAATACACAAAGAGGAAGTTGCGAGTGAGTTTAAAGATTATTAGCAAGATAAGACCTATGGTAGTTATGATCCGACATGAACTTGAATATCTTTATCCACAACATTTTTTTATCGTATGTATCATTCATATCTCGCCTTTCTGTCGTATCTGTGAAGGGCGACTATGTCAGACTTTGGGTTCCAGAGCTTCAGGGCATTAAAGGTGGGGATGTGCACACCCCCTGGATCCTTAGCAATGCATCCCTATCACATGCCCAGGTATCCCTCAATGAGACGTACCCTTCCCCGATTATCATAGCACCTGAATGGAGTCGTCATGTCAATAAATCTGTAAGATGTGTATTTAACTTTTCTGCATTTTTTGTGCTTGTATTCAAATTGGGATTAAAATATGATTTCTTTCATAGTGCGGTCCAGCATCAGCAAAAGGGAAGAAGGGTTCATCGCACACACCAAGGCAACACAAAGACAGGGGCATTGACTTTTACTTCTCTAAGAAAAAGAATTTCTGAGAGATAAAAGCTTTGTTTTTATTGCAAGAGTTGCTGTTGGGTTTTACATTGAATGCGGCATCTGCTCAGGTCACTGGTTACAAAGTGCAATTAGGAAATGGAAATAAACAATAGTTGTGGGGTTTTTGTTACCTTTTGCAAACCTTTACAATATTTATTGAAGTGCATAACAAAAGTGTTTATGGAACTGTACATTGTTTTAGAAATATTGTTTTCAACCATGTTGTTTATCTCTGTGGTTTTAATAAATTCCAGCAAATGTTCTGCTATGATTTTGAGTTGTTTTTTAGGTTTTACTTTAAAAAGTAGCAGGGATATTTGTTATGAAGAACTGATCATTTCTTTTGTCGCATGGAATATTGATATGATGGTGTTATAGAAAAGCCATGTCAATGTTTAAATACTATGCACACTCAGACTGTTCTTTTCATTTGTTGAGAAAAAGGAAATGAGAAGATATTATAGTTTCGGTTAGGTTTTAAAGAGTGATGAATATGTTACAGACAGATGTCTCTGTGTGCACTCCATACTCTTCAGACGGATGACCTGTAGCTATACAGTTCATTGTGACATGATGTTAATATACACATGGCCAAATATCCTTGCTTGCATCAAAGCACAGACTATTCATTTTTCACAAATCAAGCTGTTAATGTAACTATCATCTGCTTCACATAAAGGTGTGGCATCCAGTGCAGGTCCAGCGAATAAAGCAATAATTCAATGTAAAGCTATAGGTCACCCAATAAAGAAATTAACGGTGGGAATTGGTCACTGTCTAATTATTCTGGATAACACAAAGATATGTGGACGAATACTTATAACCCTATTGACTACCGTAGTACTGAACATGACAATGTTTGATTTCCGACATTCTTCAAAATATCTTGTGTCCGACAAACACAATTATAAAGTCATTTTAAAGATGATGTAAATGGGACACAAGACCTGATACTTCTCCAAGCATTCTTCCAAATATCTTACAGCAATGAATTGCAATGCATGTCAAAAGTGAGTTAATTAAGACAGAACTTAATTGAAATTGTGCTCAATTTATTATGCAAAAGTATGATTAATTGGATTTGTCACTTCTCTGAAACTCAGATTTGAGGATGTTGCCCATATTTGGGAAAAGAGGAACAGACCTCAGATCAGCATAACAGCAGAGCTTGACACCCAGTCCCCGCCCACCTTACAGGAAGTGTTACCCGATTGGCCAAAGCCGTGTGGCGTCACTTCTCTGATTGACACCAGACATTTCCTCACATTTAAGAGTGAATTATTTTGCGTACTTTTCCATTCCGTAGCGTTATTTATTAATTAAAGTAACTCAATTAAGACTTTTTCTATCTCAACGTAGATTTACAACAACTTCCGCATTTTTTTATTTTACCTTCAAAATGGCATCAAAGTTAAGCTATGACGTCGACATGATACCGATAACGGCTTTAAACTGCAGTTTAAGGAAGAAGTTTGGATTATATTTAAACCCAACGAACGCAGTCGCGTCAGACTGGAGGACAGTCGCTGAAATGATGGAATTCACATACCTGGAGATCAGAAACTTCGAGAAAAGTGATCATCCCTTCGAAAGAGTTCTGACGGAATGGGAAAGTCGTCCGGATGCATCTGTTGGACATTTACTGTCAGTTTTAGACAAAGCTGAAAGAAAAGATGTCATCACAGACTTAAAAGATATAATAGGTATTATACATTTCATCTATTATAACATTAAATACTTCTGTTACTACGTCACTGTTTCACCCCATCGGTTTGTGACGTAAGAGCCCTGTTATGTAAGAGTGACTTATGTCATGTGTGCATCATTTGGATATTAAAAAATTTGCACTTATTATTAGAAATGTGCATTTATTATTGTTATTATTCTTTGGAAGGGATTATGCTAAATGCCTAAATGTTATTGCACTTTTTTAGTAAATTGTTTATTTGTATATAAATTTTGTATTTTTACTTTTGATCACAAGGTCTGACATGAGTTTAATAGACAAAAATATGTCTTTCATGGCAAATCTGACATTTAATGTGTCAAAGAGAGAACAGCCAATAGGAGCGCAGAACAGACTCAGCCTGACATCTTAAGGAGCTGCTTGATAAAACCACACAAATTCCTGTCAAACCTGGATCAAATATAACATCTTTCGTGTTATGACACAACTCCTTACGTTCCTTGGTTTTCATAAAAGTTGATGAGATTATTATTCTAAAATATGAATGCATAAGTGTCCCGAACATTTAACCGTTGATCTCCAGCGATGACATTTTATTTCTGCTTTTCCACAGATGAAGACTGCAGGAAGTATTTGGAAAGACAGCAGAGGAAACCTTTGCAGGTCCCTGTGGTGGACAGTTGTGCTCCCCGCGTCCAGGAGACCGAAGGCATCACTGTGCATGATGATCCTCAAGGTATATTTGGTCTAAACATCAACACTAGAGTCAGAATCAGCTTTATTGTTGATTTTCTTCACATGCTCCAGACATACAAAGCAATCGATATTACGTTTCCCTCTATCCCACGGTGAAGACAAGACATTTAGTTAAAACTAGACAAGACCATACTTTCTATATCGTCTATACTTTGTCTATACTTGTCTATACACTATACTTTCAGTTCTGTATACTTAAAGCCTTTTTCAATTTTGTCTTCGCAGCACCGGAGATGTTTGACGCTTTTATCTGCTATTGTCAGAGTGATTTCCAGTTTGTAAATGAGATGATAAGACAGTTGGAACAGACCGAGTACAACCTGAAGTTGTGTGTGTTCGACAGAGATGTTCTTCCTGGTACGTGTGTTTGGACCATCACGAGTGAGCTCATAGAAAAAAGGCAAGACTTATGGGGTTGTTTATCAGAATCACGTTTATTAAAGGTTGAAATCAAACTTACCAGATGCTTTTTCTGTCCTTAGATGTAAAAGAATGGTGGTTGTTATTTCTGATGACTATCTGGACAGCGACGCCTGTGACTTTCAGACTAAGTTTGCACTCAGCCTTTGTCCAGGTACAAACTTTTTACTACTTGTTAAAGTGTGGTTATGTTTGATTTTATTATATTATACGTCAGCACTTGGCTTATTCACAACAGTACATTTTACAGTACTTGTAGTTCTGTCAAAACAATTGATCTCAAGTAATCACAATTAATTCATATAAGTGTATGTGTTTATCTGTGCATAGTTCATATGCACAGAAAACAGACACATATAATGTTTAACTTTGGATGAGATTAATCATGATTTATTTTTTTTAAAAGCCCTGATATACAGTTAATTTTATTAACAATTAATTTATTATCTTGTTGCAGACATTATTTGCTTTTTCTTGTAACACGAACGCCACCATAGCATTTTCACTTTAAAACTGTTTTTGATACAGGTGCCCGCTCCAAACGTCTGATCCCTGTCGTCTACAAGTCCATGAAAAGGCCGTTCCCTAGCATTCTCCGGTTCCTAACTGTCTGTGATTACACCAGACCCTGCACACAGGCCTGGTTCTGGACGCGGCTGGCCGGGGCGCTCTCACGCCCCTAAATAATCTATAGGGCTACATTCTGCTTTTGGTAGATAAGGCAGAATCCCACATTGTGAGAATGTTTCATTTTGAATTACTCCTCGAGCCAAAATGTGTGTGTACCTTATAAAAATTTCAATACAGATTATTTTTTATAGTATTTGCTAAAGGTATGTGTACTCTGTTTGAAAGGTTTCTCATTTTTTCTCAAAAGCAAATCCTTTGTGTTTGGGGCTGTTTGAAGACATGCTTGTCTTATTCAGTCATCATTGTGCAGTGTTTTTATGTTTTTATGTTTTTGGATGTGTAATTATCCAATATGTCTTTCAAACTGGGACTGTTTTGTATTATAATATATTATTATTTACGGTATATTCACCATATTTCAAAAATATGTAATATATTGCATTATTGCACTTTTCTTTATCAATTTAACAGTTTTATATTGGTCACGTAATTATGATTGGTCTTAAATATTTTTTTTTACAGTTTCACCTGCCCAAAGTAGATGATGGCTTTAAAGATATGAACGGCCATTATTTCCTGTAATCTTATGTTGTACATAGGTTTTATAATTTGTTTCAATATATTAAATACATTTTTAAAAGAATCGATAATCTGCTTTTTGTTATTTTGTGGTATGGAGTAACAAACAAAGAGAAGTTATGAATACTTGTAAAATTATTTTAATTTGTATTTATTTACAAAACTTGTTCCAGCGGTGAATATGTAATAAGCAAATGCCTCCTAACCTTCATAAACTAAAACTTTTGTTCAACTTTTGATTTTTGATCGGTGTGAAGGATATGCTTTTAAGTGCATATATTATATATGTACAAATATAAAGAAATATTCTTCATTTTATATTAAAGACTTCTGCTTAAAAACTTGTAAATCCATTCCAAATAATAAACATCTTACAGACATCTAGAGGTCTAGATAACATCTTACAGCAGACGTCACAGAGGTCTTGCAGATGTAAATGCAGACATTAAACATATGACATAACACAGCAGTGACGTATGGAAATCTGTCAGGACCAGTTATAAAAATTAAAAAATAAAATAAAATATTATTTAAATGCACTATTTAATCCACAAGGTGTCAGCAAAACCACTCTGTATTATTTATAGCACTTACTTTAATATTCCAAAGTCATGTGATAATTAAATCAATTTTATTTTTGTTTATTTACGACAAAATACTTCATAATAATTTGAGATAAATATGTCAGAAAATTAATTTGAACCTATGAAGTGCAAGTACACATCAGAATCTTATTTTTTTTATAATACATTTATTAATAATGATTATTATTTTTATTATTTTACTTTTTTGTTCAGCTTTATTCACTCATTCAATATTTTCACACTTAATAAAAAAAAGAATTAAATGTATTTTATTTGTCAGAAAGCGCAGCATGATTCAGGATAAATACACACTCAAGATGGCCGCCGATCGCGACCGTTACTGTACAGGAATGCGGTGGGCGGCAGTGAAGCGCCGTTCGGCTCTTTTTAAAGATTCGACTCATTTGACTCGACTCCCTCAGAAGAGCCGAAACCCCGGCACACAAATGACTCTTAATTTGTAACACATTTGTTTGCATGATTTGTGTGGTATAAATAAAAACTTATTATCAAGCATTTTTTGTTACAAAATACACAATTTCTACAACATTTAAAAAAAAATTATATCAACAGATGCTTCTTTTTATAATTCTCTATCGGGCACATTTGCCATAATCACATATTGTGTATAACAATTAATACAATTATACATAAATAAAAAAATAATATTTTTATTTATTTATGATCTGTTATAATCTATAACGGCGCCTTATTTTCCCCTTCCCACATAATGTTGTGATTCTAATCAGTCCTGTCCAAACAAAAGTCTTTTTTTATTTTTATGTATTTTGTTTGTATTTTATTTTTATTTATTTATTTATTTTATTTGTATTCATTTATTTTATTTTGTATTTATTTTTATGTCCAAACTAATTTTTTATTTTTTTTTATTTATTTATTTTACATTTACTTAGTATTTTATTTATTTTGTATTTTATTTTGTATTTATGTTTATTTATTTCTCATGTCCAAACAAAGCCCTGTCCCCACAGATAAAGATTCGGATCTTCCCTTGGGAGTCGACTCTTCCCGTTCACCCCAGAGAGTCGACTCTCAGAGTCGGTTCCTCCTCGAACGACACCTCACAAGTGGGCGGGGTCTCTCTGGCGCTGGTGACAAACTTTGGGAATGATAGAAAAGCTGCAGAAGAGTCCAGCTGGAATGTTACTGTGTCTCAGCTCGGAATAACATTCACAAGTTGCTTCCGGTCAGGCCCAGACATTAGTCTTTGGATTCGGTTAGGATAGAAAGAAAGGAAGGCAATCCTAAGACATGTCGGAGGATCTGACCTCTCAACCCTGGTCCATCAACAAGGATGACTATGAGCTGCAGGAGGTCATAGGTGAGTGTTTGGGATAGAACAGCCGGAAGTGGGATCTATACATCACACATATTGAACTTGTGTTGAATATCAACTCTCCTGTGGTGTGTAATGAATGTGTGTAGTTGACTCACAATGTTGTGTGCTTGTCAAACCTCACAACACAATTGTATGACATTGTGCTGATAAGAGCACGTGCAGTAACACTTCCTTTAACTCTTGACATTATTCTAACTTTATATTCTATTTAACTGAAGTCAAATACTAACATATCTTAGTAAAGTTGTAAAAGTTTTGTAAAGTTTTTATTAAAAGTTTAAAGTATTGTTATATCAAAGCTGTCATTTTTGTATCACACACCCATGTGAGGTCTCTGTTTACATTTGTTTAGAATTGTTTTTAATTTTAGTGCGTTATTTTTTATTGTAAAGTAAGTTCTTTTCAGCTTTGTCACATCAGTAACTCTACATTCTGCTCATGACCGGACACATTAATATTAACTTAAAGTAATAATGTTATATTCTATAAAGATTCATCTATTTGTTGGGTATTTTTGATTTTGGATTGTACATTTTAATTCCCATAAAGGATTAGATGTCACTTAAGATTTATGTCACATCCATAACGCATAACATAACTTAGTTTTTTTAGGCTTTAACCCTATCGACGAGGATTTTGTGAAATAGAAACAGTTGGTTTGGTTTACTGGTAACAATTATATTATATTATGGTTTTATGTCACGTCCATAACGCTGTTTATTTTCCTTTTTTATATTTAAAACTTAGTTTTCTTCCGATGTATAAACACGATCGACAAGGTTTTTGTATAATAGAAACAGTTTGTTCAGTTTACTGATCACATTTATAATCTAAAGGGTTTTTATGTCACGTCCATACGGCAAAATGTCACATCCGTAACACTGTTTATTTTACATTTTAAATAATTTGTCATTTTTTTCCTGATGTTTGAACCCTATCAACCAGGGTTTTGTATAATAGAAACAGTTTGTTCAGTTTACTGATCACATTTATATTCGAAAGTGTTTTTATGTCACAACCGTACGACAAAATGTCACATCCATAACGCTGGAATCGCCCTCGTACTGTATCTTTAAATATTAGTAACGTCTTATTCTGAAAGACCCGCCCCCTGCAGCATTAGTACATATCTGTAGTTCACAGATGATAGTAGGTTAGAACACGAGCGCAGTTTGCTTATTTTAGATCAGACTCGTATATCACACCCCGCGCAAACCCCCTTTACATGACAGGGCACATAAACCCATACAGGGTCCAGTGTGTGTTGTCATAAACCAGCACTTTCATAAACCTTTCAACTTTACTGATCCATCAGATACGCTCTTAAAACCTGCACAGTTTAGCCAATAAGAACATTCACAGATGACTTTCTGCCAATGGCGTTGGTGTGGGGCGGGACCATCTCTTTGCAATTGTATTAAGGTCATTGTGTTATTAAAATCATGTTGTCAATACTCAATGTTGTTTCATTCAAACTCATGTGACTTGTTTTCCTCCACTAAAGACATTGGAAAAATGTCATCATGTCTTGTACTTTCAAACCACCTTGGGTTTCTGTCTTCTGCAGAAAACAAGATATTTTGAAGATTGTTGGTAACCGAACAACAGCGATTTCCATTAACATGCAGTGGTTTTGTCATCGTTCAGCTACAATCCTTCTTCAAAATATTTTTTTTCTAATGTTTGGCATTAGAAAATAACTCATACAGGTTTGAAACGACAAGAGTGTGAATAAATGATGACGGGATGTTAATTTGGGGTGAACTATTCCTTTAAAATCTACGGTTCCTTATATTTCCCAGCTGTTGGTGTGTCTGTTAACCTTATTATTTGCTGTAATTCTTCTTGATGATCCATGACTCTTGCCCAGTGAGTTGGTTTTTTACAACCCTTCAATATACCCGCAATGTACAGGTTATCATAAATCTGCTGCGTTGGCATGATCTGCTCTCATGGGTTTTCTCACCTCATTCTCTGAGAAAGGGAATGTCTGTATTGTTTCAGTTACTGGTTGATTCACTCTGGTTACATCCCATAGTTTAAGCGTGCGATTAGCTGTGTGCTCGGTCACGGGAGTGCTCATCCGATACCTTACATAGTTCTTTCCAAGGCTTTAGACCCCAAAGCGAGGCTTCTGACGTAACTTTACTCTTGTTCCATGTTTTAACAAGACTTTGCTGGTTGTCAAGGGTTGTAAAACTCCTGCCACAGGAGCTCTTTATTAGGGTTTAAATGTTTTGCATGAAAGTTTATATGAGAGTAAAAATAGCGTTCATTCTGGAAGTTAAAGTGTTTTCGAAGAATTTGCTTTACTTGTTTTTATTAACAAAGGTTTAAGGAAGTGGGGCAGTTTAAGAATAACAATGTAAGTAAATGATTGTTGGTTGAACATTTTTTAACGCTGAGTGTGTAAGTGTGAAAGAGAGAGATAGCGAGAGACTGGTCAAACCTGTCTTTACGTTTGCTTCTTTGACTCATCCGAAGCACCTCACACCTTAAACTTTTCAACATGTCATTTTGTGTCGTATCTTTACTTCAATTTAAGTGATGGTATACCCCAAAATGAAAATTCTATCACAAATTGCTCACCCAAAAGTTGTTCCAAACCTGTATAAATGTCTTTATTCTGTTAATCACACAGAAATATGATTTGAAAATATTTTGGAAGATATTTTCTTGATAATCATTGACTACTATAAAGAAATATGGCAGTGGAAGTACAACTTTTTGCTTTCCTAAATTCTTCAAAATATTATCTTTTGTGTTCAACAGAATAAAAAGTATACAATATTTGTTGTACTACTGTACTCGTAAATGGTCCCCATAAATCTCAGTTGCTAACATTCTTTTAAATATCTTAATTTGTACCAATCAGAGACATTTATGCTGGTTTGGAACAACTTGAGGGGGAGTAATTCATGACAGAATTTTCATTTTTTGGGTGGACCCCCCCTTTAAAAAGCTTTCCAGAATCAGTCGGTTTTATTGGTTATGAAGAATTGTTGCTTAAGCATCTCCGTTTTAGAGCATCTGAATTTGGAATCTATTATCAAAAAGAGTCCATTTCCTAAAATGTAGCTATTACTTTTTATCTGAAGCACTGTGTACATCTCCCCGTGTGAATAGGTTATGCCCTCTAGCATGCACCTAGAATTGCTTCTTTGTAAGAAAGCTGGCATGTGATGTGATATGACATGCCAAAACAGGAGTTTAGACTAGAGGCGGGTATGATTAGAGATCCGTCGTGGTCTATGTTTACCGTTGGACATTCAATGCTTGGTGTTTACTTAACTTTGGCTGAAGTAAATAAACTTAAACTTCACTTTTAATTAGTAAAGTAGAATGTTCCAGTCCTTATTTGGTCATTATTTCCTGAAATTTCGCTGAACTGACCGCAGTGTTAAATATCTGTTTATCCTTTCCAAACCCTTATTGCATTTGAATTTGGCTTGCCAAGATGCTTTTTGACTCTTGTTGACTGTAGTGCGATCCAGTTGGTCAAGACTCTTGGCTGCTAAAACAAAGGCCGTGGGTTTGATCCAGATCAGAGGTGATCCAGGGATAGAAAAGCTGTAAGCATCCAGCCTTTCAGTGCTGTACAAGGTGGCTCCATGAGGGCTGTGCTTCAATTAGTGTTGTGAAAGCCACTTTGAATGAGTGTCCGCTGCGTAGCGTGGAATATGTAAACAGAAGTGTTGCATGCACACTTAAAACAGATTTGCCTGTTTTCAGAAAAGTGATAAGTCTTGTGCGGCTTGTAAACTGCCTCACAAAACAAGCTTGCCTAAAGAGATATTTGATCTTTTACCTATATATTTATTTAAATATAAACCTGTTTAGAACTAGTATATCTCAATATATATTAACAGGTTTCATACACACACTAGCCTACAGTAACTTATAAACTAGCATATTGTGGTTTTTATTTCCCTTCTAAGAATCCACCTCAATATGAAAAATCTGTCATGGAATACAATTGTGATAAAATGAAGAACATAATATAAAACAGAATTTTTTATTTGTTTTATTGAAAACCATTATCATTTCTGTCTATTGTTGTCCATTAAAAAATATGTAATGCAATGCAAGTCGCTTTGGGTAAATGAAAGATACTTGATGAAAATAAAAAAAGCTAAAAGTTTGTGGCACTTTCGACTTCCGGTTCTATTTCTTTTCCTTTGGTAGTTGTTTTTATCAGTAAAAATCTGTAAACCTGATAGTCCTCATGTAAAGAGTGCTTGATGCTTTTCATAAAGGTCCTGTTTGTCTTGAATTACGAGTTGTGCATCCATTGTTTGAGAGAACTCCCCTATAACAATATTAGATAAGACAATATGCATTTTATACTAATCAGCTACTTTCTAATTGTTTTAATTCCCCGTGTTAAGACGAAAACCAATGCTTTATTTGCTCAAATAGGGATTTGGTGATTTAAACAATTCAACAAGTATTTAACTTGCCACATGGGTCATGCCTTATTGCTTGGAGTTCTTATCATGCATGGATTAGATGTTGGCCAGGTGTAACAACAGCTAAAAATTCATTAAGCTGATTCTGACATATTAGAAAACTTGGTCTTTTATTATTTTCCTGTAACCACATAGAGATTTCCATTTCTATTGGAATAGAACGATCAGACTCAAAGTGAGTTGCTTTCCATTCTCTAAATTAAGGTGTACTCATGAAATCATGAATCTAGTGGAATTGAATAAAAGTTTCGCTCCGTCTCAGAGCCACAGATGGCTTTGTGTGATTTAATTTGACCTGTTTTAATCGATTACAACAGTGTGTCTTGGCACGGGCTGAATTGTATTCAATCAGAAAGCCTTGAAGGGGTTTTCAGGCAGTTCTATGACTCCAATCTCCACTGGGATGTTCACTGTGTGGTAGTTTGGAGCCTACTCAGCAGAACCATTGTTTTGGTTACTTCCCAGGGCAATCTGAGACTTGTTTTTCGCACTGATCCTAACTGATATTTCCATCTTATAGGGTTTCTTTGGATGGATCCATGGAAAAGCATGGATCTCAGTTTCACTCCTGGAAACATTTAAATTTAACTGTTAAAGAACAGATCTATGCTCAGTCATCAGTCTGTTTTGATTTGTAATAGTGATGTTAAAAATGACACTGGCTATAAATTGAAGCGGAAGCCTTTTTACCGAGGTAAAAAATGTCTCTGTGTCAAGCAAAATAATGTGAAGAATTCACTTTCTGGAAATTTAATAAAGTGCGACTGATGTGGGAGAACATGCTGGCTCAAGGTAGCATCGAGAGTTACGCCTGATGGAATGCATTTGCTCCGCTCTAGAGAAACTCATATCTGTTTCAGATGCTTGTAAGGAGGCCTTGCGGGTCGTCCACCGTTAAGAAGTCAAATCCACACTTTGTCCTGTTATGGCTGGTTGATTTCGATTTGCATATTTCTAATGGTTTAGTATTAGTAATGGTTTCTCAGTTTCTCAGACGGTACTCCGGTGAGGATTTTTGCCACTGAAACTTAGTACAGATTATTTGTCAAAGTGATTATTTGCCGATTCTGTGCCTTCAGGTTTATATAACATGTATGTAATCTTTTGATAAATATACAGTGAACAATTTAATAACAATTGATGCCTTTACAATGCGGATCATATAAAACACTTCAAACCGGCGATGACATAAACGCAGACCCAAAACATTTACGTCCCATCTCATCTTGTAAGTCCTCACATGTTAACGTCACCAATTGGGGTTGGTTTCGGAAGATTGACCAGGTTTAGTAAGTACTGATCAAATCATATAATGTCACTGATCTCTGTCCGATCAAATGGCTGCAAACCCTAATTATAGATGTACTTTATTATTATGAGAAATACACTGATAGAAGGAATCATAATACACATGCGTTGTTGTACTTTGGTGTAGTTGAAATTTCTGTGCCAGAGCACCCTCTGGCTTTCAGATGCTTTGAAATGTACATCACTGAAGAACTGCACAAAAACTAAACACCTAATCCGTTCTTATTTTAACCAAACGATTCAAATCCATTCATGCCAAGTAGGATGATGATGGACCCAATACACTTCTTCCATGTGTTCTATTTGACTTGTTTTACAAGCCTGACATGGTGCATCTTTGATATTCACCCAAGTTTGTTATCAATAAGTTATTATGTTTGCAAGATAATAAAATGTCATGACTTAATTATGTTTGTTATCAGGTTGCCATGCAGCTGTAGTTATTAGTTCCTCCTGTATGATGTATTCGATGTTTTTATTGAGAACAAAAAGAAGTTTTGAGAAGTGGTGAGACATTTTGCGTAAGTCCTTGATATGAAGCCCACATCACTTTAGGGCATTTGGATTCTTTAATCTGCACAGTCATGACATGCAGTTTACTACGTACATTAGATTTAAAGACTCTAGAGAACAAAAATATAGTATAATAGATTTAGATATTAATCCTCTGTGACCACCCTCAACACAACCATACTTTACTGAATCATGAGTACCGATCACAATAGGTGTGCTGTTGGCACATGCAATTGTCATCACACCTTGAAATGATATTGTGGATCAGGTTGGATATCTCATGAATGGGATTCAACATCCGTCTGCTAATCTGAGTGTGTAAAGTGAGGGTGATACAGTGGACCCCTCACTGGAGGTTTTTGTTTGCAGTCCAGGCTGTGGCAGATGAAGTTGCAGTCATGCTAGATTATCGTATTGTGTTTCTAAAGTGAGACCCGTAGGGATGAAACCTTTACAATCGATTTACAGATCAGATTGCCACAGCTGAAGACCTCCTGTGGAGTTTAAAATGTTGTTAAATTGTCTTTGTCCTCCATGCTATGTTTTAATACGGCTGCTTCATTATGACAGAAATGAAAATCATGATTATTTGCTGAATGTTGAGATCAAAATAATGGTCAAGTTAAAAATTATCATTTTATGCCACTTTTTTTAATATCCTCTCCGCTTTTTGTTAACTTTTTTAATTGTAACATTCATCTATTCCTTGTGTCCTATCATGCTTATAAGTTTATCTGGGCATGGCCCTTCATAATCCATGGATCCCTGCTTGTGCAATCACAATGCTTAACAATGAGGACTTTGTTATTATTATGCCATATGGAGACCGGCTACATGATTAAAAATTCCCTCTACCTCATACAGTACTCACTCAATAATGTCCTTTATATTCGGCTTGGAGTGAAACATAGGTGTCTGCTTATTTCCAAGAAGTCTATGTTCTCTTATATGCGAAGAACCTCTTAGTACTGTTTTCGGAAGTATCTTGTCTGTTTTTTCTCCCGGTGCAATAAGCAGAACCTCATTGAACCACTCTAGGGATTAACCTCAGCATTGAAGTTGAAAGCCAAGTATAGCGCAAATCCGTTGACTTATAGTCTGTAAGGGTTTAATAGTCCTTGCGCATGATCGTCTATTTCTGCAGTAACAGTTTTCATTAACCTGTTAGCTTTCGACCCTTCCTTGCAGCAATTTTCAGGCAGAAAGGATTTTTTGGGAATGACTGCTGGGTTTAATTCAAGCCTGGAACAATTAGCAGATGCCTTGAAAAAAGATGTCCAAAAACAAATTGCGAACAATGCATACAAGGCCTGATTGACAGAGACACAAAGGGTCACTAGTTACGTTTCTTCCCAAATTTTATTGGATGCATTTCAGCAAATATAATAACATAATTAAGGTATTTTGATTCCTTCAGCTTACTGGAATGAAATTCTGCTTTATTTTGCAAAAGTAATACAATATTAGGTTCATAGGTTTATTTTCCTTTTTAAAATAGAAAACTTGTCTGATATTTTTCAAAACCTCTAATATTCATCACTCTACAACTGGACTGTCAACTGTGTTCTGCTTTTGTGTGTTAAGTTTGAGGTTAATGGATGGTGTGAATTTTGAGTTGTTTCAGCACAAGTATTGTGGGGTTTAGCATCCGTGGCCTTTTCTTCTTGGCTGTCTGAAGTGTTATAAACTGGCGAAGTGAAAGAGTATTTTACAGAAAGACCGCTGAGCTTTGCTTATGCAGTGATCACCTGCCAGAACAAAACCAATTGGAAATCTGTTTTTTTATTCTTTGCTGCTTTATTGGATCAGACTAAATAAATGGAATAAAACTGCATCTGACGCTGTTTAACTTACTGTTGAATTACTCTT
Organism: Triplophysa yarkandensis; assembly: GCA_033220385.1. NCBI lineage: Eukaryota > Metazoa > Chordata > Actinopteri > Cypriniformes > Nemacheilidae > Triplophysa > Triplophysa yarkandensis. Next base: position 8,147,151 of record CM065676.1, on the reverse strand, counting down.
TAATTAAAAATTCAGTCGACTACATTCACAACATAACAAATTTTTCAATATCATAATGCCTTTGTTACTGTGAAGATGTTTGTGTTAACACTGGTTCTTACTGTGTTACAGGAAGTGGAGCTACAGCTGTGGTTCAGGCTGCGTACTGTGTGCCCAGGAAGGAGAAGGTCGCAATCAAACGCATCAATCTGGAAAAATGTCAGACCAGCATGGATGAGCTCCTGGTATGGAAATTACTACAGTATTACAGCAACTCATATAGTAACAACGCATAGCTTGACAATTTTCTTTTGATTATGTCATTGATGATACCTGTGTGTGCACTGAACTGATTATATTAGGATCCTTTTATGATCTAAAAGAGAGTTTCCCTAAAACAAAAAGTTGTTAAGTTGTTGTTAAGTTGTTCCAAGCAATTGGAATTTCTTTTGTCTGTGGAACGATGTTTAGAAGAATGTCAGCAACTGATGTCATATGTTAAGATCCCACATGTGTATTTTAAGACTGCTTATGTATACAGTGTTCAAAATTAACCTTTTACTTCAAAGAGTAAGGAGCGCAAATAAAAAATTTAGGAGTCACCAAAATGAATAATACCATGTCCTGTCTGAATACTTTAAGTACTTGCATAAAATAGTAACAATATTACCAATAAAACGTCCATGTTATGTCTGCGGTGTTTAATGTACAATGACTGGTTTTCCTGAAATCACTTTGTTTTGATCAGAAAACCACAAACACCCAGCATTTTATATTCTTAATTGAGAAATTTGAGAGGAAATTGACAATATCATGCTGTCAATCATGCCTTTTCCACTGATATTAAACAAATAAGGCATAAGAAAGTACCGTCACATACATGTCTGGACAGATCGTATCACATTCGCACAGATGCTCCCAAATATTTTTTTAGGCCTCAAAAGTAAAATTGTGCAGTATAGGTACTATGTGCGGTCAAAATTTTGAGCCCTGTGGATGCATGACTCAACAGCTTTTGTTGACACCCTGCTGGCTCATTTTAACTTCTTTGCATTTGTGATCTGTCTTTTGGGTCAATTTCACATTTGTAAAGATTTCAGCTCTAAGATCATCCATGTTGTTAGCTCTCAACGATGTGGCAAAAGGTCTAAAGGCATTAACTAATGATTCAGTCTTTTAATTCATGCAAGACAAATGTTTCTACTCATTCCTGATGGCCTGGAAACAATTATTAACTGAGTCAATGGGGTTTCCTTAGTTTGTTTTCAGCTTTATGCCACAGGTTTTATATCTCAATTAGAATTCCCTTTTGAGAATGTGCAACCCTGTCTAAAAGTGATAGTCCACCAAAAACGGAAAATCATTGAGTCGTATCGCTACGACCAGACCAGTAAACATTTTTATTTCATGATATGAAAGCAAACATTTTGCTTTTGTGATGCACACAAAAAAGTCACAAAATTGTGTCAGTGAATGTTGTTTTTAAGGATAAATTAATCTAAAAACTTAAAATAACGGGGTTTTCTTGTTTCAGAGTTTTACCCTTTGTTAAAATCTAAATGTCAAGCAATAGCTCAGTTATAGTTTCCATACATGAAACCTTTTGTACATAAATCCTTTCCATTTCCCAGCTTATTAACTTCATCTGTCAACTCACGGAGGAGCTCAAAAGGTCACGCTTGTGTTTCCTCGTGACCGGAGGGAGCTGATTCTCGTTCACTGAGAAAGCTCATATTCCCTATTTACAAGACTCTCTGCAAGAGACTACACGGAACTCAATTCCTCTCACATGCAGGTATCTTACAGAGGAGTTGGAAGACATGCCCTATGATTTGAGCAAGAAGAAACAAGACTGTTGTTCATCCTCTTTTACCGCTGAACTCAAGTGAACCCTTGGGAATGAAATGGGGGAAAGTTAATCCAGCTGCACACGGCAACGTTTTCCATACATAGGGTTTACTTTTGCAGCCCGGTTCCGGTTAAATTGCGAGGCGCCTAGGTAGACAACATCCAAATCTCTTTAATTTCCTTTATTTTTCCTAATTTTTATTATTCCTTGTTTGGAAACTAATTTGCACATGTGATTACCACAGTTTTTATTACATAAATATTAATGATGACAAAATGTCATGAGCCAGCCACCCCCCCAACCAGCATCTTGTCTGTGGAGCTCCGATTATGGAGCATTCTCTCTCCCTATTGCCATTGCCACTTGCCTTCACTTTGACAGAAAGTGGGGCAAAAATTATGTATTTTTAGATTATGTTCCACATCAAATTGGGCATTCAACATGCATCTAGCTGTATGTTTAAAACTAAAAGAAAATAAGAAATTCTCAAAAATGTTCCTATTTTGCCAGACATAAAGACTTGAGATGTTTCCAACCATCATTAATTGAAGGATTTTGCATAGGTTTGCATTATATAATTTCATTTCATGTTTTTTGATGATATGGTAAAATATAAAATAAATTATGTTAAAATTTTATTGGTTGCCATGTTGGCACTGTCAATGCCGACCAATCTATTATGTTTATTGACATCCACCACATTTAAACCATCACTTTAACTGTAAGTCGTAAAGGAAACCCAGCTTCAAATTCTCAGTGTCGGAGGTCACATGGAAAGTTAACCGTTCAGGTTTCCTCTAAACTTTTCCTTCATCTTTATGACCTGCTGAGTGTTCTCTTAAACGCAGAGGAGGCATAAAATCTCGAACCAGATTGCTTTTATAATAAGAGAACGCGGCGGGCAGCTATTCCATACATTCCGAAATAATGGCCAAGGAAATTCCTCCAGGAGCTTTGGGTCAATTTCACAAAAAAACTGGGCCAATTTGCTGTGGGACAGCATGCTCTGGTTTTCCCAACATGCCGCAGCAGCTTAAATAGCTGTGAAAAAATGGGATGGCGCAACAAGTTACAACTCAAAAGCTTTTGTGTTGTTGTGGGAGGAACAGTTTTCCTCTTTGACTGAGTTGAGATCCTGCCAATGACGTCAGGCTGGATCTATAGTAGACCCACTGTGTTTCACTGCAGCGTTCTTTTCTAGCGGGACGTGACGAGACCTTCCCAGGGCGTTCTGAAATCATGTGACCTCAGCGCCTGCCAGTTCTCTGTCAATGTTTGAATGTACTTCATACCTCCAGGGCAATTGATGAGGTGTGTAGAAAAGATCTGTACATCTATACATACACTAAATTGTAGATTGTGGTTGCCCAATGGCAGTTTACGTAGATAGGGTGAATGCTACAGCATTGATGTTATATTTCATAATCTCCCTTTTCTGCTCCATAAAATTTAAAGTCTTGCATTGAGCTAGGTTTGGGGTCAGTTAATGTCGGATCAACCACCCCAGTATTTGTGGCCCTGTCTATAAAAACCCTTTTTTGTGAATTACTGTTTTCTACATAAAATCATACAGACAAAAGACATTCTGTAAAAATATAATCTTGATATATTTAATATCGACTGAGTAAGGCTGCATAAATTGAAATTATATTGTGTGTTTGCGTGTGTCTGTGTGTTTGCGTGCGTGTTTGTATAAATGGATGTGTCTTTTCTTGCATACCAGCATTTTCCAAATTCATTGCCTTAAATTTTAAAGACGCATAATTAGTAGCTCATGCAAAACAATATGGCTTCTACATCAAACAATATTACCGAAAACACTTTATCAGAGGCTTTTACATGATGTAAATCAAATAGAATTGTCCTCGTGCAAATGACATGTAATTTTCGGAGTCTTTGCACCAGTGGGAAATTGCCTAGAGGAGACGGGAAGCGTTTTTTTCCACTAGGCGTAGCGACTGTCTTACTCTGACATAAGCAAAAACAAAGAATCTCACAGTTGTTGCCCTGCTCATTGTCCGCTGAAAGTACACAAATTGGGTGGCGGACCGTCTCTTGATGTCACCCGCCCCACACAAGCTATTGTTCTTTCTCTTTCTCTCAGAATCTCTCTCGGGTAGACATCAGCCAGCCAAAATGTGATGACCCCCCTCTCGGCCTCCTTCCATGTGTGCACAAATGGAACATAAGCCAGTGAACTTCCAAAGGCTCGGGCTTGTGCGGTATTGTCTTTTGCGTATCCCTAAATCCTGGTGTCCACTGTGGAACAGCCTTGATGGAGCCAGTCAGGCCACACTGAATTACAGTATTTCACAATGGCTAAAGCACATTTCTTGAAACCTTCATCAATATTCTCAAAACTTTAAACACATTACCCAGTCTTAAAACTTCATTCACAAAACCCCTGACTCTTTTGGCAAAATCCAACACTTGCCTGGAGACCATTTGATCCGTGCTCAAAACCAAAAATTGCTCTCAAAACATAAACACAGCCAGTCAATGTATGAACACTCATCAGCATCACTATTGAAATATTTCACAACTCATTCAGTATTTTCAGCATAAAAAATAAAGTAAGACAAAAAAACTCTATATGAAAAGCAAACTACACAAAATATCGTGTAATTGCAAAATCAAAGTCAATGAGAGACATTTCTGCTTCAGCATCCCTTCTCCGTGCAGGGTCTGGCCAGAGGTCTTTGGTCCACATCACATCCGGTGTTGTCCCAATCTTAGAAACAGGGGAAGAACTCTCTTGTGTGCCGGATCCAACCTTGACAACACTCCACACCAATGTCATCACAGGTTTATTCCATTGCATATGAAAGATTTACCCTTGTCTAAGGGTTACGGTCATTTTTGCTGTAGTTCACACAGTTGTATGGCATTGTTATGACGGACCAAATCAAAAATGATGGCGACTTGGAATCCTTCCACCCTCATTTGGTAGTTTTGCCATTCTACAAAAGGGAAAATGCTCTTACAAATGTATACACACAGGAACAATAGTAGGGGACATAACATTTATTTGTAAAATGTGTGGTAAATCTCTTTTCCTCACTCCCCTTTCAATTGAAGAGTTTATGTACAATATGAAATTTATACAGTAAACTTTCCTTTGCACAAATTGGTAAAACAATTAATTTACCTTTTCTCTTCTCTGAATGTCCTGATTATGGTGGACACAGAGAATCTGTAAAAAATCTCTTTGTCCTGCTTCCCTCATTGTCATTCCATGAACAAGAATATAATCTATCACAGTTACCCGAATTTGATCTAAAATTACTATTCGTGGTCTTACTCTTCGTTATGCTTGTGGTTGTCCACCATCTCTTACACAAACTCTTCCTCCTCTGCCTCTTACATAAGATTTGCAAACAGTGTCTTAACTACCTGAACTTGTTTAAGTGACCGATTCGACAAATGGGTTTAGGCCACTGATCATTGGGTTCAGAGAATGGGGATTACTGTTTAAGCAATTGTGAAATACTGTGATTGATGAATGAATTCGAGCTTTAGGAAACTGGGATGACACAAACCCACATTTCACTGTTTGATATTAAATATCTTTGGTTTCTAATGTGTATATAATCATCTTTTAAAACATTTTTGGGCAATGGAAATGTATTCGGACAGTTCATTTGACAGAACATGGCATTTTCAATTTCTGCTGAAAAAGTCATTCAGTCATAATTTAACCTTCCAAGTCCTCATTTTTGTCTTTATAGTATGCCAACCCATGGTCATCAAGAATCATGATCAAAATCCGTTTGGGGTTGGGAATCTAAAAAGAAGATAATTTGAAGAATATTGATAACATGCACTAATTTACTTTTTTTGTGTCCATAAAACAGATGTGAATAAGTGCCGCTTCTTCAAAATCTCTTCTTTTGTGAACTAACACTGTGTTTTCTTATTGATTGCCTGCATTGAATCCGACAGAAGCTGTCTGACAGGAAACTGGCACAATTGCTTTGTAATGTCAAATGATTACTGAGAGATGGATTCTGCTTCACAAGCATTTCCTCAGCTGTCAAATACTTTCAAGTATGCAAGTTCTTGATCTGCTGAGCAGACCAGCAAATAAACAAGCAGGGTTTTATTTTCTGCTGCATATTGACAGTAACATATACACATATTTTTATACACCTTGCTTATTTAGAGCCAGCAGTTAAAGAAAGGTGCCATGGTGTTTATAGCATGCTTGAATGGATGGTGTTTATTTTTACAGATTGTGGATGTTTGCGGTCAGCAGGTGATGTTTAAGGAACTAGAAGTGCTTCTTATATGTTTGGGTTATGAAATACTACTTTTCCAGATACAGAAATACCTGCAGTGGACTGTGCTATGCCAACTGTTCAACTGAGCCGGGTTGTTTAAACATTAATCCCGTTCTGGAATGGAGGGGCACTTCAGTTATTGAGCTAAGCCATGAGGCCTAGTTAATTCTGGAACACATACCATGTAACTGTAGTAGCTTGTTTGTGTACACAGGGTATGCCCTATAGGGTAATACTAAATACAAGATTGATTCATTCTTTCGATACAGATTTTCACTTTCTTAAGGAAATCTGTATGGGGTCTGGTTTCCATACATAGAAAGAGATGCTTGGTACCATTTCTAACTTTGTCCTCACTCTCTTTCTGCAGAAAGAGATCCAGGCCATGAGCCAGTGTCACCATCCCAACATTGTGTCGTACTACACCTCATTTGTGGTGAAGGATGAGCTGTGGTTGGTGATGAAGCTACTCAGCGGTGGTAAGTCCCATTCACCTACTCCATTTCCTCATTTGACTTCTGTAAATATAGAAGTTCTTCACCTCATGAATATTAATCATCCAGCATGAATGAACGTAGATTGAAACGCAAGTGAAAAACTGAAATTATAGCAAAGCATCAGATGAGGCATACCTGATTTAACTCTGTATGACTTTCAGTCTTCTGTAACACGTCGGAAGATATTTTGAAGAATGTTGGGAACCGGCACCCATTTACTTGCAATGGCTTTGTGTCCATACAATAGAAGTGAAAGGGTGCAACTGCTGCTTGGTTACCAACTTTTTTTTTTACAAATATCTTCTACGGTCTCTGCAGAATAATGAAAGTCATACAGGTTAAATGACAAGAGGGTGAGTAAATGATGACACCATTTTAATTCTGGATGAACTCTGACTTTAAATGCTACAATGATTATATAAACTGTCTTTCTGACTCCTCATACTCAACGAAAAAAACAATAAACAAAACAAGATGACTGATGGTGTTAACGTTTCAATATATATTGTGATAAAATCATTATTGCCAACTCTATGTCATAACATTTGTAAAATCTGGTATCGAGACAGCCCTACTTCAGATTTCATTCAGTTTATAAAATCATTAAACTTTCAATGCTTGGATTGCTTGATATTTTGGTAAGGTTATAAGAGTAGGTTACATGCATGTATTCTTGTTTCAGTTATAGTACTAGTGTTTGGATCTTAAAAGACTTGTCAGAATGATAATGTGGTCTGCTGTGGGCTCCCCCATGGAGTTTAATCACAGCTTACTGTTAATTACAGCCGAAAGACACACAGTTGAAACAGCACGCGAATGCAGAGACCTGCAGAATTCAACATTTCACCTAGCACTTCTGTGCTGTGAATGCCTTTGGCGTACAGATCTTAAAGAATTTCGTCTTAGAAGTGCAACAATAGCTTTGTTTTGATGTATCCCATTGGGTGACAGGTTAAAATGGTTGTAGTTTTTTTGGCAGCAATAATTTTATAGAGACAGTTCACCCCAAACATCATAGACACCTATTAACTGTATGGACTTAAAACCAATATAATTGAATGGTTGCCAGATATAAAAAAAAATTCAATTTGGGGTGATTTTGAAGGAAATTACTATGTTGGTTCACTTAACACAATTCTGAAATTTCATTAATCTTCACGCAAATCTGTCCTTGTACTGGGACAGTTATAGTGGGTCTTTTCTACATTTCTAATTCTTACGTTTCCAATTTCATTACGTCCTTAAGCTCCCGGAGTGCTCCCGTCTTCCCAAAGCCCACTGTGTGATGTTACTGCTGAGAGATTGATGATATGTTTCAAGCCGCTGTGAAATGTTCAGTCCAACCGCAGCACAGTCCCAAATACTGCACAGGGAGATTATAGCCTGACTCACACTGACACGGACGCTCAGCCTTTTGGTCATGAAGCGCAGAGCTGAAATCACTGTGAATAAGCATTGTTCTTTTTGCTCATATCATCCTGCGTTTCATCTTCATTCTTATAATTGCATATGCCAACTGAAGATGCTTGGGTGGCACTATGCCCATCTTAAATATGAAGGGCAGATACAAATAGTGAGTTTTTGATTGAGAAGCAGCAGTGGTTAAAACCGTTTACTTGTTGGTGACTGGACCGTGTCCATAAAATGTGACTTCTTTTGTCTTTAAACTATCCTGACATGTGTTATATCCAACTTGACAGCTGTCAGATGCAATGACCGCAGTAGGAATTTGATCCTACATGAGGCTGCTGGGTGGCATTCCATCTTTTCACCGCAGGAATTGTGTCCAGGAAACGACATTCATTTCTGAAATGCTTTGTTTTTACAGTACGCCGCAGCAGTGACGCTTAGGTTTATGTTTAGACAGCAGGAATGTGTCACCTGGGATCTGAATCGTAGATATGCAACCATCTGTATATGAGCAGGAAACTAAAGAGTTTGTGATATATCTAATATCTGAAGAGTTTGTGTGTCTGAAATATTTAGTTTTCCTGTGACAATGTGGAAAGTCTGGTAATTGAATAAAAGAGTGGTCCATCATTTGGTGACTTTGTAACAATATACAGAAAGAGTGACTGGCAGAAAGCAATCCTGTTTGTTAAGTACAAAGGTACGTGAGATAAAGGCACCACTCGATAACTTCATTAGCACAAAGCACAAAGGAGGTCATCTTTTCGCTGGCCTTTGAACAGCACTTATGAATGAGTTGTTAACTTCAGCAAACATACTGTTGGTTCTCATAAGTTTTCTGCATGGGAGGTTAATGTCATTCATTCATGAGTAAATATTAATCTTTAATTTAGCAGACAGCAGACAAATCTTACATTTGTTGTTAAAACTTAGTCTTATACAATATTTATATACATGTATATCTTATATACATTCTAAACATTTTAATTTCAATATAGGGCTGCTTGATGAATATGTATCACAATGAATGGAGTAACAGTTGAATTTCCAATATTTAAATAAATAAATTCATTTTAAGAACTTTAAGAAATCAACTAAGTTAAAAATGAAAAATAATGTAAATAACATTAAAGTAATAAAAACAATGAGACAATCCTTGCAAAAAACGAATGCCACAATAATTGTTTTACCCTATTTTTTGTAATCCATTGGTTTTGAAAATAAGTCAGATTGAAACTTATTATAATACTTTACATTCATTACTTTGATGTTTTTAATTATGAGGTCTGTATTTATGTATCATTATTTATTTTATGTATATTCCTCTTAATTTCTGGTGATGCTAAGCACATAAAAATAAAATGAGTCTAAAGCAATATTGGATGGCAAAACTCACCTTTAAAGAAGGCTATGTCTTATTGTATTTGTATTTTATCTTGTACCTCTCTTAAGGTGTTAAATGGATCCAATTTCAGTAAAATCTATTTAAAGCACAAAACTATTATTATATAGGTCCGTATGGGAATCAGTATCGGACAGTAGTTGTTAGTTAACATCTGTTACAGTATTGGCCAACAGATTCCTATTAGGGCATCTCTGTATTCAGTGTGTGCATATGTGTGTGCGTGTGTATATATGCCAGAATGCCAATACTTTTCTTCTACGTGTTGTAATTTTTTAACATATATTTAAATGAAAGTATTCTGTGCAGTTCAGGCTATATATTAAACAGATTTCTAAGAATTGTTTTGTTAGAAAGCTTTGGTTGCTTCATGGGTATTAGATGTGATGTTTTGAAATATGGCTTTAGGCCCATAATCAGAACCCACTTGTAGACAACAGATGCTTCCTATCTTCTCTTTAATCCCTTCGGCACTCCACCCTTATTTTCTTGGAGCATGTTCCCTCTTGCCAGCAGCCCCGTTTGGCTCCATGCCCTTTGGCACAGTGGGCACGACATGGCTTTTTCCATCCACGCCAACGCAAGGTCTGTAGGAAGCTAGCATTGTCAGATAGTCAATATTTGGACAGTACTTTTCCTGTCGTGGAATTCCAATTGGAGTTATGAGCGTTGGGAGACGTTCTACTTGTCTTCGAGGTGTCATGGTAAAATCTCAGAATGTTTTTTCTTGGCATCATGGTTAAAGTTACTTTCAAGGGTGTTTGAAAGGAATTTGGTTCATGTGACCAAGAGACGGACCGTCACCTTATTTAAGAGATCCAGCATTCGAGAGTTTGGAATGAGAGCGTAGATCTTGTTGGGAATGTAAAGGTGTTACTGATAAAACTACATTCATGGTCAACTGTAGTTTAAGCATTTTCAAACCTGCATGGATTTGTTTTTCTTTACAAGTCTTTAGAACACAGAAACAGAATATAGGTCAAAGGTCATATGGACAGACATGATGTAAATCACAATTCATGGTATGATTTATTGTATTTTGTCAAGAAATAATGCGTACAAAGAGGTTTTAAAAAATACAGAAATGAATTTTCTATTTTGGTTTGAACTTTTTCTTTTGCTTAATATCCCTAGGGCCAAGTGCTTGAGTTCTCGAGGGAAGTTGTTGGAAAGGACTTCAGTTTTATCTCTCTGACACTCTTTGTGTATGTTTGACGTTAAGCATTTTTGCTGGTTTCGCTCAGCAGCCCCACCCATCCACCTCACAAGGGTTTGTTAAGTAACATACTGCAGTCATGTGCAAAGGTTTTTTTCCCCCTGTCTCTATCAGCTCGACTACTCAGATTCTCTTAATCCAGGTTGTATTTGTCATTGAAATCTGATGTGCTCAGTCAGCAGTGCTCTGGCTTCATGCCCACATACGCCACTGTACACACTCTTTATTTTGGTAATTTATAAAATGGAGATAAAACCGAGGAATGGCATCATTTTACTTCACCAAAAAATAGAAAAAGAGAAAAACAAGCGTTTTAACATTAAAGCAGTTTTACACTGAACTTTTGTGCGGATGTGATCAAATAAAATACCTTGATTTACAGAACAAATCACTCAGTTTTTCCTAACTCATGTTGCACTAAAAATACAATATCAGGGCTTTAGACTCACATTTTGAAATGGTTTCATTGGTGGGCCTACAGGTTTAAAGTTATGTGCACCCATATATTTTTTAACCACATCTTATTTAACACCACACTTTTTTTTTTTACAAATTATTTATGTACATAAAAGGCTGTGAGAATATAATTATTAATGGTTAATTGAACCAACTATTAATATGATTGTAAACCCACGTAACAGTGTTAAAACATCGGAAAAATAACAGTCTATTCACATATTTTCTATTTTAAAAATGGAAAATAAACCTGTATGTGATAAAAAGGACTGTCTTTAAGGCAAAAGTTCAAAGATCTTAAGATTTATGTGAATTCAAATGTACAAACCAGTCGCTATAATATTAATGAACCATTTATAAACAAAATGTGACAATTCTGAAAATAGCCCTTACTTAACAAAGAAAAATCATGCAATTAAAGTAAATCAATGTTTAAAATTTTCAAGAGAGACCTCACATGGATTTGAATCAACAAGTGTTGAGATGTATGCTATAATTAATACCTTGGTTAAAATTTTATATTTTCACTTTACAATTTACTATACACAATTTACTACACTGTATGGTTAATGCGTTAATGTGATGGTAGGAATATTATTAATAAAGGCTTCATTTCCATCCAAACTTACATATTATACATGTATGCACAACTTAAGTATTATATGTGCTTAAAGACAGATGGATGAAACGTAGCTAGTGACACGTTCCTTTGCGTCTCCGTCGATCAGGTCAGGTATGCACTGTTTGCAATTTGCACAGATGTGAATCTGCAGTGACAAATTAAATGTATGCAACATCATTGCTATAATTCGGTTGACATTTAAGTCGCAATTAATGGTAAACGATTTTCAATTTCAATTTTGGCTTCCAACAATTATGAAAGCAAAATAATTGAGTTTTTGTAATCAATTTATTGTCTCATTCAGTATGGAAGGCATGTCTCATTTTTATTGTTTATATACTTTTTAATTATATCCACGTTTTCTTATTTAATTTTATAAATTTTTTTGTTGTTGAGGTGAATATTAGACATACAATTCATACTCATTGTAATTTATTTATTTATCAATAATTGATCTAGTTTCTTACTAATTAATCAAAGTAACTGTGTTATTGTTTTTTAGAATTGGGATTTCAACATTGAACAAATTATCCATGATTACATTTTTTGTCAAAATTGTTAAGGTTTATTCTTTTGCCATATTGAAGGAAATAATGAATTCATTTATCATCTCGGCCTTTTGCCGCAGCCTTAAGCTGAAAGAAAGCAGGAAGAGGGGACTCTTGTTTTATTGATACATTGTGCTTTTTAGCGTTTCAATTCAAAATTTACTGAACACAACATTATTTATGAAAAAGTTGTCAACGGTCTTTTCATCTTCCCTCATCATCCGCAGCTAAATTTACTTTGTTTATCCGTCAAGCCATGGGTTCTTGCCTCAGCTCTGTCTGATTGGAGAAGCGGGCACACATTTTTAAATAACAACACGTGCAGTCAGGAGGACCTGAAACACAACCAATAAAAGGTGGGATCCTTCCTTCATTTCTGATTGGTTTGAAGCACAATATGGGCCTAATGTGCATCTGTCTTTAAACAAAAAAAAACTTGAGCACTGAAAACACACAAATGTAGTCCTATCAAGGGTTCAGTGATATTGCAATAAAAGATCTGTAGATTAGGTAGTGGTAATCTTTCATAAAAAAGTTGATATATGTTATGTTTTAAAGGTAAACACGCAGATCATAGGCATTTACCTATGTAATATTTAACTGATGAGTTTAAGGATTAAGAATTTTTGCGATTTTTCCAAAAGACTATGGGGAAAATGCATAGGTTTTTTATAGAGGGAACCCATGTGACGCTTTGTCTGAGTTGTCCAACAAAGTGACGTCATGACTTCGGCGCTCTATTGGACGGCCTGTTTCTTTGCTTCGCGGACGGGGAAGATTCGTAGCACTCACGAAAAAAAAAACAACGGATGAAAATTTTCGTTCTATATGAAGGCCTTTATAAGAATCTATTGTTTTTATGCTAAAACATTTACATGATGAACGTCTCAACGAATATTCGCCGGCAGTTTGAATAGTCCTTTATAAATAAATAACCTGTCCAGTGATTATATCATATTTTATGCTTCTATGGTATTTAATACTACCGTACGAAGACATCAAACGGCTTTGGTTAAAAAGTCTCATCTGGATATCATTTATAAATCGATTTTCCGTGAGTTCTTTCTTAGAGGTCTTTCTCAGAACTGTCAAAATGTATTAAAAGGGGAAATTGCTTGATTGCACACAGTGCTGATGTGTTTAAGTTCGGTCATCAAGTGAATCATTGAATTAGACACTTTAATAAAGAAAATGCTATTCAGAATAGTGAGTTACAAGAAAGGTTTATGGTTTGTTGCTTATAACAACGTGCTTCTGTCTTACTATTTGGACATAGGACTAAAATTAGTCTGGTCCACTACTTTTAAGTTTACCAAAACCCACTCTTGTTTGAAACAAGTAAATGTTCTTGACCATCCGGGAAAGAAAAGGAATGAAACAAAATATAGAAGGAGTGTAGAGATGGAGCAGTGGGTATTCATTCTGAAGTGATTGTGCCAATAAATATCCTCATGCCTCTGGCACTCTGGCGTGCAAACACTCTGCTGACAGCATGTGGCTGGACCTCACGTCCCCCTGGGGGGTTTAATGTTCCGGGTTTTAAATGTAGGGTTCAGTAACAGACACACTGATGCCATTGCAGTACTTGATCAGAATGCCTTGATTCTGGGAACTCACAATTCACTTTCTTAGAATTTCAATTTGGAAAGTTTCGATTACTCAAGCTGTGTAAGTAGGAGGAATGGGTTTTGTTGGTCATATAATTTATCCCTCAGAGAAACTACTTGAGGTTTTTACCTGGATGAATAAAACTTCATACTGTATGTTACTATTAGAAGGCTGCTTGAACAGAGCCGTCTTTGTCTACTCGAGGTCTGACTAAAACCAGGATGTTCATAGTGATTCCAGACTAAAAGTCTTTTAGCGCATCTGGGTTTATGATGTTCACATCACCTCCCTTGAGAGATCTCGTCTGTCTGCGCTGTATGCTTGTAGGAGGTACTGGCTGTTCTCCAGGCTCGAGGCCTAATTTCTTAATAAAGATGCTGATGAAATGTATCCTTCATGAACTGTTGTATATGCTTTAATTAAAAGTCATGGGGTAAAAACCTTATAGGCACAGACAGGTTTCATCCCAAAGAATTTGCTTTGGCAATGTCTCCTATATTTCTCAAGGCCACTATTGATTTTTTGTCTGTCGTCTAATTTTCCTGCACAGCCCTGGAAAATCGTATATATATATATATATATGTAATTTCATATATACAAAAGTCAAATAGATTTAACAGTAACACTAATAAAATTGTGTGTGTGTGTGTGTGTGTGTGTGTGTGTGTGTGTGTGTGTGTGTGTGTGTGTGTGTGTGTGTGTGTGTGTGTGTGTGTGTGTGTGTGTGTGTGTGTGTGTGTGTGTGTAAAAATAATTATATTACATACCATTCACCACGATATGGTGAAACATAACCTATTTTAACCTCTGTATTTAACCCATCCAGTGAGTAGTGAACACACCTACTGAGCAGTTAACACTTTAGCGCCCCAGAAGCAAACCGGGGATTAGGTTCCTTGCTCAAATGTCAAAAGACATTTAATGAATGTTTATTTATAATTGAAATTTTGAAATTAATCAGTAGAATGTAAATCTGCAGTGAGTAATTGTTTGGAGTAATTGTTTAGTTGCACTTTCGAATTCATCGAAACAGAGACGTTTTAAGTGATAAACTGGCCATTCTGTCCTAATGGGTGTATGAAATTCTGTCTGTCACGGCTCTCTGTGCTGTTTTTATCATAGGCTCCGTGTTGGACGTAATCAAGCACATCATTTCCAAGGGGGAACACCGGACCGGTGTGCTGGATGAAGCTAGCATTGCTACTGTACTGAAAGAAGTTCTTCAGGGTCTCGAGTACCTTCACAAAAATGGACAGATCCACAGGTAAGGTGCCTTTGCAGGAGTCACAGGGGAAATTCGGGAGAAGAATGCTTGTTTGTGGGCAGGAAAAGGCTTGATAGAAAGGAAAGGGGAGTTCTGTGGCTATTAAACTGTATAACAAAAGATCTATTGAAGACCACAGTGGTTTCAACACAGACATGTTGTGTTGGAGACCCAAGGAGTTATATCGGTTTAATCTAAGCCACAGCGTAAGATGAATGATGTTCCAGTTCAAAACCAACATCTGTTTAGGCTTCCACTAGAAAGCCATGGGAAACGTGAGTAAAGCTCCTACAAAACCAAGCCTAGATGGAAGATATTTGGTCACAGTTTCAAAGATTTACTGCCTTTTAAAGTGATCAATGTCAACATGCATTTTCTCTCTAGAAGTCAGTAATGGCAAATTAAGTATAAATTTAAATTTCATTTTACTTTCCTTTTTCCGCTCTACAAGCCCATGCCCGTTAAAGCAGACAGTGTAAATAATTCACAGGCTTTTAGTCTGGTTAAGCACCCATGACTTGAGCTCGCCTGTGAATCTCAATGAAGGAGACCTTGTCGTCTTTTCTCTCAGCCGTGCCACCCCCATGATATCAGGTAAGTCTTGCCCTGTGAGACGCTTTTGAGATATTCTTTAAGAGAACATCTGACACGAGCCCTGATGCGCAAACAGATCTTGGAAGTTTCATCTAAGTAGGAAGTGGAAAAATATGAGCAGCACTGTCTTCTTTCTAGTTTTGACAGATCTGCTCTTCATAAAGAAAGCGTGGAATATACATATTAATACCTTACTTTAAAGGACAATTCATGAAAACCCTGAAGCACGAGGTTGCGAATTAAAACCAGCACCTAACCCCACTTTCGAAAGCACTACGGTGGCTGTCAGAGGACAAAAATGTTGTCACGTTTTTTGAAGAAGAAACCGTAATTAGGAAAGCGTTTTAGAGACCTTTTATGATTAAACTGATTTATATTATATAGTTATGTTATATAAACTGTGACGGAAGCAGAAGTGGGAGGGGCATTGTAATTGTAGAGAGCATTTGATTGAACCACATAACTTGCAAGATGAGTCCTAGGTTCTAAAGTTATCTATCCTAAGTTGAAAAACAGGATGTATATTTTGGCCAAAAGTTAATTTTGTTATATTTGAGAAGTTTACTAGCCTATCAGCTTAAGGCATGTTCTAAAGCCACAAAACTATTTGTTTCACCATGTCTTTAGTCGTGTGTTAGGGTTATAACCTGAATCACATGCGAGAGAGGTAAACGGGGGGATTGGATATTTGTATATCCTCGCACAGCAGTGAATATTTACACAAGGAGGAGATCACACGATACCCTCCGCATCTCCAGAGGATGCAATTAGACCCTGTGGCTTAAGACTGGCATGAAGTCGGTCGTCGCAAGTTAAGAGAGCTGCAACATTCTTCATCATCCTCACCATCATGAGAAGTCCAGCAGATGGGCATCAGAATGTCTCTCTCAGCTTCTCACAGAGAACAGTCCGATTGATGGCAAAAGGCTTCAGGCCTCTCTGCTCTTCTGTAAGTGGACTCAAATGTATCTGTTTGGTGTCCGTTTCCGAATGGAAAAGCCAGAAAACTGTTGGAGACAGCTTCCACAGAGGACTGACATCATGCTTGGGCTGTGAGCACTTTATATATCTCTTAGATCTCAGGAAACCATGCCGCTGTTGTTTCCGACGTGCCTTGGTTTGCCCCCTGCCATCTGGCTTTCATATGGTGATGCGATTGCATTCTGGAAGTTTTTAAATATCTGAGGAATGTCATTATCATTTCTGTAAGAACACAACAAATGACTATAGTCTTTACAATAGTTTTTCTTTTTGATTACAAGTGTCTAAATGCATGTCAAAACAGATACCCCAGAGTTTTGCTTAAATATCGTAACTCATTTATCGAACCAGATTTCTTCTTTTCTCAGTGTGCCCATCTTTGAAATAGCCAAACGATTGACAGTCATGTAATCATCTGCAACATCTGTTCCACTTAACCACCAAGTGTGCATCAGTTTGCAGTGGACATGTGTTAGAATGTTTTGATTTACCCGGTATGATTGAACAACTGGGGATCCTACAAACAACATTTGTGTGGTGTGTAGGATTTGTGTGTAGGGTTGCAGAACTCAAAGGCTGCACTTATCGGTTTTCATGAATAGATACTGTAATGACTGGACAATGGGAGTTCTATGATAATAACTGAAAATCATTATGCTTTTTCAGCATTTACTTTCTTTTGGGCATCTAGGTTTAATTCATATCTCTGCTGCCCCCACCTGGAAAGAAAAATACAATGCAGGAAATCACATGTTAGACCAAAATTCTATACAGTATATTAGTGCTGTACATACAATTAATCTTGATCAATAATCCAGTTTTGGCTTCCAACAATTATAAAGCCAAAATACAGAGTTAAATCAATGATTGATTATTTATGTGGACCTGCATTCATTTCTTATTGTAGTTTTTGCATTTCTTTTTTATTGAGTTTAATATTATGTTTGAAATGCAATATTTATTTATCATTTATTTATGAACTCCAAATCAATGTGTCTTCTTACTAGATAATCATGAGCTTAACATTGGGCAAAGTGATTGAGATATAGTTTTTGTCATAATCGAGCAAAATTAGGTTTCGCTATAGCAGCCACACATTATTTGCAAATATATTAACAAGTTTGGTAATAGTTCATTAACTTGAATGTTCTAAAATGTGCCACTGCATGTGATGTAAGTTTACTATTAAGAATATACTTAAATTATAACTTTAAAAACTGAGTTTCAAAAATATAAAATGTCATAATTTGTTGATGCTCCGTGGCAGTCTTTTGTTGAATTTAAATCTAAACCTCTGTTTAAATGCACAAGCTCTTCTCTTAAGGAGAAACCAGATGATTTGGGAGTTTACATAAGACAGTGTTAAACGCAGGGCAGAGGGAAAGAAGAACATCAGTCTTATTTGCATCCTACTGTTACCTGGACTACAGTCTGAATGCTGATACGGGTATCTTGGTATCAGCCAAACAAACACATTGGGGCAATATCATGAAAATCTCAATTACTTATATTATTTCAAATATATAAGTATTTAGTATACTTCTAGCACATATGTAAACATTTGGTGGTTCAGTTATTCATGTCACGCCTCTCTTTATGGTTTTAGAGCCTATTCTTATTTTAAGTGTATGATATTTCATTTTCAGGTAGGGGCAATTTTCAGGATTGCCACATTCCTTAAGCTTCATTTTGCCCATAGACGGACACATGAAAATAAAAATGTGGTTATTATTTTAGGTTCTATGAAGAGCAATCCTTTGGCCATTTTTTGGGATATCATTGATTCTGGTTTGAATCTTAATTCACATGAATCAAAAGAAGTTTATTGTCTCTTAAAAATGCTGTCCTTTTCTTGTCATATCCATAACGCAGGTTAGTTTGTCTTTTGTCTTAAATAGAAAACTTGTGAAAAGACATAGTTTTCTGATGTTTGAACACTATTAACAAGGTTTTTGTATAATATAAACAGCTGGATTAGCTTACTGTTAATAATTTTATACTAAGAGCGTTTTTTATGTCACGTCCATAACACTGGAAATTCCCATTGGCAGATGCTGGACCACATTCATTGAAAGTGTATTGTGGACATTTTATTAACCTTTCTTTAGATGTTTAGGTTATTATTTGGGTTATTTCCCTGAGGGAACAGCGTCTGTATTTTCACAAAGACAGCTGTTTGTGAGTGTGTGTAACTGACACACTTCCTTGTGTTTTCTACAGGGATCTTAAAGCTGGAAATATTTTGTTAGGGGAGGATGGATCAGTTCAAATCGCAGGTGTGGTGTTTTACAAATGTTTTTCTTATTTATCCGCACTATATCCTTTCTAACTCTCGGATCAAATATAAAAAAAATGTTATATTGTCTTTTTAGATTTTGGTGTAAGTGCCTTCTTAGCTACAGGTGGTGACATGACACGAAATAAAGTGCGTAAGACGTTTGTTGGAACACCATGTTGGATGGCTCCAGAGGTCATGGAGCAGGTATGTGTCTCATCCATCAAAGATTTGTAAAATATTTCAGATTTTGTTATTTGTAAAATGACATTCAATCGCAAATCTAGTTCTCATTTACAGTAGGTTTAAGTAAAATAAATGAACTGAATTACGATAAATTGAATAACTTCAGTAACTGCTGGAATGTGGTCATATCTCTGTCATGTTGAACAAATCTTCCTCTGTTTGTGCACAGGTGAAAGGTTACGACTTCAAAGCAGACATCTGGAGTTTCGGGATCACTGCCATAGAGTTGGCCACAGGCGCTGCGCCTTACCACAAATATCCTCCTATGAAGGTCAGCACATGATTCAAGTTCTTATGAATTTAACTAAAACCTAAAAGTCTCTCTTATGACAAGTTGCACAGTCTTTCCTTGTGATAGCAAAAGACACAAAAAAAGTTTTAGAGTATCAACCAGTCCCACATTGAGAACACATAAACTCGAGATATACATGTGTTGTTGGACAGCGTATGTTTTAATGCTTAAGCTTATGTTTTTAAGGTGCTGATGCTGACCCTCCAGAATGATCCACCCTGTCTTGAAACAGGAATCACGGATAAAGAGATAGTGAAGAAATACGGAAAATCCTTAAGGAAGATGATTTCATTGTGTTTGCAGAAGGAACCAGAAAAAAGGTGCGAAACAGATGAAAATACATTTGTCTGCTGTTAAGTGTTGCATTTTTAATACCGTTTTGATATTTATACACCATCAAACAAAGGTTTTAAATAGTGTTTGCTTTTTAGGCCAACATCATCAGAGCTTCTGAAACATAAATTCTTCCAGAAAGCCAAGGTAAGGAGATAATGTTATTCATGTCCTTAAAGAAAATATAATGTATTTTAAAAATAAAAAAATATTTTAATATAAAAATTAAAAAAAGTTTTTAATCTCTTGACATTTTAAGCCTGTGTGACTTTTTTGGCAGAAGCTATTTCGCAGAATATCGGTAATTGCCGTTTGGTTATCAACGTTCTGAAAAAGTCTTCCTTAATGTTAAGCGAAAGATAGAAACTTTTTCTTCAGGTTTGAAATGACAATAGAGAAAGTTGTTAAAGACATGAGTTTTTTTTTATGTTGAATCACCAGTTTAACATTCAGATGCTTCCACGTGTGCCCAATAGGGGGCAAGAGTTGGGCTTCAGTTTTGGCCTGGTTTAGCTATTGACTAACATTTTTGTCCACTCTCTGTTTTCTTTGGAAGAATAATGAATTCCTGCAGGAGAAGTTGCTACATAGAGCACCTACAATAATAGAGAGAGCGAAAAGGGTAAGATACGGGTGTATTATGATAAACAGATCACAGCAAAAGCAACTGTATGTACATACGCTTGAAATACATATAGCTATTTTAAAATATATTTCTAGATTTTGAAGATATCCTAAAATCTGTTAAAATAAATGTATCAAAGGTAAGGCGAGTTCCAGGCTCCAGCGGGAGACTCCATAAAACAGAAGATGGCGAGTGGGAATGGAGTGATGATGAACTGGATGAGGAAAGCGAGGAGGGAAAAGCCGCCGTCGCTGCTTTAAGGGTAACACACAGATTTTAAGGTTCCCTATAAGCATCCTATTAAGGTTGTCATCATTTCACTAATGAGTGATGTTTAAAAATCTGTTGTTCTGTAGATGCTTGTGTGTGTGTGTGTGTGTGTGCGTGCGTGCGTGCGTGCGTGCGTGCGTGCGTGAGTGAGTGCGTGCGTGCGTGCGTGCGAGCGTGCGTGCGAGCGTGCGTGTGTGCGGTTTCTTAGTAAGAGTGCTGGGTAATGTGGCACCTCTCACCTCTGGGATCTGTGTTTTGTGTTTGCCGCTAAAGGAGCAGCAGTCCAAGTCGACAAGGCGACAAGTCCGATTCTCTCAGCCTCTTGAGCTGCCCCCGCCCAGGGTTGTTCTCTTCTCACACTGATACAGATGGCTCACCTAACAAAGAAAGCACACTGAGCAACAGGTGTTAGACAAAGAGAAATATTATGTTAATAGCCTTATTTAACCTCTGTAATAAAGGCAATGCTTGTGAACATTGCACTTGGGTTATCTTTGATAACTAAGCATATCTTTGCAATAAATAACCAAAGAGGATAAATTTAGATTAGTACATTTGATATTAGTTATGTAATATCAGGCCTGTAAGACTAACAGACTGTAAGAGTTTCAGGCAATTGGGAGTCAATTTACTTTCGCCGTATATGCTTTTACTAGTGAAAAAGAGATATTTATAATAAGATCGTGTGTCCTTCCTGTAAGCCATCTGTATCATGTTTTTATCTATAACATTGGCATTCATACTGAGCAAACCAATGACATCTGATAACCAACCAGATTCTGTTTAACAAGACTTCTGCTGGGTGAAGCAATAACAATTATACAGTCGCTTCTGGCTTTTACATGCTTTGGTCTCAGATCATATGGCTTCATATCATTTCACTGACATACACATACCTGAACTCAGTTTTGGGTGGGAGTATGTGTGTTTGTGAGGTTATGAGTGTGGGCGTTGGACGTAGTTCATACTCAGGATATTTGCATTCATATTTGAGAATTATCCCAATGTTCTGACAAATGGATCTAGTGTTTTTCTTAACCCTCTGGTAGTGTTTGGTCACTTTAAATCTTTTACATTTTGAATTTAAAGTTATTGAAGAGTACAAAAAGTAGTCACCATCACAAGAAATAAATATGTTTATTTAATGTCTGATTAAATAAAAAAATGTAAAATAAAATTAAAATTAAGAAAGTGTTATATCAACCAAATCTGAAGAATCTTCATTTGGTTACTCAAGCTCAAACCTGCATAAATGTCTTTGTTGAACACAAAAGAAGATATTTTGAAGAAAGTAGGAAAGCAAACAGTTCTGGGGCACCATAACTTTCCACTATGGAAGTCGATTGTGACCCGAGAAATCAGTTGCAAACATCTTTCTAAATATCGTCCTTTTTGTTAAACAGAACAAAGAAATGTATACAGGTTTTGAACAACTTTATTGGTGAGTTCTTTATAACAGAAATGGTTAAGTGCTGAGCTTCCCCCTTAATTATCAGTAACGGATGTGATTTAAAAAGGATAAATTGTCTTTTTTGTACGTTTTTACTCTGAATGAATTGTAAAATGGAAATATTACATAGTATTTAGTGGAAAAAAATTTATTCGGTTGGTTTGGACCAGGAGAATAAAAAGTGTGCACCTTCACCAGAGGGTTAATTGATTTACCAAAACCGTGAACTATTCCCATATTCTTGAAGTGTGGAGTAAAACTTTCCAAACCCATGACGGAACTTACCTCCCTGCTTTATTCCTTACTAGAGTGTGTTCAAATCTAAAGCTGACTTACAATATCCCGAACGCTTATACTGTATCTCATCATCTCACCTTTCTGTCTCTCTCACACAGTCACCTAGAGTAAAGGAAGGACAGCAGAGTACAGAGGTACGTAGAGAATGAAGAACATCTGTAACGTATAGAATAGCATACTACAGACATCTGTAGGTGTTTATTAGCATGTTCTTGTAGATTTTACAGCCTTACAGCAGTCAGCTGTCGTCTGAACTACCTCAAAGTGCTGGACAGACCCAAGCGCAACCCAACACTCAACATAACACACCAACCACCCCCCCATCCCACGGCCAGACCACAGCTGCAAACCAGGTATAGAATTAAGTTCATACTACACTCAACATACGTAAAGCCACATTCTTTATACAGGGATGATACAAAGCAGGTTGTTTTAATCTGTAACTTGATCTGTAGGTTCCTGGAGCAACTACTCCTATCAGTTTGGTATTGAGATTAAGGTATGTTGTGTGTGATGAAGGATTTTATTTATAAAGGAAATGGAAACAAACTAAGCGAACACCTTGTTTCCCTTCCCCTGCTGTCTTACAGAAACATAAAGAAGGAACTGAATGACATTCGATTTGAGTTCATGCCTGGCAGAGGTAATACCATTCAGTAATAATTCAATAACTTTAGTAGTTAAACATTGTATCATATTACATTTAGAAAATATCATATGTATAAAAAGGTGTTTTAAAGCCTAAAAGAAAATGTTCAGTGTTTTTCTACAAATATATTTTGTCTCGTTGCAGACACAGCAGATGGGGTTTCTCAAGAGCTGGTGTCAGCTGGTCTAGTTGATGGGAAAGATTTAGTAATAGGTAAGAAATACTGATCCAGTTTTATATATTTCCATAGGAACAACACCTATTTTAAGTGACAGGTTCACACAAAAATAAAATTGGTGTCATTATTTACTTATTTGCCTCCTGTTCAAACTTGCATGACTGTTTTCTTTTCCAAACACAAAAGATATTTTGAAGAATGTTTGGAACCAAACAGCAGTGGCATCCATTCACTTTTATTGCATGGACACAAAACCAATTCAAAAGAATGGTTGCCAATTTCCAATATTTTTCAAGATATCTTCCTTTGTCTGAAAGACATTTTGAATGCAGAAGTTTTATTGAAGAAAAAGTTGTTAATAATCAAATGACAATAATGAATTGAAAAGCCCAAGGGAAATAATGTGAGATAAAAGAACAACTTTTCTATTGTGTCATTTCAGTGGCTGCTAATTTGCAGAAGATAGTGGATGATCCTCATTCCAATAAAAATCTCACTTTTAAGCTGGTGAGTGTCCTCTCAAGTGATGCTGTGTGCTGATTTATAACACGGTTCAATGGTAACACCACATGTGCTGTGTTTTTCAGGCCTCTGGTGTGGAGGGTTCTGACCTTCCCGATGATGTCAAACTCTTGGGATTCGCCCAGCTCAGCATCAGCTAAACTTCAGCTCTGTGCGGGACCATGAATTGCCTACAAATGTGAAAACATACCAACACTACCAACCGAATGAAACATTGACATACTTTACCCTCTTTTCCCAAAAGAAACCACTGTTGCCAAAGAGAAAAGCACCATTACGCCAACGTACAAGAGTTCATAAACATGAGTGAAACTGCTGAGTTGCACAACATGATATTTATCAAAATTTGTAGGAATCAATTAAAATAAAGTTTACGATTTATGCATAGTAATATGCAATTACCATCACAAACAGATATAACCTTAATGTTTTTATATTTATACTTTCTCCTTTTTTACCTTTTGCTTTTTCATACTTGCACAATCGGAACGCCCCTTAAAATTCTTTTTAAATGCCTCTGTTATAACTACTTAATGCATACGGGGAATTAAACGCAATGAATTTTTGGTGGAAATGAGTGACTGTGGTACAACAGCTATAGCAGTTTTTGCATTAACCTTTTTGATGCCTTTAAAGAGAAGCAGCTTGTTTTTTCCAGAAGGGCTTTGCATGTATTATTTATTTGGGAGGTTCGTTCAAAAAACCAGATACATTATTAGAATCATGTTGTTTTACATCCTGGAGAATGTAACATTTAGTATTTTAGATTTCAGACATTTACGATCTCAACTACGATTTCATAAATACATCTACTTTGTCAATTTTCTGTTTAATACAGCCTAGCATCTGTTAAGGTTTTAATTTAGATATAAAGAACATAAATATAATTCATACTAAAGCAGACAGTTGAACTTAATCAGTTGTAACCAGCGCTGGATTATTGGATAAATGACACGATGATCGCGCAAAACCTTAGATGCTCCTTTCTTTTTCATTCAACGTTTGCTGTCTCAACTGGGCAAATTTGTAGATGTTACTGTCTCATGCTGCTCTGAAACACTTGCCTTAATGTTTCTACAGTTTTGCGTCATTGTATCCTTTTGATTTTTTCATAATTGTTATGAATTGTAGTTTGAAACTTTCGCTAATTATCTCTGAATTTTGCTTATTTTTATAGGGATTTTTCTGTAAGTGATTTGGAGGAAAGTAAGATGAAACTTTGGTGTTTGGCTTTCTCTTCTCTGGAATTGAACTCTTAAGTATTCATGTGTATTACTGATGTGGATAAACTTGATTGAACGTCTGTATATGTAAATAATGTAATTTGCCATTGGTTTGATTTTATATGGGATGTTTCACTCATGGCCTTGATGTTCTTCATAAATGAGGTGATGGGAGGTGTCAGCTGCACAGACACATTTTGCTGGTTTGTCTTCTGTTTGAAACAGGTCCACCCTGAACTTGTTCTCTCTGGAAATGTACAAAGTACATTTGAAAAAACTGACATTTACCTCCAGGAGGAGTATTTAAATATATTTGAGAATACTTCAATAATACAATATTTACCCAAAAGTATCTGGACGTACCCTTCTTTATTACCCGGTTCAGCTTTTTCAGATCTCTCTGTATAGAATGTCATTTAATTGTATAACCCCACCTCATTCATGAACAAAGTGCAGGCGCTGTATCTAATATGTTTGGCTCTGAAATCACGCACTGTAAAGAGACACCAAATAATTTACACAGAGAGACTTAAAAAAGAACAGAGTTGCAACACATTTTGGCTGTTCCTCAATGTGTGTTTTTCAGAGTTTTTGTGTTCTAGCTCCACGTTCTTATTAACATCAGGTTCCAATACACATGGTCACACAAAGACACATGAAAACACAAGCACGTGTGCCTATTATCAAGGATGCATCAAAGGGAGACTTGTTCGTACTAAACAAGCTTGTTGTCCCAGTATTCATTGCGGCATGTCTATACCAGTTTATTCTTTCAAGGTTAACTTGCAAGGCCGGTCTTTATGAAACACAAGTCGTTTTTATTTGTGTTCTTAAAATTTAGAAACTGCCTTTGGTCTCGCGACCACATGGAGGTCTCCAAAACTCCAATCTGTAAGCCTGATTATATGAGACAGACAGTGGAAGAAACTGTATGTGAGGTCATATTTGATTACATTTTTTCCGATAATGGTTAGAGAGACTCAGTTTTGTGGTTGACCAGTATTTTATAGTACTAAGAGTTGCATGGTGTGGAACCGAGCAAAGAGAAAGTACTGAGTGAAGGTGAATTGATTCCTTATTGGGATGGCACCAAAAGGCTTGGTTGGGTTACAGAGGAGGACAGTGCCTCGCTGTGCCAAAAAAGCAGGTGAGTGGCCCGACATGTCCAATCTTTCAAGAAGGTTGATTAAAAGAATTATCATGTGACTCAAGTTTTGATGGTCTTTGTGAGATCAAATGCTGCTTTCACGGAATAATCCAGATTAAACCAGAAATTAGTGTTAGGATAGGGTGAACCAAAAATGTCAGTTTAAATGGGCCGCCAGAAGTTCTGGAGGTTCTTTTCAATGGTTATTATATTATACCTGTATTGTAATATTGCAATACTCAATGAAAAGAGGCTAAAGGTTCATATAAAATGAAGTGATACAGTATGTGTTGTATGTAAAGTAGCTAATAACGCTGTAAAACCTGAAAAGTTAGGGTAGTGTTACTCAAACGGTTTGAGGAAACCGTTTGCCTTAAACCATTTTCATTTTGAATGCAACACATTTGAGAACTGCTAAATGTTTTTTTGCATTGTGCATTAAGACCTGTTAGAATCAACTGTAAGTGTCTGCAGACCTCTGACACTCAAAGGCTCAGAGTTATTACTCTTTCTAAAACAGACAAAACAAAAGCGCCTTAAATTATATATGTACATACATTCATTGCATTTTTAAATGGTTATTTTAACACTAACTTTTGATTAGTTATGACTAAATAAACACAGGGCATTAATTCAATACATTTTTCAAGAAATCACTTCTGTTTCTAAAATATAATTTGTTGTCAGCCGTAGACATTAACTAGATCAAGTTATTTAAATTAAGTCACTTAACTTAAATCATTGGAGTTAAAGTAGCAAACAAATGATTAAAAAGCAATTAATATTTTTCGAGTTGTGCTTAATCTAACGTGTTATTTAGTTCACTTAACTTTATTTTTGAAGTAAAAGTAACTTTTAGAATAATTTTTATTTTACTTCATGAATAGTTTTTTCCGGCTAGTTCAAACTATTTTTCAGGTTATTGTGACCTTTTTATGAAATTTATGCTTCATTGATGAACTTGAGAAAAATTGTGTATTTGATAAAATTAAATGTATGTTGTAATGTTTTTAAAAGCAATGTTGCACACTGTTACATAATCAGATTAGTCTCTTTAACTCTGCAGTGCAGTTTGCCCTCCTACAGACCCACAACTCTTCTGTAGCACAAAACCACTGAAAAAAATGTATAGTAACCTTTGAAATAAGTACTTATGTCATCATCACTAATTCATCATCAATGTCATTTAAAAAGCAAACAACAGATCATTGAGAACTTTTAGTTCTGAACATGGACTTCTGACATGTTCAAACATTGATCATGGGTGGCAGGACGTGTTTAAAGCACGACACACCATAGACACTCATGAAGTGAAGATGATTGACTTTGCACAGATTCTCTCCTCCGTTGGAGAGTTTGGGCCATTTCAGAAGCGTTTGCTCCTTGCGGTATGTCTACCCAACATCTTCACATCATTCCACATGTTCAGTCAGGTCTTCACGGCCCTCAGTTTCCCACACAACTGCAACACAGACTGGATATTAAAGCAGGGTCACCGAAACCTGACGGATGAGAGACAGCAGAACCTCACCATTCCTCTGGACGGTAATGGACAGTATGAGAGCTGTAAGATGTTTACACCTGTTGATCTGGATCTGGATGTTATTGAGGCTTATGGATTAAACACAACATCATCATGTGGTGACGGATGGGTTTATAAAGCCCCTGATGGGAGAAGAACTTTAATAACTGAGGTAATGCAGATTATTTTCAAAGAAATTAAATATTAAGATGTGGTTTAAGTGTACACTGTTAAACTCCAACTTGCAAAATGTTCTCTCAAAAATGTACAACAGATGATCAACAATGACAATAGCACTGAAGAGTGAGAACCTAAGTTAACATTACATTAATCCATGCTGGGAACTTTTAAAACTTCTGCAATGTTTAATTGTTTGTTCAGATTGATTTGATTAAACTTTTTGGGCACAAACACTGGAGTCTAGTCCAGGCAAGTCTATAGTCATAAAGTTATTTTTTATGCTACTTTTCTTATACTTTTAGTTTCTTTTTATTTAAACATCTAAAGTTCAATGAAGAATGCAAAAAAAAGGATTACTAAGTCACTTTTATTGCCTTGGAGAAGTTTGATTTTTACAGAATAGTAGCCTATAATAACATGATTTAAATTTCAAGAGAAATGATGTTAAAACTTAATCATGTGGAATTGACATGATACATCTTAAAAGTTCCTACAACTTTTTTATTGTTATTATGACTTTTAAAGGCAACTTCTCCAAATAAGGCAATAAAAGTAACAAAGTTATTGGTTTTAGAAAAGTAATTGTTTTCCACACTGTATACTTAATGCACTTAATATGTTTTTAATAAAAAAGAAACTAAAGTAATTAACTTAGAGGTCCATGATTAAATTAATTAATTTCAGCAACATGTTTTTTCATCTGTAATATCAGTTATACTTTTTTGGTGATGTAGTTTTTTAGTTATAACTTATAACTTATGTATAACTTATTTCTCGTCCAACCTGTCTATCAGCCTAGATCAGATTTTCAATAACCAGACAAATCGTTGATTTTCTTCATGAATAATGTAACATAAACATTAACAGCTGTATAAGTATTGTTTATTGTACTGTATTTATATATTTATTTACAATATTAGCAACTGGAAAGATATCATGGTATGTTTTAATGAGTGTGTAAACATCAAATTTTCCATACAGATCACTTACACTTGCATTATTTTCCCATCTTCTTATTTTATTTTAGTTCGACCTAGTGTGTGAAAATAGGATTTTAAATGAGGCATCACAGTCCATCTACATGGCCGGTCTTCTTATTGGCGCGCTGCTGTTTGGGCCAATGGCAGACAAGTATGTGATCATCTCCTCTTTGAAAATCATGAGAAGGACACAGAGCACCCTAAATAACTTTAAACTGTTAACAAAAAGTGTTAAACTGCATGAATAAAATGTAAAATTGTTCATCTGTGACCCTTAAATTAAGTAAAGGGCTGTTTTACACCCCCTGGTATTTTTAAAATATTAATTAAATCCAGGGTAGGTTTGAATACTATTTTCTTAACCATGATGATGTTCTTGTTACAGGTATGGAAGGCGATTTGTTACTTTGCTTTCCCTGTTACTGCAGTTTGTATTTGGAGTGGGAGTGGCGTTTTCCCCCAACATGTACGTCTTTACAGCCCTGCGCTTTGTGGTGGGCACCACTGTATCAGGGATCTCTATCAACACATTTGTCTTGGGTAACAAAATTACCAAATAAATATTTAAATGTATTTTGTTTCTTAAATATAAATTTGCATTGTCTTTTTTAAACAAAAAAGGCAGCTCCTTAGTTAACTATTTCAAATACATTATAGGGACTGAATGGTGCGATTTAAGTAAGCGGGCTCTCTTCACCATATTGTCCAACTGCTCTATTGGATTTGGGCTGATGTTGCTCTCGGGCTTGGCCTACACGATCCAGAACTGGAGGATTTTACAGCTGGTTTTATTTTCACCATCTGGACTTTTTGTGATTTATTACTGGTAAGATTTTTTTATTTCTTTTGGCACATCTAAAGTGTCAGGTTCTAGAGTTACAACATATACATCTATGCATCTCGCATTTATCCAAAGCAACTTATTGCCTACGGTACATTATACATTTATGGTGTTGCTGACGCCATGCCCTAACCACTAATCCACAGGAAAGCTATTAAAACCCAGAACATTTACTGAAAAAGGGTTGTTGAGATTACTCAATTAAATCATGTACATCGCTTCCGCATAATTGAATTGAGTGTTTTTACAGACATTTTTTCAAATTGCAACACATTTTTAGAGGAAAACAAGAGGTGTCAGGAAAAATAAATAAATTGTGTGGATTAGATGTGGGTGATTAAATTGAGTAATTCCAACAATCATTTTTCCACTTTGGAAAAATTTCCTAGACACACAAATGATACTGTATCATGTTTGCCTTTGCTCTTTATGACAGGATACTCCCTGAATCAGCCCGATGGCTGCTTACACAGGGTAAACAGGACAGGGCCAAAAAAGAAATCCTGAAAGCTGCCAGAATCAATGGCAGAACAGTTCCTGAAAATCTGCTTGACAAGGTCTGAATTAATCCACACAGAACACTGCATTCTATCAGATTTGTTAGATTATAGAAAACAGCTTTTTCGCAATTAAGTAACGGCTTCCTAATCCAGAAAAAGCACTTTTAAATGTGTATTAATATTAACCTCTTTTGGAATTAGCTCTTTGTGTTGTCTCCGCAATGTGACATCACATTGATTGTTGATGGTGCAATCAATCATAAAAAAGTTTAAAATATTAAATTGGCTTTTTATGAATGGGTGTGAATTCTAGCAGATCATATGCATTTAAAGAGATTCACTCTATGTGTTTTTCTCATAGGTAAAACTTGACATTAATGATTATTGAAAAATCAGTCTGGAGTCAGAACTCCTAAGATTCCTATTAGATTTTGCAACAGGGCTATATTCGAGGCTTTTACATAACTGATGTTTTTATCAGATGGAGGCAGAGAACACAGCCAAAACGGGCAGCATGTTGGACCTGTTCCGGGTGGCTTACCTGAGAAAGAGAGCTCTCATCATGTGCTACATCTGGTGGGTCTGACATCATTATACAGCCTATGGCCATCATCATACCACAATAAGAAAAAATACATTTTATTTTTACATGGGTATTTTGAGTCTTCAAGAGACAACCTTGTCAGAGAACGCAACCCAGATATTTGTCTTTAAACGTAGATATAAAAGGAGATAGTGAAGCCATGTAATCGCCTCATGTCTGTCAGTATCTTTGAGACTGATGTTACAAATATGGTTAAAAGCGTAACATTTCCATTATCAGTTTAATTGGTGACTTCCAAAGTTGATGATTGTAAGAGCACATTTAATGTAAAGATCAAATTTTTGACCGCCCCCTGAATATAAAAACATCTCTTTTGGTAACATTGATGCTTCATGTAAATCAAAATGCAAACATCCTCAAGAAATAAAAAGTAGCCAACCATTAAGCATAACCTGTTATCATCTGTTTCTGTTATCACAGGTTTGTGACCAGTCTGGTTTATTATGGAGTCAGTCTAAACGTGGCAAACTTCGGCCTGGACATTTACCTGACCCAATTCATCTTTGGCCTTGCAGATCTTCCAGCCCGTCTCAGCTGTTTTCCTCTGATTCAACGCTTTGGACGAAAAATTTCCCTCGGTGGCTGGCTGTTCCTCGGAGGCATGGCCTGCCTTGTTATTCCCGCTATACCAACAAGTATGCATTTAACTAAAAAAGTTCCAGTTATGGCTTTGTTGTTTGCTTAAAGTTGTGTATTTTTTCAGAGTATCCTATAGCCACAACTGTGATGGCAGTGATTGGAAGGTTCTCCCTCTCGGCGTCCTTCACTATAGTTTATGTGTACACGGCTGAACTTTATCCAACGGTTGTCAGGTACTGAAATGAATCTGATGATAGATCTTTATTTGTCTGTTCTTGAAATGATTCTCAAACTTTTCATTTAGGCAAAGTGGATTGGGACTTAACTCCATGTGTGCACGGATAGCTGGAATTCTGGCGCCTTTGATCGGCTTGTTGGATGTGTATCATCCTTCCATCCCAATGGTTATATTTGGCTCTCTTCCGTTTCTGGGAGGAGCTTTGACCTATCTTCTCCCAGAGACAAGTAATACAGAACTTCAGGATCACACTGAAGTCCCCGCGGATGAGAACATGTGCGTCTTTATTTATTCATAGTATTTTTTCAACAATGTCTATTCACACTGAACATGTAGTATATTAAAATTGTTTCTTTGTTTTTTATCCACAGGGATATCAAAGAAGTCATTTAAAAATGAACAATATCACTAGCAAGAAATGCCTCAAGAGCACAAAATTATAAGATTTATTATTAGAAGATGTGTGACTGTTTACCGTTTACTGTTTTTTAAAATAAATCGTAGAAAATAAGTATATTATTTAATTTTTTTTTTAAATATTTACCTTCGTGATTAAGCACTTTGCAGTAATAACATCCTCCAGCACACACAGTCAAATGCTCATTGTTGTTCCAGTTAATGTTTAAGTTTTTTAAAATATTTATTTAAATATTTTGAAGTTAAAACAGTCCAACTGCTTCTTGATTCTGAATGATCAATTATAAACTGTTACAAACTATATGTTTTATCAGGTTTTTAAATAACAAAAGGTAACAACAGAACTTTTAAAAGGCTAAGTATAGTATATATTTGTCAGTGCATTATCTTAAAAACAAGTTCGTTTGGTCCTTGATTCTTATTGGTTGAGCCATCGGGATGTCACAATGGCTTTTAGCTTTTATAAAATGCACTCTAACCCACTGTTTATCTGTCCTAATGTAAAATTATTTCTTTATATTTTAATTTAAATATACTTATTGATGTAGACTTTCCCTCTTAAGACCATTTTGTTAAGGCTGTTCCTGTTTATTTTATATTTTTACACGTAAAAATTTATGTTTTTATTTGTTGTATTTTCTGTAACGTTTTTGTAGAATTAAAGATACTACAAAAGGAAGTGCTTTCAAACCAGTGTAGTTGCCTTTGCTCTTAGTCATGTCTACAACTTTTGCCTGGTCTTGTTAGTGAATCATACAATAGTTGACTTCAATCCAGCGCTTTCAAATTGTGAGTAGAAGCCAAGTGTGCATTTTTCAATAATGAAATCATGGATGTCACAGGCAGTGGTGCAAAAATGGAGTATGCAGAGTGTGCATTGTATATACCAGAGAGTTTTTTTAATTACAGTGTTATAAATAACAAAATGAATAACAATGCAAATGAAATTATGCAAAAGTTTTTATTCCAAATTATATAGCATTTAAAATGAGTTCAAAAGCATATTCTTTTTTTATCAAGTTATTATGTTTTCATCGCTCGCCCTGTCAGTCTCATGAGCAAAATGACACAGAACCGAAAAAGAGAAAACAAAATATATGAAATGTTTACCACTTTAAACAATAACACGGTTACTTGATTTTTAAGTAATTGAAATAAAATTGAAGATATTTTATTAATTACATTCAGGAAACATCACCCCCACCTTAATATTAAATGACCACCGGTTTTGACAACACTCACTTTATTAGAAGTGTATTTTTAAGAGAATGTCAACAAATAGTCAACAATGTATGTCCTGATATGTCGAGTTTAACTACAGTATTTCCTGAAAAATTATTGTTTTTTTAAATAATAATAATGATAAGGATGGGCCTCAAATTTAAGAAGTAGTCCTGCCCTGGCCCGAAAAGCCCTGACCCTGACCTGGCCCTTGACCAACGACCCATCAGAATTCTCAGCCCAAGCTTGTCTGAAATTGATTTTATTTGACAGTGTTTTTGCCTTTTATTAACACAGCTTTTTCTACTGTTCCAGACCTTATAAACATTTGATTGAGTTCTACTTCATTATTAAATAAAGTTGGAAACATCCTTATAATATTTTCATAGACAGTATGGAGTTCGAATTTAAAAGGCCAATGAAATTTGGCGAAGGAAATTTGCATACCTGCCCCCGACATATGGGTATAAAACGGAAGACGGCGTGTTCATTCATCACCTTTTGTGTGCCCATGACGTCTGTCTCACGTATCTGGGTCTCCTCCGCCACAGCCCCGCCCCTCCCAACCGACCGCTCCGGCTGCATCTCTCCCTCGTCAGGCGGCGACCCGGAGATTGGCAAACCTGAGGAGAGCGACCCTTCCACGGCAGCAACCACCCTGCAGGAAGCGTGGGAAGCGGTCCTGACGGGAGGCGACCACCGGAGGAGAAACCATCATGCCTGGCCCTGGACATATCATCTTCACACGGCCGGAGCCAGACGGATCCTGTCCTACCTCATGCCGGGCACTTTTCAGGGCCTGGCGCCCACACTCTCACAAAAAGAGCAGTTTCCTCCCCTGGTCATAAAACACAACCGTTATCACTCTCCGAGTGATTGTGTGCAGTTGCAAGACATTGCATCCGTCCAACCCGACGTTGTGTCATTCCGACGCGACGTTGCGTCATTCCGACGCGACGTTGCGTCAATCCGACGCGTCGTTGCATCAATCCGACGCGTCGTTGCGTCACAACTTGACGTTGCATCAACACGGTGAGGAGCCGGGAATATATGTGCGATTTGTGCAGGGCTGTCCTTTCTCCGAGAGAAACTTGAGAGCAACCTTTGACCATCTACGCTCAGGGTTTATGTTGCCACTATTGCCGCACACCATGAGTTGGGGTAAGGTAAGTCTCTCGGACAGCATAGCCTGGTCTCCAGGTTCCTCAGGGGTGCGAGGAGGGTTAATCCCCCGCAACTGCGCCCCATACCCCAATGGGATCTCAACCTGGTTCTAGCGGGCCTTTCTGAGACCCCTTTGAGCCCCTAGTAGAGACTGACCTTCCTCGTCTCACGAGGAGGACAGCACTCCTAGTAGCCCTCGCCTCTATCTAGAGAGTAGGGGACCTACAAGCACTCTCCACTTCCAATGAGTTCCTAGAGTCCGGACCGAACTACTCTCATGTTGTCCTGAGACCCCGTTCCAGCTACTTGCACAAGGTTCCAACCACTCCCTTCCGGGACCAGGTAGTGAGCCTGCAGGCGCTCACCACCGGGGTGGAAGACCCAACTCCTTCAGTGCTGTGTCCAGTAAGCATTGTGCATTTACCTGGAACGCACACAGAGCTTCAGGAGCTCTGAGCAGCGTTTTGTCTGTCATGGAGGTCAGTAAAGAGGGAGGGCTGTCTCCAAACAGAGACTGGCGCACTGGATCGTGGATGCCATTACCATCGCTTACTGATGCCAGAACCTACCATGCCCCCTCACAGTGAGGGCTCACTCCACCAGGGCTGTAGCCTCCTCATGGGCAGTGGCTCAGACATCCCTGGCAGACATCTGCAGTGTTGCTACGCCCAACACCTTTGCAAGTTTTTACAACCTCAGGGTGGAACCGGTATCAGCTTGAGTTTTACGCAGGTAAGACCAGCGACCGGCCGGGCGTACGCCTGCGAAAGCGCCTTGTTCCCTCTTCAGGTGTGTTGAGTGTGCTGATTTGCCTCTCTGCTTCCCCCTTCGGGTGAGTATAGGCACCCTATCCAACGGCCCTGTTTACCAAGCTATATGTAGGTTTTACATTAATAACGCATGAGAGACAAATTGTCTCTTCTTATTAAACCTATTCATAGCAGTTGAATAAAGAATAAAGAGAATAAAGGCTGTTTGTGTGAAAAAGAAGAAAAACAAGAAGACATTGTACTCATAAAGCATAATTCAAAGCTGATTTTGCATTAACTGCCCCTAGATTTCGTTCTGTTTCTGTTCCGTTCAGCTAGAACTGTGTCATAATAGGAACATTAACCAGAACGGTGTTTAAAGGCTTATTCTGCAGGAAGGATATCAAGTAACACGATTATCTGTCAGTACCCGCTAAAAATACGGTTTATTTGTAAGTTGCTATTGATGAATGCCAAAATGCAATCTTCAAGCCTTCAGCTCATGCCTTGCCCGCACCCAAAGATTCAGAGTGATAAAATAAACACAACATTTTTTACATTTTCCATATTAGCAAGAATCCTTGTAAGAATAGTTGGTTTTGTAGACGTAGACGCATATGTGTTACAGTTTCATAAGTATATCTCTAAACTCTGTCTTAAAAGGGCAGCAGCATAAAAAATCTCTGTGTTTATCATTTTCATCGAACAACAAAGTACAGGCCCAAAAACGTAATCGTATTAAAGGAGTAGATTTCTCTTAAGCGAGTAATTCATAAAACAAAATTAATTTGCATTGATTTATAATATATTACATTTTTGTATGTAGATTAAATGTTTATTTGTTTTTGTCTCACCACCCAAATCTGGCGCTGCTCAATTAAAAGTCTATCACCAATTGTATCTCCAGAAATTGGTAGCCCTAGTGCCTCTTCTTTTTGATGTTAGTCTAGAGCAGCAATTCTCAATGCCAGGACCCACCTCGACATGTATGATATGTCCATTAAAATATTTATAATGTAATATGGGGAGAAAACACATTGATCTTCTCCAAGAGTAGTTTATATTTTCCCTAAAAAGGATAAATTAATATAAACTATTTAATAGTAAAATATTGAAGCTATTGTCATTGTCAGTCTAAACTTTTAGTTGTTAACTAAACAAAACAGTTTTCCATGACCCACCTTATGCTACACTGCAACCCACAATTGGGTCCCGGCCCACAGTTTGATTATACGTGGTATAGAGCACTAAAACATGCTTTTATTTACATAAGCATACCTTTTAATCAAACTCTTTTTAAATGATGAGAGGCATTTCTTAATTGTCTTTAAATCGCTCTCACTTTACTATGTTCTATGCAGAGATTCGAGCATACGTATATAAAAATGTATATAAAAATGTATAATTAATGCAATTAAACCAGACTTGATGTCAGAGAGTGGAGTTGAGAAGTTTGGAAAAAAAATGTGATGTCTCCTATCTATAGTGAACATAATGATTTAGATTAGACTTGGAGATGTGTTGGTTTTATAAGAACCTTTATGTTTGCGTTTCACAGAACCTATATTCAAATACTATTGTCTGAGATTTAGTGAGCCTGGATACTGTGGATACTGATTTTATAAGTTTTTTCAAATATTTATATGACTAATTTGTGCTCAAAACTACTGCTTAAATAGTAGTCGTCATTAAAATGTATGGTAAAGACTTTTCTCGAAAAACCATATTTGTGACAAGTGAATTCTGTCACGGATTGGTTCATCCACCGCAATCACCCAGCGATCTAAATTCCCTGAATTCTGACGACACACACCTTCACCTGACACGATCCACGCATCACTCATTGTCCAGGATTGTTCCTATGAAGTGGACTCATTGTCCCACTCTCTACGAGATCACTAGTATTCAAATCACCGGAATATACCCTTATTTTCAGTTCCAGGCTTCTGTTTCCAGTATGTGGTGTGTGTGCCGTAAGTCTTCTGTGGTGTGAAGAACCGTGGTGGAAGCATCAGCTCAGAAGACCTCCTTCTTACGTTCCTGGAAAGTAAGCAAACCTCAATCTGATCATTGGATATCCTTCATTCATTTCTACGCCCTTGAACTGTTATAATACCATATCTGCACGTCAATCTCCATCTTCTGCGCTGCTGTCAAAATAAACCTATTATTCCTCACTTACCTCAGCTGTCGGTCTGCTTCCACAACAAATGCACAAGCATGGAAAAAAGAGAGCATAATGATTAAGAAAGTAATGTTAAGAATACAGTCAATACAGTGAGTCAGATAACGTTATTTATCGTCATAACTTTTAAAAGAGTAAAGAGACTAACAACAAGCTAGCTGGAGGTACTTTTGTCATACGGCTTTAACAGATGTCAGCATATCTACATATGCTCTTTTTGAACTTATGGAGATTTTTATCGGTGAAAAATATTTTGCTGATCTAAAAACATTTGCTACTTTTTCTCTGTTTTATCTGGACTGTAATATTGGTAATAAATATGCACACTTAACAGGTTTGCTGTTGTAAACTTTATAATAGTAATAAGTGTGGACAGATATTAAACCAGTATGTCCAAACCCTAAAAAAATTGTAAATGTAAAAGGTTTTAAAATATGTACATATTGTGTTTAAATGCTGTGTATATGTATGTTAATAAAAATGATGTAAATCTTAATACCTCAATTTTTTCTACTAAGATTCACCAATAATATTGGTGTAAATTACACCAATGTAGGCAATGAGAAGACATTTAAATTCAATGCGGGCTGCTACCGGAAGCCAATGTAGTTTAATGAAGAGAGGTGTTACATGGGTCCTTTTTGGTTCCTTTAACACCACTCTTGCCGCTGCATTCTGAATCATTCTGAATCAAAATTACAACCATATATTTGCTAATAAAATACTTATTTTTTCAATACAGAAAGTTGTTTATGTTTTTATTTAATGCAATGTTTGTACTTTTCAGAGAAATTAATGGTTGGATTTTCCCTATATTATTTAAAACATTTCCACTGAAAAAATCTAGTTAATGTTTTTAGAAGATTTTATTGATTGAATTTTTGTTAACAGTGCATGAGGATATTTTACCAGTCAAAAAAGCTATTGATCTGCATCACTGCAGCCTAAAACCTGTCCAAAAGTTCTAAAGCTCAAACATATGAAGTCACATTCTGATAGAAAGACAATCATATGAACAGTATTCTTTCTGTGCTGAATTGACTTAGTGGACTTCAATCATGTGATTATAGTAATTTTACAGTTTTACTGTATATATTAAAAGCAATTAATAAAAAATAAAAATTCAACAATAAAAATAGCTTATTAAAATTGTTGGCTTTTTTGTAATTTAAATTACTAATGGGTATTACTCAGGTTTACCCCCCCAGTCAGAACACAGTTCAAGCTACCTTGTATGCTCAGTAGTTGGCGAGAACTTTGGTCCAGGATATAATCTGTGATCCCGTTTATTAACAAACTTTTTTCCTTTTCATTTTTCCTGCAGAGGAATTTGCTGCAAAAAGGGTTAGATCGGGATTTTTTTCATGGGTCTTTTATTTTTTATATTGCAAATGATTCCTATGCATTATACCATCCAATGCAATAGTGGAAATTATGTTATTATAATTCTAGATCTGATTGTAGTGTACATACACTTTTACATAATCTATCCGTATTGTATGTTCATAGTACATCTGTCTGTATATCTGCTTAGTATTTTAAATCTGTAAATTTTTGTCCATAATCTATTCTGTATAATTATTGTACATATTACATATATATTCCGTACTTACTGCTTACTGCACTTCTGGTTAGATTCTAATTGCATTTCACTGCCTCATACCTTAAATTTGCAATGACAATAAAGTTGACTCCAATCTAACCTAATCTAATCATTATCTCACTGATTTTTTATTTTTTTTTGTATTTCAAATGTACCTGTATATTTTAGGCCTGCTGAATAGATGTAGTTATATTTTTGTGTGGGTATGTTCGGTTCATGGCTCCGACAGAAAACTCCACAAAACACACACACACACACACACACACACACACACACACACACACACACACACACACACACACACACACACACACACACACACACACACACACACATTTGAAGGTACAAGATTCATTTTCACACATATAGTTTAGTTAACTGAATAAAAGGTCAAATACCAGTTTTGTAGAACAAAGAAAGACAGCCTATATAGTTTTACAGTTTAATTCCGGCAATAACAAAAAATTGAAATCAAGGAGACCGCATAAGATCCTTTTCTTTAAATTAAATTAAATTTGAAATATCAGTTAAGTTTAACTGTCCCTTCCTTAAAGTGTTTTCTAAATTTGAGGCATGTCTCATTATATGATTAAAATCTGACCCCAAATGCATATTATACAACAGTTTACACGACGATACTAAGACAGCCTTAAGAAAGAGCTTACTCTGCAACTGCACACTTATGATCCAAAGTCCCTTTTATATCCACAAGTGTTCTGGAGCACAAAACACATACTGTATTGGTACTCTTTAACCACTGAAAAAACATGTCAAAGCATTCATAAAATGCACATCATGTTTAATAGGATGGCAGACAAAGGAAACAATCAAAGTAGATCTATTATGGATTTAATGAATATAATAAAACCAAGGGACTCAACAGGTAATGTGTTCGGCTTCTATAGTGCTATCTGGCACATGGGAATCAGAATATCCTTAAATTATTTGAATAAAAACTCAACACATGAAGTCATTTGTTATGTTTTAATGGTAAACAAGTTTGTAAGAGAAAACAATTTTATTGAACTAAAACAACATTGGTTTATCTTTAATCTCATCCATATCGCCGGTAATAGATAAGTGAGGTCTTGAAGATCTGAACGTGGACTTGTGACAGGTTTAAACATTAATTTCTCTTCACAAGTGTGAACCACAGGACGTGTTTAAAGCACGACACACCATAGACACTCATGAAGTGAAGATGATTGACTTTGCACAGATTCTCTCCTCCGTTGGAGAGTTTGGGCCATTTCAGAAGCGTTTGCTCCTTGCGGTATGTCTACCCAACATCTTCACATCATTCCACATGTTCAGTCAGGTCTTCACGGCCCTCAGTTTCCCACACAACTGCAACACAGACTGGATATTAAAGCAGGGTCACCGAAACCTGACGGATGAGAGACAGCAGAACCTCACCATTCCTCTGGACGGTAATGGACAGTATGAGAGCTGTAAGATGTTTACACCTGTTGATCTGGATCTGGATGTTATTGAGGCTTATGGATTAAACACAACATCATCATGTGGTGACGGATGGGTTTATAAAGCGCCCGAGGGGAGCAGTACACTAATAACTGAGGTAATGCAACAGACTACTGATTTAGATATTAAAACACAGCTTATTATGATTTAAGTATGTTTAGAAGTGTTTCGTAAAATAACGAAATTAGTCTACATCTGGTTACCAAACTAAACCAAGAATGAAGATTTTTTTGGTTGAACTCAAGCAAAGGTATTTGGAAGAATGCTTGAGACCATACAGTTATTGGACCAAGAGAACAGAATATTACCTTTTTATTACCTTTTTTGTATAACCTCTATTAACATTCATTTAATGCTATAGGTAACAATGGATTTTTTTACAGAATTTTTTCAATCTTTGTTTAGTTTCCCTAAATAATCCATTGCTCGTTCTTTTATTTGTGCAACTGTCAACACAAAAGTTTAAGGTTTAAAATATATGTAGTTCCTAGTTAATATTAAACTAAATCTATTGTTGTAATTATTGCGTTTCCCAATATATTTAATTAATATTTACAATTGGAAACCTAAAGGTAAAGTATATTTAAAGTAAATGTAATGTGTGTGAATACCATTATTTAGATTTGCACAGTTTTTTTTAAGCATATTTGTATCATTTCATAATATCTTACCCTGTTTTATTTTAGTTTGACCTAGTGTGTGAAAATAGGATTTTAAATGAGGCATCACAGTCCATCTACATGGCCGGTCTTCTTATTGGCGCGCTGCTGTTTGGGCCAATGGCAGACAAGTATGTGAAGAGTTCAGTTTCTGATCAACATGAGAATGACACAAAGCACTCTGTGATTTAGAACAACATACTGAGTATGCATAAAAGATCAGTTTCTACTTTGTGATATTTGTTCTGTGATCCAAGAATGATTAAAAGGCCTTGACCTTTCACATATTCCAAACATAAATCCAGGTTGGGCCTGTTTTGTTTCTGAATACTATCTGATGATGTTCTTGTTACAGGTATGGAAGGCGATTTGTTACTTTGCTTTCCCTGTTACTGCAGTTTGTATTTGGGGTGGGAGTGGCGTTTTCCCCCAACATCTATGTCTACATAGCCCTGCGCTTTGTGGTGGGCACCACTGTATCAGGGATCTCTATCAACACATTTGTCTTGGGTAAAACATGTGATTCTTTTCATTTGTAAAATGAATTTTCACATCAGTAGGTAGCTTCCCATTCAACTTTGTCTAAAATTTATTTTAGGATCTGAATGGTGCGGTTCAAGCAAGCGGGCTCTTTTCACTATATTGTCGCACTGCTTTGTTGCTATTGGTCTGATGTTGTTGTCTGGTTTGGCCT
Organism: Triplophysa yarkandensis; assembly: GCA_033220385.1. NCBI lineage: Eukaryota > Metazoa > Chordata > Actinopteri > Cypriniformes > Nemacheilidae > Triplophysa > Triplophysa yarkandensis. Next base: position 8,105,320 of record CM065676.1, on the reverse strand, counting down.
ACGGCATTCGCAACTGGAGGATTTTACAGCTGGTTTTATCCGCCCCGGGTGGAATTTTTGTTTTTTATTACTGGTATGAACTTTTCTACTTTTCTTTCTACATTCGTCACTTGGTTATAGAGTTGTTCGTTAATTATATAATTCAGTGAATGCATATTGTGAATATGGATACAGGATACTCCCTGAATCAGCCCGATGGCTTCTGACACAGGGTAAACAGGACAGGGCCAAGAAGGAGATCCTGAAAGCTGCCAAAATCAATGGCAGAACAGTTCCTGACAATCTGCTTGACAAGGTCTTTATTTGTTGTTAAAGAAGTGTTTGATTAATTAAAATGTGAATAAAGTGAAGAAAGCTCTTACAGGTTCATAACAGTAACATAACTGACGTTTTTCCTCAGATGGAGGCAGAGAACACAGCCAAAAGGGGCAGCATGCTGGACCTGTTCCGTGTGGCTTATCTAAGAAAGAGAGCTCTCATCATGTGCTACATGTGGTGAGAGACAGAATTTCACACATTGTTCTTTAAGATGTGATCCTTGCTATTCCACAATTAGAAAACAAACAGGTCAGTATGTCAAGTCCGCCCACCTATGAAAAGAAGATGGGTAATTCCGTAAAAATGTAAACCTTATAATATTTTTTTATTCTTATGGCAAAGATATCAACAGCTGGTGATTCAAAACCCATGTGAGTGTTGTAAGCATTTGTTGCCGTTTTTTGGTGCATGAGTTTTCATAGTCAAGTAAGGTATATTTTCAGAATTGTCACATCCATACTTATTCTTAATAATTTGACACTTACAAATTAAAGTATAACTATTAGTTGATAGATATAAAGTTGATAGATATTTCTTGTTTGGTACTATTGCTTCTGGTTTGTGCATTTAAATTCACCAAAATTCCACGTTTATCATCTCCCAAAAATTATGTTTCTTTTACATCTATTAAACAGTTAGACTCTGCTTTAACCTCTCTATGAGGTCTTCTGATCAGTTTAAATTATATCCCACAAAAGTTAATGTATCCAAAAAGCTTTATCAATATGCAAACTTCCTCAAGTCATGAATTATCAGCCGACCATGCAGCATAACCTGTTATCATCTGTTTCTGTTATCACAGGTTTGTGACCAGTCTGGTTTATTATGGAGTCAGTCTAAACGTGGGAAACTTCGGCCTGGACATTTACCTGACTCAACTCATTTTTGGCATTGCAGAACTTCCAGCCCGTCTCAGCTGTTTTCCTCTGATTCAACGCTTTGGACGCAAGATTTGCCAGGGTGGCGTCCTGCTCCTCGGAGGCATCGCCTGCCTTGTTATTCCCGCTATACCAACAAGTATGCCTTTCTCTTCTCCACAACAAAAATACCACCACTATTGGTTAATGATGAAAGACGCTATGTATTCTTTCAGAGTATCCTATAGCCATTACTGTTATGGCAGTGATTGGAAAGTTTGCTCTCGCTGCGGCCTTTTCTATAGTTTATGTGTACACTGCTGAACTTTATCCAACGGTTGTCAGGTACTGAAATGAATCTGATGTAATATTTACAGAAATCTGTTTGTCTGATTTGCAAATGATTCTCAAACTTTTCATTTAGGCAAAATGGAGTGGGACTTAACTCCATGTGTGCACGGATAGCTGGAATTCTGGCGCCTTTGATCGGCTTGTTGGATGTGTATCATCCTTCCATCCCAATGGTTATATTTGGCTCTCTTCCGTTTCTGGGAGGAGCTTTGACCTATCTTCTCCCCGAGACGAGTAATACAGAACTTCAGGATCACACTGAAGTCCCCATGGATGAGAGAATGTGCGTTTACGTCTTTATTTTTTCATAACATATAACTGATGCTCTATTTGATGTCATTTTTAAAATGTCCACTCAACATGTAAATGTGAAAATTTTACACTGAGCCGTGAAGTGATGAATTTAAAACTGTTTTTAATTATATTTACATTCATTTTCATCCACAGGGAATCAAAGAAGGCGGTTATTGAAAATGGGCTAAACAAGGAGCAAGGGATTTCTCTCAAAAACACCAAATTATGAGATTTATTTTTGTATTATTTAAAATGGCAGAGTTTCAAAGGTATTTTATTTTGGCTAAAGATGAACAGTAGTGCCACTGTTAACACGTTTGTAATAATTATTCATACAAAATACAATTTTGTATTGTATCTTTAATATATATAGAGAAAACCGATTTTGACTACATTAAACACTTTGCAGAATTCACATCCTCTTATACACAATGTTCATACAGTTATTCCTGTTACAGCCTATCTCAATCTATTGAAAAGTTGTCATTTATGTAAAAGTTCTACAATTAAAACAGTCAAACATCATCCTGACTCTCTTAATTCTGTTCTAAACTACCAGACATATAAAATATTTGCTATTAAACTTGTAACAAAAAGTGAGATTTTTTTTAATACAGTTGTCAAAAATATTAAAAGACCATTACAAATGTTTGTTTAATCACTATTTAAAGATATTTGTGGTCATCTGACATTAATGTGAAAAACTGCCACATGAAAAGGTCATTTATAAACATTTAAAAAGGATGTTGTATGTTTTTCGCAATACATCACAAAATATGTTGTATTGCTTAAAAGTGGATTTAAATTTGCAGTAATAAACATAGTTATTTTTACCTGTTTTCTGCACATAAATGGAAATAGAAACGATATATTTATTTGAAACAATATCATCATACAAACACATACCTTTATATAGTTATTTCAGAAAAACTGAAAATGAACTTTGAAATGGTCTCTTAATTTTTTCCAAGACTATAGGGAGTGATATTGATTTATAAGTGCTTGATAAATACTTTAATGAAATCACTTTCTTTTATCGTAATACCTTAAATGTATTTTAAACGAAGAACAACCAATTACAGAAATTTGTATATACAGTATATGGCAACATTTGACCATGTGTTGTGTCAGAATGTGGATCATATACTTGTTTTGTGACTCTAAATGGGGCCATTGGCGTTCCTCTGTAGCCAGCGGTCTTTGTGTTGCTGATGGCCGAAGCCTTCATCATAGTTGCCCTTCCTCCTGAAGAGCTGCTGGTAGTGGAAAACACAGTAGAACTCCCCGTATAGAGGAGTGTAGCTTTGAAGACTAAAAACAAGCAAAAGAAATCTTTAGCTAATGTTACGTTGCTGTTTTTAAAAGCTAATCCTGTTTAAAAGTCTAATCGGAACTTAAATAGGAAGATGAGTGCAAGATGCAATGTCAGACATTCAAGAATGTTTAAAAGGCAAAGTCTAAAATCTGGCAAAGAACTGCAACGTCAGCATTACCTCAATAATATTTAGCTTTGATTTGACAGTCTAGTCAAATTCAGTGTTTTTTCCCCTTATATATTATGACTAAATACAGTCCAATAAACAGTTAATAAAAAAGTAAAGGTATTCATATGGTACATTAGGCTTTTGGGCAATACATCCTTACCTTAGTTTCTTTTTGCAATGCTTGCAGCAGAAACATGTTTTGTGGAAGATGAGTCTATCGGCCGCCATTCTTTCCATTGGGTAAACAGGTTTCAGACAGGCTGAGCATGTCTCCTGAGCCGCTGTCTGGAACTACAATCAGGTTGAGAGGTTAACACACCACCATAACATAAAACTGCATGGAGCAATAGTTCACCCCAAAATGAACACTTTGCCTTCAATCATTTTCAGTTTATGACCCTTTTTTCTGTCGACCACCAAAAAATATTTTGAGAAATGTCTCCGGTAGTTTGTGTCTGATGATGTTTGGTAATAATTTTTTGCTCCATCATCATGTGAAAGTGACGTTTTGAGTTGTCAATGTTCTAGGATATTTGTATCCCCGATATTGGTTTTGTAATTGCCTTGACAAGTAAGTGGAGCTATTCTTTCTGTAGATTATTAAATTTTTTCAGTTTTTTTTACTCTTTTAAAAAATTAGTTAGAGCTTGGTTCAAGTAAAAAATATGCACACGTATCCAGTATTAAATTTATTGACAAATCTTAGATAAGTTCAACAGAAAATTATATGACAAATCATAGCAAGACACTTTTATGAAAAATACATACAATCACAAAAATCATACTGAAGGATATAATAACTTATATAATAGAACAACACGAAAAGAAGAAAGTTAATAACTGTTGAATTGAAATAAAAATACATTAGATATTTTATATGCAGCCATGTAAAACATTTTGAGACCATCACAAATTTCTAGATTGTGGTCGTTTTAGTTCCATATCTGTTGAATTTCACCAAGAAATTAAAACTTACACAATCACTTTAGAGTAGCTTTTTGAATTCTTCCTAAATACATGTACAACTATTACTGTTGAATCGCTTAAAAATTAAGTCTGAAAAAATGTATTTGTTATTTTGACCTGTTTCTTTAGTTTTTCCTGCAAATAAATGCAAAAAAACACTTTTTGTATGAAATATTGTTGCAGTTTTTTCAGAAAAACTGAAAATGGTGTTTGAAATGGTCTCTTAATTTTTCCATGTAATTTAAACAAATATTCACAGTGGTGGCCGGTCTTCTCTTATTAAAGGTGTGTTGATTCTGTATGTGGCTATTTCTGACGTTGCGGGACTTGTCGTGATAAACTTCTTTGAAGTAGTCCTGGTTTCCGGTTGAGTTGTCACAACTGTAGAAGTTTTAGAGGAATAGAACTTGTTACCGAAGCAATCTGTCTTCTCATAGTTTTCATTGATAGTTTTTGTACCGATGACTCTCTCTCTCTCAGGAGCAGTTTGGACTTCTAACACACTGACCTGACGTCTATGAGTGGTTGGACTGAAGGACACCCCCTTAATGACAGCACACTGCCTTTGATCTGATGCAGTGCAGCAACACTGGTGCTTGACCTCTTCCTTCGATTCTGATTTCCTGGCTGCAGACTGAATGGAAATAAATGAAGGAGATGCTGGGGATACTGATCTCGGTTTGGTCGTTGGAATAAAACTCTCTGGTTTGGTGACTGGTGTTGTTGCCTTTCCATTCTGGGCCTTTGGTGATTTGCTTGACCCGATGCTGATTTTCCTTATGTTGCCTGAGGGAGGTGACCCTTGCACCGCCACCATCGACTCCCTAAAGAGACCTGACAGCCCTGTGATGTCAGAATCAGATTTTAGAGTCGAAACAGAGTAAAGAGCTTTTTTAATAGCCTCTTCAATATCCAAAAGTCTTTCGAGCGTTTGCTCCTTCAAACGGATGATCTCAGCTCCTGCTTTCTCTAGATCTCCAAAAGCCACCTGCATGGAGGACATTATCTCGGGTTCCACGGGTGCTTCTGAAGATCCGCCCTTAGGCTCCTTCATGACTGTTTTAGGATCACGTGTGTCCTCCTGTGGCACAACCCAATCCGGCACATTCTCAATTATATTTCTAATAGAGCTCGGGTTGACTTCATTCGTGTCATCTTCGATTTCTTCTACTTTGGAAAGTATATTTTTTAGCTCCTCTTGTTTCTTCAGCTTGTCGAAGATGTCAATGACAACCGTGACATTTCCTTTCATGATCTCGTCCATGTGTACAGAGAGTCTCTGCCTTCTTTCATCTTCAGTTTCTCGTCTCATTTTCTTTTCTCTTCGGACCACTTCGCTTTTCTGTTCTACACAACATTTATCATTTTTCTCCATCTGACAGGAGTTGCTGTCATGAGAAGAACCATTACACTGTGCGGTGTCAATATGATGAATTTCAGAACTGGTTTCTGTGGAGTTCTTTACGGGATCTTTAGCCATTTTGATTCTTTTGGGTTTCACTGGTGCAACTGATCCACTCACCTTCACTCCAAAATTTGGAAGTGTAGCATGAAATTCTGTTGATGTTTCATTTTCTGCTGAAGTCTTTAGAGATTCTTCTGACGCATCATCTGTGGGATTCAGTTTTTCTTGTATAAGACCATCCTTGTCTTTGATGTTCACTGATGTCTGACTGGGTTCAGTGTCCTGTGCATCACTACTATCCTGTAAATTATTGCAAAAAACTTTTCTATTGGACATTGGGTCTAGGCATGATTTGTGACATGACGAGGACTCTTTAATCTCCTCAGCTGGGGGTTTTGAACCGGGGTTGACTTGTCCATTTGGGTCTGCTTTGGTATCACAGTGACTTGGGAAGGGCTTCATTTTTAAATGATCTGGTTTAGGTGGGATAACTGGTTTGGGACCAACAGGAGTTTTGCGTCTCTTAGGTTGGGCTTCTGCGGAATCATGCTCTTGTTTTGTATGTGTATTGTTTTCAGATGGTTTCTGACAAGAACTAGTTTCAACTCTTTCATATGGTTCATATAAAAACTGTTGTTCACTCTGAAGCCCAGATGAACACAGTTCAGTCTTAGTTTCTTCAATAGTCAGATCCTTTGACTTTTCAATTTTTTCCTTTTTATGTCCTGTATATGCTTTGCCTGAATTCCTGTATATCATTGCAGCTCTGAAATCACCTTTTGTGACATTAAAGTCAAACTTTCCCAATGACTCAAGCGCTGTTTGTATGCTACCTGACATAAGATCTTCACTTTCCTCTTTTTGCTCTGTTTTTGAGATCTGTGTGGCCTCTTCATTCTCTGTTGTATTATAGTGTTTCTTGACTTCTGTTAACTCAATGTTTGCTGAATGAGGGTCAATGATCTGTTGTGCTTCATTGGTTGCAGGTTGAAGTTTTGCTTGTACACTCTGCTGAAGAGCTTTTGCTTCCATTGTGGCCTGATGAAGGTTCCTGATGGCTGTTTGTAGATTCACCAACTCATCATCTTCAACGACGTCGACCAGCTCTGCTTGAAGAACAGCTCCATCATCTTGAAGGATTGTTCCTTTTCTCAAATCCATTTTAAGGCAGTTTTCATCTTGTGTCACTTTTATTTCTTTAGCCTTTGTAGTTGTTGAACTTTCTTTCAATGACACCTTAAATTCTTTGGACACGCTTAAGCTTGACTCAGTTGTACTAAAAAGAGCTTTGATATTTTTAACATTCCCAGATATAATGTCACTTGTTTCATCAGCTTCCTCAGAAGAACTTATATCATCATCCAATGTGGTTTTTTGTAGATATTTTAGATGGTCAAGGTCTCCTTTCTCAATGCAGTTTCGCACTAGCTGTACGTTAAAGGTTCTGTTTGCCTCCAGGTATGTTGCTGAAGATTTATTCCTCACAGCTCCAGATTTGCAACTAACATCTTGCTTTTCGTCATCTTTTTCAGGTTCCAAGATTTTTGTTTGAATTAAAGGAATGGATCTACATTCTATTTTGCCAACTTCTACGGTCCCGATGCTCTCTTCACTGTGGCTAAAGAGTGCATAAACGGTTATTTCTCTCATTTCTGTGGCACTGTCTTGTATCAAAACCCCTTTCCTCAGAGACTTATCCGGACTAAGTAGATCTTCTGTAATCTGCACAACATTTGCAATTCTGCAGTCTTTATCTTGAAGTACAGTGAATGGAAGTAGGTGAGTTGGAACATCTACCTTGTGAATCTCCACATTGCCCTGACAGTCTTCTTTTAGAAAGGTGACAGTGGGGTTCAGATTGGTACCTGGTAGCATCTGAAGCAAGATGTTCTTTATACTTCCAGTCAGTATCTCCTCATCATGAACTTCTGGTCTTAAATCGTTTACAACATTATATCTGGCTTTTTTGACATGCCCAATTTCATTATCTTCTAGGATGTATCCATGAGCTTGAATGATATTGAAGTTCCACAAAGAAATTAGAGTATCTTGCATGCTTTCCAACATAGTTTCAGATTCTTCCTTAGTTTGTTGGTTGATCTTGTCAAGAGGAGTACATTCAAACATCTTTGCTCTGTTTCTTACATTGGCTTTCAGCATTTCTTCCTCTTCTCTAGGATTGTCAAATGAAGTAGATATTTTCTCCTGGTAATGTGAACTGTTTTCAAATACTTGTTTGGCTTTGGATACACCTAAAAATAACTCACTTGTATCTATGAAATCCTCAACAATGGGAAGATTGTTATGGATGTCTGATGTATTTGTTTCATCAGAAACATTGCAAGAATCCATTTTCGGTTTTTGTTTTGAACTACTTTTCTCCTCAGAGAGTAGATTTCTTCCCTGACAAGGCCTCAAAGTATCAGCTGATTGGTTTTCAAACATTCTGCGTGTGGCTTTAACATCCACCTTGATGCTCTCCTCTGACGTCCCTTCCTCTGTCTCACAAGGTTGATTAACAGAATGTATTTTGTTCTCATCCTCAGGGAAACTACATAAGGGTTCTTCAGAATTGCTAGATATGCTCCTCTTGATTAGATGAAATCCAGTTTGGTTCTCAAATAACCAGCGTCTGGATTGGACGTCACAGGACTGGCATCCAGTATCTTTATCTAGCTCAGTGTTAAGAATATCAGCCAGCTCCTCGTCCACCAAACTGTCTACGTTTTTCAGCTCAGGACATGTATATTTCAGCAGTCGTTTTAGCTCGCACTTCTGTCGCCGCTGGTGTATGTTAGACATAGTTTCTCTAGTGGTGGGGGGTGGTGAAATAAAGGTTCGCTCGCATTCCTCTGTGCTGCCTTCCAGATGAGTTGTATTTGAGTTTAATTTTTGTTCATTTTCGATAGGATGTTGTTTGGAGATGTTTTGTGCATCCTCAGCCATCTTAAAGTGAAATAATGTAAAATAATCGGATTAGCTTATTGACTTTCTCTACTCTTAAATTAATGTTAATAAATCGTTAAGCTGTTTAACATACCTGTTGAACTGTGAGGAAGCCAAACCACATGCCAAGAAAATTGTTTTGTTTCGTGCCAAATGTTTTTAGCGGGTGTTATTGCCAGCAGGCTAAACTAAAACAGTTATATTCAAAAACAGTTGCAAACATGGCCATTCTTTTTAGTATTTTAATGATATCTAGAAAATACTGATTATGTGGTTTATCAAACACAATAGTCTCTTGTTTTAATTTGCATTTAAATCCGAGATTTTGGGGTAAAACGAGTTTGTTAGTTGTGTAATAACACAAACACTCAAAATACACAGTTAATCTTTTGTTAATGGTAAAGTTTTGTAATAAAATAAAAAAACAAGCAGGCAAACAAATCCCAGTTATGGATATATTAAGGAGAAAAACAGTACAATACACTGGAAAAAATGTGAAGAAATGTTTCATATTGCTTTATTACAGCTTGTGTATTAGGGTTAATGTAAATGTTTGTTAAATGAATGCTTGTACGTTATCGAAAGTATAGAAAGTATAATACTTTCTTTAATTTCAATAAGCTCAATATATAAGTAATTATCTGTTGGATCATCCATGAATTTTTTACAGTTGCTCCTTAAAAAATCCTTTAAAAAAAATTAAAGGATTATTTTGTTTTAACACAGCACATCCACACACAAGATAATGGGAGATAATAAGAGCTAAGTGTTTAGTATAAAAAACAAATCCCTTACCTTGATTGATTTTATTCTTTTTCCAGTTGGAGAAGTAAGATCTTGTCCCTAGTGTTAAAAAAATATGGAACAAACTGTGACCTTGAGGTTACAATATGAACATTTAAAATGATTATAGTCATATTCTCCAAGCCTGAGTTAAAATATAATGATTAAAATAATCAGCATTAATAAATGTACATTTAAAATATGTTTTCAGCATCATATTCTTCCTGTTCTCTGCTTGACCCTGACTCATCCCCTTTTACCCCAAAGGTCAGCACATGAATCATTAGGTATAAAAGCAGAAACAAGAACTAACTGGTTTCAAGAGGTTTCCCGCAGGCTCTGCAGCTGCCACTTTTGACAGATATAGTGCAGACAAAGCTTTAACGGATATAGAGGATATCTCTCGTCCTTGAAGAGCCGAGCTGTCTCTGAAGTCTGCAACCGACCTTCTTTTATCCTCTGTAACACAGAAACATCACAACAAGGGTGACTTTACATTTCAATCCTTATTTCAGAATGAAGGAATAACACAGTATCAAGGTTAACATCTGTGCTTGAACAACTGTGGCCCACAGGCGTAGATGGACAGCTATTTGTTTCATTTGAAAGGAACAGCTTGTCTGTCAGTGGGAGGTAAGGGGCCATGTGAGTGGTCAGACATATTGTTTTTTTGTTTCATAGAGACCTTATCTAATACCCAACAAGCCTGAAGGCAAATAATCTATTTTCCTTTATAGCGTTGACTTTATAGTGTTGAGTAAATTATAATAAATTATAAATGATTCATCCAACTTATTTATTATTTTATTAATGCATCATCAAAGGGTTACCTTTAATACTAAAGTACATTTAATCTCAACAACTCCTCTTTACTCAAGTAAGGTGATATTTTTATGTATTAAGATATGAAAATGTGTACTTTACTACATAGATTCAGAAAATATTGATTGATTTTCCCAAATTAAAACATTTAATAAACTAAATGTACGCATTATTTAAATTGATTGACATCATGGATTCATATATTTCTGAACTGCTTAAAAACAATTGAGCTCACCATTCTATTATACATATTTCTAACATCTTTTAAAATACTGGTGGGTTATTGCTTTGTCAGTTCTTATTATAGCAATAGGAACAGCTGTTATTAATGCAAGTCATACTGGAGGTGAAGTGTGCAGTGTGGGTGGGATAAGATCTGACTCCCTGTCATTTGGATACTAATGAGGTTTCTTACCAACCCACCAAACCAACCAGATGGCTGAATGGGAAAGGTGTTCTGTCGCAATATGACATTTTGGATTTTTATGTTGTGCTTTATGTCAGGCTGTTGAAATGAAACTATTTAGGCAACTAGATGATAAAGGGATAGATCAACTCAAAATGAAAACCATGTCATCAGTAACTCACTATTTTAGCATTTCAAACCTGAATGACTTCCCTTCGTATGCAAAAGACAATATTTCGAAAGATTGTTTGTACTCGAACAGCAGTGGCACCCTTTCAGATCTGTCTTAAAATGAAAGTCAGATTTGAAAAAACTTTAGTGTATGGGTATTTGATGACAGAATTATTCCTTTACATTTGCTGTTGAGCTCACAACATATATATTTATACTATATTTAAGCTAGGCCTTTCTCAAACAAACAAAACCCGCAATTAATAAGTATTTACAGATTATAATTTCCAACATGTAAAAGAGGTAAAAATTAACATTATCTTATTTATCTGCTTGTACAAAATTGAAAAATCTTGTTTTCTGAATAAACTGTTTCATAAATAAATCTAACATAAATGAATGATACATTTTTATAAATACTACACCCAGCGTCGCACAGTAGTGCTATGCAATAATAAACATGTTGAGTCATTACTCACATGCATAATATTGCGTGAAAAACTGTTTGAAGACACGGCTAAACATGGACTCACCATTTAATCTTTTTCTCCCGATATTAAGTCCTTCTATATGATTCTAATGTTTAGCTTTGTAACGATCCTGTGACTGGTCAGTCAGCCATGTGTGTCCTCCAAGTGTGTCAGTAAGCCTGTGGCTGCTTCTGTTCCGGTAACAGCTGACCATGCCTGGCTCCCATGGAGGGGTAAAGTGCCAACCAGCTATTTTAAGAGCTGTATTGCTATTTTGATATCGCCACACCAGGCTGAGTCAATCACATTCAGAGCATACACACCAACTCTTTAGACTGTGCTAAAAACATGTCACTTTTAACTTATCAGCTCCTGTCAATGTGAACAGCTCCAATTCCTGATGATATGACACCTGGTGTTTCCTTAGTGTGTTGGGTATGTATGACACACTAACGCTCAAAGCTTACCATGCATGCTATGCGTATTACATGCTTTGTGCGTTGTTTTGTCTTGTACTGTAAATAGATTGCTCTTGACATTTATGTCACCTGATGATACTTTGTCATGTTGACGTTTAACCTTGAACTAGAGGACTTATGTTGTGTACTCACCTTCTGGAAGGGATCTTTTCTCACTATAAATGCCGGAAATGGTCTTTCTTCTCTCCGATCGGGATGGTTTTCTTGCTTCCTTAAGGAGAAATGATGTACACTTAAAGAAGCACTTTTATCCAATATGACAATGCATTCATTGATTGACATTGAAGTTAGAAGCATTACGGTGACACAGTACTGTGCAGAAGTAAGCATTGAGATTATGCACAAGATGTATGACAGTAAACAGTGATCCAAACAAAGATCTGGTCTCATAATCTATTATTACATGATGAACAGAGAGAAAAAACTTCTACAGACTAAATTCAGAAGTCAGTGTCTTCAAGACGCTTCAAGACACCCACAAGCAAGGCTATGAAAAGCCTCGTCACAGTACTGCATCTCATTCCTACTGGATTATTTAATCTTTGATCATTTTATTATATATAATAATATAGTTTACCATTAAAGCCACGTGATCCACTTCAGTCATTTTATCTTGTTTATTGTAGGTGTTATTAACCTCTTCTTTTGCTTGCGATGTTGTGGTGTGGTAAGGAAGTGAATGTGCTTTCTCAGTGGCCACCGGTTCGGGGGTCATGTTGTTGTTTCTTGACCGAGGTTTAGAGGAAACTTTTGACTCAAACAGCTCTCGGAGAGCCGTGGTACCCACAGGCCTGCGTGGAGGGAGGCTCTCCATGGACTTACTGCGGGAGATTGGAGAGGTTCTGGACCTCCCACTGAGTTCAGATTTTTTCACTGGAATATCAGTTCTGCCATCAGAATCGTTGAGAGAGATCGGTTTGATTTGTAGGGTCATCTGTGCAAGTGAAATAAGAAAAAAATATGGGACATGGGTTCACAAATTTGGGGCAGAGGAAACATTTTGAAGAATGTAGGACAACAAAAAGTTGTGGGGTACTTTTGACTGCTATTTTAAATTTTTCCTACTATGGTAGGTTTTGCTAGAAACATTTGTCCAACTATCTTTCTCTGTGCATTACATAGTAGAATTTTCATTTTTGGTTGAACTATCCCTTTAAGAGATTCCCATAAAATGTAGTGTAGTATTGACTTCTGAAATAATTTGTTGTCTATGTAATATCACAATCACTATTTTTTTAATACAGCATACATTACATTATTTCTAGGATGGGGTCCCCTCTCTGTATTCTTGTGTAACATTAAACTCATATCTACACTTAAAGTTGAATTCAATTTCAATATTTTGTACAAAGTAACAAAAAGTGGATAGTTTATTTTAAAAGTAAAAGAAAGATTAAAGTGTAGAGTTGTACTGTACCTCATGCTTTATATCACCTGAATCAACTTGTTGAATCTTTGTTTTAACACTCGGGGTTATTTGAAACCTGGTGAAAACAAAATAAGGTGTGTTCCATCTTTTTCTTAATTCATTTTGGCAAGCAGAATTTTATTAATTATTGTGTTTAAAGTGTTTCCTGTATTTCTCTCTATACAGATTTTAAAATCTTGTAATGCAAACACAAAATCAAAGATGCATAAACAAAGAAAATTTGTTTATTAGAGAACGAGTTTCATTCAAATAAATATGCTGATAGTATTTTGGACCCCAGTGAAGTTACAGTTATACTGTTGTCAAGTTGGCTCTGTGCTATTCACACTGTAAAAACTTCAAATATAAACGTAAGGAAGGGAAAGAGCTTTCTCACTGTGTCACAAGCTGCGAGACAGACTTGCGTTTGTCTCTCAGTCCAGCTTCGGTCCAGGTCAGGCCCTGATCCGTAAAAACGGTCTTCAGTGACTGAGACCTCTTTAGAATACCTTTCACTTCCATTTCCTCTTCCTGCACTACTTCATAACAGCTCAACCTGCATTAAACACATCACAGTCACAAGATTGACCGAACTAACTTTATAAGCAAAATGTAACATTTAAGCATGTGTTTGAATACGCACTACTCACTTAAATTTTAATTTCAGGTTCAAATTAAATCAATTGCAAAATATCACGAATGATTCGTTCACTGTAAAACACAGCAAACAACATTGTTTGAACTATGGCATCTTTCTGATATTAATCATTACCATGCAACAATGATAATATGTCAGTTATTATCAGACAAAATAACACTTTCACAAGTAAAACTAGAACAATCGTATGCTCTTAAAACTGTACAGTGTCTTACAACAATAACATTCTCTTCTTAACAGTCTTATTATTATATATTTTGTGTAATCATGAAACTTTAAGGAAATCCTACCTGTTAAAGAGTATGTGCTTCACTCCATTGATGTGTCCAGAGATAATTCCCTGTGCATCACGAGTAAAGCTCGCTGCAGGAGACACGGGCGAAGTCCGGCTGGTTTATTACACCTGACCCTGAAAACTGCCTCCTGTAAAGTTTTGTACAATATAAAAATATGACAAGAGTGATTGCACTCAATAAACGGTTGCTGCTATTGAATAGTTATGTAATGTAAAATTATCACTGCCAAAATGATTCAGTATATGTCACTGTACTTCACAATATAATGCAACTGGTTTTCAAAACTTTGTCTTCTCTCTGTTGATGTAATCACATTCACCTTCTATGCAGTGCATGTTTTATTCTTAGTTCATTAAAAAAATGTTTTATGTGAAACATTCTGATGCTTGTCTGTGTAGATCATTACACACTATGACATACTAGGTGCTAACAGGATGGTTACTACTTCACTACTTCATGTGTCTGGAAAGCTGCCATTTGACTTTTGCCCCTTGAGATACAAGAGACTGTAGACACCGGTGTCCTGGGGTCAATCCCACCATGGAATCTCATACTGAGAGCCCCACAAGCACCCAAACAGCTGCAAGACTCCAAGGCATTTTGTTGTGCCAAAAAAAAAAACCCTCGAGAGAATAAAAATGAGTATGTTGCCAAAAACATGTTGTTCTTTATATTTTAAAATGTAATAACTTGATTCACCAAAAGAAAAAGTAATTGTATGGTAAATAAATAGTTTAACAATTAATAATGGTTTTACAATCATTGTATTTTGCAAATAATAGTTATAATAAAGTTGCCAATAATAAATCACAGTTTCAGGATTTTTGCTTATTGTTTTGAATCAGTAGCACATTTTGCATTTTAATTCTGTGCATCAATCTTTTTTTTTGTACCTGTACTTCCCTTAAAGAAAAAGTTTACACCGAAGGAATTGCTCATTACTAATCCTGACCTACTAAGCTAATATGTCTGTTTGACAAGTTACATTGTATTAAGTCATATGTCTTTGCATTTACAAAGGTTTCACTGGTCACTATGCTTTCATGTCCAATAATTTCCTTATAGGTCTCTGATCTATTTAAAGCTGAATGTCTCTTTTATGACCTGTAAGTAGCACTGAAGAACTGCATATTGCACGAGTTCCTTAAAAGACAGTAAAATGCAAAAGACACCCAAATTGGTTTTTTGAAATATGTTTATAGACGCCCTGTAGTGAGAAATGTATTTTTTTCAATGTTTGCTTACATGCTTTGATATGAATAGATTTTTTTAACATTTTTGATAGTAAATTATCGAAACCATAGTTGAAAGATTAGACAGGGCAAAGTGTGTCTGACCCAAGATCAGTTTTCTCAATGAGGGCCATGTGTTTCAGTGAGGTGTTGACGGAAAATACAGATCTGTTAAATCTGTATCACAATATAACATAAGTGCACCAAAAAATATAGTTTCTTCTAAAATGCCCTTTTAATGTACTTGAAGTCCAGAAATACAACTTCTACAAAACGGAATATAATCATTTACACGAAACTTTAAATTTACGTAATTTATCTGATATGCATTGTATTTTTGTTTCTCTGTTTTGTTTTATCTGAAAAGATCATAAACAGTTTATACGTCAAACAAACTCTTAATGTATAGTGAACTAAGTAACAGTGTCCCTTAATAGTGATAAGCTGTCACACGCTGTGTGCTTCATGTAGAGGGCTGGCAGGAGTTTATATGACTAAAGTCTAACATAAGTGTTTATGTCTCATGATCTGTATAACAAGAACTGTATCAGGCATGCAAATCTGTCACACGCAGTTAGTGCCGATTTAATTATTAATTCAAGTTTTCTGGCCAAAGAGTCTGGTGTCACATCTCCGGATAATAACAAATGTTCATCCTCATATCATGTCATCATGTCATGAATGACATCAACTAGATGTTCAATGGGTGAAGACTTTATTCCTTACTTATTTTTATTTCTGTGTCTTGTTTTACACAGTTGTCTGTTCTTATGCAGAACGACAAAAATACAAGTGTGTGTGTGTGTGTGTGTATTCTAAAGAATTAAATTCAGTTTCCTCCAAATTCAGTTCCAAGAATTTATTTCTCACATTATACTTTTGTCTTGTTTGAACATCATAACATCAGAATATAAAAGTCCCTGTTGGCCCAAAGGGAAACCTTGACAATTCTGTAGTTTTGGGTCAAATGAGACTTCCCCTAGTGACCAAAAGGACGCCACCACCACGGAATTCTGAGGAGTTTTCTCTTGATCATTTGTGCTTCATTTCTGCTGCTCAAAATAAACAAAGGCTCATAGAGAACTGTGTTGTTATTTGTTCTTCTAATTGGTTAAAAACCTCTGGGATAAGAAAAGGAGATACTTTTAAAAAGTTTAAAAAACATTTTGAAGTGTGTATGTGTGGTCAATGTTGTTTTGAAATGGAAACTATAGTAACAATGTGTTAGTTAATCTGAGACACAAGTACTGGCTTCTCAAGGTGACCCTGAGGTTTATTCCTTTTGATCTTTCTGAACAATGACTAACCAACCTTAAAACACATTGTAATTTTGTTTTGACCTAAATGTATTGATAGCTGTTCAAAACACCAAATCCCTAAACCTATCATTTTACAGTTTACACATTAAACATTAGCATAATTCATAAGCATCTGTTTAAGGCCTTTTTAAAAATAGCTCATCATTTGAACAGCCCACCTGTATAGTCAGATTGTAATCGATGGGGTTCTTGGGAGCAGTTATGACCAGGTGGTCAAAGAGTTAGACTCCTAGGGTTGTGGGTTAAAGTCTCGGGCCGGCAATATCGTGACTTAAGTTCCCATTGAGCAAGGCCCTGAACCCCCAACTCCTCCCCGGCAGATTTTCATGTATTCGTTTAGCAGATGCTACTAGTCCTTCTGTAAAAGAGAAGCTAAACACTTTCGTGGATGGATTGCGACAAATAATGCGGGGTTTGCCGTCCATCAACAACAAGGAAATATATTATGTTGACCTGGAAACATCATTAGCTCATCCAATATACAGTATGCCACACATTGATCAATCCATGTATTTAAATAATAATAATAATTCTAATAATACAATATCAAATTTAAAATGAACAGTAATCCGTCACTATATAGTCATAATAATAATAATGATGAAATATATTGTGTTGACCCAGGGAATTAATTCCTTATAGCTCATCTAACATAGGAAAACAGTAATTAAACACTCTATTTATTAATAATAATACAATATCTAATATATGATCCTAATCAATCCTATATTGCAATATTATTAATAATATTAATATTAATATTAATAATAATAATAATAGTAATAGTAATAATAATAATAATAATAATAATAGTAATAATAATAATAATAATAATAATAATTAAATATCTTGTGTTGACCTAGGGACTTCATTCCTTATAGCTCATCTAACATAGGAAAACAGTAATTAAACACTTTATTTATTAATAATAATACAAAATCTAATATATGATTCTAATTGATCACTATATTGCTATAATAATAATGATAATAATAATAATTATGAAACATCTCATCTTGACCCAGGGACTTCATTCCTTATAGCTCATCTAATATAAGACAAACAGTAATAAAAGACTCTATTTATTAATAATAATACAATGTCTAATATATGATCCTAATCGATCACTATATTGCAGCAATAATAATAATAATAATAATAATAATAATAACGATAATAATAATGAAATATCTCGTGTTGACCCAGGGACTTCATTCCTTATAGCTCATCTAATATAAGACAAACAGTAATTAAACATTCTATTTATTAAGAATAATACAATATCTAAAATATTGATCACTTTATGCAACAATAATAATAATAGTAATAATAATAATAATGAAATATCTTGTGTTGACCCAGGGACATTATTCCTTATAGCTCATCTAATATAAGACAAACAGTAATTAAATACTCTATTTATTAATAATAAAACAATATCTAATATATGATCCTAATCAAATACTATATTGCAATAATAATAATAATAGTAATAATAATAATAATAATAATAATAATAATAATAATAATGATGTTGAAATATCTTGTGTTGACCCAGGGACATCATTCCTTATAGTCATCTAAGATAAGACAAACAGTAATTAAACACTCTATTTATTAATAAAAATACAATATCTAATAATAATAATACGAATACATGAAAAAAGTGATATAAATCATCGGAGAACAAAAGGTCAGATGACGCAATCACTGGGGAAACAGCACAACTGACCAGGGCGAAACTATCGTGGGCGCCTTCGGTTCGGCCGTTTGCACCTTATATGAGCATATAGCTAATGTTCTCGTTAGTTATGAATCCATGGTTCAACTGAAAATAATACATTATGATGAACAGGGATGGGCACATTTTAAATAAAACGCACTTACCTTTGTGAAATGAAGGAGAAGTCAAATGGCACCGTATAAAAAGTGGTGCTGAAGCAGGCAGATTGTTGACCCAGGAACGCGTATAACTCAGCAGAATCAGGACGTGCTAAATATAAGTACAAAATGAATATAAAGATGTTTATGAAGCTCAATTGATAGTTTTGTATCTGGTTCGCAGACAACTAAAACACTTATACAGTGTACAGATAAAGTATGCCATGAAAGCACTTGAGATAACTTTGGGTAAAAAGTGCCCTGAACGTAAATAAATGTTTACCTGAGCTCCCTTTAGACAAGACCAGAGGGCCCATAGATATGGAGGCGGTGTCATGAAAGTCCAGAGATCTGCCGACTCTCTGGTGATGTCCAGAGGAACATTGCTATGGAAAGAAATTAATTATATGAATATGAAAGATTCAGATCAAACAAACAAACATTTTGTAAAGTATAAGAGGATATGTGAACTCACAGATGAGCAGGTATTGTTGGTCTTGATACAAAGATGAATTTTGCAGTGCAGGAAAACTTTATTTGAGTTTGCAGTGAAGATGAACATCTTAAAGGAGAAACGATTGGATGTGGAGATTCCTTTCTGCAGGAGCTCCACTGTGATATCATTGGGATTGGGACATCTGAGAAAGTTGTTATTGATAAAATAAATGTAGAACAATATAACAGTAAAAACTGTATAGAACAACAGACTCAAATACTGTTTTACTCATCACCGATGAGATCCCAGCGGAGAGATGACTGAGGATCAATCACGGGTGTTGCTCAACATGTGTCAATCACTGAAGAAAACTGATGACCATCAACTCCATCAACACGCACTTCCACAAAAATCTTCTGATCCAACTCAACGCTACCATTGAACGGTTTGGAGAATTTGGCATCCTGATATAAAATCATCCTGACCTGACACGTACCCAAGCCTTTGATGTTTCTGTGCACAATGCTGTTGACATATTTGATAATAAATATATGTGAAAATCTTTCAAATACACGTTGAATAAATGAGCCAGAAAAGTATATTAAGTGATTTCCACCTCTCTAGTGGTTTGATGTCCAAAGAGACTGACTGAGTTTGGTGAGAAATACAGTTGAAACTCAGCTTTAGAAATTTCTTTCTGCTGCTGACACCTCCAGCTGATCCCTGCTGTCCAAAGATAAAGTTCTCATAGATGATGTGTGTGCCATTGGCCTGTGAAGAAGACACAAATAAAGTATTGCATATGAAACTTATTTTCTTTACTAAGCATGTTCAAACCTACAGACATTTTCTATCTCATTAAATGTGATGCAAACCACAATCTTACAACAAGACCTGTCCCACAGATGTGTCCGTTGTTATCAAATCTGAACTCTACTCTATCATTCTGGACTGTTCCTCTACAGCCGGGATCATTCAGATGTAAGAGATAGAGACATGAACTCAGAACTGCTTTCACACATCTCACAAGCATCTAAGATACAGACTATCAGCATTGATTATTAAAGATAATTCATTCATGACAACGGAGAGAAAGAGCAGAGAGAGGTGGTCAGAGGAGCCGGAGTATGGTCCAGCGATGGTGGAGCAGAGAACTGACTGCTGGTAGCGGTGGTCTTCTTCACAAAGAAGGATGTAAAGTCATAAGCTGTTAGGTCCGGCGAGGGAGGAGGGGTGGGTTGACAGTAGAGCCGAGAAGGTCTTGAAGAGAGCGCGAGACTCTGTTGAGCTGTTTACTTTCGCCTGGTAGAACTGAGTCTTGGCGACCAAGACATCCGCAGAGAAAGAAGAGAGAAGAGTTTGATAAAGAGAGAGATCTGCATGGCAATTAGATTTGCGCCATTTTCTCTCAGCTGCCCTGAGCTTGGATCTGTGTTCCCGGAGGACATCAGAGAGCCAAGGTGTTGAAGGGTTGGCACGGGCTGGTCGAGATGTAAGCAGGCAAAAATTGTCCAAGCAGGATGTTAGTGTGAGCATAGAGAGTGAGTGGCATTGTCAGTGTTAAGTAGAGCAAACTGGTCAGGAGGAGGGAGCATAGAGGAAACAGCAGAGGATAGGGTGAGAGGAGAGAGCGTGCGTAGGTTACGCCTGAAGGTAACAAGGGAGGAAGGAGGAGGAGTGTCGGATGTTGTCACGTCGAGATGAAGTGTGACAAGAAAATGATGGGATGTGTGCAGTGGTGTTACCTGAGTGTGATACGTGGAGCAGTAGCTTGTGTAGACAAGATTGAGTGTGTTACCGGACTTGTGGGAATACGAATGAGGTCAAACGATGCAGTGAGGTTGTTTAGGTCAGTAGCTGAGGGTTTCTCCAGGTGGATGTTGAAGTCTCCTAGGATCACAAGAGGTGTCCCATCCTCCGGATAAGATGACAGGAGAACATCCAACTCCTCTAGAAAATGTGCAAGTTGACCTGGGAGGCGATATATTACTACAAAAATGATATTGAGTGGATGAGTAATAGAAATTATGTGTGACTCAAAAGAGGTGTTGACACCCGAAGGTGCAAGTGTTTTAAACCTCCATCCAGCAGGAAGAAGTAGACCGGTCCCCCCCTCTACCAGATGAGCGTGGGGTGTAGGAGAACGCGTAGTTAGTAGAGAGGGCAGTCGTTGTAAAACTGTCCTCTGGTTTTATCCAGGTTTCAGTGAGTGCTAAAACAGAGAGACCAGAATGTTTAGCCATGGCAGGAATAAAGTCAGCTTTGTTGACAGCAGATTGGCAGTTCCACAAGCCTATAGGAATAGTGAGTGCAGAAGAGTCAGATGTAGGGATGGCACACAGGTTATCAGAAAAGAGGAGAGAAAAGAGAATAATTAAAAGAAAAGAAGAGCTAAGAGCTAGTTAAGTAATTTAAGTACTTGAAACCAATAAAGGCAATAAGTGTTTAAAAATACAAGGAAAAATACCGAAATGCAGATTTTGGAGAAATAAAATAATACTCAGGTGCCCTGTCAGTGTCTCTGCTCGGTGGAGTCGCACAGGTAGAGTCGTTGGTCTTTACTCTCGTCGATCTTCTCACGAGGAGGGCTGAACACGAGGGCTGAGGCATTCGCGCAGATGCAACACTTAAATACTCACTTAATTGTGTAATCAGTGAAAAGAGCTGGATGTGCCTTGTAAATTATCACAACTGTAGCCTCGATGGGCTGGCAATCACAAACTAATGGCTCTAACTTAAACCACAAATAGATCTGCGATTAAGAGTGCTACGGATATAAACAATTACAATAACTTGATGGCTCTTTATGGCACAGCAATGAATTAACTAAATAAAACAAATTAACACTAGCTCAATGAAACTAGGACTGTATTTGTCATGATTCTGCCTCTCTTGGTCATGTTTTTCCTGTTTTTGGCAGAATCATGGCAGACCTGTGTTTTTTGTGAGGGTCACATGGTATTGTTTTCTTACATGCCATGTGCTCTCTTGTTTTACCCCCTTGGTATCCTGTCTATCTTCCCATCATTGTTTCATTCCCCACACCTGCCTCGTGTCGTTATCCCTTGTTATGTTTCCCTATATAAAGCCCTTGTGTTTTCTGTCCTGTGTCGTGGCATTACATGTTTTACTGGTGTTCCGTGAAATTGTGTTCTGGTTCGTGTGAAGGTCTTGTCAAGTGTTTCCAGTTTTATGTTTTTGGTTGAATTGTTCCTGCGTGTAATCTGTCTTGCCTTGTTTTAGTTATTTAGAATATTGCCTTGTTTTGTGCCCCCTTGTGGGAAGTCTTTTGTTTGACCTTTTATAGTGTTTAGTGTAATGTTTTCCCCATCGTGGGTTTTTGTTTTCTGTTTTGTGTATTAAAGTCTTGTTCCCTGTATCACGCCTGCATTTGGGTTCTCTCTCCTTCACCTCCATCCCATTCCTGACAGAATGCCACGACCACAACTGAACCCAGCAGGCGAGAACACATGGCTGCGGAATGCGGAGTCCTGTTTGTTCTTCGGGTTTCGCCAGGGAGACAGCGGGATCTGAGCCTTCGCCCAGGCCTTCCAGACGGTGGCGGCGGAGACCGAGTTTGGGGAGAGGGAGAAGGCGGTGATATTTAACAGCTGCCTGACCAAGTCCCTCAAGCCCAGGGAGATGACAATGCTGAGTCCCCTCCCTTTCTCAGACGTGGCCAGGTACGTGATCAACCGGGATGATCCGTGGCCAGCAGCTCCAACCTGGGGTTCCAGCCCGCTGGCCAATATCTCTGTGATCACGAGTGCTACGGATATAAACTATAACTTTATCAGCCCTTTATGGCACAACAATGAGTTTAGAAAATAAATGAACATAAACTCAGTGAAACTATGACAGTATTTAAAACTAATATCTGACATTCTCTTTAACAACAGATTATACTCACACAGCCCATAATTCAGTAAACAAAGTTCAAAACACAAATTTTTCTACAAGTTTACTGGATCTGGTCTACACGCTACTCTTTATTTCACATCTGATGCCAAATATAAAGAATCTGTCGAGAAAATAAGAAATTGTTTCTGACAATTCCCGTCCAAAGGTGACATCACTGAAGATTATAAAATATAACATTTTTATTTTATGTTTCTATGACAACACAATCCCCAAACTTCTCTTAGATGAAATGCAGATAAAACTTTTCACCGGTGGTGAACTTTAGCTTTTCTAGTGACGTAAATAAACATTGTGAAGACAAAACAAATACAGCATCTAATAAAAATATATATAATATTAAATTCATTATTTAAAAAAAATAATTTTAGTTTTTTACTTTAGATAAAAACTCTTCATTTGAAATCTTTTACTTAATTCTAAAATACTTAATCATTTAAAAACACTCACAACAAAAAACATTAAACACATCTTTACAAAAAAACACTTAAATCTAAATTGAAGATGTGCTTTTATTTTGTATTAAATGGCGGCTTTTATTTTATCACTCTACAAACCAACCAATCAGCGCTTGACCTGAGGCTTAATGGAACGCCGTCTAGACCAATCCGCGTCCGTGTTCCCTGAGGCGCGCCGTCGACTGTAGTGGTCGATAAGTTCACAGAGTTTGCTGCTCATTCTGCTGTTCGGTCGCTTACGGTTCACTTCGTGTAATCGAATATCAGAGAAATATGTTCCATATTTTTAGTAAATGGGCGAGGGCTGACGCTGTCGCTCGGGTCGGTCGCGTCGGTGCGTTCTCACCTGCACCGCTCATTGATGACGTCACGCCTTTACCTGTAGGCTGGAAGAAAGATGACGAAATCGTGACGTCATCAGATCATCTTCACACCCAAGACAGAGACACCAATGGTATATAAACTTACTTTATATTGACTTGAAGTCATCATCATATATTGTGTGTGTGTGTGTGTGTGTGTGTGTGTGTGTGTGTGTGTGTGTGTGTGTGTGAGTGTGTGTGTGTGTGTGTGTGTGTGTGTGTGTGTGTGTGTGTGTGTGTGTGTGTGTGTGTGTGTGTGTGTGTGTGTGTGTGTGTGTGTGTGTGTGTGTGTGTGTGTGTGTGTGTCATCAATATTCTCTGATCTTCTTCCTCTGACCGGCACTCTGGGTTTGACTCGAACGCTGATGCTGTTCTGAGATCAGATCTTAGTGATTCTGAGGATCAGTTAATAGAGATCAACTGCATCAAGTACCAGATCGATGGGACTTTGGCTAAAGGTCAATTTGGACCAATCTTTGAGGCCACACGGGTTGAGGATGGCTTAAAGGTATTTTTTTACATACAGGAACTATTAAGCCAATAGTTTGTGTTTTAACACTGTCCGTTACAAACCTTCTTCATATATTTATCTATTTCTAACATGTCTGCTCAGGATCATTTCTGCATCATTGTAAATCCTTTATTTTTATGATCAGGTGGCTTTGAAATGCGTTAATATGGACAAGCATCTGGATTACATCAGCATCGTAAGTACTTTCTATTATTCTTTAATTGAATAAACATACAATCTATTGGCCAACTTCACGTAATGAGGATATTGTCTTTTTTTCTAGCCGGGCCATCCCAAACCTCTTCCACGTGAGGTGGGCCTTCACATGCTGGCCTGCCAGGGAGAAAGTGTCCCTGAGATAATCCAGCTCTTGGACTCGGTGGAACTGCCGGACCAATACGTCATGGTCCTAGAGCTTCCATCTCTCTGCATGGACTTGAATGAGTTTATTGGGAATCTAGGAGGACAACTCAAAGAGGATCTAGCAAAGGAGATCTTCTGGCAGGCAGTCATGGCTGCGAACACATGCTTCATGCGAGGGGTTTTCCATCGCGACATCACCCCAGAAAACCTCCTCTTAACAACAGACACCCTAGAGCTCAAACTCATTGACTTTGGGTGCAGTGACCTATATCAGAAGTCCCCCTACAAGAACTTTATGGGTATGCTTTCTTCTTTCAGGCTACAAAATACTGTGACTGATGTAAATGTAAAATAGTTTAATGACATGGAAACTTTTTCCTCCAGGGACGAGAGAATACGCATGCCCTGAATACTTCAGAACGAGAGAGTATCATGCAAAGCCGGCAACGGTGTACTCACTCGGGGTATTGCTTTTCACCATGCTGTGTGGGAAATTTCCAGACCAGTATGATTCGTTCCTGATCAATGAGAGGATCTGCGAGAGAGACGACTTGACTGAAGGTGAGATCTACTGAACAGTAGAAATGGTTTAATAAAAGAATTAAGATGATAAATGAAGTGACATTCAGATAAAGTAGCACTTTAAAATTATAACTGTCTCTTCTGTCTTTCTGAACAGAGTGCTGTGAACTGATGGAAGCCTGTCTTGAGGAGTATCCAGAGGATCGCATTGATCTGGCAAAAATCCGTCAGCACAAGTGGTATAAGGTGCGTTTCATGCGTTTTCTACGTTTGTGGTTGTTTTTTCTGAAATTTGGAAGGCAATATATGAACTTGTTATTTTACGGAAATCAATTATTTTATTTTTAATTTCAGATGGAAGCGTCCGCAAATGTAGTCCAAACCACCAACCCTTCTGGGAGCTGTTATGTCATTGAAGACTCAATTGAGGAGTTCCTTAATGACGATGAGCCTTGGACCCTGGAATCAGTGGGTTCGTGTGAAAAGGCGGATAGTGATGATGAGATCTTTAATTTGAGTGAGTTACTCCCATAGTCTTAACAACATAGAATAGATATAGTCCTTGACTGTGATAACTGTTTAATAGTTGTGGGTTAAGAATTCTTACATTTTGGAGATAAATGTGTGCTTTGTTTCTCTTTTCATAGAAATCAATGGGGTGGAATACGAGCTTGGCAGAATTTTGGGTGAAGGCGGTTTCGGGAAAGTCTATGAAGGGACCCGCATTCATGATGGCTTCAAGGTTTGATTTGATTTCCTTTTGATATCTCACCCATTCCTTTTAATTCCTAACGTTTACAATTGCAATTACTTAACGTATTGGAATCTGAGCCAACATGCTCTTTTATGTTTAAAATAGATTGGTACATGCCAAACAGAACTGCCTTGTAATCTATTTTTTTGTTCAACAGGTGGCAGTTAAACATGTTCTTAAAAGCCCAGACATAGCCGATGATTATATCTGCATTGTAAGTATTTGGTGATATTCATCAACTCCTTATCCTTTTGTATACTACACAAACTCGCAATGTTTGAGACAGAGGTAAATCCTAATTAATTAATCTCTTCTTCCATCTGTTTTTCATCTAGCCGGGTCATTCTGAACCCCTTCCTCGAGAAGTGGCTCTACAGATGCTTGTATCTGAGGGTGGATGTTCTCCAATGATCGTCCAGTTTCTAGGCTGGAAGGATTATGAGGACAGCTACTTCATGATCCTGGAGAGACCTTCCCCGTGCGAGGACGTGGCCGCTTTCATTGAGCGCCATGGAGGCAGCGTCACAGAGGAAATAGCGCAGGGTATCCTCCGCCAGGCGATCATAGCTTCAGAGATTTGCTTCAAACAAGGGGTTTTCCATAGGGACATGAAGTTGGAGAACCTCCTGATAAACCCAGATACGCTGGAGGTCAAAATGATCGATTTTGGCTGCGGTGATCTGTTTAAGACATCGCGTTATGAGGAATTCATGGGTGTGTTCTATCTTTTTCCTTTATGAACAGTGTTGATCATTTCAGATATTGTTCCTGTTCCCTTCTGAAAGATCATATTTTTTCATGCTTTTCTTTAGGCACAATAATGTATGCCTGCCCTGAATTCTTCAAGGATAGACGTGGGTACCATGCAAAGCCAGCAACAGTATACTCGCTCGGGGTGTTATTATTCACCATGCTGCGCGGGCGTTTCCTGGATAAAGAGGACCTTCTCCTGATTAATAATAGGAAATGGTACAAATACAGATTATCTCAAGGTGAGATCCATTGAAATAATACAAGTGGTTCGATAAAAGAATTGTGAAAGATGGTGAATGAAGTGACATTCAGATCAAATCACATTTCAAGGTAATAATCATCTCTTGCATCTTTCCCAACAGACTGTGGCGATCTGTTGCGAGCCTGTTTACAGAAGGATCCAAGGGAACGTATCCATCTGGAAAAGATCCTTCAGCATAAGTGGTTTAAGGTACATATGTTTATACACTCACATTCTGCAAAAATAAATTTGCTTAAGCATTTATTGATCATAGACATAAATAAACATCTTATATATTTAGAGAATACACCACTTATTTTTATCAACACATTATTGTTCATTTCAGGGGAAAGACCAGAATCCTGACCAGCCTCCCGACGACAATCCTGACCAGCCTCCCGACGACAATCCTGACCAGCCTCCCGACGACAACCCTGACCAGCCTCCCGACGAGAACCCTGACCAGGCTCCCGACAACAACCCTGACTAGCCTCCCGATGAGAACCCTGACCAGGCTCTTGACCAGTCCCCCAGACAGACTCAATTTGAAATTCTACGCCTGCCATATGATACGTTTGCATTGGAAAAGGAGGAGGAAGATATCACATCGGGCAATTGCCTGTCCGAGGATGAGGCTCCATTTCTTAATATTGGGGATAAGCTGAGTGAGTTTACATTCATACTCTCAAAAAACACATAAGATAAAAAACACATAACAGATAGTTCTTGATTCAGATTTTTGGAGATTCATGTTGACTGCATTTCTCTTTTAATAGACATCAATGGCTTGGATTATGAGGTCGGCAGAGAGTTGGGTAAAGGAGGTTTTGGAACGGTCAGTGAAGGGACCCGTCTTCAAGATAGCGTCATGGTTAGATTCATTCCACTTTCTTTGGTATCTCACTCATATTTTTTCAAAACTTTATTTATCAATTGTTCTTTTCTTTGGTTTCTATAATACATCGTTTTATGTTCATCAGGTGGCACTCAAATATGTCAAGAAGGTCGAAGAAGTAATCAGTGATTATATCAAATTTGTAAGTACTTAGTGTTTTAATGTTGTTGTGTTTATGAATTTCATGGTTGTGTTTAAACTAACAAATGTCCTTTCTCCTTAGCCGGATTATTCTAAACCCCTTGCCTGTTAGGGTAGGAAATGCTCCTGTGATTGTGGAGTTTCTGGACTGGCAGGATTATCCAGACCACTACCTAATGGTCCTGGAGCTGCCTTCTCCCTGCGAGAACGGGGTCGAATTCATGATCCGCAATGGAGGCCGAGGACTTCCCTGAGGACTTGGCAAAGACAGTCTTTAGGCAAGCGTCCGAAGCTACTCAGATCTGCTGTGCACGGGGGGTTTCCATAGGGGCATCAAATTGGAAAACCTCCTGATAAACCCTGAAACGCTGCAAGCCAAGATTATCGATTTTGGATGCGGCGAATTACTTAAAACATCAGCCTACACAGATTTTATGGGTATGTTTCAACGCTTTTCCTCTTTGAGCAGATTTTTTGAAAGTTTTTAAAAGTACATTTTTTTGATGTTTTTTACATGATCTAGGCACGGAGGAATACGTCTGCCCTGAATTCTTTGAACTGAGTAGGTACAATGGTAAGCCAGCGACGGTATATTCATTGGGTGTAGTGTTGTACACCATGGTAAATGGGAAATTTCCCGACGATGACGACCTGCAACTGATCAATGAGAGGAAATGGAGAAAACATGACTTGACCAAAGGTGAGTCTTTCATCGGTATATTACCAATATTATAAAACGGGTCCTAAAAACACAGCATTAAATGCAAAGTAACATTCAAATAATAAATGTTCATTTTATTTTTTATAAAATGCTGCTTATTGATTCAAGACTGCATGCAGAGCAATCCAAAAGTAAGGATGCCTCTGGATGAGATCTTGGACCATTCCTGGGTTTAAGGTAGTCTTTGTTTAAGATGTGTGCAGTAAAACTTAATTTTTTTATATTAAGACTTTCTTTCAGCTGGATGGAGTGACATCGTCAGGAGGAGATTTCCTTAATTTAAAAAAAATTATTTTAGCCAATCTTAACCTAACCATGGCATCTTTGTAATTCTAGACTTTTTCTAGTGAATAAATTTTGTACTGTTTATTTCATTCAAACAGTTTATTTGATTTAGTTACTACGCTACTCTTCTGGACACTCTTACTTAACAAAAAGTCTTTACAATAACACCTCATCTTGCAATAAAAGTCATCTTCTGTTCTCATCTTTATCATTTAAAGAGACCCTTTGAGTAAGATGAAAATATTAATAATTGTATTGTTTTTAACTTTATAGGATGTTTACACGTTGATTAAATTTGAAAGCAAAGACACTTTTTAAGTAAGCAAAGAGGACAAACGAATTTGAAACGAATGCACAGACACCATTAAACTGAACAGAGATAACGTGCCCGAATTCAATAATATATTGCCTTTAACTAACATTAAGCATTTTGACGCACTGTTTAACTATTTACTGTTGTTAAGCACTTTGATGCAATGTATTTTGTCTAAAGCGCTATATAAATAAAGGTGACATTGACACGTACGAACACACAAATAGGATGTTTAAAAGGAGGAAAAGGACTGAAGGGAGTCTTTAAATATAATCAATAAAACTAATGGTTCTAAAACTATGTATAACTATTAATCCCGTTTGACCATATTTTATGCTTAAACCTAAACAGAATTTACATTTTAGAGTTTTTAGATCTGACACTTGTCTGTTATTCTCTTCCAGTTTAAATGCATTGATGTTATATATCACAAATAAAATGCAATTAACAGTTTCTATGATCATTACTCATCATCTGTTTTTTTCTTGAGTAAATTCTGAGATTTAGATCCAGACTCTTCTGAAGACTTCTCCAGATGACGTATGAACTGGACCACTATCCTAAATTGATGAACTCTACAAGTATGGTCATCTATTCAATTACATTATTATAACTTTTTAATAGTGCTGTCAATCGATTAAAACAAATTAACTAATAAATCGCACATTTTTTTGCAATCAATCGCGATTAATGGCAATTAAAGAATTAAACGTTTCGTATATGTTAATGTAAAATGTAAAGAATTAATGTTAACTCAAGGCAAAGAAACTATTTAAAATTAAAATATTGTTGTTTATTGGAATTTTTGTTTAACTTGTACAACAGATTTTCTCATGTAAACAACATACCCGCAATAAACCATCAATATCCTCCAAATTAACTGTTGGCTTGAAAGCCATATAAGTGCCATTTGAATTTCAAAACAATCAATGCCAATAAAAAACAAAAATGATTTTCATGTTTGTTTCTAAGTGGACTGCAAAAAAATCCAAAATAAAGGCATTGCTAATATGGAAATTGGAAATGACCAAATAAAGGAATGACTCATTGTAAAGTTGTATTGCTGAGAGTTGAGAACATTAATTATAAAGTTTACATTCAGAATGCAGCTGAGACAGACCAGTCTGTTGACATTTTTAGGGGACAATGTGGCCCTTTTCTTTTGAATGATGTGACCTGAGAGTGAGAACAGTTTCTCACAAGACTAAATTTTTTATCAACGAAATGCGCTGTGATGCCTCAGTAGTTGTCATTGCTTACAGAAGTCCAGTGTTCCCCTGTATGCGCAATCTGTGTCGCTTACTGTAACCACTATAACCACTATACGATGAGAAGACACGGAGGATAACAAAGTGTGTATTTTTCACATGTTTCCTCTTGACGGCATATTGTATCCCGACAAAGTTCCAGATATGTCCCGCAGTCCATCCTCATCTACAGATTACTTGTGTTTTATCCCCAGAACCATCCGGCATTATACTGAAATTTTCCATCTAAAAGTCCCTGATTGCAGCCGCATTAATCTCGTTGATTTTTTTTAATTTTGACAGCACTACTGTTTAATTAATATTATTTTGCTTATTTTAATTAATAGTATGTTTACTACATTTGTTTCTATGTCAACTCTTGATAGACTTGTCTGATAACATTTTTTGAACTTGCATGTATACTCTATCGAAATAAAATCTATTTTTTGCAATATATTGAGTTCCTCCAACGTCTTTTATTTTGAGGGGTTTAAAACTTGTACTTTATTGACTCTATAAACTGTTAGCTGGTCTTAGCTGGTTAAAGTCCAGTCTGGCTGTTATGAGATCATGAGGAAAGGATCAGATCCATGTGCAGTGTGAGTTTTAATCAAATTAAACAAAGTATCAATATAACAGGATGAACAAGTTTGTGGGAGTCTGTGTAACACAATACTACATTACACACACGCACAGATTCTCAGATAAATGACAGAGGTCTAAGACATCACATGTATGGTAATATAAAAGTGGCATCACATGGCGCTTCTGAAATGGGATTTGAGAACTATCGTTAAGATTTGAGGAATTGTTTTTCTTATTGTTTTTTTTCATTAGTTCCTGTAAATATTTTTCTATATAGCTCCTCATATATTTCAGAACTATTTTATAATGTCAACATTTGTGTTGGATTTTTTCCTTTTTCATCTTCTATCTCATAATGACAAGTTTAAGATTTAAATGCAATTTTATAAATTGATAGATCTGATTTAGGTCCTTTTAAGGAGCTGATGATCGCCATTTTCTTGGAGTTAAAATATGGCGTTGAAACATAATCATGGCGCATTCAATTCATTCCCTAATAAAGCAGAGCAAGAGGCTCATGTGGGGGATTGACAGACACACAGCTTACAGCTCCACACATCTGCCAGTGCCACCGAGTGGATTTCTTCCATGCCAACGGACACATAGCGTCAGAAGAGTAAACTTCTGCTCATGCCAGTAGGACTAAACGTATCACACAGCTTCCTGACCAGGTGGGCCGTTGGTTCCTTCAAGCTCGGCATGTACTGTACTATCCCAGAGATTAACTCAGTGTCCGTATCTCTGAAAGGAAAGTGTGTGTGGGGTAAGAGGAGTACACCTGCGCTCAGGGGCAGAAACACCGCGGCCCTTGGGGGACGGCTGGGATGGGATGAGTGGGCCTTCTATCAGCAATTTGCCAAACAGCTTCAGATTGCTTTAGAGCAGCCTGTCTGTCACAGCTGGGACATTAGAAGAAGCTGGAAGGCAGAAAACCAACAATGTATTAATAATGGAAAAGAGAAACTGACCTGAATGCTGTGGAAAGAGGAATTGGTTTCTGGAGAGTTTTGGCGGTTTTCAGGTTGTTTGCTATGCACATGCGGTATAGTTCACACAAAATAAATATTCTGTAATCGTTCAGTCACTGTTCAGTTCCAAATCTGCATAACTTTCTTTGTTCTGATGAACACAGAGAAAGGTATTTAGAAAAATGCTTATGACCAAACAGTTTCTTGGACTTCACTGATTACTAAAGTGAGAAAAATGGCTTGATGAACACAGAGAAGGATATTTGGAAGAATGCTTTTAATCAAACCATTTGTTCATTTCCTTCAATTAAAATGTATGAAAAACTACTTTAAAATATTGTAACAACTCCCAGTTGTTTTGCTACGTGGGCTGACTGGAGTTAACCTAGACTTTATAATCTATCGGCTGGCGGGACGCTAGCACCTACACGACGCGATACACTTATCGTGAGTGGGCAGAAAGAACACTCATGTCCCATACAACGCACGACCCTGAGTGTCTTTGAGAGCAAGAGGCATGGACAAATAAATCACACGAGGCAGTATTGTCTGCTGCTCATTTATTGAGAGTTCACAGATAGAACAACACACATTCAAGGTTACAATACATCCTCATTCATACACACATCTCTCTCCACCATGGTGACATCTAATCATTCATACAACACAAATATTCCCAAAATGCACCTGGCCTGCCAGCACTGACCTCCAGGTCATTACAATATTTAGTTCTGATGAACACAGAGAAGGATAATTAGCAGAATGCTTTTAATCAAACAGTGCTTGAACTTCATTAAAGAGCAACTTGTGAAAAATAACTTTATAATAGTTAAGTTCTGTTAAACACAAAAGAGATATTTTGAAGAATGTTGTACAGCCAAGACAATTTTTTTGATTTGTTTAATTTGATCAGATTACTAAAGACGTGTTTGGAATGGATAGATACATGTTTATGTTCATAGTGCTGCGATTGAAAACATATTGTGCCACAATGATGCATTGCCCAGAGAATTATATAACGTAAACCCACTTTTATTTGAATGTAATTAATCACACAAAGTTGCCCTGCATTAGAAACAAACTTATATATTTATCCTCAAAAAACTGTATTGCACTGTGTAGATAAAGCATCCCCACTGTTTCTTTCATTCCAAAAGAGGACAGTGACACCAAAGATGTATGAAAAGATGACTTGACAACAAATAATATTTAGGATCATTTTAGTTTTACATTGACTATATATTTAACGTTCCTGAAAAATTATTTGACCATTTTATTAGCATGCTTAAAATCAGAACATACTTTAATCAAGAAATATTAATGATTATATGTTTTAGATTAATCTAATCTAATATAAGATTATTAATCTAATATAAGACAAACAGTAATTAAAGACTCTATTTATTAATAATAATACAATATCTAATATATGATCCTAATCGATCACTATATTGAAATAATAATAATAATAATAATAATAAAAATAATAATAATAAAAATAATAATACTGAAATATCTCGTGTTGACCCAGGGACTTCTTTCCTTATAGCTCATCTAAAATAAGACAAAAAGTAATTAAACACTCTATTTATTAATAATAATACAATATCTAATATATGATCCTAATCGATCACTATATTGCAATATTAATACTAATAATAATAATAATAATAATTATAGTAATAATGAAATATCTCGTGTTGACCCAGGGACTTCATTCCTTATAGCTCATCTAATATAAGAAAAACAGTAATTTAACACTCTATTTATTAATAATAATACAATATCTAATATATGATCTTAATCGATCACTATATTGCAATAATAATAATAATAATAATAATAATAATAATAATAATGATAATAATAATAATAATAATAATAATAATAATAATAATGAAATATCTCGTGTTGACCCAGGGACTTAATTCCTTATAGCTCTTCTAATATAAGACAAACAGTAATTTAACCCTCTATTTATTAATAATGATGCAATATCTAATATATGATCCTAATTGATCGCTATATTGCAATAATAATAATAATAATAATAATAATAATAATAATAATAATAATAATAATAATAATAATTAAATATCTTGTGTTTACCCAGGGACTTCATTCCTTATAGCTCATCTAATATAAGACAAACAGTAATTAAACACTCTATTTATTAATAATGATGCAATATCTAATATATGATCCTATTCGATCACTATATTGCAATATTAATAATAATAATAATAATAATAATAATAATGAAATATCTCGTGTTGACCCAGGGACTTCATTCCTTATAGCCAACTAATATAAGACAAACAGTAATTAAACACTCTATTTATTAATGATAATACAATATCTAATATATGATTCTAATCGATCATTGCATTGCAATAATAATAATAATAATAATAATAATGAAATATCTTGTGTTGACCCAGGGACTTAATTCCTTATAGCTCATTTAATATAAGACAAACAGTAACTAACGACTGTAGTAATAATAGTAATAATAGCAGCAATAATTATAATGAAATATCTTGTGATGAGTCAGGGTATTATGA
This sequence comes from Triplophysa yarkandensis, assembly GCA_033220385.1. Classification (NCBI taxonomy): domain Eukaryota; kingdom Metazoa; phylum Chordata; class Actinopteri; order Cypriniformes; family Nemacheilidae; genus Triplophysa; species Triplophysa yarkandensis. Next base: position 8,070,737 of record CM065676.1, on the reverse strand, counting down.
ATGAAACACAAATATTGTATAGAGCATTTGCAGTCTAATGTTGGCCTGGGAACATCTTGAATTTGTATTAATTAATAATAATGGTGGTTATCTTAAGAATATAAAAATTTATGTTATTTTTTATTATAAATTGTTACTAAGAGCTTCATCATTATGCAACAACTCTATTGTTAATAAATGTTTTCCTCCCCAGAATGTAACGGGAAATGGAGAATTGTATTAAGAAAACAGTGTTGCATGAAGAAAGACAAAGAGGAAAAAACAAAAATATTACAGTTGATGTGCATGTCCTGAAGAAAGAAGAAAATCATGAAACATTCATTCAAGAAAAACTTTAGAAGCACAAATGCTGCTTGTCAAAAAGACAAGGATAATGGATACTACATTTTCTACTGTATCCGGTCAGGGAACCCCGTTGATGGAAGTTACAAGACATCAGGGTGCATACACATCATTTAAGGTTAAAAATGATTGGCTGAGCCACAAAGTCATTGTACAACACACCAGCAAAGAGCACAATGGGCACAACTCAACTTTTGAACAAGAAGGACACTTCCGAACAGTGTGTCCAGATTTGGTAAAACAAATTGAAGAATGGATTTCATTGGGTGTCAAGCCAGATATCATTCTACAGGAAGCCCACAAATGGGCCAGATCTGGCGGACACACCGACTTGAACAACCGTCAGTACTTTGTCACACCGAAAGACATTGAGAATATACGCACATGCTTGGTACGCAGAAGCCATTTGGATAAAGATGATGCTGTTAGTTCAGCCAAATTATTGACCAGTCACCTCAAGGACAATGTTGTTTTATTTCAGCCTTTTTCCCATGAGAAGGAACTCATAATTATCCTTCAGAGAATCTACACAGACATGGAAAGAACGTTATATTTTTGGATGCCACTCATTGCGACAACCAGTATAATTTTCCACTTTATACCCCAGCTATAAGAGATGACTATGGCCATGGAGTTCCAGTCGCTTTCATAGTAACAAGCAACGAGAAAGAGGCAACACGAGAGATATGGTTCCAGCAATTAAGGAGAGTGTGTCCTGCTGCACCAAGGAATGTATACTCTGGCCCCAGATACCAGAGACTGTTTTCAGTTTGTATATATAGTTCAACTGTCATTTATTTATCTGATCAAAGCTGAATTTTCAGCATCATTACTCTAGTCTTCAGTGTCACATGATCTTCAGAATTCATTCTTATATGATGATTTGATGCTCAAGAAACATTTCTGATTATTATAAATGTTGAAAACAGTTGTAAAATATTTTTCAGGATTCTTTGATGAATAGAAAGCTCAAAACATCATAATTTATTTGACATAGAATCTTTTGTAAAAGTATAAATGACTTTACTGTCTCTTTTGGCGAATTTAACCATAAAAAAAATTTCTTTCTATTTCAGATAAATTATATTCTTTTTAACTTTCTATTCATTAAAGTATCCTGAAAGAAAAATGATACACAATGTTTTCAACAGTGATAATAATCAGAAATGTTTCTTGAGCAGCAAATCATCATATTAGGATGATTTCTGAAGATCATGTGACACTGAAGACAGTAGTAAGGATGCTGAAAATTCAACTTTGATCACAGGAATAAATAACATTAGAAAATATATTCAAATAGAAAACATTTCTTTTAAAATGTTTTAAAAATGCAGTCCTGGTCTGGTGAGCATAAGAGACTTCTTTTAAAACCATTAAAACATTCTAACTGATCCTAAACTTTTCAATGGTAGTGTATATGTGTGTTTTCATTTTTCTGGTATATCTATGTTGTTTCCTCTAGGTGCTTCAGGGTGGACAAGGATATGTGTGAAATAAATGCCAAGCGGAAAGTGTTCCCAGAGTCAGATATCTTGCTGTGCTGGTATCATGTTATGCAAGTATGTATATATACAAATTTATATATTCTTTATATTTCAAAAAATTTGAAAGAGTTATTTGATGTCTCTGTTTTCAGGCTATTGTCCGTTGGCTTTCAAAGACAGACTCTGGAATAAGTGGACCATCAAATACTGATGTTAGAACAGAAATAATTTCCTTCGTCAGAAAGATGAAGCTTTGTGCGACAGTGCGTAAAATTAACAATTTAATTTTGCTTCCTTAATTGTACTGTGGTAACACTTTATTTTAGGGTCTTTTAACTAGTTGCTTATTAGCATGCATATTACTAGAATATTGGCTGTTTATTAGTACTTGTAAAGCACATATTAATGCCTTATTCTGCATGACCTTATTCTACATTCTTAATCCTACCCAATACCTAAACTGAACAAGGAACTTACAAGCTATTAATAAGCAGTAAATTAGAGTTAACGAGGGAAAAGTCATTTTTAATATTGAATATGTGTTCCCTATACTAAAATGTTACATTAACTGTTACTATTTATATAACTATTAAAAGCAAATATCAAATTATTTATATTTAACATGAAATCTGTTATTCCTTTTTTCATTATAGCTTGAAAATGTTAAGTCAACTGCTGAGCAATTCCTCAAGAGGTTTGAAGATTTCCCAGCTCTTTGCTCATACTTCAAGGATCACTGGCTGGAAAGAGGACACACATGGTCTGACTTTGGACGGTGCTACAACCATGCCGACTCCGATAAAAAACAATCTTGTTGAAAGGGAATATTTGAAATTAAACGTATGCAACTTCATTATGAGTTCATGCAAATAATGCATTAGAATCACAAGCATTTGGAATATAGTTATATCAAAAATCAAACACAAACATATTAAAACATTAATATTGTTTTCCTTTGCTTGTCTAACTAGATTTTTCCATCGCCTAAAATATCAGTTTTTGGGTGGCATTAGGAACCGTAGACTGGATGATCTTATCAGCATTCTCATCAAGAAGACAGATGGATACTTCCAGGTCATCCATGATTTGCAGGCAGTTGGAAGAATGAAAAATGCCTCTTTGAAGTCAGGAGAAATACTTAAGTCAGCCTCTAGATTGGTTGAAAAAGGTTGGCAAGATAGCATTAATCTTATATCCCACGACACATACTTCTATGATGTTCCATCAGAACAAACCCCTGGTCTATCCTACAAAGTTTGTCCTTCTGAAAGTTTTTGTAGCTGCCCAATAGGACTCAGAGGACATCGGTGTAAACACCTTGTACTTACTGATTTGCTGAGTGAGCATGATTCTCAGAAGTTTCCTGCTTTGAATGATCAAATAAACACACATGCTAGTGTAATTAAGCAAAAGACGCTTTACTCCATTCTGTGCTTTGACACAAAAGGTTTATGTAATGAGATGATTTACAACATTTCAGTGTAGCTGTTGTACATACTCTTTCAGTGAAAAATGTGATTGTCTTCTACTGGCATGTGAATTATTTGATGTCATATTAACAAGATGAAATAAAATACTGGAGACTGGGCAGAAATGGCAGAACATTCCTCAACACATTAGCCAGCAAATTAAAAACCTGCATGACAGTATAACAAATGCCAGCATGACTGGAATGGCATTGACAGCTATAACTACAGATTTGACGAGATAGATTAGACCATTGTTTCCACAGAGCAAAAACATAAAACGAAAGTATAGAAAGAATTTCATAAGACGATTAACTAAATTCAAAGAATAAATTTAGATATTAAAATAAAAACAACTAAGTCACCGTAACAATATCAAATATGCTTTAAAATTCACTTGCTACATGTAAGTGTGCATATGAGAAATGAAGTGAAAGAGACTGCTGTTTTTTGGTCTTGTTTATTTATCTATTGTCACGGTTGTGTGGAGAGAGAACCCAGATGCAGGCAGCAGAGTAGATATCAAAAGAAACTTTAATAATAAACAAAAACACCCACAATGGGGAAAAGGATAACTGAAATTATAAAACAAACAACTTCCCAGAGGGGGCAAAAACAAAACAGATCTTTCGCTAACAAACAGACACAGGAGAAACTTAGCATGGAGGAAACAGGCATAGGGAAACAAACAGCAATACAACCTCATCACTGTGAACAAAATGCAAACAGCATACAAAAACAAACCAGCATAGAACGGCCAACACAAGGGTTTTAAATAGGGGAACATAACGAGGGATAATGACATGGGGGCAGGTGTGGGGAATGAAACAATGACGGGAAGATAGACAAGACAACGAGGGGGCAGAGGCAGGAGACGAGAGAGCACATGGCATGTCATACCAAACAATGCCATGTGTCTCACACAAAACACAGGTCGGCCATGGTTCTGCAAAATCATGATCAAGAGAAGCAGAATCATGACATCTATTTATTGTGCTAAAACAAAACTGAAAAAATAATGCAATCTTTAATTGTAAGTTAAGCTAAGTAAACAATGAACATTTAACATTACTCTCCTGTCTGAATATGTTCTCTACCATTGATATGTTGTATATTTAAACAATTAACTGTAATATTACTTAATTAACTGAGATGACAACGTTTGTAATAATTTAACATTCATTTGTTGTTGTGTTGACTGGCTCAGTGTACCTCTATTGTTATTCCTCTCCCAGTTTTTCCCTCAGCAAGCACAGGAGAGTACAGAGTGTATTCCTGTAAACATGGATAGATTTGTAAGCAAGAATTAAGTTTAAATAAACCCATATGCGGAAAGCAACTTACTTTGCGATGTCTGCCTCAGCACTGGGAACACTTGCAGTCAGGCCTAGGTTTCCATGTCTCCCTAGCATGGCTCCCAGCTCCTGGGCTAAATCTGTGGCCTCCCCTTCACTGAGAGCAGAGAAGATGCTTATTTTTGTCTTGGCTTTTGTTGGCCGTTGTTCTCTGAGCTCCTGAGGGAGATCCTCTTTACGAACCTTTGGGTAAAGCAATATGTTATTTTACAAATGTTTTGTTCTGTAAAAGTATAGCAAATTGCTATAAGGTTTAGAGTATATACAAACCTTAATCAGGCTTCTTAACATGTTGTTTGACATATTTTCTGCCATGATTCTTCTCTTCAGTTCATCTTGAGTGACTGTGTACTTTCTTTTGGTGCCTGGCACTGACAGCCTTCCTAGAACTGTATAATTTCTTCCCTGAACTGTTTTGTTCTCTTCTCTTTCCTTGGGTATGTCTTCTTCCTCTGGACCTTCTATTTTTCTTTTCTTGACTATTTTTTCCTGTTGCCCTCTCTCATAAACCATTTGCTCTTCTTCACTTTCTCTTTCTTCTGCTTTGCTTTCCTCTGCTTCACCTCCCTGTGCTGCATAAGCAAAACTCATAGTCAATAACCAGTATTACAAAATTAATGTAGCACAAGTTAAAAACATATCGCCTGCCATATCAAAATATCAGAAAGTTATGCCTGTGCACCCTATGCTGTATTTTAACTCCCTAAAATTTAAGAAAATAGTGGCGCACGATTTTAGATAATTTAACAACTAATATCATAAGGATTCTGTAATGTTCATAAAAAAATACACCTTCTAAATTACTTTGCATTTTGTCCCTGATCTGCACGCCTTGAAAATGCATCGGCCAGTGTAAACCAGGACGTACAGTCAAGCTCCTTGATTAGTTCCTTGGGAGGATCCTGGAGGAATGAATTGAAACAAATCATTTGTTTTCTTTTAGTGACATGTACAGTGCCATAATTTTACTTTTTACTTTCAGAACATACCTTCAGAAAATACTCTGCATAGAGTAAAACAAATATGCCGCACTCAGAGGTGTTTCCTTGCTGTTCAGGTACCCTCAATTTCAGGGCTGGCATAGAATCTGCAGAAAATACCTGGGGTGTTTTTCTTGTGTTTTTCCACATTTCTGTTAAGTAACTAAAAGAGAAAAAAAACTTAGAAATGTGCATCTCTATGACAGCCACATTGTATTGTACTTTTTGTTAAAGCATATCTTTTTCTGGTTTTGCAACATTACGCTTACTCTTATATCTTAAAGGTATAGCTCGCCCTAAAACGAAAAATCTATCATTTATCTATCAATCATTTAATAACCCTCATGTACTTCAAATGAGTTTCTTCTGCCGAACACAACGTGAGAACATTTTTATCTTTGAAGATTGTCCTTCTCAGTTTACAGTCAATGGCAATTGCAATTATAAAGCTTAACTATTTTAAACTTTATAAAAGAGAATGAATGAACAACCCTGAAATTACATCTATCTCTGTGACAGCTCTAAACTATAATAAAAGTGTCTGTGGACTACAGTCTCATTCTTTTTTTTGCCAAACAGAAGGCACTTTTTATCACTTTAACAGGACAGCTGTTACTTTATAAAATTAACAGGACAGCTAGAAAACAAAGATTGTTGTTCACTGATCATCATTGACTTTTCAAGCTTGCTGATATCAAATTGAGTTATAATTTTACTCTCTTACTGTTACAAATTTAATGTATGGTTTAAGAAGACTTGAAATATAACAACTATATTATATTATAACATGACTTCTACTTTTCATCACAACTAATCCTGTGGTCCTTTTACATGCCATATGGAGTTCAAAAGTTAACATACTTATAAAAGTCACTGTATACTAATGACTAATTTCATGTAAACATTTTAAAGTCCTCCTTTGCGTTCCATAGAAGAAAGGCATGCATGTTTTAAACAAAATGAGTAAAAATGTTGTGCTGTATTTACATAACAATAAAAGAGAACCAACCTTCGAATGTTTTGGAACACATCCATGCTGTCACTCACTTGTTTAGACTGGGAGTCTAGCATTAAAATGCAAGGCCTAAATGTACAACACAACTGTTTAAACATGGAGAAATTGAATAATATAAATGTTTGGTAAAGGACTAAAATAAGCAGCATTATTTCATAGTACTGGTAACAGCGCCAATGTAATTACCAATGTTACCAATGTAACATGCATATCTACCTCCTTCTTTGCACCAATTTTCGCCCCATTTTGATGTGTTCCACTTCTTCATTTCCAGGGAAGCACACAATCATGAGTCTCCAGTGGTTTCTTAAAAACATTAATAGACAATATAAATAAGATAAGTTTTGATAATTACATATGTGCCCTACACAGTGCTACCATTAGTGGCACAATCACTTCCTTTATTGTAAACATTTATATGGACATGTAATATGTAATATGAAAAGTACATAAACCCCAATAGGTGTTGTTACTGAGAATCAACAGACTGCAAGAAGGTGTGACTTACCAGTCATACTTGAGCTGTGTAATAAGTAATAACAATCAGTAAATAAATAATATAAAGGTCTCACCCATGAGCATTCTCGACTATCAGTAGATAGTCCTTTCGAAAAATGTCTTCATTGTTTGTCCAGTTGACGACACCTGAAAATCCACTACAGTTGCATAGATGACATGATGAAACATATGGTTACAGTAATTTTCAATAATACGATTCAATATATAACTATTACAGTACATGGCTTCTTCAAAGTCATGCAATGCTAGAAACTGTAGCATGATCATCTACAAAACATATAAAAAGAAACTCTGTGTGTAATTCAAATTAATTTAATGATCCTTTTCATGAATTTAATGATCTTTCTTATCATAGCAGTAACTCCTACCTGTTTTTTAATTTAGTGTAAAAATGCACTGGGTAGATCAAAGATTTCTGCCTTTTATGACGGCCTAGTTCATCATGAACAGAACTAGAAAGATTTAGTAGAAAATTATTGCTAAGAATATTATGATTTGCAGTTTTATGATGCTTCAAAATAATTACCTCAATACAATGTCCATGACAATGTCATTCAGGCACACTCCATCGTCTAATGCTGCAAGTGACTCTTTTGTCAATAAAGGCACACCAAAAGACCTCAAAGGAAAAAATACAACAATATATGTTTTGTACAAATGTTGCAATATTTTAATTGTATTTTAATATTTATTTATGTTTACCCTTTATCTGTCTCCATAGATGAATGCTTTCTGTGCAAAGAAAAAAGTTAACATTAAGAAATTTAAATTGGTTTCATCCAGTGATAATCGTAAAATGAGAGAAAACTGCTAATTGAATGCGCTATACGGAATGATGGCCCGTGGGTCAACAAAAAAAATGTAATTATCAATTCAATTCAATTCACTTTTATTGTCACATCAGCTCGGCACATGTGCCCTGGTGAGTGAAATTCTTAGGAGCTTGCTCCAAAAACAATCGCAGTACAGGTAACATGTAACATATAGTACAGACTTTAACATAGGACATTGTGCAATATGCACATACATATAATCAATACACACAGTTTACTATTGGACAAACACAGTCGAAACATTCAACACAGTGTGTACATACATACATTAAGCACTAGACATTAAACACTAAACACAGAGTGTGTATGTTCTGTATAATGTAAAGATGTGCATAAAAATATGTTAAGGTGCAGCAGAGTGGACGTAGTCCTAATACAGTAAGTAGTTGCATAGGATGAAGGTAGACTGTTGTATAAAGTGCAGTGTTTATATATTGTCCAGTGTTAAACTTTGGAGTTAAAGTGCAGTGTGTGACATATTGTATGTGGGAGTGTGCTGCGGGTGCATCAGTTCTGATTGTTCATGAGTCGGATAGCCTGAGGGAAAAAGCTATCCCTCAGTCGACTCGTGCGGGAGCGGATGCTGCGGAGACGTCTTCCTGAGGGCAGCATAGAGAGCAGTCTTTGAGATGGGTGGCTGGAGTCCCTGATGATCTTCCGGGATTTCCTTTAGCACCGCTTGGTGTAGATGTCCTGGAGGGGGGGAAGCTCACCTCCAACCATGTGGCTGGCAGTTCGCACGACCCTTTTCAGAGCTTTGCGGTTGCCAGCAGTACTGTTACCAAACCAGGCAGTGATGCAGCTCGTCAGAATGCTCTCTTTGGTGCAGGTGTAGAAGGTTCTGACGATGCTGGGGCTCATGCCAAACTTCCTCAGCCTTCTCAGGAAGAAGAGGCGCTGTTGTGCCTTCTTCAGCACTGCGTCGGTGTGAATGGACCAGGTGAGATCCTCGCTGATGTTGACGCCGAGGAACTTGAAACTGCTCACCCGCTCCACAGGTGTCTCGCCGATAGTGATGGGTTTGTGTTCTCTGCTCCATTTTCTGAAGTCTACCACCAGCTCCTTGGTCTTGTCAGTGTTGAGTGAGAGGTGGTTCTCCTGACACCATTTAGTCAGGGTGCTCACCTCCTCTCTGTAGGCCGTCTCATCGTTGTCGGTGATCAGGCCTGTGAAGGTTGTGTCATCAGCAAACTTGACAATCACATTGGAGCTGTGCGTGGCTGTACAGTCGTGTGTGTACAGGGTGTACAGGAGTGGGCTGAGAACACAGCCCTAAGGAGCACCAGTGTTGAGTGTCAGCGGGGATGAGGTGTTGTTGCCCATTCTGACCACTGGACTTCAGCCTGTCAGAAAGTCCAGGATCCAGTTGCACAGAGATCTGTTCAGTCCAAGATTCTGGAGCTTTTCAACAAGTGTGGAAGGCACTATTGTGTTGAATGCTGAGCTTTAGTCTACAAACAGCATCCTCACATAGGAGTTCTTATTTTCCAGGTGGGAGAGAGCAGTGTGTAGGGTGAAAGCAATGGCGTCATCTGTGGAGCGATTGCTGCGGTATGTAAATTGGAGAGGGTCCAATGAGGCGGGCAACACAGAGCAGATGTAATCTCTGATGAGTCTCTCAAAACACTTACTGAAGATGGGTGTGAGAGCGACAGGCCTCCAGTCATTTAAACATGTGGTTTTGGTCTTGAAGCATGAAGGGACCACAGACAGACAGAGGGAGAGATTGAAGATGTCTGTGAAGACACCGGCCAGCTGGTATGCGCATGCTCGGAGCACATGGTCTGGGATGCCATCATGACCCGCAGCTTTACGGATATTTACCCGTCTGAAGGATCGAGTTACATCAGCGACAGAGACGGAGAGTGACGTCACATCTTCTGCAGCAGCTGCGGGGACTCTCTCTGTGTGGGCGGAGCTGTGAGTCTCGAAACGAGCATAAAAGTTATTGAGCTCATCCGGCAGAGAGGCAGCGATGTTCACATTAGCTGCTTTATTCCCTTTATAGTCTGTGATGTTTGTGATGCCCTGCCACATGCTTCGTGCATCGTTGGTGCATCATTATTATTATTATTATTATTATTATTATTATTATTATTACTAAATACAATGATTAATTACTGATTGTCTTTTATTAGATGAGCTATAAGAAATGAAGTCCCTGAGTCAACACGAGATATTTCATCATCATCATCATCATCATCATCATCATCATCATCATCATCATCATCATCATCATCATCATCATTATTATTATTATTATTATTATAATTATTATTATTATTATTAATATTGCAATATAGTGATCGATTAGGATCATATATTAGATATTGTATTATTATTAATAAATAGAGTGTTTAATTACTGTTTGTCTTGTATTAGATGAGCTATAAGGAATGAAGTCCCTGGGTCAACACAAAATATTTAATCTTTATTATTATTATTATTATTATTATTATTTTGATTAATATTGCAATATAGTGATCGATTAGGATCATATATTAGATATTGTATTATTATTAATAATTAGAGTGTTTAATTACTGTTTGTCTTATATTAGGTGAGCTATAAGGAATGAAGGGGACAACACAAGATATTTAATCATCATCATTAATATTATTATTATTAATATTCCAAAATAGTGATCGATTAGGATCATATATTAGATATTGTATTATTTTTAATAAATAGAGTGTTTAATTACTGTTTGTCTTATATTAGATGAGCTATAAGGAACGAAGTCCCTTGGTCAACACGAGATATTTCATCATCATCATCATTATTATTATTTTTATTATTATTATTATTATTATTATCATTATTATTATTATTAATATTGCAATATAGTGATCGATTAGGATCATATATTAGATATTGTATTATTATTATTAAATAGAGTGTTTAATTACTGTTTGTCTTATATTAGATGAGCTATAAGGAATGAAGTCCCTGGGTCAACACGAGATATTTCATCATTATTATTATTATTATTATTATTGCAATATAGTGATCGATTAGGATCATATATTAGATATTGTATTATTATTAATAAATAGAGTGTTTAATAACTGTTTGTCTTATATTAGATGAGCTATAAGGAATGAAGTCCCTGGGTCAACACGAGATATTTCATAATCATTATTATTATTATTAATATTACTATTATTAATATCGCAATATAGTGATCGATTAGGATCATATATTGGATATAGTATTATTATTAATAAATAGAGTGTTTAATTACTGTTTGTCTTATATTAGATGAGCTATAAGGAATGAAGTCCCTGGGTAAACACGAGATATTTCATTATTATTATAATCAATATTATTATTATTATTATTATTATTATTATTGCAATATAGTGATCGATTAGGATCATATATTAGATATTGTATTATTATTAATAAATAGAGTGTTTAATAACTGTTTGTCTTATATTAGATGAGCTATAAGGAATGAAGTCCCTGGGTCAACACAAGATATATTTCATCATTATTATTATTATTATTATTATTGCAATATAGTGATCGATTAGGATCATATATTAGATATTGTTTTATTATTAATAAATAGAGTGTTTAATTACTGTTTGTCTTATATTAGATGAGCTATAAAGAATGAAGTACCTGGGTCAACACAAGATATTTCATAATTATTATTATTATGACAATATAGTGACGGATTACTGTTTGTTTTAAATTTGATATTGTATTATTAGAATTATTATTATTATTTAAATACAGTGATTGATCAATGTGTGTCAAACTGTATATTGAATGAGCTAATGATGTTTCCAGGTCAACATAATATATTTCCTTGTTGTTGGTGGACGGCAAACCCTGCATTATTGTTCCCAATCTATCAACGAAAGTGTTTAGCTTCTCTTTTATAGAAGGATTAGTATGCATCTGCTAAACGAATACATGAAAAAAGTAATATAAATCATCGAAGAACAAAAGGTCCGATGACGCGGGAAACAGCACACCTGACCAGGGCGAAACTATCGTGGGCGCCTTCGGTTCGGCCGTTTGCACCTTATATGAGCATATAGCTAATGTTCTCGTTAGTTATGAATCCATGGTTCAACTGAAAATAATACATTATGATGAACAGGGATGGGCACATTTTAAATAAAACGCACTTACCTTTGTGAAATGAAGGAGAAGTCAAATGGCACCGTTCAAAAAGTGGCGCTGAAGCAGGCAGATGTCACATGAGTAATCTGATTGGTTGATCAATTTTACCTTAAGTACCTCCCTTGTTGACCTAGGAACGCGTATAACTCGGCAGAATCAGGACGTGCTAAATATAAGTACAAAATGAATATAAAGATGTTTATGAAGCTCAATTGATAGTTTTGTATCTGTTTCCCAGACAACTAAAACACTTATACAGTATACAGATAAAGTATGCCATGAAAGCACTTGAAGTAACTTTGGGTAAAAAGTGTCCTGAACGTAAATAAAATGTTTACCTGAGCTCCCTTTAGACAAGACCCGAGGGCCCATAGATATGGAGGCGGTGTCATGAAAGTCCAGAGATCTGCCGACTCTCTGGTGATGTCCAGAGGAACATTGCTATGGAAAGAAATTAATTATATGAATATGAAAGATTCAGATCAAACAAACAAACATTTTGTAAAGTATAAAAGGCTTTGTGAACTCACAGATGAGCAGGTATTGTTGGTCTTGATACAAAGATGAATTTTGCAGTGCATGTAAACTTTAGTTGAGTTTGCAGTGAAGATGAACATCCTAAAGGAGAAACGATTGGATGTGGAGATTCCATTCTGCAGGAGCTCCACTATGATATCATTGGAATTGGGAACATCTGAAAAAGTTGTTATTGATAAAATAAATGTAGAACAATATAACAGTAAAACTGTATAGAACAACAGACTCAAATACTGTCTTACTCATCAACGATGAGATCCCAGCGGAGAGATGACTGAGGATCAATCACGGGTGTTGCCCAACATGTGTCAATCACTGAAGAAAACTGATGACCATCAACTCCATCAACACGCACTTCCACATAAATCTTCTGATCCAACTCAATGCTACCATTGAACGGTTTGGAGAATTTGGCATCCTGATATGAAATCATCCTGACCTGACACGTACCCAAGCCTTTGATGTTTCTGTGCACAATGCTGTTGACATATTTGATAATAAATATATGTGAAAATCTTTCAAATACACGTTGAATAAATGAGCCAGAAAAGTAAATTAAGTGAGTTCAACCTCTCTAGTGGTTTGATGTCCATAGAGACTGACTGAGTTTGGTGATAAATACAGTTGAAACTCAGCTTTAGACATTTCTTTCTGCTGATGTCACCTCCAGCTGATCCCTGCTGTCCAAAGATAAAGTTCTCATAGATGATGTGTGTGCAATTGGCCTGTGAAGAAGACACAAATAAAGTATTGCATATGAAACTTATTTTCTTTACTAAGCATGTTCAAACCTACAGACATTTTCTATCTCATTAAATGTGATGCAAACCTCAATCTCACAACAAGACCTGTCCCACAGATGTGTCCGTTGTTATCAAATCTGAACTCTTCTCTGTCATTCTGGACTGTTCCTCTACAGCCGGGATCATTCAGATGTAAGAGATGAGCAGAAAAACCAGCTTTAAAAAGCTGACAGCGAGACAGAGACATGAACCCAGAACTGCTTTCACACACCTCACAAGCATCTAAGATACAGATTATCAGTATTGATTATTAAAGATAATTCATTCATGACTTATGATGAAAGATTGTGACTTACCGAAAGTGTCAGGGTTAGATGTGTGTTGAGTCTGATTACAAGAACAGCCGTAAACACCATTCCTCTTTCCACACCACTCATTCTCAGTACAGTTGAGATCAAAACATGGGTCTCTTGGGACTAAAAATTTGACAAAAAACTAAGTACAAAGTACAATTTAAGTCATGAAAGATTGAATGGATTATGTTTTGCAGTCATTTAATTGACTACTTGCCATGCTTTAAAGAACAACTTTCTGTTTAAGTTAGATGAAAAGTTGGTTGCTCTCAAGGGCTCATCAAGACTGGAATACTTGTAACAGGGGTCAATATTTGGAGTACTGAAAGCAACTATATGAAGAATTGAAAGTGTGCATTAGATGTAGCTCATTTAAGAATAAAACCATAAGTGCATAGATAAAAAAGGACTAAACAAAAAACAAGTACATGCAATTTTTAAACCTCTCTAGCATGCCTGTTTAAGATTTGTAAAAAATGTACCTGCACAATATACAGGTTTCGAAATATACGGTTTTGGCCTTCTTTCAGTCTGTCTTTCAGTTTGAAGACATAATAATTTCCAGAACAAGCTTTGACTTGGATGGGCTTGGTTCTGTGGTAGTTGCACTGGTCATTCTACTGTTTTAATAAAATCACATTTTAGCCAAAGAGAAATTTTAACTGGTTTAAATGCTTTAACCTTAAGGCAGAGTCGCTGGTCTTTACTCTCTTCAGTCTTAGTCACGCAGGCAGAGTCTCTGGTCTTTACTCTCTTCAGTCTTAATCACGCAGGCAGAGTCTCTGGTCTTTACTCTCTTCAGTCTTAGTCACGCAGGCAGAGTCTCTGGTCTTTACTCTCTTCAGTCTTAGTCGCGCAGGCAGAGTCGCTGGTCTTTACTCTTTTCAGTCTTAGTTGCGCAGGCAGAGTCGCTTGTCATTACTCTTTTCAGTCTTAGTCGCGCAGGCAGAGTCTCTGGTCTTTACTCTCTTCAGTCCAAGTCGCGCAGGCAGAGTCGCTGGTCTTTACTCTCTTCAGTCTTAGTCACGCAGGCAGAGTCTCTGGTCTTTACTCTTTTCAGTCTTAGTCGCGCAGGCAGAGTCGCTGGTCTTTACTCATTTCAGTCTTAGTCGCGCAGGTACAGTCGCTGGTCTTAATTATCATCGGTCTTAGTCGCGCAGGCAGAGTCTCTGGTCTTTACTCTCTTCAGTCTTAGTTGCGCAGGCAGAGTCGCTGGTCATTACTCTTTTCAGTCTTAGTCGCACAGGTAGAGTCGCTGGTCTTTACTATCTTCGGTTTTAGTCGCGCAGGTAGAGTCTCTGGTCTTTACTCTCTTCAGTCTTAGTTGCGCAGGCAGAGTCGCTGGTCATTACTCTTTTCAGTCTTAGTCACGCAGGCAGAGTCTCTGGTCTTTACTCTTTTCAGTCTTAGTCGCGCAGGCAGAGTCGCTGGTCTTTACTCATTTCAGTCTTAGTCGCGCAGGTACAGTCGCTGGTCTTAATTATCATCGGTCTTAGTCGCGCAGGCAGAGTCGCTGGTCATTACTCTTTTCAGTCTTAGTCGCGCAGGCAGAGTCGCTGGTCTTTACTCTTTTCAGTCTTAGTCGCACAGGTAGAGTCGCTGGTCTTTACTATCTTCGGTTTTAGTCGCGCAGGTAGAGTCACTGGTCTTTACTCTTTTCAGTCTTAGTCGCTCAGGTACAGTCGCTGGTCTTTACACTTTTCAGTCTTAGTCGCGTAGGCAGAGTCTCTGCTCTTTACTCTCTTCAGTCCAAGTCGCGCAGGCAGAGTCGCTGGTCTTTACTCCCTTCAGTCCTAATCGCGCAGGCAGAGTTGCTGGTCTTTACTCTTTTCAGTCTTAGTCGCGCAGGTACAGTCGCTGGTCTTAATTATCATCGGTCTTAGTCGCGCAGGTACAGTTGCTGGTCTTTACTCTTTTCAGTCTTAGTCGCACAGGTAGAGTCTCTGATCTTTACTCTCTTTGGTCTTCACGCGATGAAGGCTGCAGGCGATCAGGCTGTCACGACACCGCTTCCACGCTGTGAATCACACTTAAATACTGTCTGATCACATGTCTCAGAACAGCAGGACACGCCTTTAAGTCCCGCAATACACATGCCAAACGAAACTAGTGTGTAAGCTAACATGACCTATGCGTCTATACCTCGTGACACGCCGGTAGTAAACAAACGAACAATGCATGATGCTGAGTTAAACTTAATAAAGCTAGAATCAAAATACACTTACTTGGTTCTGTTCATTAATAATGTTAAAATGCTTCTCCTGCATTGCTTCTCTGATTGGTCAAAAAGAAGGCGGACATTGAGTGATGAAAATCTGATGCAGAACTGAAATTAGAACTCAGGATAAAATCATTTCAAGAATATCGTTATACTCTTTAATATAAAATTCCTCTATGCCTGTCATATTCATCAAACCATATGAAGTCTATACATCCAATTTCAAAGCACATTCATCAGATGGTGCAGGCACACAACATCAACCAAAAACATACACCTCAGAGGTAAAACGGACGTCTACAGCATATGTCCAGTAAGCACTGATATCAGGCCTGGTGTCAAACACTGGCTACAGATGTGACTGGTCAGCAGGTCCGCTTTTACAAACGTTTACAAATACTTTGATAGTCATATAGTAAAAATTCTGAAATTATTCACTCTCTATCTTGTCATTTAAAATCTACCTTAAGGAGATATTTTAAACAAAGTTGGCAGCTAATCAGCAGTGGCACACATCTTTTTTAGTGACACAAAACCTATGCAAGTAAATTGGTGCCAAGTATCATTCTTTCAAATATCTTCTTTTGTGTTCGGCAAAAAGAAAGCCTTGCAGGTCATGAACCAAAAGTGCAAAGAACCTCTGCAACTCGGCATTTCTGAGATACGAACCAAAGTCCAAACTTCAAAGCTTTAAAATATTTGTTCACCATCGGCAAGTTTACCTTGAGAAGGTAGAACTCCATGAATGGTGAGATGAATCGCTGATGGTTCTGACTGGATCTTCCACAACGCCACCTGAATTATGACCAAATATTTGGCATGCCTCCCGGAGATCTCCTTGAAAAATGTCAAGAATAAAAGTTCTTTAGTAAATCTATATCAATCTTACAAGAAAAAATAGAATACATTTAAATAGAAATTATTCTACAGTTTCTCAACACCAAAACCAAAAAGCTTTGTACATTACCAAATCAGTTCATCAAGCACAGACATATTCTGAAAAAAATTGGATGCCAAAGCCATTATTAAAGCTTAGATTCCATATCCCATCAATACATACCATGAAAAATATAACAATATGCCTTTTTTAATCTCCTCTGAAGTTTGTTTTCTTCACTTTGATTTACAGAAGTGGGCGTCTTACATTTAAGCATTAATGGTGATGTTATTGTTTCAAGTGAAGAATTCAAGAAGTTAAGGATTTTAGCACCTCAAAGCGGTTTAGATACCACCTACACAAATTTGTTACGAAGCAGGCATGACAAAGAAATCCCGCTGTGAGTCTGTAAAACGCTGAACAAGGCAGAATTTCAGCGCCTCATGGACATAGGCCCCACCAAGCCTTCCTAGCGGCCTATATTGATGATGTCGTTGTCCACTCTGAGCATTGGGAGGTACATCTCCGCCCCCTCCGGAGAGTGCTGAGGGAGCTACGATGGGCAGGACTCACCGCTAACCCAAGAAGTGCAACCTTGCCCAGGACAAAGCCAAGTACCTGGGGTATAAGGTAGGACGAGTCTTGATTAAGCCTCAGGAGAAGAAAGTGGAGGCGATCATGGTGGTACCTAGGCCGCAATTTTGGGGTTTGGTGGGATATTATCGCTGCTTCATCTCTAACTTCTCCTCTCTAGCTGCACCTCTGACGGACCTGACCAGGAAGGGACAGCCAGAGAAAGTAACCTGGTCCCCGGAAACGGAGGCATCCTTCCAGCAGGTGAAGAAGGCCCTAACATCGGAGCCGGTCCTAAGAGCCCCGGAATTCAACTGTCTCTTCCTGGTGCAAACAGACGCTTCGGAGGCGGGCCTTGGTTCAGTCCTCTTGGAGGGCTTTGAGGAAAAAGAACACCCATCATCTACATCAGCCGAAAGTTGACCAAAGCTGAACGGAACTATGCAGCTGTGGAAAAGGAGGCCATGGCCGTCAAGTGGGCAGTCCTGGAGCTGCGATCTCCTCGGGAGAAGGTTCACATTACTTACAGACCACGCACCCCTACAGTGGATGGTCCGCAACAAGGAAACTTTTGAAAGTTTTAAATTAAGTATTGAATTACAAAGAAAATTATTGTTCATTAAACCAAGGACTTAAACTAAGTATAATGCCATTTAGAAGGAAAGAACATATAATGCTACATACATTTAATACATTTAAGAGTTTGGTTTTCCTTAGAGTCTCTCTAACATATTCTGAAATGGTTCATTTATAATTTATACATCGTAATATATCTCATTATCACAAAGGCTGCAATGTATATCGCAATATAGATTTAAGGCCATAACACGGATCTCTATCTTAAAGAGAAACAACTAATATCTCTGTGATCACGAGTGCTACGGATATAAACTAGAACTTTATCAGCCCTTTATGGCACAACAATGAGTTTAGAAAATAAATGAACATAAACTCAGTGAAACTATGACAGTATTTAAAACTAATATCTGACACTCTCTTTAACAACAGATTATACTCACACAGCCCATAATTCAGTAAACAAAGTTCAAAACACAAATTTTTCTACAAGTTTACTGGATCTGGTCTACACGCTACTCTTTATTTCACATCTGATGCCAAATATAAAGAATCTGTCGAGAAAATAACAAGAAATTATTTCTGACAATTCCCGTCCAAAGGTGACATCACTGAAGATTATAAAATATAACATTTTTATTTTATGTTTCTATGACAACACAATCCCCAAAATTCTCTTAGATGAAATGCAGATAAAACTTTTCACCGGTGGTGAACTTTAGCTTTTCTAGTGACGTAAATAAACATTGTGAAGACAAAACAAATACAGCATCTAATACAAATATATTTCATATAATATATAATATTAAATTCATTATTTAAAAAAAATAATTTTAGTTTTTTACTTTAGATAAAAACTCTTCATTTGAAATCTTTTACTTAATTCTAAAATACTTAATCATTTAAAAAAACTCACAACAAAAAACATTAAACACATCTTTACAAAAAAAGACTTAAATCTAAATTGAAGATGTGCTTTTATTTTGTATTAAATGGCGGCTTTTATTTTATCACTCTACAAACCAACCAATCAGCGCTTGACCTGAGGCTTAATGGAACGCCGTCTAGACCAATCCGCGTCCGTGTTCCCTGAGGCGCGCCGTCGACTGTAGTTGTCGATAAGTTCACAGAGTTTGCTGCTCATTCTGCTGTTCGGTCGCTTACGGTTCACTTCGTGTTATCGAACATCAGAGAAATATGTTCCATATTTTTAGTAAATGGGCGAGGGCTGACGCTGTCGCTCGGGTCGGTCGCGTCGGTGCGTTCTCACCTGCACCGCTCATTGATGACGTCACGCCTTTACCTGTAGGCTGGAAGAAAGATGACGAAATCGTGACGTCATCAGATCATCTTCACACCCAAGACAGAGACACCAATGGTATATAAACTTACTTTATATTGACTTGAAGTCATCATCATATATTATAAGTGTGTGTGTGTGTGTGTGTGTGTGTGTGTGTGTGTGTGTGTGTGTGTGTGTGTGTGTGTGTCATCAATATTCTCTGATCTTCTTCCTCTGACCGGCACTCTGGGTTTGACTCGAACGCTGATGCTGTTCTGAGATCAGATCTTAGTGATTCTGAGGATCAGTTAATAGAGATCAACTGCATCAAGTACCAGATCGATGGGACTTTGGCTAAAGGTCAATTTGGACCAATCTTTGAGGCCACACGGGTTGAGGATGGCTTAAAGGTATTTTTTTACATACAGGAACTATTAAGCCAATAGTTTGTGTTTTAACACTGTCCGTTACAAACCTTCTTCATATATTTATCTATTTCTAACATGTCTGCTCAGGATCATTTCTGCATCATTGTAAATCCTTTATTTTTATGATCAGGTGGCTTTGAAATGCGTTAATATGGACAAGCATCTGGATTACATCAGCATCGTAAGTACTTTCTATTATTCTTTAATTGAATAAACATACAATCTATTGGCCAACTTCACGTAATGAGGATATTGTCTTTTTTTCTAGCCGGGCCATCCCAAACCTCTTCCACGTGAGGTGGGCCTTCACATGCTGGCCTGCCAGGGAGAAAGTGTCCCTGAGATAATCCAGCTCTTGGACTCGGTGGAACTGCCGGACCAATACGTCATGGTCCTAGAGCTTCCATCTCTCTGCATGGACTTGAATGAGTTTATTGGGAATCTAGGAGGACAACTCAAAGAGGATCTAGCAAAGGAGATCTTCTGGCAGGCAGTCATGGCTGCGAACACATGCTTCATGCGAGGGGTTTTCCATCGCGACATCACCCCAGAAAACCTCCTCTTAACAACAGACACCCTAGAGCTCAAACTCATTGACTTTGGGTGCAGTGACCTATATCAGAAGTCCCCCTACAAGAACTTTATGGGTATGCTTTCTTCTTTCAGGCTACAAAATACTGTGACTGATGTAAATGTTAAATAGTTTAATGACATGGAAACTTTTTCCTCCAGGGACGAGAGAATACGCATGCCCTGAATACTTCAGAACGAGAGAGTATCATGCAAAGCCGGCAACGGTGTACTCACTCGGGGTATTGCTTTTCACCATGCTGTGTGGGAAATTTCCAGACCAGTATGATTCGTTCCTGATCAATGAGAGGATCTGCGAGAGAGACGACTTGACTGAAGGTGAGATCTACTGAACAATAGAAATGGTTTAATAAAGGAATTAAGTAAGATGATAAATGAAGTGACATTCAGATAAAGTAGCACTTTAAAATTATAACTGTTTTTTCTGTCTTTCTGAACAGAGTGCTGTGAACTGATGGAAGCCTGTCTTGAGGAGTATCCAGAGGATCGCATTGATCTGGCAAAAATCCGTCAGCACAAGTGGTATAAGGTGCGTTTCATGCGTTTTCTACGTTTGTGGTTGTTTTTTCTGAAATTTGGAAGGCAATATATGTCCTTGTTATTTTACGGAAATCAATTATTTTATTTTTAATTTCAGATGGAAGCGTCCCTAAATGTAGTCCAAACCACCAACCCCTCTGGGAGCTCTTATGTCATTGAAGACTCAATTGAGGAGTTCCTTAATGACGATGAGCCTTGGACCCTGGAATCAGTGGGTTCGTGTGAAAAGGCGGATAGTGATGATGAGATCTTTAATTTGAGTGAGTTACTCCCATAGTCTTAACAACATAGAATAGATATAGTCCTTGACTGTGATAACTGTTTAATAATTGTGGGTTAAGAATTCTTACATTTTGGAGATAAATGTGTGCTTTGTTTCTCTTTTCATAGAAATCAATGGGGTGGAATACGAGCTTGGCAGTATTTTGGGTGAAGGCGGTTTCGGGAAAGTCTATGAAGGGACCCGCATTCATGATGGCTTCAAGGTTTGATTTGATTTCCTTTTGATATCTCACCCATTCCTTTTAATTCCTAACGTTTACAATTGCAATTACTTAACGTATTGGAATCTGAGCCAACATGCTCTTTTATGTTTAAAATAGATTGGTACATGCCAAACAGAACTGTCTTGTAATCTATTTTTTTGTTCAACAGGTGGCAGTTAAACATGTTCTTAAAAGCCCAGACATAGCCGATGATTATATCTGCATTGTAAGTATTTGGTGATATTCATCAACTCCTTATCCTTTTGTATACTACACAAACTCGCAATGTTTTAGACAGAGGTAAATCCTAATTAATTAATCTCTTCTTCCATCTGTTTTTCATCTAGCCGGGTCATTCTGAACCCCTTCCTCGAGAAGTGGCTCTACAGATGCTTGTATCTGAGGGTGGATGTTCTCCAATGATCGTCCAGTTTCTAGGCTGGAAGGATTATGAGGACAGCTACTTCATGATCCTGGAGAGACCTTCCCCGTGCGAGGACGTGGCCGCTTTCATTGAGCGCCATGGAGGCAGCGTCACAGAGGAAATAGCGCAGGGTATCCTCCGCCAGGCGATCATAGCTTCAGAGATCTGCTTCAAACAAGGGGTTTTCCATAGGGACATGAAGTTGGAGAACCTCCTGATAAACCCAGATACGCTGGAGGTCAAAATGATCGATTTTGGCTGCGGTGATCTGTTTAAGACATCGCGTTATGAGGAATTCATGGGTGTGTTCTATCTTTTTCCTTTATGAACAGTGTTGATCATTTCAGATATTGTTCCTGTTCCCTTCTGAAAGATCATATTTTTTCATGCTTTTCTTTAGGCACAATAATGTATGCCTGCCCTGAATTCTTCAAGGATAGACGTGGGTACCATGCAAAGCCAGCAACAGTATACTCGCTCGGGGTGTTATTATTCACCATGCTGCGCGGGCGTTTCCTGGATAAAGAGGACCTTCTCCTGATTAATAATAGGAAATGGTACAAATACAGATTATCTCAAGGTGAGATCCATTGAAATAATACAAGTGGTTCGATAAAAGAATTGTGAAAGATGGTGAATGAAGTGACATTCAGATCAAATCACATTTCAAGGTAATAATCATCTCTTGCATCTTTCCCAACAGACTGTGGCGATCTGTTGCGAGCCTGTTTACAGAAGGATCCAAGGGAACGTATCCATCTGGAAAAGATCCTTCAGCATAAGTGGTTTAAGGTACTTATATGTTTATACACTCACATTCTGCAAAAAAAAAATTTGCTTAAGCATTTATTGATCATACACATAAATATACATCTTATATATTTAGAGAATGCACCACTTATTTTTATCAACACATTATTGTTTATTTCAGGGGAAAGACCAGAATCAAGACCAGCCTACCGACGAGAACCCTGACCAGCCTCCCGACGAGAACCCTGACCAGCCTCCCGACGAGAACCCTGACCAGCCTCCCGACGACAATCCTGACCAGCCTCCCGACGACAATCCTGACCAGCCTCCCGACGACAATCCTGACCAGCCTCCCGACGACAATCCTGACCAGCCTCCAGACGACAATCCTGACCAGCCTCCCGACGAGAACCCTGACCAGGCTCCCGACGAGAACCCTGACCAGGCTCCCGACAACAACCCTGACTAGCCTCCCGACGAGAACCCTGACCAGGCTCTTGACCAGTCCCCCAGACAGACTCAATTTGAAATTCTACGCCTGCCATATGATACGTTTGCATTGGAAAAGGAGGAGGAAGATATCACATCGGGCAATTGCCTGTCCGAGGATGAGGCTCCATTTCTTAATATTGGGGATAAGCTGAGTGAGTTTACATTCATACTCTCAAAAAACACATAAGATAAAAAACACATAACAGATAGTTCTTGATTCAGATTTTTGGAGATTCATGTTGACTGCATTTCTCTTTTAATAGACATCAATGGCTTGGATTATGAGGTCGGCAGAGAGTTGGGTAAAGGAGGTTTTGGAACGGTCAGTGAAGGGACCCGTCTTCAAGATAGCGCCATGGTTAGATTCATTCCACTTTCTTTGGTATCTCACTCATATTTTTTCAAAACTTTATGTATCAATTGTTCTTATCTTTGGTTTCTATAATACATCGTTTTATGTTCATCAGGTGGCACTGAAATATATCAAGAAGGTCGAAGAAGTAATCAGTGATTATATAAAATTTGTAAGTACTTAGTGTTTTAATGTTGTTGTGTTTATGAATTTCATGATTGTGTTTAAACTAACAAATGTCCTTTCTCTTAAGCCGGATTATTCTAAACCCCTTGCCTGTTAGGGTAGGAAATGCTCCTGTGATTGTGGAGTTTCTGGACTGGCAGGATTATCCAGACCACTACCTAATGGTCCTGGAGCTGCCTTCTCCCTGCGAGAACGGGGTCGAATTCATGATCCGCAATGGAGACCGAGGACTTCCCTGAGGACTTGGCAAAGACAGTCTTTAGGCAAGCGTCCGAAGCTACTCAGATCTGCTGTGCACGGGGGGTTTCCATAGGGACATCAAATTGGAAAACCTCCTGATAAACCCTGAAACGCTGCAAGCCAAGATTATCGATTTTGGATGCGGCGAATTACTTAAAACATCAGCCTACACAGATTTTATGGGTATGTTTCAACGCTTTTCCTCTTTGAGCAGATTTTTTGAAAGTTTTTAAAAATACATTTTTTTGATGTTTTTTACATGATCTAGGCACGGAGGAATACGTCTGCCCTGAATTCTTTGAACTGAGTAGGTACAATGGTAAGCCAGCGACGGTATATTCATTGGGTGTAGTGTTGTACACCATGGTAAATGGGAAATTTCCCGACGATGACGACCTGCAACTGATCAATGAGAGGAAATGGAGAAAACATGACTTGACCAAAGGTGAGTCTTTCATCGGTATATTACCAATATTATAAAACAGGTCCTAAAAACACAGCGTTAAATGCAAAGTAACATTCAAATAACAAATGTTCATTTTATTTTTTATAGAATGCTGCTTATTGATTCAAGACTGCATGCAGAGCAATCCAAAAGTAAGGATGCCTCTGGATGAGATCTTGGACCATTCCTGGGTTTAAGGTAGTCTTTGTTTAAGATGTGTGCAGTAAAACTTAATTTTTTTATATTAAGACTTTCTTTCAGCTGGATGGAGTGACATCGTCAGGAGGAGATTTCCTTAATTTAAAAAAATGTATTTTAGCCAATCTTAACCTAACTGTGGCATCTTTGTAAATCTGGACTTTTTCTAGTGAATAAATTTTGTACCGTTTATTTCATTCAAACAGTTTATTTGATTTAGTTACCACGCTACTCTTCTGGACACTCTTACTTAACAAAAAGTCTTTACAATAACACCTCATCTTGCAATAAAAGTCATCTTCTGTTCTCATCTTTATCATTTAAAGAGACCCTTTGAGTAAGATGAAAATATTAATAATTGTATTGTTTTTAACTTTATAGGATGTTTACACGTTGATTAAATTTGAACGCAAAGACACTTTTTAAGTAAACAAAAAGGACAAACGAATTTGAAATGAATGCACAGACACCATTAAACTGAACAGAGATAACGTGCCCGAATTCAATAATATATTGCCTTTAACTAACATTAAGCATTTTGACGCACTGTTCAACTATTTAAAGTTGTTAAGCACTTTGATGCAATGTATTTTGTCTAAAGCGCTATATAAATAAAGGTGACATTGACATTGACACTGACACGTACAAAAACACAAATAGGATGTTTAAAAGGAGGAAAAGGACTGAAGGGAGTCTTTAAATATAATCTATAAAACTAATGGTTCTAAAACTATATGTATAACTATAATCCCATTTGACCATATTTTATGCTTAAACCTAAACAGAATTTACATTTTAGAGTTTTTAGATCTGACACTTGTCTGTTATTCTCTTCCAGTTTAAATGCATTGATGTTATATATCACAAATAAAATACAATTAACAGTTTCTATGATCATTACTCATCATCTGTTTTTTTCTTGAGTAAATTCTGAGATTTAGATCCAGACTCTTCTGAAGACTTCTCCAGATGACGTATGAACTGGACCACTATCCTAAATTGATGAACTCTACAAGTATGGTAATCTATTCAATTACATTATTATAACTTTATAATAGTGCTGTCAATCGATTAAAACAAATTAACTAATAAATCGCACATTTTTTTGCAATCAATCGCGATTAATGGCAATTAAAGAATGAAACGTTTTGTATATGTTAATGTAAAATGTAAAGAATTAATGTTAACTCAAGACAAAGAAACTATTTAAAATTAAAATATTGTTGTTTATTGGAATTTTTGTTTAACTTGTACAACAGATTTTCTCATGTAAACAACATACCAGCAATAAACCATCAATATCCTCCGAATTAACTGTTGGCTTGAAAGCCATATAAGTGCCATTTGAATTTCAAAACAATCAATGCCAATAAAAAACAAAAATGATTTTTATATTTGTTTCTAAGTGGACTGCAAAATGTGATGTGACCTGAGAGTGAGAACAGTTTCTCACAAGACAAAATTTTTTATCAACGAAATGCGCTGTGATGCCTCAGTAGTTGTCATTGCTTACAGAAGTGATGAAAGAAGCGATCTGTGTCGCTTACTGTAACCACTATAACCACTATACGATGAGAAGACACGGAGGATAACAA
This sequence comes from Triplophysa yarkandensis, assembly GCA_033220385.1. NCBI lineage: Eukaryota > Metazoa > Chordata > Actinopteri > Cypriniformes > Nemacheilidae > Triplophysa > Triplophysa yarkandensis. The sequence goes on along the minus strand of CM065676.1, from coordinate 8,044,721 downwards.
AGTGTGTATTTTTCACATGATGTTTCCTCTTGACGGCATATTGTATGAGGTCTCCTGACAAAGTTCCAGATATGTCCCGCAGTCCATCCTCATCTACAGATTACTTGTGTTTTATCCACATAAAAGTCCCTGATTGCAGCCGCATTAATCTCGTTGATATTTTTTAATTTTGACAGCACTACTTTTTAATTAATATTATTTTGCTTATTTTAATTAATAGTATGTTTACTACATTTGTTTCTATGTCAACTCTTGATAGACTTGTCTGATAACATTATTGAACTTGCATGTATACTCTATCGAAATAAAATCTATTTTTTGCAATATATTGAGTTCCTCCAACGTCTTTTATTTTGAGCGGTTTAAAACTTGCACTTTATTGACTATAAACTGTTAGCTGGTCTTAGCTGGTTAAAGTCCAGTCTGGCTGTTATGAGATCATGAGGAAAGGATCAGATCCATGTGCAGTGTGAGTTTTAATCAAATTAAACAAAGTATCAATATAACAGGATGAACAAGTTTGTGGGATTCTGTGTAACACAATACTACATTACACACATGCACAGATTCTCAGATAAATGACAGAGGTCTAAGACATCACATGTATGGTAATATAAAAGTGGCATCACATGGCGCTTCTGAAATGGGATTTGAGAACTATCGTTAAGATTTGAGGAATTGTTTTTCTTGTTTTTTTTTTTCTTCATTAGTTCCTGTAAATATTATTCTATATAGCTCTTCATATATTTCAGAACTATTTTATAATGTCAACATTTGTGTTGGATTTTTTCCTTTTTCATCTTCTATCTCATAATGACAAGTTTAAGATTTAAATGCAATTTTATAAATTGGTAGATCTGATTTAGGTCCTTTTAAGGAGTTGATGATCACCATTTTCTTGGAGTTAAAATATGGCGTTGAAACATAATCATGGCGCATTCAATTCATTCCCTAATAAAGCAGAGCAAGAGGCTCATGTGGGGGATTGACAGACACACAGCTTACAGCTCCACACATCTGCCAGTGCCACCGAGTGGATTTCTTCCATGCCAACGGACACATAGCGTCAGAAGAGTAAACTTCTGCTCATGCCAGTAGGACTAAACGTATCACACAGCTTCCTGACCAGGTGGGCCGTTCGTTCCTTCAAGCTCGGCATGTACTGTACTATCCCAGAGATTAACTCAGTGTCCGTATCTCTGAAAGGAAAGTGTGTGTGGGGTAAGAGGAGTACACCTGCGCTCAGGGGCAGAAACACCGCGGCCCTTGGGGGACGGCTGGGATGGGATGAGTGGGCCTTCTATCAGCAATTTGCCAAACAGCTTCAGATTGCTTTAGAGCAGCCTGTCTGTCATAGCTGGGACATTAGAAGAAGCTGGAAGGCAGAAAACCAACAATGTATTAATAATGGAAAAGAGAAACTGACCTGGGTGCTGTGGAAAGAGGAATTGGTTTCTGGAGAGTTTTGGCGGTTTTTTTAGGTTGTTTGCTATGCACATGCGGTATAGTTCACACAAAATAAATATTCTGTAATCGTTCAGTCACTGTTCAGTTCCAAATCTGCATAACTTTCTTTGTTCTGATGAACACAGAGAAAGGTATTTAGAAAAATGCTTATAACCAAACAGTTTCTTGGACTTCACTGATGTGTGAAAAATGGCTTGATGAACACAGAGAAGGATATTTGGAAGAATGCTTTTAAGCAAACCATTTGTTCATTTCCTTCAATTAAAATGTATGAAAAACTACTTTAAAATATTTAGTTCTGATGAACACAGAGAAGGATAATTAGCAGAATGCTTTTAATCAAACAGTGCTTGAACTTCATTAAAGAGCAACTTGTGAAAAATAACTTTATAATAGTTAAGTTCTGATAAACACAAAAGAGATATTTTGAAGAATGTTGTACAGCCAAGACAATTGTTTTGATTTGTTTAATTTGATCAGATTACTAAAGACGTGTTTGGAATGGATAGATACATGTTTATGTTCATAGTGCTGCGATTGAAAACACATATTGTGCCACAATGATGCATTGCCCAGAGAATTATATAACGTAAACCCACTTTTATTTGAATGTAATTAATCACACAAAGTTGCCCTGCATTAGAAACAAACTTATATATTTATCCTCAAAAAACTGTATTGCACTGTGTAGATAAAGCATCCCCACTGTTTCTTTCATTCCAAAAGAGGGCAGTGACACCAAAGATTTATGAAAAGATGACTTGACAACAAATAATATTTAGGATCATTTTAGTTTTACATTGACTATATATTTAACGTTCCTGAAAAATTATTTGACTATTTTATTAGCATGCTAAACATCATAACATACTTTAATCAAGAAATATTAATGATTATATGTTTTAGATTAATTCCTTATTGATCATTTAAAAAAACACTTATGTCAGAGTCAACAGATAAGCATAGAAAAGAACCCAAATGTTATATGTAAAATCCTTCCAAAGAAGATGTCATTGCCTATTTTAGTCTTCTAGAAGATGGTGTAGGCAATCAAGACCAAGACAAGCATTGACATCAAGGAGCCGCTCAGACCTGAGACCCTGAACATCTTAACTTGTTCTGAAGACAAAATATGTCTGGAGATGAAACATTGTTTAGTAAATGATGAAGTTTTAAACAAAAGCATGCTTTAAAATGACATCATCTGTAATGTAAAGTACATTATAATGTTAAATCTGAGCATGAAGTATGACATAAATATAAGGTCCCTTTACTCGCTCTTTCAAGTTAAATAAAAGATTTTTAAGAAGGATTCTAAATTCCCTCATCCCTAATATCACAGAAGTGACAAATCTGCTGTCTGCTGATCAACAATATTAGTATCTTGTTTGTACTGAATAAATTCTGCTATTTAATTTCTCTTACACATCCTTGATAATTTAAACTCACCAAGCTTTTTAAAGTTTAATAAATCCTTCAAAGGAGGTTGAAAGTAATAAAGACAAAAGTGTTATTGATTCTTTGATAATAACAATAATAACAATGGAAACGACAACAATAGTAATAATAATAATAATAATAAAAATAAAAATAATAATAATATAACAACAACAACAACAACAACAACAACAACAACAACAACAACAACAACAACAACAACAACAACAACAACAACAATAATAATAATAATAATAATAATAATAATAATAATAATACCAACAATGATAATTAAATATAACGATGACAAAAACAACAGCAAAAACAATAATAATAAATAAATAAATATAATAACTCTCAACACTCAACCAACAAATGTATTTGATAATAAATTGATTGAGGGAACAACACAATAATTTTTCTAAATATATAATAATAATACTGAATAAAAATAGTTTTTACGACTAATAATGAATAATGCATTTTTAAAGAAATAATAATTAAAAATAATAATTTTGACATACTTAAACAATTAATCAGGCATCATTCAAATCAATATATTTCTGTTTATAAAAAAGAAGAAACCCTATGAAAACCGGTTTTGTTTGTTTTTGTGTATTTTGCATTGAGTTTGTGAAGAAGTTCTCTTGCGCCCTCTGCTGGACAGTGTGTTAAACTGCATGTTCAATGTTTATATGAATCATAGTTTGGACATGTGGAGTCATGTTATAAATAAAAACTGATTTATTTTGTTTCTCTGTTTTAAAGAAAAAGCTGCAGAAGATAATTCAAAGAGTCTAAACATTAATTAAAAGTCTCTAAATTTATCTAAATTTGTATCTAAAATTATGATCACAAAACTACAACTTGCATGGCAGATGTTCATTTTCCATTAATTTAATTGTTGAATAACTTTTATTTTTTAATTTGTAAGTAATTGCACTTAAACTGGAAAAATACAGGCATATTCAAACAGAGTATCATTTGATACTACTAATTTTGTGTAAAGTGTATATTACTATATCTTATATATACCTATAAATTTATATACATTGCATTAAACAATAGATGATATTTATCTATTTTCATATAGTTGTTAAAACCCACAGTCTGAACTGTGGAAAACAATTTGTTCAAGAATCAAACACAAGGTCATGAAACCTGGGCCACAGAGCTGCTGTGTTTTAAAGTTATTAAACTTGATCAATATAGGACAGTCAAGAGTCATTAGATCCCACAACTTTAACATTTCAAAGCAGAAACAAAGAGCTGCTGTTCAGGCATGCAGATACTTCCATAAACATTTAAAAGTAATAAATTAAGAGTATGATATCATGTTTAACAGAATTTTGTCTCCATGAGTCATTGTTGGAATTTTGCTTTAGGTTTTGTTTGTAAAAAGAAATAGTTTATGTAGGTTACCTGATAAGTTTTGGACATGATGTCCATTATTTGGTTAAACTTTTGATCAGCAGACATGCAAAGTGTTAAATGGAAAAAATAAGATGTGCAAACATAGATGTTTTTATTGACAAACTGCAAATTTTGGTAGGTAATGTGTTTGATATAGTTTAAAAATGTTTGATGTAATTTGATATCGATTGCTTTTACTGAATATTGAAAAAATAGCAGCCACTATAAATGCAAAAAATATGATGAATTATTCAAAAAGCATATCAGGATTAGACTATAAAATAAAAATTAAATTTTCAGCAAATTCCTGTCATCTACACTAAAGATGATCAATGTAACATTTTTTTATAATATATTTATAGTAATATATTTTTCAGTTTTTTACTTATGACATGATTCTCTTGCTTCCCATTAGTTTATTTTAGAATTTTGATCTTTGGTGTGTGTTTGTGCACAAATGTGGGCATAAATATAAATTCAATCACGAGTAAGTTGCCCAAAATCTTTAAATTGTCTAAAGTATTATTAAAAAACAAAAATAAAAAAATTAAATGAACGTAATGTTCTTTGATCTTCATTTCAAAAGTTTAATTCTGAGGGTATTGGTTTCCGACCGTTTCTTACATGAATGCTTGAGGAATACCAATACAATGCTGTTTTTTAAGTCATGTAATAATAACCACAGTGGTTTAGATGAGTTAAAGATTGTGAGCAAGAGTTAAGACGATGCTTGAATACAGTTGGCTCTGCCATACAGAGTATCCGAGTTCCTGGCAGTGCCAGTTGGAAGAACCAATGCCTTATGCCAACATCCCCCTCTACCTGGCAATGTGCCCTCTGCATGCCCGTGCCGTGCACCGAGTTGCCGCGACAACCAAAGCACTGAAGTGTAGCCGTCCCAGCTGCAGTCCAGAGCGTAGTGAGCAATCCTGTGTTTACAGTCAATCTTTATAATCACACACACATTCTGACCTAAACTTGCACTCTAGTAGACAACTACTCCTTTCCCGCCCTCCCTTTAAGTATGGGACACATATAAAGTGTGTGTCTATATTCTACAGTTGTGTTAATGACATTCTATTGTCCTGTGCAGTTTTACCATCTGAAACTTAACAGTGAGCCACAGTTCATAGGGTCAAGCACAGGACGGTTTACACAATACAGCTGATCTGAACAGGGTGGACTTAGTCTCAATTTCCTGCTGCCTCTTGCCTTATTCTGTGGATTCTTTGGCACAAATGCGTATTTACAGCGCGAACAATTCAGATTCTTGAAATTCTTGTTTTGCTCTCCTTTTCCGTTCCAGGCCTCTTTTCCAGCTCTTTTTCACTGTGGTGTGATCAATCATGGACAATGCACTTTTTAAAGTTGTAAATTCAGATTAACATAATGTTTAAAATTAAAGTTTAAAGAACTTTATTATATAAACAGTATTTTTTAAATGGAATATTACAGTGTTCTGTTCTAATAGCTGAACAACAACCCAGTATTTGCCGTGGCAGAACTCGTATGACACATAAGGTCAGCTGGCAAGTCTGATCATATTGACAATGTGACTTTGCGGGGACCAGTGCTTGACTCAGTTCTGACTCACCGCTCCTGTGGGGTCATCACTGATGTCGCAGTTTCTACCCACAGCTCACTCGCTCTGGCTGTGCATCTCATCGAAACAAATAACTTTCTGGCCTGCGTGGGGACTTTATTCTATGGTGTTTTGCCCCTCCGATTCCTTAACCAGTCAGATCCTGACAATAACACCTATGAATGTCTCTTGCTGGTGCTTAAAAAGGCAAATACTTGTTGTAAGTTTCTATTCTGGTGATAGTGGTAATGATGGAGATGTTTGAGGTCATCATTGTATCTGAGTGTGGTCAGCTGTGTGGGATTAGAACTATAAAAAGTGACATAGTATTTATTTTCCACATGTAGGTGATGAAGCGGGTTAAGTAAGTAACTTAAATAGACATGACTTAATCATTATGTCATTAAAGTGATGTAAGATTCGAAACCTCATTTTTGGGATCCTTTGTGTGTTTGTGTCGTTAGCACCTGTAATAAAAATCTGTGAAGTTCCTAATAAAGCATTTCTAACAGAAATCAGAGGTCTTAGCCTCAAGGAAATGCCAGGATTTAAGGCATCAAGTTACTGCCGTGACATATCGTCAGATTGGATTCATAGGATGTCGTCTCGTCACTGGTGTTGATACAGTAACTGAGTTGACCGATATCAGTGGACGAGACTGTTTGACCAATCATGAGACACTGGGATGCGGGGTTTAAAGACTTTTTCAGAGATGACGAAGACAAGGCAACAAGGTAAATAATAAATCTAATAAAAAAAAAATTTTTATTTAATTGCATTTATGCATAGTTGAGGACACAAACAATACAATTATTAATAACTTTATCCCTGTCTTTGGGGCACTTTAAATGTATTCATATTAACAGAATATTCCCTCAATGAGATGATAATGGAGATGATTGTAGTAAGACCCATTCACTTTGATTGTGTAAACAACCTATTTAAAGGAATGTATACTGACATTCTTCAAAATATATTTGTGTTCTGCAGAAGGAAAATCATACAGGTTTGAATCGACAACAGAGTGATTAAATGATAACAAACTTTTCCTTCATGAATAAGCTATCCCTTTAAGTAAATGGTTTATATATCTGTCAAATGAATGATGTGCTGGACAGACTCGTGCATACTCTTTGTTCTCAAGTGTTTGACAAATGTGCATTGAGACAGGTAGAACAATGTGTCTCTCAGCTGTCAGGACGCAGGTGTTGCTCTAGTTAACGTGCTGAAGTCCATCTGAGTGGAAGGGCCCAGCCCTTGCACACACACACACACACACACACACACACACACACACACACACACACACACACACACACACACACACACACACACACACACACACACACACACACACACACACACACACACACACACACACACACACACACCCTCTGTGCACTGTAACCAATCCGCTACGGCCGAGACTCCTCCCCTGCCTCCAAGGCTCTGAGTGCAGGGGCAGCGAGGGTGCGTATGCATGCGTGCTTGCGTGAGAGTGCACGTTTGACACGTGTGCGAGCCTTGGACTGGCCGAGGCCGTAAGCTGATTTGCAAGAGCTGAAGTGAGCATCAGTTACCTAGACACACATCATGGGTTTGTTTTGGAAGTGGAGAGGTTTGCACATGCTGCAGCATGATTGTCAGATGCTCAGGCCATACACCACGTGCATTTCTGAATGAGCATCAGACATGTGTGCTTATGAGTAGCCAATGTCTATTACCCAATGTCATTCATAGGGATTTTCAAACAGGCATGTTGCAACTATGGCTCAGCTGATAGGGATTTTTTAGAGGCGTGATGAAACCTAAGTTGCATTGCTGTTTTCTTTGGTACTGATTATTGGTCTATTTTTAGTATTTCGTAACTCGGAGCGCTGTGGTTTTTGACTTAAGTGTAGGATGTGTGTTTAGGTAATTTATTGGATTCATTCGCTATAGGATAGGCAATATAGACCCACCTCTGTTATGTATGTCATGCAAAGATATGGTTTTATTATTTCATTACAATTAAAAATTTTAGTATAGGGGTTAAGGATTGAACATATACTGAGTTATGTTTTTTTAATAAATGAAGTATAAATAAAGTTAATTACTTGTAACTTTTTATAATACAACTTCTTAACAAGGTTTACACAAATTATTTATAAAGTTTTGAAAACAGAAGGAAATCAACAGGGATGTTGATAGAGCATGGGAAAAAAGTGAACTAATACACTTGAATTTAATATATTTTGTACTTCTTTGAGACTTTCATTCCTACCAAGGAAATTAATAAGGATATTAATAAAAATGTTGGAAACCAAACAGGGGTGGCACCAATTTAATTCCGTTACCAATGCAAACCAATACAAACCAATGCAAGTGAATTGGTGCCAACGCTGTTTGGTGATTAACATTCTTCAATATCTTTATTTTGTTCTGCAGAAGAAAGAAAGTCATACAGGTTTGAAATGACAAGGAGTGAATAAATAAATTGATGATGTCAGAATTTTAATTTTTGATTGAACTATTTCTTTAAGTGCCACAAAACGTGCACAGGGAACGTTTCAATTTTTCAACCAGGGTTTGCACAAAAAAAGAGCGCAAGTGGCAAATGCCCACTGCTTATAAAATTGTTAAGGAAATTAAGCTGCCCAAAGCAGACTTATTAGTAACATTGCGACATTCTGTCTGGACAACTTACTTTCGTCAATTAAAAAACTCTTTTATGTCAGGTGCAATCAGAGGTAGATTATCTTTCAGGTATGTCCTGTATTCTTCAGGTATTTGATTTAGCAGACACCCAGCTGACTGTAGGAAAATGAGGTGTGTGTATTTGTTTGTGTGAATGGTGAGTAAATTCAAGAGTGTTTGCAGGGCTGTGTGCAGTGTAGTCTGCACGTGGGGCCTGTCCTCTACTGGGAACAGGAATATCAGGTTTCCTCTGTGTGCACAATGTGTACTCAGTGTTTCCTCTATGTTCTCCTGCTGTCAGCACAAAGCAGTGTTACGTCAAAGCAGCATGCCTCACCGCTCTCTCCATCAGTGCTTGCTATGAGCCGAACACTGCGTGCAGATTTTATTGGACCGGCTTTTATTTGACCAGTGGGCATCTGTTAGTTCTCACTGGTAATACATTAACACCTCGGGAATATGTAAAAAGAATGAACTGTTAAACTGAAATTGAGAGTGACGGAGGGAATGGAACTGAATCGCTGAATAAATATTAATGCTTAAGAACATGTATAGCAGTCTCTTTGTGATTGTTTATTTTAGATTAACTGTGATACTATATAAGCTTTGATTTGTGCACACATTTTTAAGCTGCAAAAATAAAAACTAGGCAAACACTTAATATAACTGCACACTTCATGTGATATAATATTCAATGGTTTATTTAAAGGTTTTTTGTAACTCGGTGGTATGAGTGTGATGCTAGCAACGTCAAGGTCATACATTTCATTCCCAGGGATTGCACATACACTAGAATAAATGTATACAATAGCATAATTCACAGTTGCTTTGTATAAAATAATCTGCATAGTAAATCAGCTAAAATTTTATTCAAAGTAATTAACATGCACTAATTTTTTCAAATAGTAAATAATTTTCTTTCTTTAGGCTTAAGTACGAATGAGGTAGAAAACACAAGATATTTTGAAGAAAGTAGGTAATTGAATGGCATTGGCACATTCGCTCCTATTGCATGGACACAAAACCAATGCAAGTGAATGAGTGGCAGTTTTTTTAAGATTCTTTAAAAATGATTATATATTTTGTGTTCTGCCGAACAAAGTAAATCATATTGGTTTGAAATGACATGAGGTTGAATATCATGACAACATAGTTTTCCTTTTTGGATGAACTAACACCAAGGACCAAATAAATATAAAAATGAAACATATGGAATATGTGTGATAAAATATATGAATTTTTTTCCCATGTATTCTTCAATATTTTTTCATATGTGAAATTTTCAGATAATTTACAATAGATTATATGCTCATTTATTAATAATATATTTTTATTTTATTGTTAATTTTAACCAACATTCTATTTTAACATAACAAATTGCTGATGCTAACTAATATTTCAACTAATATCTAATATTTAAAAAAATTTACTAAGACAATTTCTTTACAAAATGTACTCTAAATTTGTTAAAAAGTTTTCAAAACAGATCAAAATGCTTACTTTATTAACTAGATGAAAAAGTGCATTTATACTTTTACTTAAACTGCTCTATTTTCCTTCTTTCTAAAATGGCAATAAGAATGTTGATAAGAATATTGGTTACCAAACGGTTACTAACAAAAAATTATTTGTTTCGATTTTTAGCTGAGGGTATTTCTATATAAAAATACTTTCTCTTATTCCAGTAGTGACAGTTAAAAGATAAGTTTCCCTGTTTTCCCTTCTGTAAATGTTGCTCTGTAGTGCTATTAAAACACAGCTCTGTTAGTTTAAGTTACCCAACACAGCAACATCGGCTCGATCTGAAACCTTCAGAATAAAGACAGTCCATGATTATAGTGATAGGGCCGTTTGGGAGAAAGTCATTATGCAATTTAAGTGCAGAATTGTATGTATTTATACAGTTGTTTCAGAAGAATTATTTTTTCAACATGGGTCATGTTAGTTGGCTTGTGATATTATCAGTATGTATCCATGTCGCTTTTCGCTGGTGAGGAGAGTGTCGGGATTGTTTTCATGCTACATTCCACTCCCAGAAGAACCCCTGGTGACCCCTGTGGTGTCATGTCAGCGCTTGAGCAGGACTGGAGGAGGAGAAGTGGAGGCCCCGCTGGCCCCTGATTGAGGAGAGAGCGAAATAGAGCACCATTCAGCTTCACTCCATTCTTTTAGCTGTTTATTCACCTCCTCCCCCACTCGCTCTCTTTCCCCCGTTCTTACTTTGCTTCTCCGTCAGACACTGGCACAACATTAAACCCTCCGAAACAAAGATGGCATGCATCTCCCCAACAGTGCCGCATCTATTTTGCATTTCCGTGCAGCCGCCGCTGTCTGGCTGAGTGGGTTTGGGTTTGCAAACCTGTTATCTGTGTTAATGGACTTTTGTGCATTTGTGTGTATGTTTGGCTAAAGGGGATTTGTCTTGTGATGGGATTAGGCGGAATAACCCAGACGAGAGGGTGCAGTGAGCACTGATACAGTATTTGCTAAGAAGAGCACACCGCTTCCCTGCTGAGCATCTGTGTGTGTGTGTGTGTGTGTGTGTGTGTGTGTGTGTGTGTGTGTGTGTGTGTGTGTGTGTGTGTGTGTGTGTGTGTGTGTGCACGCGCGCATATGTGTTTGTGTATCTGTTCTTTGTTGTTGTATGGCAAGTTGATATGTGATCCTTGCAGTAGTCGTAGATGTGTGATGGATTACAGAGAATTATTTTGTTCTGATTGGATGTATTGTCCTAGTTTCTTCTGTACATTGAGTACGTGATCCACCACAGGGACTTTTCTACTAAAAGCTATAGTAACAATGATCAAATGATAAACCTCACACAAGACCGCGTTGTACACTGTGTACAGTTTTTTATATAAACACAAACAGTATGGCTTTGTGTACTTAACAAAGATCCCACGTGTTTGTTGGTAGCTGGAAGATTACTTGAAATGTCTTGTTTCGTTATTTTAACGCCTTGTTTTGCAATTTCACGGATGAGTTTTTGTTGTCAAGTGTTTTGTTACTCCAGCATCTCTATTATATCTGCTTCATCGTTATTTTCTTAATTTGCTTAGGAGCTGACGGCTTATCTACATCACATCTTAAATATGCACTTCTGGAGACAGGCTGAGCAGATTTTCTGATGTTATCAGACCTATTTGTGTGTGTGATGTAGTGCTGAGATTACCTTCCCTCAATGGCATGTGCCTCATATAAACAGCTCCCGTTCTCAGAGTGTAGAAACAATGCCATCCAGGAGGTGCCAGTGTCGTCCCTACCCCTTTACAGCATCTGCTCTCTTATAAAACTGTACAGAGAGATCTATAAGCATGTGTTAGTGACACATGATTTATCTCCAGACATTTACGGTGCTTGGGTTGGTTTATGTTTTGTTCTGGTTGTTTGTGTTAAATATAGACTGTGTATAACTAATGTAGATTGAAAGGCGTTATGGGGCCTAGAATGACAGGTGAAAATATTGTAAAGAAGGGTTTGATGGCTTTCTCACACAGAACACAAAGGAAGATATTTTAAATAAAGTTGGTTATCGAGCAGCTGTGGCGCCCACTCGATGGTACAAGATACCAACATTCTTCAAAATATCTTCTTTTGTGTTATCTTGTCATATTGGTTTAAAATGTCAATTGTTGGAGAAAATGATGTCACGGTTTACATTTTTGGTGTAAAATATCACCAGTGTGTCTAATGATGAAACAATGCTTGGAATTTGGACATCTGCTATTAAACTAACCATTTTAAAGTCTCAATCCGTATCACTGGAATAGGTTTGTTGGATGACATTAACTCTTTATTTTGATCCTCCTCAACCTAACCAACTGTCACATAGAGACCTTTTATGATCTAATACATTCCTGATGGACAAAATCAAGTTCTGCTCTACAAAGGTTCCTTAAATGTCCTTCTTACTTGGAAATGTCACATTGTGGATGCCATGTCTTGTTGATGTTTCACGCAGACTTTCAAACAACAAAAATAGTACCAGAGTAATATCTGTGGATCCGATTTAAATCCTTGTCCTTTTCATTCCTCTCTGCTTCTTTTAACTCCTTTCTTTTTTCTGTTCATTTGTCTTGTAATTTCCTCTGGGTAGGTGCCAGGGGGCTGTACATGTCGTCAGCCCCGGTTTGCATTATGCAGGTCTGACTGTGGAGTTTGATTAATGGCTGGAGTCAGATGGGACAGACACAAGAGCTCAGGGGGAGCTGCACACAACAGCATCCTGCAGACAACACTGCATCTCTGCCAATACTACAGCATGTTTATGGGTTTTACCATCAGCCTGGTATTTCTCGGTCCTGGTCTTTGTTAATATTAAGGGGGAATGGATAAGACACTTATTGCTCAAATCTGTAGTGACCCCTTAATGAATTGTTTTTTTATTTTATTTCATTTCTTTTTATTTCATTTCTTTAGACTCAATTTCAAAAAGCTAATTTTCCAGAAAATTTCAGTTCATAATGACCAATAAATAAATCACCAACAATAGTTAAAATATACATTACCAGTTTGATAAAATGACATTTATGAGATCAAAAAAAGGAAATCTGTAAATAATGACTGTAAATTACAAAAAAAAGCTTTTGAATAGATTATTTAACGGATTATCTTAAAAAAAAATAATAATTATTTTAAATTCTACTTTTATGTTCCAGAGACAAATAACATCACACATATTTGAAATCACATAATGGAAGTAAATAATTTGAGACGTACAGCTCTAGGACAGACATGAGCAATCACAGTCTAGATTTTCCTAAACTACAAACAGAAGGTCACCGAGATCTACAGGAGACATCCGAACCAGATGATGTAATCTAACACTCATCCGCACACACAAACCCACGCACGCTCACCCATAAAAACACTCCACCCACGCCATGCGTGGTCTCTCGCAGGATATGACAGTGTTAGTGGTGTATATTAATACCCCTTTAGCTCGGCACACAAGAGAAAATATCTGACAGGAGCTATTTTTAGTGCTCCAGGCGAGCACACAGGGATCCACTAGTGTTCAATACCGGTTATTTTGGAGAGCAGCTCTTACAGAAATAGCAAACAGAGACACAGGGACAAAGAAACCTGGTCGTGGATGAGCAGTATCTATTTAAAGAGCAACTACAGTTCATGTCGCAGGGAACATAAGAGTACACATTACAGACACTCTGGCGCTTGTGTTTGTCTTGTTACGTAGGAATCTTATTTAGGATCATTTTATCTTTATTAGCCAAACCGACAGAAGCCTTGCATGATCTTGTGAAACTTAAGCTCTAAGAACAACATTTGCCCTGGGAAACAGCATAGTGTAATATCAATAGCATCACATCTGTCTGTCACCGAATCTGACAGCTTGTCATTTTGATTTCTCACGTTTTTGTTGTAGTTAACTGGAGGAAAATAATCCACATGTTTGTGGTGAACAACTTTTCCACTAAGGTAAAATGTGTGAACAGACACAACAGATGTTTCTTTTTGTGTCAGATTTAGGATGCATAAATCCTTATCTGCAAGAGTTGCACTTCCAGTGTTACAATTTCATTTTAGCCATGCATTATGGAGCCGTTATAAAGGGGTAAGTTTACTCAAAAACAAACATTCTCATGACGTTTAAAACCTGTTTAACTTTTTCAGCAGAACACAAAAGAAGATACTTTGAAAAATGTCAGTGTGCTCCACATTAACTTGCATTGTAAAGGCCTTTTTTTGAAGTTATTCTGGCTGTAAAGACTAACGGGTGAGTAAATATGACCGAACTTTTCATTTTTGGGTGACCTTTTTTATTCCTCATTTCTCGTCATCTAAATAAAACCTTCTTGAGCCACATCCTCGTCTAAACGTGTCCACCTCAGGATCTCCTGGGAATCTGAGCTGAACAGGATGTAGGAAGTGAAAGGGTCGACCTTGAGCTTGATTTTAGGCGCCCATACTGTCTCAGTCTTTCTAATGACTCAGAGTGGTATAAATTACCTCAAGCCGAGGATTTTTTATCACAACCCACCCCCACTCATCCCGGTCAGGAAAAAGCAGGCGATCAGCAGATAGCAGCAGGCAAAGAACAGCATCTATCCTCCAGCCAGCGAGAGGCTTCCAATGTAGAGAACGCTCATTCAGATCTATTCATCAAAGCTGACATTCCAATAAGAGATTCCTGTGATGGGATCCAAGCTTGCTGCTACCTTGTGAAAGCAATTTTCCCCTTCACATGCTTCTGGACAGCAGAAGCAGTTCGACCGGGAGTGAGGCCGACTTAATCGTTCAGCATGCAAAGTTGACAGATGCTATAGATTTCTTAATAGAAAGCCATTTTGCCAGCCTGTGTATCGTCGAGCCACATTCATACCTGTCATCGATAATCGAATGTGACAATTAGCCAGAGATGGATGCGCCAGTATCCTCAATACTGTCAAACACAGTGGTCTGCTGTCTGTGGATGAGGTTACTTCCTGCTGTCCTCAAGAATCATAGGAGAAAAAACAAATGTCCTCCAATGTGTCAGGAACATGTGAAGGTCACTTCAGAGTGACAGTGATGTAGATGAGTCCCATTCATCCTTTCTGTGTGTGAGAGATGACTGGGACAGAAGGAAGGTGAGCGGGGGCAACAAGCAACACTGTTTCTCTTCTTAAAGGGGGAGTTCACAAGAAAATTACTGTTCTGTCATCATTTATTTATCCGTATGTCATTCAAAACATGTGCATATGACGCTTTGTTTTGTGTTACGAAAAAGAAGATATTTTAAGAAATGTATAGTTTTTGTATTCAGTTACCAACGTTCATCAAAAGATCTTTTGTGGTCTGCAGAGAACCCCCCAAATAATATTAACAATACAACCTCAGATGGGATGTCATTGTGTTAAAAAGTGCCATGAGAGTGAGTGAAAGCAGACAAAATTCCATCAGCGAGAATTGTCACAACATCTTCTGCACTTTCTAACCCTTCAAAAATAATTCTAAGAATAAATCACTGCCGCCCCAGCAATGGTTCAGGTTTAAATTTATGCCCCGCTCAATAAGGTAGGGTACTTTCTTTTCATGATGTCATAACAAACCAGAGCACATGTTCATATCTGGAGTGATTTGTATTGTGGGTTATATTTTGACCCACGCTAATTCCGGATGCTTATAACGTTCTTCTAAAAATATCCTTTGTGTACCCTGCGGACTGTATTTGCAAACATGACCTTATATACCATGCCCTGCATTTCTAAAAGTAGACCACCCCTTTACAGTGGGCCTTGGTGAAATTCACTGACATCACAGGCCAATAATGGGTACCTGGCTTTGAAATAGTCACAGTCACCCCGTCGAGCTGCATTGGCTGCGCAGTAGATCTGATGATATTTCCTGAACCACACGTGTCTTTGAAACCTAAGCCGATAGTGAGAGCTGCACCGTTCTCTGACCCCGCAGCTACAGGGCGGCGCTGCGAGCACTGATGCTTTGGCAGAGCCTCGTGCCAGTTATGGTAGCAGAGGCAAAGAGAATTTCATCAATAAATAATGCAAAGCGGAGATGCGCGTTAAGCAGGTCATTTATTATGAATTAAATAGCCACGCGTGAGCTGCCAGTTTACGAAAATCTGAGACATGCTGACAGGCTTCAGTTAAGATAAACGTGTCATATTTGCAAGGCTTTTATGCAGATTTACGTCTTTCTGCATTAAATTTGATTTACAAACCAGACGCCATATCATCTCAACATCATGTTTTCCTTACACAGTTATTGTGGCCCAAAAATATATTTTAAATTGTGCATTATATTCGATTTTTTACTTTAATAAATAATGGAGTACTTACATTTACATTTACTCATTTGACAGACGCTTTTATCCAAAGCAAGTTGTTTGCAGTGGCCAACTACCACTGCAGAGCAAACAATGGTAAGGTGTCTTGCTCAAGGACACTTCAGTCAATGTCTGCTGGCACTTGGGATTTGAACTCACAACCTTCTGCTAATAAGTCCAACTCTCTAACTACAACTGACTCCAATTAGTTTATATTTAGTTTCATTTTATCTGTTTTTAGCTTTTTTGGCCAGTAGATCACTTAAAACATGAGTTTGAGGAGGGGGAGAGAGCGAGATTAACCATTTTGATTCCTAAGTATAAATGTAAAAGTGGTGCTGAATAATTTATGATCTTATTAATTGTGTTGTTTTGCACAACATTAATTATCATGCTTTTTATTTCATGGCTATTGTAAAAACCGCTTAAGAATGTTAACATTGCACATAAATTAATATATATATTCTTATTTTTACCTTGTGAAAATTTACTTTCATTGACAAATCAACTTTACAATGTTTTCTTGCATCAGGAGATAAACAAACAAATTTTGAAACAAATTTTATAGAAATAATTAGAATTATAACTCAATTATTAGTTTACTTTATATATAAAATTAATCAACTCAAATTTGTATCTCAGCAGACATTTCTTTAAGTCATTAATTAATATTTTGTTATCTTTGTCATTATTGGACGATCTCGTCAACCTCATTTGTAAACAGTGACATAATTTTAAGCTACTACTTAAAGTGATAACGTACAAGAAGATAGTTTGACGAATGTTGGGAAACTCTTACCAATTCACTCGCATTGGTTTTGTCCATGCGATAGAAGTTAATGGGTGCTGCTGCTGTATGGTTACCAACATCATTCAATTTTTTTTCCTTTGTGTTTCTGGAAGTCATAAAGGTTTGAAATGACGGAGTAAACACAATTTTGATTTGTACAATCTACTTTAAGGAGTTTCTTGTAGCTTCCAAAAATGTCAAGACAGTAACTTGATGTAGCATTCTATCTCAACATGTGTCAAATAGTACTTTGATTTTAGATCTCCAGACAGTATGTAATCATTTTCTTACTTGTTTCAGATAGGATGTTTAAAATCTTATAAAACCCATTTTAAAAAGGTATTAATATGAGACAGAGGAATATCTTAAGCAGTGTAATGTATTGTGCTTAAACAAACTGAGGTAAGACAGAGAAACATCTAATTGAGTTCTTTGTTATATCAAGCACTAGGAAAGGAAACTCATGGTAGCCAAGGACTATTTTTCACCAAAGCTAATTATCCTCTTTTCCTCTCTTTCTCCCACTCTCTCTTCGCTGTCAGAGTTCTGTTTGTTACATGATGTTCAGACTTCATGACACCTCTGAGCTTCAGTCCCCAGGCAGATGTCCTCGCCTCTCTGTCTCTCTCTCTCTCTCTCTCTCTCTCTCTCTCTCTCTCTCTCTCTCTCTCTCTCTCTCTCTCTCTTCTCTCTCTCTCTCTCTGTCTGTCTGTCTCTCTCTCTCTCTCTCTCTCTCTCTCTCTCTCTCTCTCTCTCTCTCTCTCTCTCTCTCTCTCTCTGTCTGTCTGTCTCTCTCTCTCTCTCTCTCTCTCTCTCTCTCTCTCTCTCTCTCTCTCTCTCTCTCTCTCTCTCTCTCTCTCTCTCTCTCTCTCTCTCTCTCTGTCTCTCCCTCTCTCCCTCTCTCTCTCTCTCTCTCTCTCTCTCTGTCTCTCTCTCTCTCTCTCTCTCTCTCTGTCCCTCTCCCTCTCCCTCTCCCTCTCCCTCTCCCTCTCTCTCTCTCTCTCTCTTCTCTCTCTCTCTCTCTCTCTCTCTCTCTCTCTCTCTCTCTCTCTCTCTCTCTCTCTCTCTCTCTCTGTCCTGTCTCTCTCTGTCTGTCTCTCTCTCCCTCTCCCTTTCTCTCTCTCTGTCTCTCTGGCTCTCTGTCTCTCTCTCTCTCTCTCTCTCTCTCTCTCTCTCTCTCTCTCTCAACACATTTGTATTGTATATAATATACATGCAGTAGTAACACCTCACTTCAGCGTACTGTATAACACCTGTGTGTGTCTCTGTAAAGTAGAACTGACGTTCTTTTTGTTTAAGGAAATTAGGTTTAGTGCAGATGTCTACGCTGTGTGTTTCCCTGACATCTCTTGAGCGATGGATCTGTTTTGCACGACTGTCTTTCTTTGTGTCGGAGCATGTGGAGAGAGTCACATGTTCTCACCGTGTTCTCCAGCCTGTCTACTCACCTGGTCGTTGCCATGGGAACAGCCAGACAGCGGCAGACTTTGCACCAGTGTCCTCAGAGGATTCACAAACCGGTCTCCGAGCACCCGGAGCTCAGAAACATGCTGCAATACTCGAACATAGAGTGCTCACTCCATCTTGCTGTCTGATTTGTGGATTAAAACTTACAGTCCTATAAGTTTGGCCTTTAAAGGTGTTGTTCGCCATGGATATTTTTTCGGTTATACTGACCCTCTTGTGTTTTAATCCCACAAGACTTTGTTTCTTCAGCAGAACACACAAGAAGATGTGTTGGTAACAAAATAAAAGTTGCTTCTATTCACTTCAATTGTATGAAAACAAAAACATGGGTGCTAGCTACCATTCTTTAAAATATCTTCTTTTGTGCTGAGCAGACAGAAGGCCATACAGTTTGAAATCACCTTAAACTTTGAAAAGTCTTGGACACACACATTGTGCATTATACTTTTATGGCTTGAATTTTTTAGATTTGATGAAGATTAGAGAATTTTAAAGACGCAAGGTTACTTGCCTACTGAGCCTTTCTCTCCGTTTCATCATATCTAATCAGACATATAAAACAAAATAGATTAAGATATAAAACAGAGCCATCTATAATGCTTTGTTTGCAAGACATTGTCTCATCCTTTGTTATCCAGAGAGCGACAATGCAAGAGTGTTAAAGAGAAAGAAGCTTAAGATCCGGTGTGGGAAGCCAAAAAGTAACCTGAGGAGAGATGTTTCGTCTCTTTGTGACTCTAAAGGCAATACTGCACTTATCTTGCAAATATGTAACCGTTAGGGGGTCTCCAGAAGTGATGTTTCTGGTGGGGGGGAGCCGAGCTCAGCACATTAGGATTTATTGTGTGAAGAATGTGTTCTGCTGACGACGACACGACAAGATGTTCCAGGCTTTATCACCAGTTGCACACTTCTCCTCATTGTGTTTTGCCAGCTGCCCTGCACTGGTAAGGGGGTGGGGTCGGGGTTCAGAAAGGGTGCCTGCCTGAATGTGTGTGTGGAGTGGGAGTAAACTGGACCAAGGCCTATTCTTCCAGTATTCTAAATGCAAAGTCAGGGCCTCAGGTCTTTTACACACACACCAACACACATACTGTACACATCCCCCAGGGCTGATATAAAGAGGCACGATCCAGAACAGAAATCCTGTACTTTTGATTTAAGAAGAATTAATTTCATTTATTTGTATTGTATACATATTGTGACGCTTACTGTGAATACCAAGATAAATTCATTTTTATTTATTTATCTTTTTACGCATAAATTCATTTTACACAATGTAAGGTACATTCTGTGAATATATTACATTGATATCTTTAATATTGTCTAAGTATGACCAGGTCAAAGATTGAAATTATACTGAAAAGAATAAGTAAAATTTAACTGTTATGCTTTTTTGTTTTAAATTTGATTTTCCGACTTAAGCCTGGTTTTCTTGTAAGACACAGATACAAGAGTATAACAAGAGTATAACAAGAGTTTATAATTTTGATCTGTTTATAATACGCAACCATTCACTAGTTTTGTATGGACACAAAACTATTGCAAGAGAATTGGTGCGTATTAAAAGCATTCAACAGCTGCCGCTGTTTGGTTATCAGCATTCTTCAAAATACCTTCTTCTCCATTTTACAGAAGAAAGAATCATACTGGTTTGAAATGACATGTTCATTAGTAAATCATTTTTACTAAAGAGTGAACTTTGCACAAACTTCTAACTTCCGGGGACAGGACAGTATATAAATAATGTGAATTTGTTATAGAAATTCTGTTCGTTCTTCATAAATGTGTTTATCTCATAATCAAATGTTTCATCCTCATCTTCCCCAGCCATGAACACTCACAACTATGCATGTCAGTGTGCACACACCCTGTCCCAGCTGCAGTGGGCCAGAGGTGTAGCCGGGGAACAGAGGCAGGAAGAGGAGGAGAGAAGACCATCCCACAGTCAGACTAGTTACCAAAGACCACGGCATCAGCATGTGAGTCCTGCTAATATCCAGCCTCTCACAGCAGACACTTACATAAAGCAGATCTCTCTCTCTTTCTCAACCAAGCTCTCTCACGCTCCCTCGCTCACTCTCCACTGGAGCCGGACTCACATGGTATCACATGTGAGAGCTCACGGTTTTCTCTCATGCTCTCCATGTGTCTCGTATGAAATGAAGACACTGTTATTGAGGGCTTCTGTAAGAGGTTCAACATCCCAGAATCACAGTACTGAACAGTTCACTGCCTGAATATTCTTTCGTCCGTTCACTTGGTCTCTCGTAATCTGCATAGACTGTTACTTTTAAGTAAGTTGTAACTATAAAACATATTTGTACTGTACATTTAGTCAGCAACATTCTTCAAAATATCTTCTTTTGTGTTTGGCAAAAGATTAAGTAACGCTGACACGTTTTTCATTTTGAGTGCTGTCATTTTAAAAGTTGTTAACTGAATATTCAAAAATTTTAACAGTAAGCTGACTTATTGCAGGTTTAGAAAATCCAAATGTGATTTGCACTATTTTTTTTATTCTGAGCTACAGGGGCCGTGATTTGCTAACTGTGTTTCCCAAGTGTTTCTGCTCAGATTTATTGGCAGTGTGCTGTGGGGATAGCCCTGTTGAATGCCTCTTGAATTACTCTGCAGTGGAAAGTCCCATGGACATTTCCGAAGCCCTGGTTGTTTTTTCTACCATCTAAAGAAACCTAATTTCCTGACCTGGGAAATATTGTATAGTCTGCCTATAAAATCCGTCTCATAAACACATTTTCTTAATTGTTATTTGACTGATGTTTGAATAGGATTTAACAGGATTTTGATATAATGTATTCTCACTGTTGTCATGTCAAACCTGTTGAGTTTCTTTCTTCCACAGAACATAACAGAAGTTAATTTGAAGAAAGTTGGTTAGTGAAAAGCAATGGAACCCATTCACTTCTGCTGTATGGATACAAAACCAATGTGAATGTGAAGGTGTGCCAGTTACCAACATTCTTCAAAAGGTCTTCTGTGTTTTCACTTTAATTCCGGATTTTGTCTTTTGTTTTTATCAGGGAGAGGCACACTGTGACATCACTACAAATATCTATCATGAGAGATTGGGTTGGGATGGGCTGCTGTAAACATTGGTTTTCACAGCCACAGTGTAGGAATTTCCCATTAGCGCTGCCAATGTATCGAGAACAAAAGCTATAGTAGATCCAGCCCGGCCTTGCTATTTAAGACAAACCCAAAACCGAGATCGACATATAAAAGCCTTAAAGACACAATAATGACATCATCTTGGCCTTAAGTGTTTATGAGATAGTCCAAATGATGTTCTTAAACCTCTTTGTTTGTTTCTAGCAAAGTCTGTCTGCATGTTTACACTCCTGTACATAATTACCATAGCTGATTCTTCTGTGGTGATTCAGTTAAAACATGTTTTCATAAAACATCACGTTGCACGTCTATATTATAGTAATAACTTAATTGCAAATAACATGAGCTTGGCTGCATCCCTCTGAATGAAACAACAATGAGTGTGTTTGTTTTCATGTCAGAAATCTCCAAACTTCATGTAGAAATCACCTGTCACAGCTCTGAATTCCACGAGAGCGCTCGGTCACATGGTCAGCCTGCTGGTTTTGGGTGATATTTATTGTTTGGCTATATGGTACAGAATACTGTGTTCAAGATTTACTTTTATTTTCAGGCAACATTAAACATTTGCACACTTGTGTAGTATTGGTGAACCTTACGCTTGTTTTTAGATTAAAGTTACAAGTCATGGGTTATGTCATTCGTGTATGTGGTAGACAGATTGTTTGGTGTAATTTATTACTAGTGATTTATTAGTTAAATAATGACACGTGTACTGACAAGGAGGGGCAATGACTTAGGGATAAAATAATCAAACATGGGACCAGGAACAGGAGAATCGAACTAACACACACTGTATATCTAGACGAGACCAGACAACAGACAATGAAACACAATGAGTATACTGTATATAAAAAGCTATTTTCCAAAACGCCATAAAAGCAACGTTTTGAAAAATGAGATTGTCATGCCAGTTTTGCTGTTTACAAAACATATTCACTGCTTCATCAATGTTTCATGCCAAATCTCTATATTTTCTTGTTTAATATGTACTGCAAGATGCAGGTTCTTTCTGTTTTTAGCCTAAATGTTTTTACTTTGAATTTATAATCATAAATTTTTTTGTTTCATTTAACTATCATGGAATAATTTGTGCAGACTGAGCCAACTGACCATTTAAACAGGATAAATTGAATATTAACAAAATGTATGGGTCCAGGTAAAAAAAGTATTTTCACAAAAACTATTAATATGGATGGTGGGCAGGTGGGGAAGATTGACAATGGGCAACAGATGAGGGAGCGTACAGTGTTCTGGGAAATGGAATAAGGGCTTACTTTTGATTTTTTATTTAATAACATTTTTAATTACATATTATTAATTATTAAATTAATACTTAAATTATGAATTTTTATTATTCATTGCACACAGTAAATACTATGTTAACATGTAACATTATTTATTAGCATATTTACATTCAATAACAAATGTAATACATCACATATTTCCTACTTGCAATACATATAAAACATACAGTTGAAAATACTGCAAAAACATTTTATATATTTTGTGGTCAATTTTAAGTAAACAATATCTGACAAATCTGAATTTAGGCATTTTTTGTTGAAATTTGAAGACTGCACAGCTAGTTACAGGAAATGTTTCATTCAGTTTAATCTAATCAAAACTTTATAATGTATACAAAATAAAATGTAGTCCAAGTAGTCAGAGAAGACAAGGCTTTTAAGAAGTATTTTGCAATGACTTAAAGTAAGTTAAACTTTTATATTATATTATTTTTTATTATATCATTAAGCTTTTAGGCAGTTTAATTAAATACCAGATTAATGATGTAATAAATAATAAATTACTTTTTGAAGAATGTTACCCAACACTATTTCCTAAGCTTAAGTTTTTCTATTGGCCATTCTGGTATTAATTATGTATTCATGTGTCTAATAATGTGTATATTTAGTCATACAGAGTATATTTTTTAGGAAAATGAATTTTTAAAAGTGTACTGGCCAAATTTTCACTTTTAATATACCGCCCCTTTAAATTAATCCCTTTACCCATGGGTGTTCTTCATCACTTCATCACTTAATTTCTCCCATTTTGATAGGACTGTGTCCCAAGGGGTAGTGCTATCTTGTGGGGGCTGGCGAGCTTACAAAAGACACCGATTTCGTGTCTGTATCCAGCCTGCTCGGCTTTCCCCCTATCGGACCACATCCTCATTGTACTCTACATTCTGATCTAGACAGATTATCTCTGGCCAGGCAGTGATGCAGACAGATTGTCGCTTTTTTCCTTGCACTGTCCGTGGCGACTTCTTACTGACCAAGTCATCAATATTTACAATCTTGAGAGAGGTGACCAGAAGCATTGTTTCGGGTTTGTACCAAACAAGATGTTCCGTTCATATATGTTCATGTCAGTTAATATTATACCCTAGGCTTCTGAAATGTGTTGGGTACCCTTCACCTGTAGCTGTACCCCCGTGGAGAGCATACAGCCACCTAATCAATCTCCCTGTCTGGATTTAGAGTTCAAAGGTCGGGATGTTGGAAACTGCCTAGGAAAGTCTCTTTTTGACATTACAACCAGTAAGCATATTTGGCTTTAACAGGATTATAAAAGTGGAATTTGTATGTTTATAGTATATAGGGATTAAGTCGATTATTGTAAGTTAAGTAAAATGTGTCTTATATGTTTCTTTTTTTTTTTTATTAGGGAAATGGAAATAAAAAGAGGAACT
Organism: Triplophysa yarkandensis; assembly: GCA_033220385.1. Taxonomy (NCBI): domain Eukaryota; kingdom Metazoa; phylum Chordata; class Actinopteri; order Cypriniformes; family Nemacheilidae; genus Triplophysa; species Triplophysa yarkandensis. The sequence goes on along the minus strand of CM065676.1, from coordinate 8,020,273 downwards.
CAACCAGAGAGAGGCTTAGTGTCTCTGGAGCTAAATACAGGCCTGTGGGTTTGTTCCTTCTCGGACCTGCTCTATATTTAGCTCAATCCCGTGGTTTTCTGACTGACTGCAACACTGGTCATTTGCGTGATTATAACAATGCTTCACTTTTGGCAGTGCGTATAAACAGGGAATTATAACGGAGACATTTTGTAGAGTTTATTTGGACAGAGTCAATACAAGGAACATAAAGACAAAGGAATTATGCATGTTAAGAGGCAGCTTTTATTTTATAACTTATTTAAATTATTTGGGTATGTAGTCTACGTGTCCTTTGTAGAATGTGTTCTTGAGTTTTATTGTCTTTATTCTGAAACCTCTGGAAATGTCATAAGCCCATGGACAGATAGTTTAGAGTGCAAGTGTCACAATAAGTCGGGCATATGGTTGCCAGGGCAACTGTGACATCACTGCAGACATAGTGATGCATGAAAATTCAAATAGCAGGGGAGCGGTTGCTAGGCAACCTAAACTCAGAGAAGTCATGAGGCAAACAGCCAAACTCGTCCTGGTGAACACAGTGTACTTGAGTGGCACGACGTGGGTCTGCTGGCCTACTATTGGTTCAGACTTGACTCACTGATGTGTTTTGGGGGGTTATTCAAAGACCATTTGTAAAGTGGGGTGACATGGAAATTATAATGAAAGATAATATAAAAATATGAAATGAGATGCAATGAAGTGCAACATACAATGCAAAAAAATCCAAAACACAACTAATATGCTATAAAATTTTATACATAAAGATAAGATAAATAAATAATGAAAGGAAAATAAACTAACATGGTAACATGAAATAAAATCACAATTTTACCTTCTTTATTATTAATTACTTCTGAAATCTTATTTATTTCAGGCTTTACTTTTGGCATATTTAGTTGTTTAAGCAAATAATCAGCTTGTAAACGAGTGAAGACACATAATCCCCGCCAGGCTTCATTGTGGCCCGCAGTGAACATTTAACTGAAATGATCTGATCTGCAAAATCAGATTGTGTAAGTCTTAGCCATATGTGGGTTATCGATGATCCGGCCCCTCACATAAGCACACAGAGGCTCGGTAGAGTATGGGTTGTGTGACTCAGAATGAGGTCACCGCATTTCTCTCACTGCTTAGTGGGACACTGTTCCTTCTCATGACTCAGATCTGGCAGTGTAGTTGTGAATGAACTGTGTCTCATGGTCTGTATCATCGGTGCTGTATATAGAGAGCGATTACCACTCACTGCTGGATCGTGACACACTCAACACCTCCCACCTGTCACATCATAGCCGCACGCGGTGAAATAGAACAGAGAGAACTGTGCAGTAATCACATTTAAATTCACATTCTACAAAAAATGAGGTACTAGGCTTATTAGATTTTGTATTTCAGGAAAGTGGAGAATCAAAACATTATCACTGGTGCTGATGAGATTGAGGCTCTTGCTATGGGTGTGTGTTTGACCCTCCGTTGATTCACATTGATTTGTGTATATTTTGTGTTTTTTTTTATATTTACATATCATTTAGAACCTTCTTAACCGATTGTATGATGCACACTCATATTTTGTTTTCTATATTTGATATTTAATTCATCTAAAAGTGCAACGCTAAATCAATGTGGTATGTTATTAAATCTGTCAAAGTCCTGGTTATAAATCTCTTAGATCATGAATTGTCATGAATGAATTTTAACCAAATTTTCCCATTAAATAAACGAAATCTAAAATGAATGATCGACTATTCCAGTGTTATGGATATGCCGCTTTGTTTGGTAGGAACTTCCCTTTTAAAAAATAATTGTTTTCAAGTGTGCCATTAGAAGTGTGATAAAAGTATATTAGTGTTTTTACTTAAAATAGAAAAAATACAATAATATAAACTAGAAATTGGCCTATTAAGACACTACTAAGTACACTACAAGTACATTGATATTAGTTTATTTGCTAGTTATATTATACTTTACATATACATGGCCTTAACTTTAGTATACTTATACAAATTAAAAAGGTTTTATAGGGTTTAAATAAAAAATCTCAGAGCATTTACTACTTATTAAAAAGTAGAGAAATTATTAAAACTTATTAAAAAGAGAGAAAAAATGTTGTGTTGGGTATGACAAAAGGGATTTCAAGTTTTTGACATTATTTGTTGGATTGTTGAAATAAAATGCATTGTTTAGAAGCAGTAATACTGAACAAATGGGTATTTATATACCACTTTATAGTTTTATTTATTTTATAGTTTTATATACATTTTATTTTAATTTTCACATGACCTTTTGTGATGAATATGGGCAGTTATGGATGTGACAACTATGCTTCTAACAAAACATGAAACACTTTAAAAACAAACAGCAAATATACATTTAGGCATTCAGCAGACACTTTTATACAAGGCGACTTGAAAGGATCAAGGAGACAATGCCCTAAATCAAAGACATTTGACATGTGACCTTAGCATGTTGAAAACATTTGATAAAAATCTTTTTGTCCACATGTACAATAGTCAGAATGTTTTCATGGTTTTATTTTGGAGTAAAATCCGACCAGGTCATGTTTCTTGAGACTATCCATTAACTTAAATCATTTGAGCTTGTGTGCACAAGCTTTATGGACAGGTCTCTGTGTATCAAAACATTGGTCCTGTCTCCTTGGCTGCCACAAAGCAAACCTAAAAAGTTCCTTTCGGGTAAAAAAAAGAAACATTTTCCATTGCCGAGTTAACATACAATGTTGAAAATATTGAAAAAAAGGTAATGGATGTTCTTAGGCCGCACCTCAACTCTCGCATGGCTTAGCTGGAGATCTGTGCGGGTCGACTCTGATATAACTGTTCCTACACACATGACTTCATCTCTCCCCTCAGCATGCGTCAAAACAGCAGCCGCTGGAATAATCACTCATGTATTTCTTGGCACACATGGCTGTGATTCATCTTGTTCAGAAAGTGCACATATTTAAGAAGATGAAGTTGTTTTGTTCCACTGTGGCTAGTGTTCCAGTAATCCGGCTGATAGAAATATACGGCAGTGAACTAACTGAAAGGCCTTCTCTTGGTCCTATGATTGTACCTCTGAGCCGTGCCATTTAAGACCATACTGACCCTGAACTTCATCAATCCCTGTTTTATGTATAAAACTAAAACCCAAACATTTAACAGCTTTCTTTTGCGGACTCTGTTCTTTCATAACTTGTATCTGTCACTTCTTTTCTTGCTGATTTGTCTTGCCATAAACAGACACACAGTCAGTGCTTTTTACTGTAACTGAACAGCGAGATAGTGATGATAAACTCTTCGTTCATCTGTAAGTCATCTCCAGTGAGTCATTTGCACACCCACCTCAGCATCGTGTGTAGTCTTTACTCGCATCACACTGCTGGAGAATGACTCAGCTGTTATATGATCGCTCAGAATGAACTCCCCTGCCAGCCTTTAAGACCAGCCCTCTTTATCTACCTGCTTATGTCATTAGTTTATGCACGAGGAGGGACAAAGTGGGCTCTAAAAAAGTAACTCCAAAAATCTATCAGTTATTGTGTAGTCTTGAGTCATCCTATGCCCTTAGAAACAGGCATAATGGACTTTTCACACTTTAGATTACACAGGATTTGTATAGCATTGTGGTTGTTTAAGGTGATGTCATGGAAACACTTATATGAATATTAAAGATAGAACCATCAATAAGAGAACAGAATAGACTGTGACTTATTTTTCATATTTTTAAAAAGCATCTCAGGATGAGAACTTAAGATACTTCTTGCTGAAATGACAAGAAAACATTGAAGGTGATCAACTATGACACGTTTTATTTGATTTTTTTCATCTTAACAATAAAATAATTCCCATTGTTCCCTTTGTTTTTATTTCATAATTTTGACGAGTTTATCATTATTCTAAAATTTTACCGTTAATATACAGTATATGAGATTCTTATTACAGATTTAAACTGCACGGCTCTGTAAGTTCCTCTTTATATGCATAACCCTGCAATAAAATGTATTCCAGTTAAACAGAGGATGTTGATAATCAATAAAATAAGGTGTAATATAAAGTTCTTATTGAAGAATAACCAATAATGGTTTGATCAAGATAACAAAGAAAAATGAATTTCTCTGTTTAATTAAAAAAAATTATTTGAGTTTAAACAATGTTTTTTCTGTGTACAGGTAGACGCTCATTTCACAGTTATCATATGTTAAAATTGTCTCTGATTTAGAACAGGGTCCATTATACAGTTTAGTGGTCATTATACAAAATATTTGACTGCAATTGACCAACCATAATCGACTACACCAGAGATGTGTAATGAGCTATAAATAGCATTGTGGTATAATAGACCAATAACAATTGACTTGTATTTTTTAGTTTCTCAGGAGGCCTCTGCATAGTAACCTCTGCTGCACATTATCATAAAGTCTCCCAGTGGTGCATAGTTTTATAATGTAAAATTAGTTTTCAACCTTCAATGTTACATGTTTACATTTTTTAAAATAAATGTTGACATAATTAATCTACCACGACACATCATTAAAGGAAAGCCAAGCTCTAGCTTGTGGACCGTGAGCAGTGCGCGTAAATCTACACGCTGATGCTTGTGCTCTTCCGGGATATCTGGTTTGTTCGTGGGCAGGATTTTAATCAAATAAATAACTTTAACCTACTGACGGTGAAAAGTTGAGTATTTAAAAAACCTTTCCTAAATAAGTGGCTGTATGGAGTGTATTTAGCACAGAAATACTACGTCATTCATCAAACTACTTTTTCATATTGGACAACATTGACCATGACAACTCAACATGTTTTTGAAAACTTAACAACATTTTGAATTTGAAAGTGATGTGACATACAGCCAAGTATGATGGGCAGTGTGGCAGTCAGACACGATTTTGCCCATTCTAACTAGTCATTGTCTGTCTTTCAGAACAGACTGACTAGTTACTAGTTATGACTAGTTAGAACGGGCAAAATCGAACAGACAGACAGAGCTAGGGACAGACATCTGGATCAGTTTGGTCTGGAGCAGTGATGGGACGATGGTGTTGAAGGCCACAATTAGAATCCTTGCATTAGTCCCAGGTTTGTCCAGATGTTTTAGGGTATAATGCAGTCCCATGTTAACTTCATCATCCACGGACTGGTTTGCTCTGTAGGTAAACTGCAGGAGGTCAAGCAAGGGGTCAGTGATGTCCTTGATATCCTGGGGGACAGATGTTAAAGCCAGAGGTCTGTAGTCTTTGATTCTTGTATAAATAGCTTTTTCTAAAGTTATACAAACATAAATTATTCCATAAGGTCCTAAAAACCTTTGCAGACCCAGTTTTGTATATTACAAGCTATTTCTGTCAATGGATCCTCCCCTTTACCTACTTACATTATACAACCAAATACAACTTTTTAGTTGACAAATTGATTCCAGTAGGGATCTTGTGGTGCTTCTGTACTAAACACTTTAGTGGATTTAGTGTACAGAGCAGCATGGGGTTACGTCTAGAATGCTGTATAAGAACGCAAGAGTTGTGTAAAGTGTGACGCATGTTGAAGGTCAAAGTTCTTTCTGTATAGGAGAGACATGCGTACGAGTCGACGCAGCTGTCTGCCCTGGTTAATAACTGCTGTAATGTTACACTGTGTGTGTATTATCATATGTCATATCAGTGCACACATGTGTATGGAGAGAGGGATGAGGGTCTCTGTGTGTCACTGCATGATGAATGTGCGGTATTGAAGTGTTTGCTGACTCGGTGGTAAGCTGGTAAGCTTTGTCTCATCACTTCTAATTATGTTACCCGTTAAGGGAGTTGTTTACTCATGAAGAGTTACACACGTGCAAACACACAAATAAACATTGTACGCACACTTACTTGGTCTGTGTGAGATCGATTAACTTGTGCCAGCCTAAAATAACTTAAGTAACTAGTAAGAAGCACAGACTATTTTTAGGACACTCCCCGCATGAGTTTCTGTGGCCACCTGGGTAGGAAGAAAGCACAGCTATGATTCGAACTCAACAGGTGTTGTCTGAACAATGTTGTCTGAATTCTCCCAGGTGTCTACTTAATCCTTATATGTAAGATGAGGGTGTGCATGAGCAATTACATGTGTGTGTGTGTGTGTGTGTGTGTGTGTGTGTGTGTGTGTGTGTGTGTGTGTGTGTGTGTGTGTGTGTGTGTGTGTGTGTGTGTGTGTGTGTGTGTGTGTGTGTCTGTGCCCGGTGCACAGCTTCCAAACATAACCTTTGTTACACAATGTTCTCCAGTGTATGTAAGCAGACCTTAGTCCGGCTGGACAACAAATTTAATTTTACTTGAACAAAAGCAAGTCTGTGAGAAAGACGTGCACCACAGTACAGTAGCGTACAGTACATTCTGTTCAATTAGTTTTCTGTCTAACTTTTTTGAGAGATTGAAAAAATTTTAACTGTTTTGAGCTGTACTGTTTTTTGACAGTACAACAACATTTATAAAAACTATTTTAAATTTTCTTTAAAAGCGGCCAAGATTAATCGATTCCAAATTAGATATTGTGTGGTTATAATTTATATATGTGTGTGGGGCATGTAGATGTTTATGCATATATAGTTACACAAACATACATGTGTAACATACATTTATACGTACATACTTACAGTCAAATGTTTTGGGACACTTGAGGGAAATGTTTCCCAGTATTTTAAAAACATTTGATCTGAAGGTGTATGCTAAAATTTGTTTAATGGACAAAAAAATAAGCTAGCAAATAAACATGGTTCAATCATGACAAAAAAGTTATTTAATAAAAAATGTTTTATGAAATGGATACTGAATATTGAAGTAAGAACAGCTAATACAAGTGCAGAAGAGACGGAGACTCCTTTGAGCCTTAAGAAACTGCTTTACTAAATGACAAGACATCAATTCTGCAAATTCTAGTCAGTTGATCAAATGCGACATGTTTTATTTTTTATTTTTAAGTTATAACATAATTCCTCTTGTTTTATTTCTGTATTATTTATTCAATTGTTTTCATTATTTTATTTAAATTTTTATTAGGTTTATTATTCTAAAATGTTGAAAAAAATAAATGCACAAGTAATTTGGTAGTGTACATAATATTCATTTAATTTAAACAGAAATATAAATATTTATGTAATAATATATATAACAATTTATATCATTGAATCAGTTTGACAGCACTATCAGTGAGTATTCATAAGCATGAACCCTGTGTTTATGTAACTTATACTGAAATATACTGTGCATTAAAAGAAAGTGCCACTCTTCATAGGTCAAATAAATGAAACTCAAGCAGCTGTGCTCTGACCTATGAGGTCACAAACAGAGAAATAAGAGGCCACTACCTTGGAATGAAACCATCTGCCTCTTTGCATCAACTCAGATTTTGAATCAGAGCCCAGCACTTTATTAGAGAAGCATTAGTGCTATAAAATGTAAAATCCCTGTCCCAATATTAGTGGCCAGCCAATAAAGATTTTAACAATGGTTAATTTTATTTGTGGTGGCAATAATGTTATTCCCCCCAATAAATACCTAAGCCCATTTTCCCTAGTAGGTCATGGAATTACAGATTGATAGTATTCATTTTAGTCTCATTGTCCTGTAGCATTCCAAATCCGCAGACACATTTTCTTGCATGAGTGAAGATTGCACTGGTTTGGAGTCAGCCGGAGTAACCTGACTCCGAGTCAGTTCAGATCACATGGAAGCAGCTCAGAAGAATGCCTGTGGGCTCATCACAGTTTATTATATCTCCCAATGCCGAGAAGCAATTCTCTCTCTTATAATTAGCCTCCCATAGAAAAGAAAAACCTGCCGCGTCAAACCACTGTTAATTGCGGCATATACTCCGGCATTTATTACAGTCTTAAATCAGCTTCTTTCTTTCTCTCCTTCATCTCGAGGATGATATTTGTGCGCCATTAGCCAAATGTTGCCATTGAGACGGAGCTGCATGAATGCACCCATCTGTAGTACGAAGTATGTCTGTTCTCACAGAAACAATTACAGACCATTTGCATTTATGGAAAATATGGCCGCGGTGCATAAAACGTGGACTGGTCCTTGTGCCGCGGCTGGCGCGTGTCAGCGCTGCATGAATATTTGATGATGGGCCTGGAAGGACTGGTAAGGAGTGCAGACGCTGCAATTTGTATCGGCTGTCAGTCAAAACATCATTAATTAGAAGAATTGTAATGCAAATTGTATAGCACTGTATTTATTGTATTCTGCAGTGTGATGGGGTATTTCTGACCAATGGTGGTACAAATGTGTTGTTAGTGTCGCTTACACTAGTGGTTTAGTGGGTTTAATGAATTAACTGGTGTTACACACAGACTGTGAAAAGTCTCTGGTGGAAACTGATTGTTGGTTAACACAATGGTGCTACTGCTACTGTTTTATCCCACCCATGAGACCACATTAAGGCTGGGTCAGGAGGTCAGGCTTTAGGAGAGACTCCAGACATCTCTGCAGTGTTGTGATATGGCCTGGGAAACAGGTGGGGAAGATTATTTGCATCTATGCAAGAGATGCTCGGTTTGGTTGATGATATATGGTGGTGATAACTTTGTATACGCATTTGAATTTCGGTGTAAACTGTGCAGAATCTTGCCATTGAATGAAGCATGCAGGGACAGTGTAGATTTATGGAGAACTTTAATGGTGAGATTTGTGTCAATAGATGAATTTTGAGTGATCTGATACAGCTCTGAAAAAAATAAGAGAGAGAACTTTAAAATTAATGGAACGGAAAAAAATACAATAGAATGGAATAGAATATTTATAGTCATTGTTAAAAAACAGTGAAAGATTATTTTAAATACAGGAGGAAAAATTATGTTAATATATATTTATTTTATTTATACTTTTTGTAATATAATATAAATATTTAATATAATATAATAAAGTTTGAAATATTTATTTTGCTTAGGTTGCATTTTAAATGTTTTTTACTAGTGTCAACATTTTTCTAACAATTCCAAATAAAAAGTTTTATACATTAAATAATGCAAAAAACAACACAGTGTTTTACACATCATTAGGAAGTAAAAATAAAATTAAGAATATATGTGCTTATTTTTTGTAACAGACTATATGTTCCTTAGCACTTGCTTTCCAATTACTTTATGACTTCATACGAATAAAATGACTGTTATACATGTAGAAATTTTGATCAAAGTGGTCTCATTCCTAAGCTATATTTTGGTTTTCCTGTGGTCCTTCCATGACTTCAAATATTTGCTCTCTGTTCATGAAATTCAGAGGACCTATTGTGAAGGTCCACCCACTGAGCTTATTGTGCTACTTTTCCGGTCGCTATAGGAACACATTTAGTATGTAAAGGAAGTGATCAAAGATTGTGTTCTCACACAATTGGAGGTAATTTACACATCAAGATATATTGTCATATTATCACATACATGCTAAGAAAATTAACTCTGTTAATTATAAGTCCTTTTATTTGGTTATTCCTTTAGTTTGTATGTGCAATGATTCTTTCTCCTGTAGACCACAAAAGAAGATATTTTGAGAAATGTCACAGTTGATTGGTGTCCATAAAATAGACCCAAATAAAGTGAGTAAATAATGACAGAAGTTTATTTTTGCTCATCTCATCTGTCTATTGCATGAAAACGAACAAAATATATTAGATAGGTATAGTAGTTAAGTGTTAGTTGTTCTTGTAGGCAGACCAGGTTGATTCAGAGAATGACCTCTGCTAAGTCAATCAAATGGCTCTACAGCTGACAGATGAATGGATTACTGCGGCGGACCCACTAGGTTTGGTCATGCACTCCCGTACACACACACACTATCCTTATTAGAACGAATATCTGTACATCCAACATCTAAACGGATGAGCATCAGAATTATACGGAGACAGGATTCAATTATGAAGCATACCTGATTATTTATAGAGGGATGCAATAAAAAGCAATTCAGCCTGACCTGGAAAAAATATCCAAAACAGAAAAATAACATTGATCCTTTTCTCCCCAAATTTACCTGAATAACACAATGGTTATACTACAATAAAAATTTGTGAAAAGATTAAGTACTATTACTAAATATAGATGTTTTTTTAATAAAAGAATAATCAATCTTTACGACATTTATAATTCAATAATTCAATTTACACCTGCAGGCTTTATGACATTATAAATATATTATAAGGCAATATAAGGAGGTGCCAAAAATGGTGTGAATCTTTTCCCTAAGCAATGTTAGTGTTGCAATTTTTTCTATTTACAGACACATTAAAAGGTGACAAAGAGGTCAAGGCTTTGACTGTACTATTATGTTTATAGTTTTCAGTGAAACGTCTGTATAAGAGTGTCTTTTTCTGACTTCTCTACGTTCCTATAGTTCCTTCAATCTGGCTGTTCAAACGGTCTTCAATAATTTAGCAGACAAGCAGGGCTGTTTATCAGGTGACCACATGCCCTACTGTAAGTGCACAACACAACACAGCAGAAAGCGAGAACGGAGGTTGAGAGACATGTATAACTGCACACTTCCTTTCTATCTGACCTCTATGACAGCGCTTTGATGTGTGAAACAGACACTGTTGAGCATGCTGGAAAAAGCCTATTGCGGAAACCCAGCTGAGTACACCCACACAGCCCATCTGTACTGGAGGTGATTCACATAGAAACACAACACAGATGTCCTCAATAGTGTTTACTAGGTCACCGAACAGTAAGAGCAAGCATCTTCTTTGTAGGCATATGTATCTATACATTCTGTATGGCTATTCATGCAGACACGGAAAATCAAAAGTCAAGTTTAGAAGGATTACTGATTCATTTACTACTTTGAAGTAGGGTTTAATAAAACAATTCAGATAAAAATGTGTCGTGTTGTCATGCAGAATTGTTATATTTAATTTAGTAACAATATATGTTTTTGTCCTTTTTTGATGGTAATAGTTTGAGTGCACCGAACTGAATAGTTCACTCAAAAGTTAAAAGTCATGATTAACTCTCTCCCATGCTATTTCAAACTTTTATTACTTTACACAATAGGAGATATTTTAAAACAAAAACTTAAAGAAACACAATGGTCCCCATTGATTTGCATTGGTTTTGTGTAAATACAAGCGAACAAGTAAAATAAATGGTAATTTTACAAGTAAAATAAATGGTTTGGTTACAAGCATTCTTCCAAATATCTTTCCTAGTGTACAGCCAAATAAAGAAATGTATAAAAGTGTATTTCACTGCATTTCTTTTAACCTAGGATGCACTATGAGTTTCTTCATGTGATATATATTACTAGTACTACCTTTATATTTATGTATGTCTGTTAGATTATAATAATTCTTTACAAAGTAAGTCAATAAAACTGCTGACATAATGTCAAATTTTTTTTAACGCTGGACAGACTTTTTCTGTTTGGTTGTGTCCAATGCATCATCTCATTTACTGTATTTTGGCCAATCTAAAGCACACCCTAAACCCCCCACAAGCCCCTGAAGAGCAAATACACTTAATCTCAGTCTCATTTCCTTAAGAAGACAAGACATCACTCCTTATTACGTTCTGCCAGAAGAAATAGAGCACATGAGCGTCATCCGCTTCAGCCATAAAACAAGCCAGAAGAAGCAGTTGAGTCCACTGCGTGTCGGTCAGTGGACACGTGTGCCTGACTATGAGTGCTGAAGACCCATAATGCATAGCAGGGTGATGTCTGACATCCATCCTAGTAACCCTTTCATCTCAGCTGTGTATTCCATGTGTGTGTCCGTGTGACATGTTTTATGTTCGTGTAAACATCTGTGGCAGACCGTCGTCTCCTCGAAAGGGGAGATTAGCTTCAGTGGAACTCCAGGAAGGAAGTTGCTCCACATATTTGCGAGGATTAGGTGGTCTTGTAAGGAAGAAACCTTGGAATTCCTATGCTTTGTGTTCACCTTTTCCTTATTTGGCTCATTCCTTGATGTAAAATATTACTGTTTATGCAGTCATAAACACTGCAAGAGATGGCTTTTGCGCCCCTTTTGTATTTTAAAGACACAGAATAGAGTTGACACGAAAATAATCGAACAAGTTATGTGCTGCCTATGCTTTATATGCAATTGTTTTGAACCACATCCTGCTTGCTGGTTAATAATCCAGATTTGTATGATATTATATAGTCATGTTGCTAAAGGAAAGGGTCTTATGTTAAATAATCTTCTTAATCTTTGTCAAATCCCACCATTTTGGGGGGATTAGGTGTGTTCAGTATGAGCTCCTTCTGGATGTAATTAAACGTTGAAGAAGCATAAGACCAATTATGTGAAGAGGGTCTGTTTCTGGACACTAAATGAGAGGTCGTCTGGGGACCCTCGACAGCCACAGATGGGGACCACCAGACTCTAGCGTTCTTCCCTCCAAAACTCACTCAAGCTGTTCAGACGCATGACTCCAGGGGTTAAATTATTTAACAAGCCCCGGCTTGCTTTTGCAAGCACTGTGGGAATGATCTCACTTGATGGATGTAGATGGGAAGAATGACACACACACTGTACAGAAAAGCCAAACCACATTCAACAGTATATAGAAAGACTCATACACGATAACACCCTGTTTGCACATTTGCAACGATTGTGAGTTTTTAACATTGCAAGTTTTTGTTTTACATCGTATTTGCACTTAATGTTGTCCTTGGACAGAGCTTCACACGTGCCCTTCATGCGGTGTATGTGATTCTAAGTGTTTGAATACTACATACACTGTTGTACAAAAATATATACATTTAGGTTATAAAAGTACACTAAAATACACTTCAATATCACAGTGCACTTTTACAAACTTTTACTTTAAATAATTGAAATGATGAAATGAAGAAAATTATAAAATACATTAAAGTTTAAAATCTTTAGTACTTTTTAAAAAGAGGAGTAAGATTGCACAGTTTTTCGGTGAAAAGTGAAGTGAACTATTTTGTCAGATATGGAGACCCATATCATGTGACCCGTAGTGATCACTTCCGCTGTATTTCGTGAACAAACCGGCCCTGGGAATCGAACCGGCAACCTTGTGATCACAAGTTTGCCTCTAAAGCCAAGTACACACTGAACGATTATCAAACTCATCTGATCGCTGTTGTTTTCACGCTGTTGGACTGTCTGGCGTTGTATTCAGTCACTGATCTAATCACACTGTATAATGGATAGGCGCCGATAGGTTTCACACTGCAGGACTTTGCAACAGGTTAAATCCCTGACAAATCTGTCTTGCTTGCAACTAGGTTTCAAAACTGAACACTTTCAAGAAATTACAAGAAAATCCCATGTGAGATCAGAGTTCTCCTGTGAGACTTGAAATGGTCCCCGCGATTCAAATGGTCTGTGCGCTTATTTGACATGAAATGGCACAAAATATTATATTTCCTACATTTATTGAGCCCTTACACACCGAGAGGCCTTTCTATGAACCTGGCTAATATCGTGCAGTGTGAACGAGGCATGACCACTAGGCCACGACTGCCACTAATAAATACTTTACTACTTTACTAAAATAAGGTACTGAAAGACTAAACTTTTAGTAAATGGTTAAAGTAAGCATGTAAAAAAGAGCACATTTAACAAGTTCAAGTGTGTTTAAGCACACTTTTTCTCACCAAAATATCTATAAAATTATACAAATACTTAAAAGTACACATACAAAATTACAAGTAACTCTTTGATACTTGCATGAGTTTACTTGATGTTTTTTCAGACAGATGCACAAACATGCATGGTGTTTCTCTGTCAAAGTAAAATCGTACATCATATACTGAGTTTGACTAAAATCACAAGTGCTAAACCTCGGAAAAACTGTTTATCACCAGAGTGTGACTCTTCAGTTTGGTGAAACATGACTTGTGACTAAATACAAGCTGTCTGACATGCGTGGGAAGAGAACCGCTGAGTTCCTTTAAACCAAACCTTTTCTTAGAAGGCAGAAGTACAACTGTTAATCATGGAAATGTCTGTATGATTCGATCAGCTTATATCTGTCATGTCACACCGCTCTTTCTGGCTTTTTTCCAAAAGTTCATTTCCAAAGCCATTTAATGTGAGGTTAAATGCAGATTCACTTTTAATCAAATTAAAAACTAGGACTTGTGGAGCACCACTTCGAAACGTTTCAATATCCTCAGAACCCGGTTGATAATGCCGGTTTACTTACATTTATTTGCCTTTGCCCCATGCTCCAGAGGAAAACTCTATGACAAGGGCACCAGGATGATAAAACGTGGCGTACTTTATAATTTTAGCTAGACCTTTTACACTTTTTTATCCACACAATGAGGCATTCATCATGGTGCTTACACTTCTAATTTCCCTGTAGGCAATACGCTCAACCTTGCTGCTGTTCAAAACAGCCGCCACTGGTTTCTTCATCCCTTCTATCTTCTCTCACTCTTGCTATTACCCCTCCTCCACTACAAGATTAATTAAACCCAGGTTCCTATGAATGCCCAAATGGGTATTCTATACTTCCAATGAACTTAATCTCCATGTGGGCCTAATCTACTTCTCATTTTAAGAATTGCCTTGGAAACGGCTTGGACGGTGAACTTCGCCTTTCCGGTTTTATCTAAAAGCTCGCAGAATTGAAGAGATTTAGATAACTTATTTCATGCTATCATAGATATAAAGTAGATTTATTCTCTTTTCATATATACACATACATACATACATACATACATACATACATACATTTATATAGCCAATAACACACACAGAGATCTGATGTCATCATCTATTTCATCTATTTACATGATATGAAGAGGAAAACAAAAAAGTTACAAAGTTTGGTGCAAAGTTACTTTTAAGAGTCTCTTTAGATAATAAAATTCTACCTGGTTTTTTACAAATAATTATAAAATAATAAAATATAAATACAATGATGTCATCTCACATTTTCTATGACACTTGAATGACACTGAACTTCTATGACACTGAAAATTATATTTATCATGACGCAAACCGTTTATCCAAAGATAGTACTGATGTGCCCAAACTTTTGCACAGTTCTGTATATAAAGTGTAAATTTTGCTTCATGGGGTATGTTATTGTTCAAAAGCTGTGTTTGGCCTAATATATGAAGATATTATCACCTTCCAATGTGTTTGTCTTGTGTTGTGCTTTGTTACCTGCAGTACTTTTGCTTGTTAGGCCGGATTTGGTCAGTGCAGACAGAGATAGCAGTTGACACTGCCACATCCAGCATGCCTGCAGGACGGAAGCATGGTCCGCTGCTCTGAGATTCTTGCTCGGCTTGAAAATCATTATTAAACAGCTTTATCGTGCACCACCGTGCTGCTTCATATCTAAATCATATATACCTTTTTTCTGTCTTGTAGCTTCACATGAGGCATGCTTATGTGAGTGTAATCGGTGCATATTTCCTAATTATCCCTGGACCCAAATAATTTAAATGATCATGTTTGTCTCAATGATAGGATGCCGTTGGTCCTACGAGAAGATTATTACATCGGTAATTGCAGGTAAGCAGGCGTTTCCTGGTTTTCCAATTGCCTCCGGCTCAAGCGGCGCGGTGAGGTTTCTAGGAATGTTCATTTTGGAGTATTTGGAATCGCTTAACGTTAGTTTTACAAATATTGAACGTGCAGCAATTAAGCGTGTGTGAATTTAGAATGTTGATATGAATAATTGCACAAATGTGCATGTGTTTATGAGCTTGCATAATTTGTTTTCCCAAATGGCAGCTGTTATTGTGCGTAATATTTTGCTGTTTATGTTAGAATATTTTGAATTATTTACCATGGTCGTCTTAAAGGGATAGATATATAAACATTGTGTCATCATTTACTCACCCTCGTCGCCTGTATGACTTTCTATCGTCCACAGAACACATACAAGATTTTTTGAAGAATGTTGATATCTTGCAACCATTGACTTGCAATGGTTGTGTTTGCCTATGCCAGGAGTGAGCAGACAGCTGTTTTCAGTTACCATTTTCTCTAAATATCTACTTTTGCGTTCTGCGGAAGTAAGAAACTTAAAAAAGTAAAAAAAGATTTGACATGACAAAGTAAATGTTGACACAATTTATATTTTTGGAGGCAGTCTTCTGTGCAATGTCGGAATAGTGTTTAAATACATTATATGACTTATGTGTCTCATAGACCCAAAGCCAGGTGCAGACCACTAGTGCATTCTGGGTTAAAAGTCTCCTGTTTTGATTTTTGTACAAATCAATGTTAATGCTTTCTAAACGAAACATGAGATTTTTCTTAGACACTACCATCCTACATTTATTACACATATCCACACGCACATCCCTCGTGTGCAATGTAGACGTAATGACTAAACCTTAATGCACACATGCATACTCTATCGATCAGAGCTCCCGAGAAGTTGCACATGCCAAATTGCTCCGAATCGACCACTCTGTCCAGCAGCATGGTAAAATAGATTTAGACTTGTCTTTGCTTTTCACATGGATGAGCATGTCCAACCCCAGGGGTAGCAGAAGAGTTCACATTCTGGCACTGGCCTATACAGTCAGCCCTGCACTGAAGTAACCCCCTGAGGGCTCTGGCGAACACACCGCTGCTACGGTGATGAGCCGGGCCCCTTCCTCCATATGCTGGCCCTCTACGGAGCCACCTGGAGGGAGAACCGGTGACGAGGGCTGTATTCAATTAGGGAGCCGAGTGAGCAGGGCACTCGTGAGCGGTTTCCTAAAACAACCCCTGCTAACAAAAGTGACGTATGGGGCTGTATAGAAGGGAAAAGTGGTGCATGATTAGGAAATATCTCAAATGTAATAAAGGGGTAAAGATGCTGTCTGAGGTGATAGAGGGTTGTAATGCAACAAAGGCTTTGTTGTAATCCTGCATTGACATTACTATCAGGATCTGGGAAAGGATACAATACGCATCAAAGATTCCCCGGTGATTGTTCATTAGCAAACTCAGTGGGAGTTTACATTTGCACTTAAAGATCTGTTTAGACGCCCATTCGTTTAGAAAGGAAGTCTTTGGGATCCATTGGTATGCAACTTTGAAATACATTCAAAATAATTAGACTTTTTTTAAGAGAAATGTTTTACACAAAAAAATTGTAAACGTTAAAGATTCGAAATGTAGTAAGTATACTGTTTACATTTTGTTTTTAAAAAAATCTTATTAATTTAAATATTTAGAATTCACCAAAATTCGGCTGTGTTTAAAACATATTTACTTGTTAACTTTCATTACATAAACTTTTATCTAAAATGATTCTACTAAGTCAAAACAGTTTATTTTTGTGATATTTACTAATCCACATGGAATGTTATTCACAGGGTGCAACACTGACAAAGAATAATAACAAAATGCTCCAAAAATTTTTCAAAAACAGAAATGACATTTTTTGTAATTAGCATTTTTAATTGGAAATTAATTGAGGATGATTTCGCTTCAGAACATCGCACAATCCTTGTGTTGGGCACACATTACGCCTTTGTGTTAGCTCTTGTATCTGTGAGTGCTGTCGACTTGTACATTACGCCTGAGCAGAGAACAGCCCAAAGCCATTAATGTTAATGTGTGTGTGCATCTTTCCTCAGTCCCACTGTGACTCTATATATAGAACTGTAATGATAGCCAGCTTCAGGAGATAAGAACAGAGAATTAATAAGGTACGTTAGAGGATCCCTGCGTCGCCTCGAGACAACGGCAGAACATTGAGAGACTTGCAGACACTGGCTTTTGTTAACTGTGACCGGTACAAAGCGTTAAGTAGCTGTTCCCTAATGTGCTAAAACGAAAAGTTGGAAGTTGGGACTGGTGTATTAGGGGTTAGGACACGTTCTTTTACATTGCCAATAGCTTGTATCGAATATAATCTGATGTTTGAAGTCAGAGGTGCGATAAAGTAATAGTTGAACTAAATTTAAAATTCTGTTATGATTTACTTCAAACCTAACTGACACTCTTTCTTTAACAGATCATAAAAGAAGGTAGTTTGAAGAATGTTGTTAACTGGCAACTGATTACTTGCATTGGTTTTGTGTCAGTGTTTACCAAATTTCTTCAAAGTGTCTTGTTTTGTGTTTTCAGAGACGGAACTTTTATTTTTGGGTGATCTATCACTTTAAGCAGAAGTTGCTAACACGTCCAAAACAACAAATACTAATAGTTACTAAACTATTTATAGTTTTGTTATTTTTGTGAAAGATGGGCTGCTGAAAACAAAATAAGATATCCCCAGGAATATTGGTAACCTAACCACACGGTCACCTATTGTCGTCCATTGAATGCAATTAAAACTACTTTGACGTTTCTTCAAATATCTTTTTGTCCACGGAGGAAAATCATACAGGTGTTACACAGCACAAGGACAAATAAATGAGGGGGTAAACTAACCCTTTAGAACTCACCTGATGTAGCAGTCTGGTTTACGTGAGTCGACATGTGTGTACATGTGTTTGCTTGTACTCTAGGAATCTTATATCTGCTAGTAGGGAAAATCCACACAAGTATTAAATCCACAAATGCCTTATTCGAGCAGAACCGCAGCCGTATGCTCGGGTAGAATCGGGACACACTTCACTAGTTGAGACATATGGAGCGCTGCAGGCCAGCTGCTTGGCTGTACGTCGGTCTGTTCAAGTACAGAACAACTTTCATGTGAAGTACACACAGGGTTACAACACTTCTGCGCAACCCCGAGGCAAGGTCCACAACCCGAAATGGAAAAAAGCAACAGTGTACTTAATGTCTTCAACTGCAATATCATTTTTGTTTCGAATGGCCCACCTTCCTTTCAAGTGTGTTTAAAAGACCTTTTAATGAATTTCTTTTTTTAATTGATGAGTTCTGAAGTGGTAATTGTCTGAAGACGCACCCTGCTGATGTTTCCCTCGGGCCTTTCGTATTATTGGGAATGTTTAAATACGATCTTTGTCTGGCATTCAGATTCAAAAGACAAGGTCAAAAAAAAATGAGTAGCATGTTTACTAAAGGAAGCTTAGACAAGTTTGGCATTCAGTTCATCTTCTTGTCACAAGGTCCTGAGTTACTTGGCCATTTCTAGAGGTCAGAATCCCTTTCATATTCTCTTTAGTCACAGATCACATGACATCATGTCCCCTCGGGGTCGGATGTAGAAAAGTGCGCAGATTGCTCTAACATCTGTTTACTGAGTTTAACATTGAACGAGTCCACGGGTATCATCAAATTCACTTAATGATAAATTGATCAATACAGACTGTTTTGTTGCCTATACAGAGGGGAGATGTTGAATATCCCACTTCAGATAAAATCCTTTGTGCTGCGATCGATCTGCAAATCCTATCGATTTCAAATCTGGAAATGAGCAATGACTGTTTTCAGGTGTTTGGTGAATGAACTGCTGTGCTATTTGATAACAGAGTGAATGGAAGGAGGCGGTTAGAGCCAAAAGATGCTCCTTACTCTATTGATGCTCGGGGTTGAGAGGCCTTATCTGTTTTCAGTGTATGGAGGATCTGTTACATTTATTTATTTATTTAAAAAACATGCAGCCTATATGCTTCTTTTGTCTGGATGTATGTTTACTGGGAATTACACATTTAACTTAATTCTTGAATTGTGGTATAATCTGTCTTCATTTATCAATTTCAAACTATCACAAAGTAAACCTTAATGTTATAACTTGACCATTACCATGTACCAAAAATATTTCTTTATTGGCATGTCTTAAGAAATTTAAATTAAGTAGCTGCTGTATATGTAACAGACTGAAAAAAGTCTGTTACATATTACCTCTTACACGCATTACTTAAGCCAATAAATAATTTGTCATTCAATTCATTTTCCACTATTTGATTGTTTGATTCAAATAATGTCTTCTTTGTTAAAAACATTGAATATATAAATATTTTCAATTAGATCATAAAATATAGATGTGAACTATTACGCAAAATTTTAACACTATTTTCAACTGTATGTATAAAGTGATTGCTGAAGAAAAGGTATAGATAAAATATGCTTTATATCGTAAAATTCACATTTTTGACATTTTTCTGCAAATGCAAAATATAATAATAAAAAAATTATCACAATTAAAAACCTTGTTTCCTATTGACTTCCCATTTATGCGACTTTATGCAGTCTTTTTGCCATTGTGGCTGCATTTTACATTAAATAAATGTACTTGCATTTTTGCACCAAAACAACAACTTAACATTACTGATTTTAGCCATTCAGTGGTACATGATAAGATTGCCTGGTTAAATGGGAGATTATGGTCAAGGCCAGAGATGCTGTCCTTCTGTCATAACAAAAGCACATGTTCTGAAGGCAGTGCTTTGAGGATAATCTCCTGCATTGTGTCAGTGAGCTTAACTGTGCCATAAAATAACAAGCGAAAAGGGAGTTTTTACATGTTTTGAAAAGACTGAACAGTCCTTGAACTTTAACTCTGTGTAATCAGTGAAGTATCTGAGCCTGCAGTACATCCCAACATCTTTCATCTGAAAAACAACAGCCAACCCTCAGTGTCCTCATCACATCATGTCGGTTAAAAACACCTGCACTTGTCGGAGCTTTTAAGTAATTCATGCTAAAGTAAATTTTTTTGCCAACACATAGTTTAATCAAATTATGACAGTGCTTTATGTGCATCTACAGGTATGTTGAGGATGTCTGTTTTGACATTCAGACATCATTGGCTTTGAGTCTCTGAGGTCCCTCACTTCTGCTGTCCAACAGAGCGATGCCCGATCCTCCCCTAACTGCTTCAAAAGATGCTTAATCATTTAGATATGAAAGCTGTTAAGTGCCTGCAACAGTCACTTTGATGAAATGAAGAAGATTTAAAGAAGCTTCCCGCCGGCCAGCTTCTCATTCATTCTGTACATTGTGCTTTCATCATTTTTCATGCTTTGCCTATCTCGGACTATCTATTTTCTCTCCTCTGGTCTCTGGTTTTTGACATCTGTTATCACTGTCTTTCTCAGGTTCACTTCTTGGCCTTAAAAACTGTGGCCTGTGTCTTTACCTGGATACGTTGGATGTGTCTGAGTATACCCATCTATAGATCCTTGTTCATATATGTTAGTATAAATCTTAATTCTGGCTGAATAATTTTATGAACATACTGAAATAACACTAATAGCCATATATCACTCTTGATCTCAGCATGTAGGTCATTCACCTGAGTATCTGAAATAAAACCCTGACACTTTAATATCACGTTATGCAACCTCGCCGCAGAGTCATGAGAGTGGGTCAAAGATTAAGGGACGTATGACCTGGATATCGGGTGACAGGCTTATATAAAACGAGTGACTTCAAGAGTTCTTTGTGATTGTTGTTGGTTTTTTTGGAGTGTTATTTTCTGCTGCAACCCCAACCCCCCCATCTGCTGTCAGTTGCTTATGGAGTTGATGTATTACCATAGGTGTACGATACAGGGGGGACTGAGAATAGAACAGATACCATCAGAACATGATGCATCTGCTGATCTGGATATAAAGGTCACTTTTGTTGTATTTATTTATTTCATTTTATTTATTTATTTATGACTAATCTGGAACATTGCATTTTATAGAGCAAGATGCTGTTGTCTGTTGCACTTTTATAGCTCAGGAGAATGGAGATTATGTTTGTTTTGATATATATAGGACGCACAATATATAGCCTTTTATCAGCTGTATCAGACAAGAAATTGTATTTTTTAATGTAATCAGCATTGGTCTGATAATGAAAACATGCTGCTAATGTGTCAAAATATTTCCTTTGGTTTAACCACCCTAGCTGCACACTGTTAACATATTATTTTCTTTATGTCATGAGCATTCATGGTATTAGCAGAATATTGATGGCTGTAAGTACAGTATGTAGATATTTATGAATGTGTAAACATTACTAGCATGCTGATTGTTGTCTGAATGATATCTTTCTTGAGACCTGTTAGACTTTCAGAGCACTTTTCAGGGTTGCTGGAGAGACACATTTATTTTTCTATAAAATTTACATTTAACAAAGAAATTTAAAATGTAATACTATAGGCTTAATACACGAATACAAATTAATGTAACCTTTTCTTTAATTTAATAAAATTAAAAATTTAATTCAGAATTTATTTTGGCCCTATTTATATTGTATTTATAGGTTATCTTCTGGCAACATAATTTTTATGCAAAATAATATAATCCCAAAATGGTGTTGCAGACAAAAATTATTCACATGACTTTATAGAATAAATATAAAAATACATTGAGACCTGTTGACTTATAGTACATGGATAGATTTATAAAAATCAGGGATTAATTTGGTCTTGATGAAAATGTTTGGGTTTATTATTATAGAATTTTTAGATTTATATTCATTCACCATAAACGGTACGTTTTAGTCACCCTTTAGGAATATCACATGGTTTTGCAAATTTGTATTGTATTAAAAAGTGCTTGTCAAAAGTATCAAAAGGATTTTAAAAACATCAAGACATCTGAGTCTTAGAAGGACAGACATATGTATTTAAGTACACAATCAACTGGAAGGTAAGACAGGCCTCTCCATTTTCCATATTTTTTTTATGGCTGTCAATAAACATGTTTTGAGAAATTACAGATATCTCATTTGTAAATGTTGCTTTCTCTCATTTTTAATTCAATGAAATTCAACACTGCCTCCATCTAATAAAGCCTTTCATAAGTTCAGTGATAACCGCTTTGAAGTAATGCATGCACACTGGCACATTGCACCTATTTTCTGCCTAATTTAAAACAGCATTCAGACATAACAGAGGACCCCCTGCTTTGTGGAACTTCTGCCGCTCTGATTCTAACATGATAATTAAAAGATGCTACATTTTTCGCTTTCCAATTTCCTGTTTTCCCAGAAAACATCTAAATCACATCTACCCCAATCTTAGGTGTTTGTTATTTTGCGTTTTCTTTGGTCAGACAAACACAGAAACACCAGTAAGTGATAACGAGTCTCTGTTTACTTATTTATCTCTCCCCCCGTGCTGTTACCTTGGTATCTTACAGCCCTTTGGCAGTAGCAGAGCTTCGTAGTTTATTTATACCGCACCTCATTATTTATTAAAAACTCAGTTAGTGGGGCAGGCTCAAGCACCGGGGAGCCTACGCACTGCCGCGTTTCATCCTCCCGTGCCAACTGGGGCTCCCTCCTGCCCTGCACTTCGCACCCGCTCCAGGGAGGCGGCGAAACAAAGACAGGGCCGTTAGGGATTGCCAGGGAGCTCCAGGCTTCAAAAGATCTCTCCCCCAAAGACATGGACATGCACACGGAGGGGCACGGCAGACCTGCTGCATCTCTGATTCCGTGGAAGCGTTTTGTTCTTCTTCAGGATGGCAGGCAGACCAAAGAAATGAGACGATAAATAAATGAAAGTGAGCTTCTAAGCGAAAACAAAGGGACTTGGGTTCGGTGTTGCTGTGTCAATACTGTATGGATTAGCAGGGAATTGGTGTTGTAGCCTAGGAAATGTAGGAAATCAACATAAAAAGTACACCATAAAATTATTTATTTTTCTCCATTTTTTTAGCTTTACACACATGCACTCACATTTTTATGCTGTGTTTTACCTGACACAATTAAGAGTTTCAAATTGGTTAAATATGCTGTTTAAAATTTGTGCATGTATGCGTGAAAAAAATAAGTGAGTCTAAAAATAATAGGTGTATATTACAAAAATAAATATTTTAAATACATACTTTTTTCATTACATAAACTTAAATTATATATTTACAGAAATATATATTTAAAATATAAGGTTTGTATTCTAAACATATATATGTTAAAGAACATATCATTTTCATTATATTAACTTAAAAATATATGTACAATTTAAAGAAATTAACTGTTGGGTTTTTAATTGATAATTTCAATATTAAAGAATATATTGTTTTTAATAGATTTTATGAGGTTTATATAACTTTTTTTATATATATACTAAGCCACATTGAACACTTTTTTATAGTGTGGTCCAAAGGAATTGCACAATAAACTTTGCAGGTTTGGACAAACACTTTTTTTAGTTTGTCTCTCAGTTTTGTACCCCTGCCTGTCCACCGAACACACCGCACACATGGGCCTTTTCCGAGGACACGCTGTGACTAGCACTATTCCCAGGAAGCCTCCCAGTACAACAACATTCTCATACAGCAGCATAAAAGGAAAGCCCATGTGTGACGCCTCTCCGGAATGTCAAAGTCCTGTCAAACAGGAAAAGGGCAGCAGTGTGGCCAACCCAATCCCCGGACCGCTGACACGAGCACACACCCTCCTGTCAACACTTGAGCTACAGGGACCTGTAGCTTGACACAGTGCGAGCGATCGTATCTTATCTCACACAGGTCTGAGATCCACTTCACAGAAACGCTATCAAGCGTTCAGGAGTTAGTGTGTTGGGCGTTTTTTACGCCTGGTTTGATAGCATGCGTTCGGCAGATGTTTGTCCATGATACCTGATTTGATGAATGCTGACGGGCAGCTCGAGTGTCCTTAGATTTAATATAATGAAGCCCATCTGGAAACATACATCTTGTTCTGAAACGTCTTACGCAAGCCCTCAGATAGCACGGGATTGTGTAATTTTGAAACAGTGACCTTTGTTTTTGTATGGCATGGACGAGCGCACACCAGATATTTCTGCTGTAAACTCAATATCTTCTTATAAAGATCTTATTTTGAATGTAATTTATTATGAAAGAGCGAACACTCTAAGAAACATCTTTTTCCTCTGGGAATTGTGCTTGACTGCATCTTTGAGTGAATACTGTAGCCTCAATAGGCAAAAGTCCTGTTCATTTCCAACAAGTATTTAAAATTTGTCAGGAAAACACTGGAAAGAGACAAGACCAGGCACATAAAGACCGAGACGTGTGGGTAGAGACGGCATTATTTCTGCCAACAGCCGCAAAGCAGGTGTCTTGCCGTCATCTGCAATAAGACGTCCTGGCAGTGTTATGTGTTCTTTGATCATATGAACAGAGCAGCTTCAAAGGAACATAAAGCATTTAAGGTTGCGAGATTTCCTGCGAAAGACAGGTTTTGCATAAATTAGCTTAAAGCTACATTGTGGAGATACAGTGTGGAAACATGAATTTGAACCGCCGGTTTTATGGCAACAATAATTCTCACCCATCGTTCAGGTCTTTGATATTTGAATGCAGCATTTTCCTAGACATTCTTTGCATGGGAATCCGCCTTAGAGGTAATAGTTTTACTGTGGTCACTTTACATCTATAGAAAGTAGGATTATGTGCACATGGTAAAATGTTTTAGTTTTTTTATTTCTCTTATTTTTAGTCTTTTAGTTTTCTTCTTTCTTTCTTCTTTCTTCATTTTCTTCATTTCGTCTTCGCTTACGCAATGTTTTGCTGTGATACCCAATGTTCTGTTCTGTGTTCGGTTCTGCTGACATTAACAGTACAGAATAAATCCTTAAATAACAAGGAAATTAGAGCGGGAATTAGTCATTTCACTAGATGTACTTTAGACCGAAGCACTTGGCAGGTGGCGAGATATCACTCGCTCTCCAAGTTTACACTTTGACAGAGATAAATCTTCTTGGAATTTTTACTTCTTGGCCTAAAGCAGTGACGATAGAATGTTGTGTTGAAGATGATGTACGGTGATGTTATATTTCCACAGAAACGTCTCATTTGCTAAAGATGAAAGTTTTCATCAAAGGGTTATGCTGTTTTTTTCCGCAGGTTGCATGTTATCTTATTTTTACCTGCTTACATATAGGAAGAAAAAAACAGGTCAGTGCATTCAAATCAGCTTGTGATGTCGTAAAGTGACCACTTATGACATCAGAAAAGCAAAAACAAAAAGAAAGGGGCAGATGAAAACATTATTCACGTTAAAGCCTGAGAATTTCTCCCTTTTGTTACGACTGCTTGGCACACAGCCAAGCTGACTAGTTACAAGTGGGAAAAAAGGGATTTTTTGCAGCCACAGAGATCTTTGAAGTTTCCACACAGCAACAGTAAAACCATGTGAGCGATCCTCAGGCAACCCCACCCTCACTTCCACCCGTCTTAACTCTGTAAGGTCAAGCTCACATTTTCCATTTTCAGTCACTCTCACAGCAAACTTTCCAAGGAAAATCACGCTCTGGAGAGAAAACGTGATCTTGTCGTTTAGATTAATCATGATTTTAAAAATCATTTAATTTATGTTTTTCAGACCTGGAATGCGCATTAGTCATACACTCCAGTTGCATTTTCAAGAATCTCAATGGGCTTAAGCTACACTCCAAGATAATTACACTGCCAATAATACATTTCTCACCATTTTCTCCAAGAATTCCTGTGGGATAGTCTCATCCAAGGCTTTGATATACCAGCAGCAGTGAATAGACCTTGTAATAACCTACATATAGTAATACAATTGATTTAATGTAATATTGCTGAGAAACTCTTTATTGTTCTCCAAGAGACCAACCTTAATGAGTTTAGCTAAAAGTTTTTTTTACCCAAGATGATCTTGAAGTTCCAAAATCTTAAAAACAAGAATAACTATTAATGTAAATGAACAGTCGAGTCAATGTCAAAGTCAGGCATGTGTAATGTATTAAAGCGGTGGAGACTCGTTTCTCATGTAAAATGATCTTTGTTGGTTGTACTGAGGGACTTTTGGAGGAAGGTCGGGAACTCTTTCTGCATTTGTGGCATACTTTGGAAGGGATGTAATGTTGAAAAAACACAGCGCCGCAGTATCACTGGAAAGTCTGTCTTGTGTTAAATCAAAAGATTTTCCCATACGGATCATCTTTTGGAAGAACCTTTTCCCTACAAAAGGTAAGTTCCAACATAAAAAAGTGGTGGCAATGAAATAAAAGATTCTTTAAGTTGTTAACCAAAGCTTCCTAGTTGCTCTAAATAAGTTAATTCACTTAGACAAGCATGATAAGCTTATACAAAGCCTTACAGCAGATAAAGCCCAATCCTGTATAATAGAGTTTGGCAGCTTAATGAATGCATACATATTACATGCTGTTGTCTTTATAATAGAGATGACAGCACTGTCCTGATCTGTGTTCTTTCTGTCTAGAAGGTGATTGTAATCATACACCTTTACAGGTAATTAGTGCGCTAATGAAGGTGCTTCAACAGGTTCTTATGACAGATGTAGCTGGTTTTGGGGTTACAGAGGGTGTGTACCGATGTCAGTCATGGTGGGATGCTATAGAGGACCCCTACCATTACTGTCAGCTCAGCCTATTGAGAGAGAACAGCAAAGCCACACCTACACGCTACCTGGATCATTTGTGTGCTGTTTAGCTCAGTTACATCCCTGTGCAAATTCAAACTGTTAAAAAAGTATATAAGAAGCATTGAAAGGGTGGTTTACGTCAATAATTTAATTGCTTATTTTTAAACAACTTAATTTAACCACGTGGAACCGATGTACATGATAAAATAAAGTAATTCTAACAACACATTTTAATCCAGTGCATTCTTGCATCATTTATGTTGTTTTAAGCCTGTGTATGACGCACAAGCCAATATATTAAGAAATCGCTGTGGTTTTGTAACCATTCAATGGTTGTCTACAAATCTTCTTTCAGGTTCTGCAGAATAAAGACATACAGGTTTGTAAAGACATGAGGGTGGGTACATTTTTTTTAAATGTATAAATTGGGTGATTTGTCGTATGAGTGTCTTTTTCATCTTGATCAGTGTTTCTCGACCAGAGGGCCGGCCCCATAGGAAATCCCAACAAACCTTTTCAAATGACAGATTAAATAATATGTCTTATAATGCTAGGAAAGCTATGTTATATTGTAAAACCAAATATAAGCTTGGTTTAATTCTATATATTTTTGGGTTGAATTTAGTTTGGGGCAATTAAATAGTTTTGTTGAAATATTTTTTACAGTTTTGGGATCTTAAATGAATGAAATGATGTTTACGTTGTTCTTTAACACTTTAGCAGCTTTTAAACACTGTAAAAAATGTTTATGTGGCTCAGTAAATATTACAAAAATAAACACTTTTATTTACTTAACAAAATCTTTTAAAAACATTAACTAGATTTTTTCAGTAAAAAATGTACAGTTCTTACAGTAAATGTCTTTGATCTTTAAGTTTAAGAGAATGTGATAAAAATATTTTTTAACAAATATATATTTGTAATATATACACCAATTTCTTAAGTGAATTCCTAAACATATAGTTAAGATTTCCACATATATAAATATATATATATATTTAAACAGTATATTTACTTCTATTACTTCTATTTCATTCAATTTTTTATGTGTTAATCTTTCCAAAAAATTTTTAAATGTAGAAGTTCCTTTTTTCAAACCATTTAAGCCCCTTATTTTTAAGAGCATGAGATGAAACAAAGTAAATCGCGAAGGTTAAGATCCACTGATCTCAAATGAAGAATGAAATACCCTTAAAAAAAACGATGATACCAGGAATATGTATTAGGAGAGTAAACATGTTAGTTTATACGTAAACATTCCGTGATCCCATTTAGCAGCATCAACCTGTGTTCAAATCTGTGTTAATGATTCATGTTAACACCCGGGCTTCACTTACAAAAGAGCGCTGGCTTTCACAGGGAGAACTAAATCCGTGCGGCAAAACATGCTCGTATAGAGGGCATTCAACTGACTGCAATATGTCACCTTAATCACCAATATGAGCGTTTCTCCACCCCTCCGAAATGACTGACAGCCTCTGTCATATTTGGCTATCCTGGCTGATAAATGGGTCTGCTCTTTGCCATTTATTATATCTCCAAAAATCATTTCATTAATCTCTCTGGTATTGTATGCATATGTGTGTGAGTGTCTGAATCCCTGAGCTTGTCATCTTCCCTCCCCCCATCCAGAGAAAAAGGACTTTAGTGTTGGGCTTAACACTGACCCCATGCAGAGATTGTGTTGAGTATTAATTGAATGTGTAGCTTGTTTGGCTCTATATGGGACATCCCTTTGAGTACTAAAGCACATGATTAATCATTAAAGCTTTGATGTTAAAACAAAGAACGCGCCGTTGCCATTTCTTCTGCTGGAAACGTGCACCTTGACGACTTGGAGAATCTTTTTCTTGAAGTCTCTCAGCTCTGCAATAATCAAATGCAGTGCAACATTCCTTTGTTCAAAACCGTCTAATTCTGATTGGAGGTTTGCGGCTCGACCTGCTATTGGTTGCTCCAAGACCAATCGCGCACTAAAGCCAACCTCGGTTGCTACATCTCCGCACAGATTTGAAAAGGCTCGCTTGGTACCCTGTGATACTATTGTTTCAGGAGTGGTGCTTTTCTTCTCTCTTGATGATTCCGAAACCCTGTAAATTAAATTTGAGTGACTGGGAATGTCGAACATGGGTGGTCTTGTCCTTTGCATAGGTGGAGGCTTTTATTTTGTCCACCTCTCAGCCGTATGAGCCGGTCACGTACGCCTGTTGCTTTGTAATCCGGGCCTCTTGGCCAAATAACATCAGAACATCATTTCTAAGATATTAGGCATCATCTCTGAGCTTCTTATCAGGGCCAGAGCTGGTAATTGAGGTGTGACCCAAATAAGAGAATTTAACATGCTTGTGAATTTGAAGTCTGGAGCTCTGACCTACATATTAAGGGAACATTGGCAAAACAGCCCCAGAATCAATATGCAGACTGGCCTCATCTCACTCGACGCACTAGCTTCCTCCAGCGCTGACTCTCTCTCTTTCTCTACTGGCTAATGGGAAGGCTGAGAATTAAGGCATATGTTGTGTGTTTTCAGGAAGCCAACATGCCGCATGACAATAACATGTTGTGAAGATAACATTTTTGTGTGCTTGTGCAGTTTTATTTGCTCATAGTTCCATTTTTTCCAGTCTTTAGCCACCTTATGAAACTATATTATGATTTCTCAGTCTAATTGTTTCTGAATTTAACTTTACCTTTATTGTTTTAATTCAAATTATACACCTGTGAAAAAAAAATAAGAGACCATCCCAAATGTTAATATATTAGCATTTATAGATTTATTGTCAACTTTCAAAAAGGTATCACATAAAAAATAATTTTGTATTTGTACGTACAAATATAACTGTCATGTCGATAAAAAATAAATGCATTTCTTTTCAGTATCTGATGTCTGAAAATAAATTTTATAAATATTTTTACCTGTTTCTTCGGTTTCATGTTCTTCAAATAAATTACAATATTTTTTTTGCGGGAGGCACATTGTTTGTTTACCAAAACGAAGACCTACACATAATATATTTAGAAAAACTTTAATTATGTTTGCCTGTAAATAAACACACCGCGAGGAGTTATTGTAGTAAAAAATCTGCAGCGCTGGAATTATAATTTGCTGTAGTCAGTGGATAACCACTGCATCACTTTTAAGGTAGATGCATGACATATGACAAGATATATATTAAGATATATGACAGTCCGTGTGGTAAGGTGTCTTTTTGTCCTCTCTCTCTGTCAGTGACCTGGCAATCTGCCGAGTCAACTGACGGTCTGATTTGTCCCTGTAAGTGAAGGCCGTTGAAGCAGAAAGTGCCCTCAGTCTGAGCGAGCTCTGGGAGTTAAACTGAATAACTCTTCTCAGGCCCTCTGTGTTTTAAAGCTCCACTTAAGTTGCTTGGGGATGGACAGATAACTGCTCGCTTATGCACTTGTTGGTTCATGTGAGGTAATTAGTGACCCCCACTATCCCGACCCCTTTATCTCAAGTCTATACTTGAGGTGATTGATTTGGGTTTGAATGTAATTTGATTTTTCCCTTATAACATGTAAAATTTCTACAGAGGTCTTAAAACCCAAATCCTACTCTTTTGTTGCCAAGTCTAGTCAGGTAAACAGGTATCATACGCAAAACAGATAAAGGTCATAACTTAACCACTGGGTTATTCATATCCCTGATGTCAGAAATGACACATCCTATTGGGATCTAGACTAGTCTAGTCTAGTCTGTTCTAGTAAACAGAAAAAAAATACAAAAGAAATAAAGATAGGTACTTGACCAATGGGAAACATTCATTCACTCGTGAGAAAACCCAAATACTAGTCTAGTCTAGTGTCATCTAGTGTATTCTAGTCTAGTAAACAAGAATCATATACAAAAGTGATAAATGTCATCACCCCTAGGAAACATTCACACCCTGATGTCAGAAAAACCCAAATCCTGGTCTAGTTTAGTCTAAACTAGTTTAGTCTTTTAAACAAGAATCATACACAAAACAGATAAAGATCATAATATAACCACTGGGTTATTTATATCCTTAATGTCAGAAAACAATGCTCAAATCCTATTCTAGTCTAGTTTAGCCCAGTCAAGTAAACAAGAATCACACACAAAAACTGATAAATGTCATCAATTAATCACTAGGAAACATTCACACCCTGATGTCAGAAAAACCAAATCCTAATCAGTTCTGTTCTGTTCTGTTCTGTTCTTTTCTGGTCTGCTCTGTTCTGTTCTGTTCTGTTCTGTTCAGTTCTGTTCTGTTCTGTTCTGTTCTGTTCAGTTCAGTTCTGTTCTGTTCAGTTCTGTTCTGTTCTGTTCTGTTCTTTTCTGTTCTGTTCTGTTCTGTTCTGTTCTGTTCTGTTCTGTTCTGTTCTGTTCTGTTCAGTTCTGTTCTGTTCTGTTCTGTTCTTTTCTTTTCTGGTCTGTTCTGTTCTGTTCTGTTCTGTTCTGCTCTGTTCTGTTCTGTTCTGTTCTGTTCTGTTCTGTTCTGTTCTGCTCTGTTCTTTTCTGCTCTGCTCTGTTCTGTTCTGTTCTGTTCTGCTCTGTTCTTTTCTGGTCTGTTCTGTTCTGTTCTGTTCTGTTCTGTTCTTTTCTGGTCTGTTCTGTTCTGTTCTGTTCTGTTCTGTTCTGTTCTGTTCTGTTCTGTTCTGTTCAGTTCTGTTCTGTTCTGTTCTGTTCTGCTCTGTTCTTTTCTGCTCTGCTCTGTTCTGTTCTGTTCTGTTCTGCTCTGTTCTTTTCTGGTCTGTTCTGTTCTGTTCTGTTCTGTTCTGTTCTGTTCTGTTCTTTTCTGGTCTGGTCTGTTCTGTTCTGTTCTGTTCTGTTCAGTTCTGTTCTGTTCTGTTCTGTTCTGTTCTTTTCTGGTCTGTTCTGTTCTGTTCTGTTCTTTTCTGTTCTGTTCTGTTCTGTTCTGTTCTGTTCTGTTCTGTTCAGTTCTGTTCTGTTCTGTTCTGTTCTGTTCTTTTCTTTTCTTGTCTGTTCTGTTCTGTTCTGTTCTGTTCTGTTCTTTTCTGGTCTGTTCTGTTCTGTTCTGTTCTGTTCTGCTCTGTTCTGTTCTGTTCTGTTCTGTTCTGTTCTGTTCTGTTCTGTTCTGTTCTGTTCTTTTCTGCTCTGTTCTGTTCTGTTCTGTTCTGTTCTGCTCTGTTCTTTTCTGGTCTGTTCTGTTCTGTTCTGTTCTGTTCTGTTCTGTTCTTTTCTGGTCTGTTCTGTTCTGTTCTGTTCTGTTCTGTTCTGTTCTGTTCTGTTCTGTTCTTTTCTGGTCTGTTCTGTTCTGTTCTGCTCTGTTCTGTTCTTTTCTGGTCTGTTCTGTTCTGTTCTGTTCTGTTCTGTTCTGTTCTGTTCAGTTCTGTTCTGTTCTGCTCTGTTCTGTTCTGTTCTGTTCTGTTCTGTTCTGTTCTGTTCTGTTCTGTTCTGTTCTGTTCTGCTCTGCTCTGCTCTGCTCTGTTCTGTTCTGTTCTGTTCTGTTCTAGTAAGCAAGAATCTCACACAAAATAGATAAAGATCAGCACTTAACCACTGGGAAACATTCATACCCTGGATGTAATTGATCATGACAGATTCACTTCCTCTTGCCGGAAGGCCCAGTTTTGCTTCTAAGGATCCTGGGAACTGGATTGATTTAAAGTTTCCTCTTCCCTGTTAATAACAATAAAACAGACAGACTCCAAAGGAGTCTCCCTACTTACTCCTCACCTCCATAGGGAGGGACTCGGCTTCCAGTACACATGTCCTGTGTCTCCTGCCGAGCTTCTGATGCTTGGGACGGTTGTTAAGTCATCAAACAGTCGTTGAGTCACAAGGAGTAAAAAGTGATCACTATCATTAACTTTTTAAAGGGTCCCTTTATTTATCTCCTTGCTCTTGCCCGAATTGTTAAGCATCCCAAACATTTGCATTATGTAAAGGATGTATATATTTTGTCAACGTAATACACAATTACAGTTTCTACTAATCCTTCAAAACAACCCAATAGCCATTTAACACAAACAAGCGGCTGTGAATAAAGTTGACAGTTCTGTGATCTTTCTGCACCAAACACTCCTACAGTCCATCTCAGACTTGTTTAAAGTTTGCATGTGAGTGAATGAAGGCTTTTGTTCTCATGCCTCTTTTAACACCTGATAAGATCTACGGTTTAAAAGCGTTTGATGGACTCCTCAAACATCTTCTTAGTGGGTTTGGAGAATGATGGCCATTCCGCTCATTTGCACGACACTGAATTCATTGTCAGTCCTTTCAGTTCATTATGTGCTTCTTTTCTAAGAGCCTTAAGCAGCTTTCTTCCTTCAGTTATTTCACTGTGGATCAACTCTTAGGACAACACGATGAGAAATCATCTCAGTAAATAGCTATATTTTGCTGTTCATTGGGAATTCAGTTTTTTATTTTGTTTTCCGTGTAGTAATAACTTAACATCTTTTTTTTCTTGCATTTATATTTACATTAGGCATCTAGCAGACGCTTTAATCCAAAGTAATTTACCAAGAATGGGGGAGACAATGAAGCGGTAAATAGCAGATATAACAATGGGTAAAAAAGTGCCAAAACGAGGTTACAAAGTTGCACAAGCCAAGATAAAATCTCCAGTTTTATCTTTTTAGGAAGAAAATGTTAACACATTTTTTTGTAAGGAGAGAGTAGATACGGAAAAAGGTTTTAGCGGGTTAGGTGTAGACGGAAAAGACTTTTTAGGCAATTTTTTTAAAGATGCACACTTGAGTCTGCCAAACGTGTTGTAAGGGGCGGATCTTTCCACCATCAAGGAACCGATGCAAAGAAGGTTCGAGAGATATTACCCGAGAAGTATTGTGTTTATATGTTGCATAATGTGGTGTATACAACTATTTGTATTTTTGGGGTGTGATGGAGTGACATATAGTATTTGAAAAAAAAACATGCCAATAGATTCACCAAAATGGCACATTGGAAACAAATGTATAGTTTAATGCAAATGTCGCTTTGGATAAATGTTGTTTAGGCATATGTAAATGTATGTTATATACAAAGAACTTCCGAAGACACTGTGTGACATAATGCAACATTTTTTAATCTCCGTAGCTATGGAAGTTGCTAAAGTCAGCCAATCAGATTAGAGACAGCAAGATAACTTTTTTATAAATATACAACAATGAAAAGCTGTGAGTGTAGTTCTGTTGTAGGCTGAGGCTAGTTAAATGGGATAGTTCACCCAAAAATACAAATTGTGTCATCACTTATCATTACAAACCTGTTTGGCTTTTTTTTCAACAGAACACAAGATATGGTATTTTGAAGTAAGTCGGCCCCTATGCACATCTATTTACAAAATTCACGATTGGAATGATTGCCAGTTACCAACATTCTTCAAAATATCCTCATTTGTGTTCTGAGGTGTACTATCATAAGTCTTAAAGTCAGAGATCTTCTTTCTCAAGTCTCTTGATGCCCCTGGCACTGAGGTCAATGCTGTTGGGCTTAATGGGCTCTTCCTGCAAATCTGGATTTGGTTCTTCTCTTTGTTTTAAGATGCTTAATTTCTCTTGCTAATCTAACCCATAACCATGGCTCAACCACTAAACTAAAGATTTAGCCTTACCTTCCCATGGGATCTTGCAGGCATGTAAGGAGCTCATTTAAAGATAGGCTTAATAGTCCAAGCACAGAACACTGCAATCACTGGCCTCTAGATTTGAATATTCAGCTCAATTCTAGACCTGAGAACAGTTTAGATTAATAGTGTAGATATCTCTCGTTTTAAAATATAGAATGATAGAAATATCTTTGTGTTATCTTGGTACAGTACGACATGATGGGGGCTGGGCAGAAAGGAAGGAGAGAGCCTTTATCAGACGAGGCAGACAGCCACACATAATCAGAGAAGATTTAGCTCAGTGGAGTTTGCTTGTGATTCCCAAAATCTGTTTTAAAGGAATGCAACAGATCAGCAGTGTGTATTATCCCACAGCTGCATCTGTGGAAATCGTAATGGACATGAGGAATTTTGTATGAAAGTTTACCGTTTTATACGCCGTTAAATTGTGAATGTCAGGAGTAATCCTTGTAGTGATTATTTAGAACCACATTTTTTCTAAATATACTATAATATATTTCATATATTCCACATTTCTGTTGAATTTTTTTGATATTGGGATCTGAAGCCTGTTGAAAATTAGACATGTCCCTAATTTGTTATCAACAAACGGTTATTAAAATCATGTTTTTGATGTATATAATGATTTACATATACATTTAGTCATTTAGCTTACACTTTTATCCAAAGCGACTTAGAAATGAGGTTTAGAAAAGAAGCATATTGAACAAAAGGTAACAATGCAATCATGAGTGAAATAATGCCAGTCCTAGTAAAAAACACAACATACGTACAAAATGCCAAGGAATTTTTTTTTATAGTATAAAATAAAGTGAGGATGTTAAAGGAGGTTTATTAGTAGGTTAGAAAGAGATATCAAGTATGTTTATTTATGGGTGAGGTGCAAACGGAAAAGATGGGTTTCAAGGCGGTTTTTGAAGATGGAGACGGGCAGATCGTTCCAACATCATTGGACCAAATAATAAAGAAAATAATGTAATAAAAGCCTAACATTTATAAAATGCCAAGAGGATGTTTTTGCAAATTCTAGGCAAAAAGTTGCTGTTTAAAAAAACAAAATATACCTCTGTTGTTTTTTCGACTTCACAATAAAACATTTTTTTAATTCAAATTTCTTTATGGCTGCAATATTTCAGTAGTTTAATGTTACTATAATTTGCCCATTTTTCACTGCACTCCGAA
Source organism: Triplophysa yarkandensis (assembly GCA_033220385.1). NCBI lineage: Eukaryota > Metazoa > Chordata > Actinopteri > Cypriniformes > Nemacheilidae > Triplophysa > Triplophysa yarkandensis. Next base: position 7,984,332 of record CM065676.1, on the reverse strand, counting down.
AACTGTATTGGGTTTTAACATGAAACAATTTACACAAATTTAAATAAACAAAAAGGTGAATTAAAAAAAAATTGTTTAGCATTTTGTTTATATGTAATTAAAAAAATAAAATAAATCTGATTAATTCAAATTTCTACTAGGATTCACCAAAATAATGAGTATATTAGAAGTATATCTGTGTTTCATAAATACTTCTTTTTTTCATTACATTAACAATAATTTTTAAAGTAATAAAACCTTACTGTTGGATTTTTACTCAATTATTGTCTACTGAAAATGATCTGATTTAAAAGATTAGAGTAAGTTAGGATTACCGTTTTATTTTGTGATACTTACTAAGCCACATTAAATATTTTTCTAAATGTAAGTAAAATGTATGTCTAACACCAGTTGAACATTTGTTATTGTTTTATTTCTGGCATCAGTTCATTACAGAGAGACCGAAAAAATGTCCAACACTCAGATCTGCGGACCTCACAGCTGTAGACCAAAGGCAGATCTGTATGTCCTGTTCTCAACTTTCCGTTGCATGTTCATCCCATTTGCCCTGCTGCCTGATGTCTAAATGAACAGCACACACTTCCATTCAAAGCCACTGATCAAAGCAAAGAGGAAAGATCAAAAAGGGACACATACCTTATCTGACAGGAGTACATAACTGTCTTAAACAGCTCCATGCTCCTCAGAGCTGCTCTGGGACTCTCTGGGCCTCAAATGGCCCCTTTCTGACCTGATTACAGTCCTTTTCCTGCTTCTTTGAACCTTTGAAGAAGTGCTTTAGGAATGGCATATATTTCAGTAGTGCTTTCAAGACCACGGTTCACCTTTGACCACTGCCAGGAACAAAATTGTGCCCCTTCTTTGCATTTTTTACATTGAGTGGTTCTATATGCGGCTTACAGATTGTGTGTGCCTGGCTTGTTTTAACCTTTGATATTTGTGGTCTGTCTTCAAACACAGACATATAGGAAAATTCGTATTATATAGGTAATAATCAATCCATCTCTCTCTCCTAAAAGGATGTCATATTGTTTTATTGATTGGTTAATACCAGATGAGGCATTGGTACGATTTTTAATGTACCAGGAACAATAAGGTTATTTGTCAGTTTGTAGACAATTCTGCAAAATATATTTGCTGGATACTGTTAAGTAAGTGTTAATGTGTAAATAAAATATATAAATATGAAGAGTTTATTTGCAAAGACAAATATGTCCCTTTTTGTGTTTAAAATCGTGTTTTTTATTGTTTTTATCTTATATTTACAAAAATAACAAAATCATTTTTTTAGGTTTTTTAATTGTGCTGTCATATTTTAATTGTGTTAGTTATTTATAAATACAGTTGTAGTTTAGTTAGTTTTTAGTTTTTAGTTTTTAGTTTTTTTATTGTTTAATACAATCAACGCAACTGTGGTTAAATTTAAATGCAAAATGACTTGTAAACATTTTTAAAACAAACTTACCTGTTTTTTTTTTGCATGTTAACTCTTCATATATGTTAATTTTAATTATTGCTTTCCCACAAAAAGATATGATTATTAGCAAACCGAAATATCGATACTCTACCTTTGACCCAAACCGGACGTCACTTGTGTGAAAGCAGAATGTACTTAAATGTACAGACAAAATCGTGCAAACTCAAAGTTATTAAATGCCACAAGAACAAACACAGTCCTGTATTTAGCTTTTGTTATTTAGTTGTATATTCTCACAGTGCCCATGGACTGAATACGTAATACACATGCGGGTGATGTCACACATTTGCATATTTATTGGTTACTTGGAATCACAGTTAAAGTTAAACGGTTTTAAAGCCTTCAAAATTGTGTGATGTATATGAACACAACAAATGTCACCTTAATGGAGACTTGTTGATATGTATGTTTGTGGGTAAAAGTGAAGAATCATCACAGTGAAGGCATCTGATGCCTTGCGTAATGAAAGCTTTGAAATGCTGTGCGGATTCCTTATCCTCATCAATGTTGTGTAAAGAAAGGGAGTCTAATCCTATCAGGTCCACAATTCCTCCTCTGGGGCCTCATCTCCCAGGAACCCAGCAGCAGAACACAAGGTCCTGGTTCACAGTGTACCCCGCCAAGAACAACCCTGGCAGTCGGCCAGCCCTGGTCTGGTTGCAGGTGAGAACTGCGGTTCGCAGGAAACAAAGACTGCATTTGTCTTCGACGCCAACATGACTTGTGACATCAGCGTGATACATCATAAAAAAGTTTCCACGGGGAGTCTTTCTGAACAGATAAAGGAACACAAAACATGATTGTGTATACGCGAATGCAACAGGATCATAAGGCAGACTTATAGCACAGCTCTTAATGTCACTCATACCATATGTTGAGAAGCGTGTGCATGGTAAAAAATCGACCTGATATGGATACCCAAACCTGTTGTCCTTATATTAACTCCAGTAAAAAATGATGCCAAGCCGAACAAATGTGGAACTCAATCCAACCCTGTCCAAAGAGAAAACAGACTGAATAGACAGACCATCCATCCTTTGATTTTTCTCCCGGCTCCCATCACACACTAACACTGTCTTAAATTACAGATTGCACATGTGTTATTTTAAGTCATCTCTGCGCCGTCTCAGCCAAACTGACTCTAAATAAACAGAACTAAGGCAGACAGTTTGGCTCACAAGTCATGTTCCAGAAATATTCATAGTGGCAATGAATGAGTTATGCGCTTATGTGCCGAGACTAATGATCCGGCCTGCTTTATTTCTGGAATACTGAGTACGGAGGAGTTTGCGTTCTTTTGGAAAAGAACAACCTGGCCATGCAAATTAATTCTCAACCGTCTCAATATATGACTCCTGCAATGTCGGATAGCAGGATGTTATCCGTGAGCAATCACCTTTGGCTGTTGGTAATAGGATGATGTTTCTAGTGAATGCGCAGGTGAGATCAAGGAGTCTTCATGTTTAAATTGGAAACATGGGTCAAGTGTGACACAAGGGTGGAAAGTGGAGTTAATTTAAGCCAACACTGGTAATTGCATTTCTGCTAGCAGGTCTTCTGCTGAGATGATCTCACCTAGAATGTCAAAAGTCACTCTGAATTGGAAATGTGATGTAAGTTTTTCACACACCTGTTTCCTAAAGGGATAGTTTGCCCTAAAAATATCATATCTGTCATCATTTACTCAGCTGGTAGAAAAATGTCTTTGAAATGAACACAGAGATAGAAAAATGCGTGGGATAGAACAGTTCTTGGAAAACACATTTTTTTTGTTCTGTTGAACATAAAATGAGACATTTTGAAGAATGTAGGACACCAACAAAATTTGGAGCACCATTTTTATTTTCTTGGGATCCAGGAACTGTTTGTTTACAAAAGTTCTTCCAAAAATCTTTCCTTATGTTTATCAAAATGTATATATTTGGAACCATTAAGGAGAAAGTAAGACTTAAAGTAACTGTCACTTTAAGGTGCTAAGATATATCGAAAATAATTGTTTTCAGTCATTTGAATGCTGGCATAATGTTACTTTTAGTTTTTCTTTGAGTAAATGTTTCAATATTTTTTTCTTCCATACAAAAAACAGTTGTTGAACTTAGAATGAACTTACAGTGCTGATGAAAATGTATTTATATATTTTGATTTTACACTTTTTATCTCTATAAATGTACAAATGTACATGTTGTTGGCTATTGCACACAACTGAACATGCACAAGACTTCACATTATGTCTGGTGGTTAGTGAGTTGGACTTGTAAGTAGAAGGTTGCTGGTTCGAATGCCAGTTCTGGCAGATAATAACTGAAGTGTCATTGAGCAAGGCATCTTACCCCTGTTTGCTCTGCAATGATAATTGACTACCGCATAAAACTACTAAGTCGCTTTGAATAAAAGCATCTGCCAAACGAATAAATGTAAATATAAGTATGCAAATCTAAAGTTCAGACACATTTGAGACGCATGTTCCCATCAGGTGTAAACAACAATCTCAATGACCGCTTGTGATTGAATCACTTGAGATTGTTTTTCAGATGCAAACAAGCCTCGGGAGACGTTAATCATCTATTTCAGTTCATTCTCAGGTTGGCATGACCCTGTACCAATGAAATTCATAAAATCATTAATATATTTGACATGAGCTGCTTGTCGGCAGCCACCCACACAGACCCATGAAAACAGCTCCTCTGGTCTTTCTTTTTAATAGAGTCGGCGGCAAACATGCCACGAGTCCTCCTCTCCAGGCGCTGCTCCATTCCATTTCTACGAATTAGCATTTTTATTAATCCAGAATCACTCATTTGAATGGGAATTATCGCTCGCAGATTAGCGCAAGGCTTTTTTCTGGCAATCTATCTTTGCGGTGCAGAACACATAAATTCCCACTAAAGAGGGAACACAAACACATGCAGGAGGGGAATGTGGTTAGAGAGTCAGGCGTTTAATCCGCCATCATTATCTGGCTGGCCTGCAAACAGCCATCTGCCAGAGCCTGTACGGGGCTTGCAGGGCTATACGGTTATATGGGGTGGGGACACACCCAGCCCTGTGTGTTGACTACATTGCCTAAATTAGCACCTCTTGAATGTGCAGAGGAAAACAGGCCGTTGTTTTAATTTATAACCAAGTGCTCATATCTCGTCATTCTGCGGCCAGGAAAGGGAGCAAAGGGGGTCAAAGAGAGCACTGTTATTGCGGAAAAATAAAACACCCCCTTCGTACAGCTGTGAGGTGCCAGTAAAACACACGAGTCAGGCTTGTGCAACAAACACAAAAACCATGAGTCATCTTTTGAGATCAAACATGGTTACGGTTAAAAAAACTAGCTGCTTGCCGGGTCTGCTGGAATGCAGCCAGCGCTACGCTGATCGATGAAATGAAAATACAGAGATCAGCATTCACGCTGGGACAGTTGGATATGATGGGACCGGTACACAGATCAAATATCTTAAGTAGTATTTTTTTTATGTGAAAATATCTAAATGTTGCCACAAAAAGATAAAGAGATAATTCACCAAAAAATGAAATCTGTGTGATTTACTTAAAGTCAAAGCAAGTTAATGGTTACCTGCATTCTTCAAAATATCTCTTTTGTGTTCTGTGTAAGTACAGGTTTGAAGTGACAAAGGGTGAGTAAATCATGAACAATTCAACTTAATTAATAAAATGTGTATGTTAGAGAAATTTTGGACAGTATATTATACCTTACCTAAAGAAATGAATCTACAATTTGATTTATGCTTATTACAATATACAATATACATTTACATTTACATTTATTCATTTGGCAGACGCTTTTATTCAAAGTATTATGCAGTTGTCAATTATCACTGCAGAGCAAACAGGGCTAAGTTTTCTTGCTCAAGGACACTTCAGTCATTGTCTGCTGGCCCTGGGATTTGTACCCAAAACCTTCTGCTTGCAATACCAACTCACTAACCACCAGACCACAACTGACCCCCGATATAAACAAACTTTATTAAAAGTTTATTAGAAAAATTATTTCATATAACATAAAATACAATTAACCAAAAAATAAAATCCATTATTATAGACATTTCTCAAAAACAGTTTTTGTGTTCCACAGAAGTTACCATCATATACAGGTTTGAAATAACAGGACTATAATTTTTTATGTTATATGCCTTCACATCTGAATATTATTCAATGTCGCTTAAGTTAAATGGATGTGGTTTCTCCACCTTGCAGTTTTGAAAATGTAATGTAATTTGGAATTGCCTCATTAAAAGTTCAGGAAGAAGTTTATGACAGTCTTAGTTCTGTGTCGTAAAATAAAGAATGTCTTTGTCAAACATATAGAAGGAACCTTGTAAACATATAGAAATATAGTGTCCTGTTAGTGTTCACTTCAGATCCAGTTAAAAGAGAATAAAAGAGAAATGAACTAATCAAGATAATCCTCTCTACATCTGTGGAGGGTACAGAATAAGATGTTAAGCAAATGTATGCTTACAACATCAGAATCATATATAATTTGTGCTAATTGCTTTTTAAATGTATATTTAGACTTTAATGTATGATCTCAAAGTGACCATTCAACCAAAATTAAATTTTGGCTGATTTGTCACCCTTTTAAACTTGGTAACCAATCAAATGCCTAAAACACAAAGCAAGCACACATTTCCAATTTTCTTCAAAATGTCTTCATTTTTGTATTGCCGAAGAACGTCACATTTATATACAAATTAAGTGAAACACATCAATTAAGAAGAATGTGTGAATCAATTCATTGAATGATGATGTAATCTTGTTATATCACAATGATATGCACGTCCTTTGTTACTTTCATCAAGGAACATTAAATCAGATTAATGCAATTTTAAACATACTTTAATTCATGCAAAACAGCTTTACATCAAGAGTTGCCTAAAGGAATATAGGCTCTTATGGCCCCGGAGGTAAATAAGCAACTTTTACTATTTTCTCCTAAAACTATATTTTCTCCTATATTCAATATTTTTGTCACGTCTCATGAATATTCTATTTCACCCATTTTTATGCCAATCGTATTTAATGATTTATTATCATAAATCTGGAAACCAATCAATGTCTGTATGATGTTTTTATTGCTTGTATATGAGGCATTATGGATTCACGTCTGCCTCTTTGATCTGTGTATTGTTTGTATGATGAACTGCCTCTGATGGTTTGATTAATCACCGCTGATGGATGGAGAGCTTCTAGAGTCAGTTTCATCAAGCTGACACAGCAATATATCCTCACACTCATTAGTGACCTCACAGATACAACCAGAATTCACATGCTCAACCCACAGGCCAGCTTACAAAGTTATATTCTGACAGCCCATTTTCCAAATCAGCCCATTTTCCTTGTCGGTTATGTTTCTGATGGGATTGAAGAGTTAATTTGCAAATGATCAATTTAATGCGGTCTTTATACTGCAATTAGATAAGACAAGACATTTGTACCATAATAATAAAGATTGTTAGGATAATTGATTGATGTTGGTCCATATGTGCATTTATGTAACAATTAAAAAAAGAATTTTACAATATTAAAGTATATATATATTTTAATGTATAAGATTGTTTTAATATATGAATTGTTTAATCTGTATTCATTTTATGTTTTAATTTGAACATAACATAACGTTTTTGGAATGAAGTGACACAATGTTTTGAAAACCAAATGTTCCTGTCCATGATGAGATTCTAATGTAGAGCAAATTAATACTGTACTGATGGATTATCATTCCAATTCCCATAATCTGGCCTGACATGATGACATCACTGATAAACATGTTTTTTATGCCTAGGAACAACAGAGAGACATCAGACCCTGTGTTGTTTATGCCACTTTTATGTTTTGTTTGTTATCTGTAAATGATTTTTTCAAAACAGCACAACACTGAAAACTGGCACAGATATTGTAACAATTATGTGAATTCTTATTGTTTACAGTGACTTTCAGTGACTTAATATTTTCTAATTCAAGACATCAAATAGGTTGTTCACTATTTATTCTTTAAAAAAATGTATAATCAAAGTTTCTTTGTGCTTACACATTTCATCGACATTATGAATAATTTGAGTTTTGACTTGTAAGTCTTTTCAATTGTTTAATCTAATTACATCATTCAAACCTTGTATGACTTCAACTGTTTAAAGCAAAATGTCTCAGTGGTTTGGGTACATAATAAAATAATGTTATTACAAGTCCAAAAATAAGGACTCGTTTCTTCTCCAGAGTACAAAAGAAGATATTTAAAACAATTATAACAGCATTGCCAAACGTTCACTTTTACTATGGACGTAAAACCAAGTGGGAGCCAAATGCATACATCCTTCAAAATATCTTCTTCGTGTTGTGTTCACACAGGTTTGAATTACAACGGGGTTCTTAAGGTGAACTATAACCTTAATATCCGCTCCTGGGAAATGTCTGATATTTGAGATGTGTACCCACATATGCATACTCCCATAACCTGTTGTGTTTGCAGTGTAAGCACTGTCGAATTCCATGAAGAGGACTTGTTTAGACACGTGACACATGATTCAAGAGCCGCTGTCACCTTGATGCTTTACAAATATTGTTTATTACACGAGGGTTTATGTGCTGAGAAAGCCATTAACCTAATGCACCATCCCCCCCTATCTCACTCTCTCTTTCTACAAGACACTGGCCTATACATTATCATTAGAGAGCTGGATGAGGGGAGGTGAGTGACAGGAAGTTAGTGGTAAAAATGTGCTCCTTGTGCAGATTCTCGTTCTTATCTTAAGTCAATTCTTCTTCAGGGTTACTGTTGCGCATTGCAAGAGATAATGGGCAACTCGAGCAAATATTTATTTTCTTATCGTTTAGCAACGAAAACCATTGTCATATATGTGTCAAGAATCAGGCATGAGTTTATTATTTTAATATAGAAAATGACCTCAGCTGTGTCCCTGCACAGCTTGTTTGTATGCACAGATGGGTTGGCTGACATGAAAGGAAACGCCACACATTTCTCCACCAAATGAGCTGGAAAACATTGGCAAAGACTGCTGGTGCTGCGATGATCTGGTTCTGCGGTATTTGAAGTCTTACTGCCTGATTTGTCCAGTTCAGAGGAGCACAGCTGAATTACACAATGAATATGTGTAGTTACAGTGAAATATTTAATATGGCATGCCCTTAGGTTATGCATGGTACAATATTAATTCACAATCTATTAATTAAGAGGCTACATGCAATATGTATACTTTGAAAAAAGTATCAACATGTGACCATAAAAAAAGTTGATTAAAATTTTACAAAAAATGAATTCTTCAAATTGATCTCAAATCAGGTTTATGTGTATTCATCTGTGACCCAAACTTTAAATATCAAAACGATTTAAAGTTTGTGTTTACATAAAATATAAAATGTGTGTGTGTGTGTGTGTGTGTGTGTGTGTGTGTGTGTGTGTGTGTGTGTGTGTGTGTGTGTGTGTGTGTGTGTGTGTGTGTGTGTGTGTGTGTGTGCGTATATTCTTTAAATAGTAAATCAAAACGATTTAAAGTTTGTGTTTACATAAAATATAAAATGTGTGTGTGTGTGTGTGTGTGTGTGTGTGTGTGTGTGTGTGTGTGTGTGTGTGTGTGTGTGTGCGTATATTCTTTAAATAGCAAATAATATCCAGAATAAAAGTTTGTGTTTACAAAATATGCATATCAATTTTATATTCATTAATACCAAATACCAATAATAAAACCATAATAATATTCCCTTATTGACGTATGTATGTGCATGTCCATAAGATTTTTAATTAAAAATTAAAACAGTCAAAGATATATAATGTAAACACAAACTTTTACTCTGAATGTGACAGCCCTCATACAAACATTTATATAATTTATTCTAACTATCCATGCACGTGTATTTATTCATACACAAATCAATATGCTCAACCCACAGAAATGCATTATGTAAACACAAACTTTTATTCTGGATGCGATTAATCGCGATTAGTCGTGAAAGTTTTCAATAATGAACAGATATACTCTGTATGAGATAAACTGCTGGCTTCAAGACTGGAAGTCTGCATTCAGCTTTTAGTGGTTAAAAGTAAAGTCCTCATATGAACACGCCAACAATTCCAGTGCTCTCATCAGGTCGGACTGCCAGCTATTTGACATTCTCCACCTCATTGCAAGAGGATTAAAAAAACATGGCCGCTTTTCAAAATAGTATTTACAGTGCGCTTGGTTTTTATTGCATTCGTGAAATGCTTTTACAAGCTGTTTACCAGCACATGTCCAGAAAATAAATGATTGTGGTAATGCACGGAAGAGAGAAAGATAGGGTAACTTGGAGCCAAAAGCGATGTCACTGTTTGAATGATGTTCATTATTTTTGTGTTTAAAGTATGCATGTATGAATGAAAGGTATTCGGTGGGGGATTCAAGAAGAATGAAACGTGCCCGCTGGAGTTGCCATTGATTTGTACATGCTGTCTGCGATTCCTTCACTAAAGGAGTTATGCAAATAAGGCGATGGTGCAAGAGCGCCTACGATATCTGTGCAGGATTTTATGAATTCAGAATATGTGGTGATGATTTTTACACATTTTGGATCTTATATTGTTGTTGTAAAAAAAATTTGACACTCAACCTAACGATGCACAAATTGTCTGTTAAGTGATTAAGCCGTGCCCGCATGCTTCTCCAGTGTGTGAGGTCCTGCATGTAGGTAGTGGATTGCGTAAGGGCAGAGAGAGAGGGAGAGAAAGAGAGAGAGAGAGACCTGCTCCAGTGATTAATGGGGGTCTTCTGTGAGACGCAACCAGGCGCCGAACACAATCACGGTCCCAGACTGACGCTCAAACAGACTCGTCCTTCACATGGGAAAGAGTGGGGGCCGTTCCTCCCTCCTGCTCACCACCCTGCCCGGCTACTTCCTCTCCTTCATATTGTTCAGCAGGGAGAAAAAGAAAATGTCAGCACAACAGTCGGTATGTGCGTTGAAGCTGGCAGTGAAGCGGACAGTGTGAAGCCTGCTGGTTTTAGTCTCAGTCCGTGTTTTGGTGCTTTTAAACTGGGTTTCCAAACAGACTTTAACCTGGGTGCACTCTCAATGGGCTCTTTGTAGAAACGGATGTGTCGACATCGGGCCTCTGCAAACGGGACGACTAAGGGGTTTTCACCTGTGCTTTTTACACTTAAAAATTCATGCCAGTCTTCGAACAGAAGGGCAGTGTCTTCTTCCCCATGGATGTATTTAATCTCATTGTGGTGTCGGTGTCCCGTTGACCGGTCGTTGTTAACCATCAGTGATAGATTTACCATGTGGGGGGGCGACGTTATTTTCAATCAGCCCCCCTGAATTAAACCACGTCCTTTACTATGCAATATGAATGAGAGCGAGACATGGAGACGGGGTGGGCTAGCACTTCTTTCGCAGGCCATTCAATTGCCTCCCGAGTCAGCCTTTTGTTAACTTTAAACGACTGTGGATCCATTTAGTTAACCCAGCGCAACCCAGGGGCACATTTCATTATTGGGCCTCTTTCAGGGTCCCTAATTGGGAAACACTGTTGTTGCCGCGGCACCTGCGGTTGGCCTGCAAGTTGTTGTAGCCTTGGTAACAACACAGTGGTGAGGTCTTGCCAAACTCTGTCTGCTGTCTCTTACAAACACACACATGTGCCCTATGGTACCAGTGCAAGAGGTGGGCTAATAGAGAACTAAATACATTGTAGAAGTTACAGTAGACGGCTGGGTTGCATGTTTGTGGTCATGTAAGCTGTGAAATAAGTTTCTGATTAACAATTGCGGCACTGATGGTTTAGTTGGAGCTAAACAGAGTTGGGGAAAATATGATTAGTAGTTACAGCTTATACTGTAGCAAAAATGTCTTAGGTTCGGTGTATTTGTAAGACTTTCAAACATTGGCTACTAAAAGTCTTTTCCACAGTGCAAAAAGAAAAAAGTATTTATGGTGAAGCCTTTGTGGCAACATGCCTGATGACATTTTGCTTGTTACATATAGATAACAAAAGCAAAAAATTCTAGCGTCATTTACAAACTTACCCCTGTTGTCAATTCAAACCGGCCAGACAGCACAAAGTAGATATTTTGAAGAGGTTGGTAGCAGTGTCCCATTGACTTGCATTGTTTGGTTTACATACAGAAGTGATCGTGTGCCACTGCTGTTTAGTTACCAACATTCCTCAGAATATCTTCTTTTGTGTTTTGTTGAAGGGAGAGCTACTTAAAAGGTCTGAAATTACAAGAGATCGAGTGACCAATTACAGAATTTCTGAATCAGAAAAAGCACACAATTATTGCATGGTAGGTTAGAAAATATGTATAAAAGGATTCCATTGGGTATGAATAGATGTTTTAAATATACCAAGTGTTGCACAGGGGAACATTCAACTCTTCATGAGGTAGAAATTAGAGGAAATAAACTTTTCTTCTGTCTACACGGTGCTCTGCCGTGGTGACCAGACGGTAACAGTTCAAACAGAGAGCGTTCTGGGTGTGAGGGGTCCAGAGTGATTTTGCGAGCCCTTTTACTCATTCTGGATCAGTTCAGTTCTTCAAGTGTGGGAAGAGAAGTGCAAGGGATTTGCTCAGCAGTCCGGACTATTCACTGTAGTCTTCTGAGGTCAGTTTTGGAGCTGAACCAGACGGTGATGGAAGTGCAAAGAATGGATTCGATGACAGCTGAGTAGAACTGTACAAGCAGCTCCTGTGTCAGGTTGAACTTCCTCTGCTGTCAGTGGAACGGAGTCAGTGGGAATGTCTCACTTAGATCCTGAGAGGCGGTGGTGCCCAGAACCTGAATGACTCTAAAGCAGCCACAGTGCTGTTCATGATTGTGAGTAGGGAGAGTGCGGGGAAGTTCTCCTAAAGTCCACTATCATCTTCACTGTTTTGAGCCTGTTCACCTCCAGGTTGCTGTACCTGCATCATGGAGCTAGCTGCTCCACCTCTTGTCTGTATGCAGATTCGTCACTGGTCCGGGTGAATCCGATAACAGTAATGTTGTTCGCAAACCTCAGGTGCTTGATGAAGGTGTCTTAAGAGGTGCAGTCGATGGTGTACAGGGATGATAGTAGAGGGATATAACACATCCCTGAGGAGCACCGATGCGGATGGTGCGGCTGTTAGACATGATTTTGCCTATTTTGACAAGCTGTTGTCTATCCGTTAGAAAGCTGGTGATCCATTGACAGACAGAACTATACAGAGAGCTGGGTGAGTTTGGTCTGGAGCAGTGATGGGATGTTCGTATTGAAGGCAGAGGTGAAGTCCACAAACAGAATCCTTGCATAAGTCCCAGGTTTGTCCAGATGTTGTAGAGTATAATGCAGTTCCACGTTAACAGCGTCACCCGTAATCTTGTTTGCTCGTTAGGCAAACTGCATGGGGTCCAGCAAGGGGTCAGTGATATTCTTCAAATGCACCAGTCTTTCAAATGAGTTTATGGCTGCAGATGTCAAAGCCACAAGTCTGTAGTCAGTGAGTCCTATAATCCTTGGTTTCTTTGGGATGATAGTGGAGAGTTTAAAGCACAAAGGGACTTTGCACATCTCCAGTGATCTGTTGTAGATCAGTGAGAAGATAGAGGCCAGCTGGTCATTGCAGGTTTTCAGACAGGCATCTCAAATCTGCAATAAAACTAATTAAAATCTTCAACAAGCTGTTTATTACCATCTATGCTGGGAAATGGTGTCTTGTAGTTGGTTATGTCAGGCCTTTCCACACTGATGCAGGGTTGTTGGCAGAGCATTTCTTAGCCACCTCAATCTCCGTTGTCTCTTCGTTCCTGGCACTATCAAAAACAGCAAAACAAATGGAAAGCTCCACACCGAGATAGCCATTCTCGGCGTTATCTTGAGAAGGGTAAATAAAAAATTATCCTTTGGACATGAGAATCTGGTTGTTTACCGGTAAGATTTTACTTTATATTTAACATAAATGGTTTGATCTTATCTTGTGGTGTTTTGTGACATATGTTAAGGGAGTCTACAGTACAAACAGGACAATAGAAAAATTCCTGGGACATTTCCCTTTGTTACATTGTACACACACCTGTATACACACATATTTAAGCATACATATGGAGACGATGTATGACATATGGGCTACCTAAATGTTGGTTCTTTATTTGTTTTCTCACTGTTGCGTCTTTGAGATAAACACATCTGCTTAATGCTTAATGTCCTCAATAAAGAATAAGAAATAGTTTATGTAATTGTATAATGTTAAAATTCACATCTTATTCTCCTTAAAGGTGTACTGTTAGTCACCCTTAGCAATAAATATATCTCAGTTTTTTCGTATCAGTTTTTAAAATTAATCCCGCCATAATGATAAGTTCAGACATCGCTTGTTATTCCAGTGTCCATTTAAAGGGCAAACGTGCTTTGCAAGTGTGTCAGCAATAAGGAAGTTCTCTGGTTTAACAGGAAACTGTGCAGTGTTGGTTTCTCTTTCTCAGACGTGGAGTGTGACGTCTCATAGGGGTTTCCGATACTGTTTGTTTTCTCCACCTATTTAAGTGGAAACTGATATTTAGACTTGGAAACTAACTCGGAAAAACCTTCTGCATAAATGTTTTTCATAAAAGCATAAAGGGAAGTACAAATATTCAGTGTATGAGAAAAAAAAAGGAAGAGTAATAAGATAAAACAATAGAAGTTACATAAACAAAACACATTTCATAGACATAAGTCGTCTCCCCAAAGGCAAACCCTTATGCCACAACATGCCTTCTCATAAATTACGTGTCTTCGTGTGAAATCTGACCACATGCAAAACCAACATTCTCCCCACAGTGTTTCGTAAGTTTTCATGCACAAATATGCAATGCGTATCTGGCAGCATCGTAAAAACTACTGGGACCGACAGAACCTGACTTCTTCAGCAGCTCTGATAAGAGACTTGGAAAGCACGTGTGCAGCATGTAAACATTGCAATGAGGAAGTTGGGCAGTCCTGATCACATGACCTGACACACACAAAATTTGCATTGACGTCTGCTGGCTTATCTGATCTTAAAGACATGCTGAAGAAGCTAATCAAGATGTTTGTAAATGTTTCATTTTCCAATTGCACAAAAGAAATATAAATAAATAATTGAATAACAAATATAAATAAACAATGCCACTATGTTTTTTTAAATAGTAGTCTTGGCCAAAACAATATGATAAAACAATAACATTTTTCTTTAAATAACACAACGATAATAAAACAATATGATAAATGTCTTTCTTCTGCAGTACAAAAAAGGTATTTGAAAGAAAGCTGGACACTGAAAAGCAGTAGCATCCATCACTTCTATGAGCACAAAACCAATGAAAGTGAATGGGTGACAGTTACCAACATTCTTCAAAAAAATTGTTTTGTGTTCACTGAAAGAAAGAAAGATATACAGGTTTTAAAGGTCAAAAGTGTGAGCGTGAGCAAATGATGAAACAATCCCTTGAACTCTTTTATTGTTATTTAGATTTTAATCCCATTAAAAATTGAATAGTATTGATTTCGATGCAAACACAATTATATTCAAAAATAAAGGAAAATGTGTTTTAAACATTATCTATCCTGCAAACACTTCCATTATCTATACATGTCTGTCAGCATGTTTTAAAGACAAGCTAAACCATAGATAGGCCTCTGTTCTAATGTCTCTGCTGAGATTTGGAACATTGATGGATGATGGGAGGGAAGATCAGACACTGTTGTGAAACTACAAAGATTTTGAGCACTGGTTGGATGGAGGGGGGTTAGCCAGCCGCTGTCTGGCTCTACAGCCATTTTAATCCACTTGTCACTCATCATTAACCTTTGCAGCCCTAAATTCATGACCCTCCGTTCACTTTCTTCCGTGTTCCTCTGCGGAGACGAGCTGCTTTCATGTGGAAGAAATTTGTCTGCGGGAATATGCTTTGAAAAATGAACCTGCTTTTTGATATTTAATTGTTAAAATTGTCATGATGTCCTGTTTTTTTGTACACCTGTTTTTAAAGCCCTTTATTCGCTACCACATATATTTTTTACATCATTACCTCTAATCAGTAAATCAATATTTATATTCAAAGTCTATAACAAATCAGTGTTAGTGATATTGAATCAAATCCCCCAGGGACAAACATTGAAGGCAATACCCCGACAGCCCTGCAATGTTGCTTCGTAAACAAAACCAGAGTCTTTTCTTTTGCCTTTTTTTCTCTCTCGGCTTCCTAAGACATGCTCAGAAACTCTTAGAGGAAAAAAACACACACATGGAGGGCAGGGTCAGCATAATGGGTGTTTGTAGGGACTGAAAGGGACCATTAAAATCACTGAGCGCCATGCCGCAGACTTGACCGTGAAAATAACAACACAGAATCTCTGGACACCTTATACAAAATATTTTTGAAGTATGTATCATGTCTCAGAACGCATCATAAAATACATTTAGAAGTGTGATACAGTATTCAGATTACAAAGAAAACAGATAGATATACAAGCTTCACATTGTTCATCAAATACAAGAAAAAACAACAGCAAACCCTTCATAAGAGGTAGGCCTATAAAAAAGTTCACATGTAAAAACAAACCCTTCTTTGTCTTTGAACCCGTGACAAAGTTCCGGAAGGAAAACAGGCTTCACGTTTTTCACTCTTCTTAAGAAAGAGAGAGAGAAAAACAGAAGTAAACTCCTTTAATGGGCATCTGATGATGTCATATAGCTGTCTGTGAGTGAAGCAAAGGCTCTGTGTAGTAATTGGTTGGCAGTCGGCTGGGGGAAGGGTGTCTATGTTCTGCCTGCAGATTAACCCCTGTATTGAACTCGCCGTTGGTTTCTCAAATCTTTTAACCCTAGTGTAAACATCAAATGCTACGAAAAGTGCATGTTATTTTATGTGATTTTCATGTTGCTGTATATGTTTCATTGTGTTCTCAAACTACACATACATGCTACTGCTTTGCCGACCCATCATATTACAGATCATAGGTGATACATTTGTGGCTGGAATTTCCCATTCAGCTTTGAAAATTCTGCAGAAAAAAGACTCATAGGATTATTATTCTGCTGACAACATATAACATCCTGTAGTGCTTCAAAAGTTACAGGAAGTTTATTGTACTTTATAATAGGTAGCAGTGAGAATACTGTTGGGCAATAATTAGACAGCAACAGAATAGCAAATCCAGATTTGCAGTATCAGCACTTGACTCAGCTACAGGTGACCAGCTGCCCAGCTTTGTTTTACCCCCTTGGGGACAGCTGGAGCGGTCAATCTGTTCCCAAAAAACATACACTTCACCATGACTCTAGCATGCACCCTTTTTCCCAACTTGGGACCCTCAATTCGGCAAGTTTTCACAAAGCATTTCTGCAACATTAGGTCACTTTTCAACAAAGTTAAATGTTCATTTTCCGCGTAGAATGATCAAACTTTGATGTGCACTTGCATGCCTGGCTTGGTAATTGTGTTCCGCCAGTCAGTTCATATGAGGTGCAGCTATGAACACGTGCAGCGATGGCTTTTTTCTCCCTGCAGATGGTAAGCATTGAGCGCCATTATTGTTCTCGGTGTAGGACGTCCTCCGCAGTAAAGTCTCTGGCACACTTTTAAAGACATAGTGGGTAATGTATGCAGGATCGGGCCAGTGGCCCTGGCAAAATCATTCCCCTCCCCCGTTGAGACTTCTTTCTTGGAAGAGAAGACAAACATTTGTGTGAAGTGTTCCCTCTGCTTTAGAGGAGACCATTCCTCTCACAGTCGGGAATTTGAGAAGGCCTTTCATGTGTATTTATCAAAATAATTGTTTTTTAAATTACGTAATGACTAAAACTCGGATTGTGTTTCTATCTGTACAGACCGCAATGACAAACATTAACTCAACCACTATGTTTCTCCTGAAAACACCGGCAATCCTAAACAGATATTAGTGGTTTTGCTGGCAGGAGGTGAGTAAGGGTTTCATAGGGAATGCTCCATGAAAGAGTATTGTGACTTCCAGACTTCTTGTCATTTCAAACCTGTATGACTTTCTTTCTTGAAGATATTTTGAAGAAAGCTGAATTGAATAACATTGGCACTCATGTTATTCTTTGTATGAACACAAGTGAATGAGTGGCAGTTACAAAAAGGCTTGGGTAATGATAATAATAATATGGTATACCGAGGGACTAAATTGCATGGGTATCACTTTCAATACCTTTTTGCCGCACATATATAGGGGACAATGATTAAATATGGCATTTAATTTATTTTATACATAAAGTTGAGTATAAATGTGGTTGTCATCACGTGTCAGCGTGGTGGAGAACGAAGGAGAGGGGAAAATGGTGAGTTGCTCATCAAGTGACCTAGTCTTGAAAAAGAACTTCTGCGACTGTGATACGTTGCTTATAAAAGTTGTTTATATTTTTGTGCATGTTATTTGTTTATTGTTTCATTATTAGTGTCTGGTATTCAGTTTCTGGAGGGTTTATACATATGTCAACAGTTTGGTGATGCTGTCTGAGCCTTACATCATAATTCCTTTATTATTCATGGCAATACCTTATACCGAGGAATAATAGGGAGGAGGTTTGATGTTGTCTACATTTGGATACCTCCCAAGCCTAGTTACCAACAACCTTCAATTCTTCTGTGTTTAGAGGAAGAATGTAAATCATTCCTGTTTGAAATGACACCAGGGTGTGTAAATGATGACACAAGACAGCATTGTGACTTCTAGACCTCTTGTCGTTTCAAACTTGTATGATTTTCCTTCTAGAGGATATTTTTAAGGAAGCTGGTAACTTAACAGCAGTGGACACATTAACTTTTTTTGTATGCATCCAAAACCATTGCAAGTAAATGGGTGCCAGTTTCAAACATTCTTTATAATTTCTCCTGTGTTCTGTGGAAGAAAGTCATACAGGTTTGAAATTACACTAGGGTGAGTAAATGATGACGCCATTTTCATGTTAGACGGAACTGTCACTAAACTAACATATATAAATCACATTAACAATTATTTTGAACTGTAAACAGCCCAGGTAAGATGGACATTGAGATAGCATTGAGGTTTCGTCAGAATGCACTCAGGCGTTACTATTGTTGCACAGATTTGCCTGTTGCTAACAGTTAGATTTGTGAATTAAAACAAGGAAACATTTGTGGTTCTCAGCATGACACCAGACCTGCTTAGCTGGCTGTAATTAGTTTGTGGATAATGCAAGAAAATGCCCTTTATGAGACCCCATAAACCTAAGTCCTTTAAAATGAGGACCATCTATGATCCTGTATTCAACTAATACATTACTTACATAAACAAATCCAATTCTTTGGAGGAACCACCCGAATACCTTTGTTGAAGTTTACACCTGTTTGTACATTGCAGCACACCCAGCTATTTAAAAAATGAAAGCAAACTTCAACTTAACTCATGTGCTTCACACCATTTTCATAATACTACATAAGTGGTGTTTCATGTCATGCCGGTATGGCCTGTAAATGATACTGGTATGAAACTGAAATATGACAGGGATGGTTTTGGTAAAAGAAAATGTGACGTAATGTAAGCTTTGTATAGACCTCTTGCCAGAATTTGTAAATGACCCACAGAGCCTAAGATGTAAACCCAAAGTGGAACTTCTCTTGAGCCCAACTCTTACAGGCTTATTGAATCTAAAAACTGCGGTGTAATTCTTTATTCAGTATGTTTGAATGTTAAGGTCGGGTTAATACAGTATAAATACACTAGTATTTCCTATGAATTAAGCAATACTTTTAGGGATTTATTTCTAAATTATGTAACAGTTTTACAAATCATGCAGTAGGTTTACTAATTTTGTGATTCATTTGTTCAGCGAGGGTTGACTCAAGATAATAAATACACAACATCACAAGGAATCTTTCAACTATTAAATAGTGTTTTAAAGTAGCTGGATAGACAGTCAAACTGTGAAATTTCTAAGTCATTAATCACATCCAGAATACAAGTTTGTTTAGATCATATTTGTCTTTCTACTGTGCATGTAACTATTGTGTTGTTATGCACATGTATATATGGTTAGAAAATATTCACAATCGTGTATTTTCAATAATTACACACAGACACAGACACAGACAGTCAGGCAGGCAGGCAGGCAGGCAGGCAGGCAGGCACGCACGCACGCACGCACACACACAAACACACACACACACACTTTATATACTTTAAATATACTTCTATGTAGACTTTTTTCATTTTATATGTTGTAAATATAAATAAATAACAATAAATAAATCAATTGATATAATTGTTTGTAAATAAATATATTTGTATTTTCAACTACACAAATACTTAAAAATTTACTTTTTAAACTTTTCTTCTCATGCACTGTACACAGGCAAATGATGTAAACATGTGTAAAAAATGCATTAATATGCAGAATGATCATAATAATATCACATAAGTCTATGAGAAGTTTAATAAGTGCACACCACACACGTGATACTCCTCTATTCAAACATATCATATTAAAATTCAAAGATATTAACACAAACACATCAAACTTCTCGTTCCCCTTCTAAACATGACGTCATGGACAACTATGAAGTATTGTGTAATAACTTTCTTAAGCCCATTTAATAATTTCCATGGTATTGAAACATGTAAGGTTCCCATCAGCAGTCCTCCGATGACGTCCTCCCAGGATGCGCGAGCGCCAGGAGGAGTGTCAGGAAGCGTGGGCAGTCTCTCCCTTGCGTCACTGCTGACGTCACACGTCAGGAGGGAGTTTTCCCCTGCGCTCCTCCGCCGTCTGCTTCAGACAAGAGAAGCAGCTTCAGAGGCAGCACGTCACACTCACAGCGCCGGGAGAGAACCGGGATCTTTGGGATTATTGGGATCACGATTTCACCGATGCTGACACGATACGACATTGGTGAGCAGGGATGACTGTGCGTGACGTCACGCTTATAATCTGTCTGATAGACAAACGTCGGTGCTGCCAATCACTTTGTGTCCTTTACAAAGAATGAAGTTGTAAAGAAAGTTTTCTGTTATGTTCATTATTGTTTTAGTGTTTTATTGCAGTAGGTCATTCGGGTTCAATGTGTTTGAGTTGTTTGACTGTGACAATAGAGACGGATGAAATGCGCTCACAATCCCAGATTATCAATGTTGATTGGGATTAATTGATCATTAATGACGTGGGTCTGAGTTGGAGCGTTTGGCGCGGAATTCCAGCATTGTGGATCTGGTGTTTATCCAATGAGAGGAGATTTCTGGATGTGATGTGGATTCCTGCTCTTGAGTTTCTATTGCTCTGTGTCTTCTGTAGCGCGAGCGACTCCTTAAGGAGCTACAATGTATCATTTTAACACAGCCCCCCCACCATCCTAATTTATATTATTTGTATTATTAATTTGATTATTATTTGTGTTATTTGTATTATTATTATTATTATTATTTTTCTTGTATTATTATTATTATTATTATTATTATTATTATTTTATTATAACCCGCATTATTATGTGTATTTGTATTTTTATTATTATTATTTTTACTTTCATTATTATTATTATTATTATTTATTATTATTATTGTTTATTATAACCATTATTATTATTTTATTATAACCCGTATTATTTGTATTATCATTATTATTTTTACTTGCATTATTATTTATTATTATTATTATTTTTATTATAACCCGTATTATTATTTTTATAATTTGTATTTGTATTATTATTATTTTTACTTGCATTATTATTATTATTATTATTATTATAACCCTTATTATTATTATTATTATTATTATTATTATTATTTTTATTATTATTTGTGTTATATGTATTATTATTATTATTATTATTATTATCATTACTTGTATAATTATTATTATTTATTATTAATATTTTTATTATAACCCGTATTATTATTATTATTTGTGTTATTTGTATTATTATTATTATGTTTACTTGTATTATTAGTACTTTTTATTATTAGTACTTTTTATTATTATTATTATTATAACCTGTATTATTTTTATTATCATTATTATTATTATTATTATTATTATTATTATAGAGAAATACAAATCTGAAGAGAGAGTAAAATAATTAAATGAGAAGAATAAGAAATAAACATAAATGATCAATGATACACCAAGAAGTTTGTAACATTTAAATCTTCTTCAAAGTTCGTGTTTCAACTTTCATAAAATCGCGTTTGAGCATAAAATATTTGACAAAGTTGTAAGAAAGTGCCGCTTCTTTAAGAGTGTAGTCGTGATGTCATGACTGCACACGTCTGACGTCACACGTCAGACGTGTGCAGTCTGGATTTGATTGGCCTCGGTCGTGATTGGACCGATGACGTGACGTCATGTTACATATTCAGTGTTCCTCTCCTTATTTGGATCAGTTTCACACACTCTTCATAGCTGTGACGTAATTGATCATCTTGAACAGATTGAACGTTTGAGAGAAAAGTTGTTGTGTTTATTTAGGAACTCGCTGGTAAACTTTAACGTTTAGTTTTGGTGTTTGTTTTGTTATAAAGAAATATTTGTTTATTTCAGCTTTAATTTTCACTTTAACTTTTAAGCATAATTGTTTAATTTATTAATTTTTTTATAATATTTTAATTTGACGTCAATTTGGGTGTACAAGTGAAAATATGTGGCTCATATTTAAATATGAGTAATTAACGGACACGCATTAGTGACGCGTTGTTTGTTTTTTACACTTCCGGGTTTGGAATGCGTAAGCATGCACGTGCACTGCAGTCATAAGTGTGAGGTCATGACGTGTGATATTGTGAGTTTTGTGTAAACATGTCAGTTTACTGTGAGCATGAACTATTAGTGACTCATTTCATGGATTGTGAGTTTTTGTAATAATTTTCATGATCTGAATCTGAATCATCTGTGGACTCATCATGTTATATTAACAGTGTCCTGCTGTGAGGTGTTTTCTGGAGATTGGGGGAGGTTTACATGTCCCTCAAACACAGAGATCCCATCTGTTCTGTCACTCTTAGCATTCTTCTTGCCTTGTGAGGTACCAGACATGAGTTGACCCCTGAGCTCCCCCAACCTAGACTCTCTCTCTCTCTCTCTCTCTCTCTCTCTCTCTCTCTCTCTCTCTGTCTCTGTCTCTGTCTCTGTCTCTGTCTCTGTCTCTGTCTCTGTCTCTGTCTCTGTCTCTGTCTCTCTCTCTCTCTCTCTCTCTCTCTCTCTCTCTCTCTCTCTCTCTCTCTCTCTCTCTCTCTCTCTCTCTCTCTCTCTCTGTCTCTGTCTCTGTCTCGTCTCTCTCTCTGTCTCTGTCTCGTCTCTCTCTCTCTCTCTCTGTCTCTCTCTCTCTCTGTCTCTCTCTCTCTCTCTGTCTCTCTCTCTCTCTCTGTCTCTCTCTCTCTCTCTGGGTCTCTGTCTCTCTCTCTCTCTCTCTCTCTCTCTCTCTCTCTTTCTCTGTCTCTCTCTGTCACTCTCTCTCTCTCTTGGGAGTCACCTTTATTTGTTTAGCCATTATTAGGTAAGCACAAACCCATTTATGGGGAAGTTTCACTTTACGCACACTGTTGGAAGTTTGCATTTCGGATATTGATGCAAATTGTTCCATGTGTGATGGAAATATCTCTTAGTTTGGGATTTTTCCGAAGTTGTCGGGTTTTCCACTGGTTGACTTGTGCAATGCAAGGAGCCACTTGTACCAAACATCTGTCGGCTGTTTATTACTTTTGAGAGACTTTTTGATGTCATTTAACATTATAAACATTTAGACACGTTCAACCTGTTATTCTTTTACTATTTACTGTTAATTGGAAGACAGTGTCATTTGGAGAGCATCCAAAGGCATGTGAGTCAAATCTCCACCCCATATCGTAATCTTTGATGATGCATGTTTAAAATATTCTACGCCCCATCAGCTGTTTTTATAGATATTCCTGTCTGAGATAGATCATCCTCGGGAATAGTGGTTTGGACCGCACAGACACATCTGGGATGGATAGACCATTTTCCTCTTTTACAGAATGTGTCACTGTGCCAGAGGAGAATTCCTGTGGAATGGAGACATCGCATTATTTATTTGTTTAAAGTTCTCGTCGGCTGCCCTCCTCCCACACCAGCGCACGTTCCTATTTGGGATGAATGTGTACTCTGCACGGGTTGCGGTTCAGGAACAGAATGTCTCTGGTGAAGTTCGGATGACCAACACAACACGTTTCCCCTCCTCCCCTTGACTGTAGTTCCCGGGGTCACACCAGTTGGAGGTGCTCTTCTGTTTTATTATTTATCTTATCTAAATGTTGGGGTAGTTATGGCACTTGATTTCAGTTATTGGACCTCTAAGCATCAGGAATCCCCTTACGATTAGCCAGCGCCACACCATACATGCCTTTAGACTGCTTTGAGGGTTTGCATGTTTGGCTTGGCTGGTTACAAACAGGTACATCTCACAGACTTAAGATCCAGCCTGCTTCAAATACACAAACTTCGTTAGGAAGGAGCGGAGTGAAATAGCCCTGAGCAACATTTGCTCCCTGCTTGGTAATCTTTAGTGGAGGTGCTAAGCTGTGACCTGGAGGGCCAAAGTCGACTCTCTTGCATAAGAACAGGTCAGGATTCCACTGCTTGTCTGCATGAGTGGAGAAGTTAGCAGATAAACATGTAGCAAGGGGCTGTGGGTTGTTTGTACACTGTAAAGGTCTTCAAGTGCTGGTGAGTCACTTTAATGAAGCTAATTTCTGTGGGTTTTTCTTTACAGGCTGTGTTAAACTGCACATTAACCATCACATCCTTTAAAAGTCCACTGCATCTGTGTGCATCCTTGACACTTGATTTACACCCGATGATAAATGTATAATTTATAATCAATCGCAGATTTCTTACCTGCCATTGCTTTCTCCACATCTGTGGATTGATACATCAAGCTAGATCCATGATTTTTCTCAGATCTCGCATATATTTTTCATCGTTGCCAGTGTTTTGAGTGCAACAGGACGAGCTCCGGATTGACTTCCAAATGAGCTTTCCATCCCCCGTGTATCCCCCTCCCGCTTGTTCCTGGGATTAGCCCGTCGCCATTGTTTCTGCCTGTTAAGCAAGATTAACAAATCAATGTGTCAGGTAGACCACTGTAAAGAGACACCCAGGTTCTGCTCTCGCCCCCGCTATCTCTCATCTGTCCTGTGCTGTTTCCCCTCTCTCCGTAATTAAAACTGCATGGCTTTCTTAGGGAATGCTGTGCTTTTGTGGTCCGTTTGTGATTTGTGATCGTCCCCTACGCGAAATGAAAGAAAAGGGAAAACCTTTGTGTCAGGCAGAACCCATGAAGCACTAGATGCTGTGTGCAGGTGGACGCACGTGGAAGATTGTCTGGAAACGGGCTATGAAAAGGCCATAGCCAATTTCCCAGTCAAATGAGTAGATTAGAGTAAAGTCTTTGTCATGTTGTTGTCTTTTCCATGTGTGTGGTGAAAGTATGATCGACACTAAACGTCTCACTGTTTATATGAAAAGGCTTCTTTCATCAGGACCTCTGATGGCCCAAAGGCTTGTCCGTACAGAAAGCCTGCTTGTTTCCAAGCAAGATGTAGCTTGTGAGGCTTTGTGCTTGCTCTGTTTACATGCAAATAAGGAGTGATCTAGACACATACTGTTCGCAATAAAAATAGATATGTTGTTTGATTGGATTTTTTTAAGATAATTCAGCTGTTTACAGCGTCAGCTGCACGTCCGATTTCTATCACGAGCAGATTGTTGCATACATTTTCAAAGAGCATTATAAAGCGTTTGACTTATAGACTGCCCATACTGTTCATATACTGTTTGCAAGGATGCATTTGGCTTACGTTGCTCAGGTTAAGTGATGCAGGCTAGGCTGTTTTAAAAAGATTGTCAGGTACAGATAAGACTTGCCATGCCCATGTTGGCAGTGACATTTGGCGAAGGAGCCGTGGTTAAATGTGCAGACGGTACAGCCCTCGTCGTCTGGCACATTTACGATGACAGCACTAATGTGTGAAATGCAGAAACCTGTGGGAAAGGGAGATGTCTGATTTCTTTCAAGTGTGCCTTTAAATTAAACATGGGTTTGGGTTTGCACTGGCAAGGTCACGTATACTTCATTTAAGTGGTTGTGCTTGAAATAATTGGATATTTTAATAAAGTTCCTTAAACAATGACATCACACAATGTGTAAATATTTCACATTCAAGCGATGATGTGAGTCATCCCAGTTAAAATGAAGATGGTTGTCTTATTAATTTGAGATAATACGTTATCTATGATCGTGAGCTCTGTAATCTCTCAGTCACAGTCGTCTTCCACTTTATCTGGAGTGTCTATGAACAGTACGTTTTATTATCACTTGCAATCTGACTTGTGGGAGGAAAAACCATGAGAAAATCACACAAAGATAGCGTCAGTTGGTCATTTCTAGAACTTGTCAGTTTCTCGTCAGACCAAGCAACAACGAAACTTCGCTTATCTCTAAATCAACCCCTTTCCTTCCTTTCTTCCATTCTGCCGGTTTCACCATGAGCGTTTAGTGAGACGCAGAGCATGAGGTGAACTAGCCGATGGGGGTTCATCTCAGGGCAGAAAACAACAATCCATAGCTGGCGGTATCAGATGATTCTGTAAATGATGCGTTGTTGCGCAGGATCTGACCCTCAAAGAAAGTACGCAAAGGCTAGACTCTTCCAGCCAAAGGATTGATTGCTTTTATTGCCCAATAAGCTACGACTCAACGGGAGCGGTGACATGCTTTCTGGGCTTACACAAAAATTATGTTTACTGTGGCAAGCCTACAAATTTATTGCAGAGTCTAATAAAATGTGTTTAGCAGCTGTGTAATTGCCTCGAACGGGGATGTGTGCGACACAGACACGTTACCAATAGGTAGGGGATTTCTATGTATTTAATTACACCCCATCGATGAATTTGTCCAGGTGATTGGATTGTGGAGTGAGTGAAGGGCTTGATAATTGTTGACTTGGACCGGAGGGACTTGATTGATTGCCTCCTGTTTTCCTTAGTGCAATAAGCGGTCCACTGGAGAGAAACGGCCAGTATTAAAAACAGCATGGATGTTTGGTCGATAAAAGGACAACGAGAGCGCCTCAGATATAATGTGCCCATGTGGATGTGCCGGGCACCGCTCGCAATATAGATACAGTGATTTCCATAGGAAAACAAATTAGCCCTCGCCCAAGGGCGGATGTGTGCATTGCACATGAACTTTCAGGATATCCCTTTGTGTTCATGTAAATGAGTCTTTTTTTTGTAATTGAAGATATGTTGATTGCTCGGTGTGTTGTGTAATAACGCTTTTCTGTCTTGTTTCCCGCAGATCATCGACACTAGCGCCATGAGCGGGGTTCTCAAGAGGAAGTATGAGGAGGTGGAGGAGGACCAGTGCTATTCCTCGTCCTCCCCCTCCTCTTTGTCCTCCTCCGCCTACTCGGAGTGGGACTCGGACGGGGATAGCTGCTACTCGGACACCTTGGATTCAACCCCCAGCAACCCCAGTTCCCCAGTGACAACATTTAACAGTGAGTGTCACATGGTTACAACGAGGTCCAGGTTGGCTCTGCATGCTAACTGAAACATGGATGGAGTCCTGATAAGATGGATGATACCAATTACTCAGATACATATGATAAGATGCAAGGCACTATTTCCCCGTCTGTCCGTTTCGGAGGCTGAAGGTACTTTGCAGCAAGTTGGGTAGGAGTGAAGGAGGGAAAGCAAGCAGTTGTGAGTTTCCCAGGACGTCAGGGCATCGAGCCAGCTAGTGTGAACACAGCTTTGTCTGAGTTCTGGGCACGAACCCAGCACAGGTGCTGAGAGAGAGACAAAGAGGGTGTGCAGGAAGAGAAGAGGAAGGGAAATGATACGGTTGTCTGGTTGTGTTTATGAAACAGAGAAAGTGACAGAATAGACCTTAATGTGTTGCCTGTTTCACAGGTTGGACTGTTTGAATGGAGCATTTTATTCCTTCCACTTAAAGTGTCTAACGTGACTGGAAAGTCGAGAAATATTAATGGAGAATATAAGTTGTACCACTGTAACTTTTAAAAGTATCTCAATTGTGCAGGGATGTTTGAGTTTTTTCTTTCAAATGGAAATAGAAAACACACAAAAAAAAGCTTCTGATGGGGAATTGTTCATTCCCATCGGATTGCACGTCTAATGTAAACCAGCTGTGGAGACAGTAGGATCCATCCCCTTTGATAACAATCGGTGAGCTGGCGGCCCGAGGGGAAAAATGCTCTCTGCTCAAACAGAGGTTAACAATTCCACATGTGGTGTGTCCATATGGTTTTCATGCATACTGCAAAGCGAAGAAAAACTCTGACCTGTGACATTTTACTGAAGTCTGCTGGTTTTAGCTGGGGTGAAGGGAGCGTACAGATGGCCTGTTTTATAAAAAGACACTGCTCTGAGATTTCTTCAAGTGGGATACTGAAGCGTACAAAGTTTCAGATCATCTACCGCTGGGATATGATTTAGGATGTGTTTGCACACTTCAGTGCCAAAGGGAAATTCCTGGCTGGATTGTTTGTCAGACACAAGAGTTATAAGGAATGCAGTTGTCTTTACAATGGATCATAGAGAAAACTATTAGGTGGACTATTTGCTCATGCTTCTAATGCATGCCCATCTTATGATTTGCTGTGTGCGGTGTGCCACCTAGTGGGCATTCATCCCAATAGCAACGTTTATATGATCTTGATGTTTACACAAGAGACTTGGCCACTCCAAGTCTTCCCATCAGGCCTGGCACACTTCCTACTCAAATACTCCCCAATGAGATGCTCGGAAAAGAACACATATTTTTCCCTTTCAACACACTCTCAGACATGTGCCTTTATATTTTCCTTTATAAAATTCCAAGCATGATTTTCCATGAATGTGTTCACCCACAAATAAGGGAAAGTATGAATAAAAACACCTTGCATTTATTCTCTTTCCTCAGCCACGTCCATCCTGAAGAAAGCCAAACGCACGCGGCGAGGGAACGTGCAATTCGACCAGGTTACAGTTTTCTTTTTCCCGCGCTGCCAGGGCTTCACCAGCGTGCCCAGCCGTGGAGGTTGCACCCTCGGTATGATGCAGAGACATAGCGCACAGCAATGTTACACGCTGGCTGAGTTTGCGGTTGAACAGCGCCACCTTCGGAGGGAGAAACTTAAAAACAGAATCAAGGAGGAAAAACTGGAAGCACTCAAGCTGAAGGTATGGAATCAAGAGATAAACAACTTAAGAATACATTTAGTGCATTTTCCTTTAAAAAAAATAGTTTAGTTCTTACGAAATATAAGCAAATCTTTTATCTTGTACAAACGTTAATCATGCAATATTCCATCCTGACAGCTTACTAAAAACGGTACCCAAGAATCAGAAGAAGCCGACAAGTTGACTGTGGATGACATACCTGAGGATGAAATTGACCTCAGTGGCGTCAACCTGGAGGACGGGTCCTTCCTGCATCCTTACCCCTCAAAGAAAAGGCACGCAATACTGAAAGCAGCTGGTGTGAAGAAAATCGATAAAGAGGAGAAGCGCCAGCTGCACGAGCTGCGTACGTCAAGGGAGGACTGCGGGTGCGACTGCCAGGGCTTCTGTGAGCCAGAAACCTGCAGCTGTAGTCTGGCGGGGATCAAATGTCAGGTGAGGGCTACCTTAAAGCATTAAACATCCAATCCCCGCTGAGGTGAGGGGAAATATTTACTGGTATCGCTTACCAAATACACTAATGTAATGTGATTGTTGGCTTTACAGATGGACCACTCATCCTTCCCATGCGGCTGCACTAAAGACGGGTGTGGGAACACGCAGGGCCGCATCGAGTTTAACTCCAGCCGTGTTCAAACCCACTACATCCACACCATCATGAAGCTAGAGCTGGAGAAGCGCCTGGAGGAGCATGCGACCGAGCCCACGGAAGATCGAACTGATTGCAATTCTGCAGCACGTCCAGCAGAGGTCAGCACCGTGCCTGAAAGGCCCTCCTTCCACTTCAGTTCAGAGCTGGTAACTGCGGGTGAGAACAGCTGTAGCAGTGACATGACCGATTCATCTAGCTCTTCAGGGCAAAGCGAGGACTTCGTTGAGAGATGTCGGAATGACCAATCATCACTGGACGTCGATGATAACGGACTAACGAGAATTCTAAGCTTTAGTGACGCGGACAATGAGGAATTTTCTGTCGGGGACAGAAATACCAAAAGTAGCAACGATAACCAGCAGCAAAGGAGCCAGACGTCATCTACGGGTTATGGGATCTTTAGCACAGTTGATGATAAGCTCAACACATCGCAGACAGACTCGAACAATCGTTCAACCATGTCAGAGTTTTTGGACGAGAACGCTAATCAAGGCAACGGTCTATTCCACAGCGGATCCGTACCCCACACCCCCTCGCCCTCCATAGATCATTCAGCCAGCTATATGGATCTAAGCCTCTCCTCGGAGTCAGACCTGGAATTCTTCGATGGGTTCCCGTGTCTGGGACCAAGCTCTCTGTACAACTCCCTAAAGGAGTATGAGCATGCTGACAACTTCTTTCAGTTCCAGCTGCCTAGTTACCCCAGCCTTCCGCAAGCTGCCGACCCGGGCACCTGTTTCCTTGAGTCTCTGATCGGCTTGTCGGATTCTGTCCCGGAACCTCCCGCCACCTTCACGGACAATCAGATGCTGGAGGACGCCATGAAACTGTCTGTTATGGAATCTGTCAAAGTCTAAGAGGACACTGCTTTTGAAGCATCACTATAAAGCAGAAACTGGGGTCGTGAATTAATTCTGTCTTTTTGTGCCCTCCAGCGCTGTTGATATTTGCATTATCTGCCTTTAAGATGTTAGCATTAAGTTATTATAACAATCTTTACTCTCATTATTTGTATTGCCATGATAGTGGCAGCTAACATTTCAGTAAAAAAAAAGTCTGGCCAACTTAATATTTGTAAACGTGGCTCGGAAGGTGAAGAGTTTCACACCCACATTGTTGGTATTATCATTTACCATTATTATTATCACTATTATTATTATTATTATTATTATTATTGTTATTATTACTACTTTATTGCTAAAGTTATTTATATGAATTCAAAAGGGGCACAGATAGGAGTCTTAAAATTATGCTGATTATGTATCTCAGGGACTTTTTCTAGCTTTTGGAAGGAATGCATTTTGACCATCACTGTTATGGATCTCAATTGGCTTTTTCTTAGAATTTTTCACCAAAACACAAACAGCATTCGATTGCCACTTCGGGAGGCTTCGGTTGCTTTTGGACTATTAAGTGGTCTATACTTTTAAAGCTAGAGGAAACTCCTGTTCTACAAATGGCTCCTGGGGATTTTTAATGGTACACGAATCCCACAGAGGCTCCTTGGTTAGCACTTTATCTGTGAAAGAAAACGAACCAATCGGACAACAGATGGGTCACACTCTCATTGTCCTGTTGTCTTAGAGTTTCATACAATTTGTGGTGTTCATCATCAGCACAAAGTGAGCATTTGTCTAATTTATTATACACACCACCGATATCTCAGTTGTTAATCTTATTCACGATGGAAAAGCGCAATATAACTGTGACATCCATTTCTTTTATTTATTCTTGCCGAGTTATTTATTTTTGGTTTTTCCAGATGAATATATCTGAGCCACACTGTGCTCTGGAGAAGTCTATCTTATGCAGCTTCTTAAAAAGGATTTTTGGGCTCCTGTCACACTTACCACCTTAAATGCATTAACCTGTGTGAAGCAAATCTTTATGTCCTCAAATAATGTTCGTAGTTGTGGAGGAAGGGGCAACAACAGCAAAGTATTTATCTATTCTATTACTATGAAGTAACACTTTGGTTAAATTATATCACAGTTAGTATTTCAGCAGAACTTAATTTATTCATTGTTTGGGCAAGAAAAGATGACGGTGTGTTTAATAAAAAGGTTTACTCTTTGTGCCTGTTCACACAAGGAGCCGTGGTTTCCTGTTTAATGAATTCTAAAAGATTCTTTTATGGCTGATGCTGTATAATCTACCTATCGATTTAATTGCGGGTCTGCTGCATACGATATAGAGAATTAACATTTTTGTAACTATGTAGATTTGAGAGAATTCTAATCTGTATTATTAACAAATTATTTTATTAAATGAAATCCACATTGCTCTTTAAATATGGAAACCTTTGTAATATATTAATAGAGCTAAATTTATGCTTGAGCGGGTTATTTGCATAATGAGGACACGGGCACAGAAATATTTATTTCGAGTGTCTGTAAAGTGTAACTACCTAAATGAATTTTTCAAGCTAAATTACTCCAAATTGTTGGCCAGGCGCAACTGACAACATAAATTGTGGGTATAAATTAGTCGTTTCAAAAACGTTCTGTGGATTAAGCCTGCATATATTATGCAATATGTATCATATTATGCAAAGAAAATGCATTTGTGTTGCCCTTATTGTTTCCACTTCAAAATGAAGACCCATAAAGATTTGTATGTTCCTGAATGAGTAAGAAAGAACTTAATGTACATATCTGACCATCCAGACTTTAGCTGTTGGATCAGCCTTATTTGACCTGAAAAGAGCATTTGCATGCGAGATCTGTTTACGCATTCGTCTCCATACTACATGTTTAGGAAGCAGAGATGCACAATCAGAAATGTATTCGCTTTTTGCCTTCATGTGCTGTTCTTGAAATCGATTAGCTTTGTTTCCATGGCCATGTTGGCATGGCTTCATTCATTCAAGTCCAGTTTATTCCCTTGTAAAGACGCATCACCTCATCACGATAAAAAGGATGGTATTTATTAGTCATGACCTGTGTATGTTTTGAACTCTGATGCTTTTCAAGTGTTTTTTACTTCTGCCTTTTTTGTTGTATATATTTTCTGCTTATATGAAAACAAAACCAAGCAGTTCTTTTATATTATATATTTTCACGCTTAACAGTTTCAAGCTGTTCATTTCATTCAAGTCATTTGACAGTAGTTTGTCCTTTCAAAATAAAAAAGTCCAGCTTTTTTGATAAATTTTTGTTTGTGTTCTTTATTGTCTGCGATTTTAAATGAGAGGGAAAAGATAAAGGGTATTCTAATATTTATTCATTTATTCAGAATTTTGGTTTTATTTTGATGTTTATCACAAATGTTGCTGGTATTTTATCATATGCACATTGCAGAGTCTAAGAAGATCAACCAAAGAACCAATAGATGATAAAAAAAATACAGATGTTTATTATATTATTATAAATGATAACTATATAAACATATTTAGTTTATTGTAAATGTTTAATCGATAATGATCACATTAACCTTGTTCTCTGTCTATCAGCAGTTCTGCTACCTGTCAGCATTTTTAAAGAATTACATTTTATTTCACCAGAGCATATAGACAGACACACAATACATGTAATGAAATTAAAATAAGAGCAGGAAGTACCCAATATGTGTCAAAAGAAAATTGTTCAGTCACACAATGCATGTTTCAGAGAAACAAAAGCTTTAGATCGTTGCAGTTTCTGAAATCTTTTATTTCAATAAATACATATTGATAAAATATTGAATAACCAAGACATAAAGTGTCTAGATGACAGTCCAGGATGATTGATTGATTGATTGATTGACATATTGATTTCACTGTTGACGCACAGTTACAGTAACACTGACCTGATTTCAGTATTGTCCCGTCAAAACACGAATTTAGCTTCACAACTTGTTCAATATAGATAATGATAAGATACAGATAAGAGGTTAGAAAGATCTGATTAATGGAATACATTAATGCACATCTTCAATTAACACTGATCCAGCACAGACATGGTCTTCATAAGTTCAGATACTACATCTTACTTTTATATGGCAGTCTTTCACTAAATCTTTAACATTGGTTCATTTACATCCTCTATGACATGTTCACACTGCATAAGATAGAGATAAAGAGGACAATCTATAATTATTATCGAGTTCACAGACTTTCACTATTGTAGATATTTCACAAACATGGAAAGTCAATTTAAAACTTTACCTGGGTGTTGTATTCACTTCTCACAGCCCAAGTTTAAATTTCACATTCAAATACTTGAGTCATCATTTAAATACATGTATTTCAAGAAAAACACTTTGACAGTTAATAAATTCTATCGGTTTGAAAAGTATGAACTCAAAATGTGGTTCAGAGAGTAGTTTACAAAATTGTCAATGTTGAGATATATAAATATAAAATTGTTACAGCATGGGCTTTTACTTTCCGGTGTTTACATTTGATTTTGAGGTTGGTTTGCTAAGAACTTACTACCAATTTAACAACTATATCAGTCCTCCCAGCATAAATCTGCTGAGTATATCTGAAAGAGATTTATATAAAACAGCAGTACTGACAGGGAAACTTGAATGAACCATCTCAGGACAAACCCAAAAGCCAATCACATGTCCACTGAAAATTTGAGGTTTGCATATTAAGTAGAGCTTTCAGTATAATAGAATTGGCCATAAGAATGTGTTTGTGGATTACGCTGTAGTCGGAGCAAATGCTTTTGCATGTACATCCGCTGATATACATTAGCACCTGAACTCAAGCTGTAATATCAAAGTACTCGGAGTTTGCTGTGGCATTACAAACGCTATCATGGCTTCACTAAAGCTATCATTAAAGCTGCTCAGACATGCTCGGGTACTTGAATTTAGCAGATGCTGAGCCAGCTGTCACTGTGCGCTGATTTGATTCAAACTTAAATCATAACCAGTCTTTAATTTTGCATTTTAAACAGTTAAGTCAATGTAGGCAACAAGTTAATAATCTATACAGGATTTAAACAATCTCATAGACCATGCTAAATAATGTGTCCATTTTATGAAATTAAGGAGATAGTTAACGCAAAAATGAAACTCTGGTTAGTAACAATGAACCAACCCTTTAGTTGTATTGATTTTGTGACCATTACAATAGAAGTGAATGGGTGCCATTGATGTTCAGAATTCTTCAAAATATCTTTGTGTTCTGTGGAAGCCATACAGGTCTGTTCATATTAAGGTTAACTATAACGATAATCTCCCCTGATTGGTCAAAGTAGCAATTCCAATTGATCAAATTTTTCAGGGATCTCAAACCACTGGTAATTGCATGCGTTTTTGCTGTCCACACTTTTGTTTAAAACAACCATTTTGAGTCATATACAACCAAATCTGACATTTGCTTTTGAACAAATCCCAAGCTTTCAAGACCAGATGTTGGACCGCCATACAGACAGCTAAGACATGCAAGCATCTTGATGCACAGTCTGCACTGTTTGCTCTGTAATACACAACCACAAGTTAATGTCAAAAGATAACCACCATAACAGTGACCACTACAGACATTCAAAATGACTCATAAGATGATGCTAGGTCTCCAAAATGCTGTTCAACGGTCCACTCAGTGCTCTGTTATCCGGCAGAACTCAGGCACTGTTTTTAAAGTATAGCACTATGTGAACATTCAAGAGGAACAACTCCAGCATTGATCTTAATTTTTTAGCCTAACATTAATAGAGAATGGTCTTGCTGGAGGAAACATGGAGATGTACAGTAGTAAGCAAAAACCTTGAGGCTTTCGTACAGCTTTGCATAGTTCTGATTTCCTTTTGTGCTTGTTGGAACATCTTTGATATAACAATTAAGGATACAGAAAATAACATCCTCTTTATTCCCCCAATTTAGCACCGTAAGACGTCTCCCACACAACTCTCGTTGTGGGACATACTGGTCGCCATAGAGAGAAGTGATTCTCTGTGTAAGCATGATGAGCCCCTGAAGCTACGCGGGACTAGCAGGGGAACAGGTGAAGGTTAGTCCCATCATAACACCTGACAGCAAGGCACATGGAGGCAGATGGAGCGACAAATCAGGGCATGTCCTTAAATGTGACAGTGCATGTCCTGCAGAGATCGATGGGGAGGGGTAATTGATTTCAGAGCATTTCCCGGGCAGCTCTGGCTGCAGTTACCGCGCTTGAGAGCGGGCTGGTCTTGTGGTTCGGGACGGGGAGTAAAGATGGGACAGGAATGGGTGCGAGCGTGGCTTTTATGGCCTCCAGCGTGGCAGATGAGTTCGCTCACGGTGCCGAGCGGGGGAAGATGCTGCTGCCAACTCTCATAGCGATCCTCTTTGTATTTAATCGAGTACCAGGTGAGGAAGATGAAGATGAAGCCTACGAACTTTAGACTGGCTGCCAGGCCAAAATAGACGAAACGGAAGGAAGTAACATCATACTCCCAGCATGAGCCGTGAACGCCACAGTCTTGCTGCCAGAGCATGCAGGTGGTGTCAATCACAGCCCCAAAGTAGATGGGTGTGGGGATGTAGGCTGCGGATAAACAGAAGAGAAAGATTGCGGTACTTTATTTTAACATATATATTATTTCATATAAATGATTGAAGTTCACAAAAAAATAAATAGATGAAGAAATTTTGAGACGTGTCTCTTTCTGGTTTCAATACAATAAAAGTCAATTGGGGCTAAAGTGGTTTGATTACCAACATTCTTTAGAATATCTTCATTTGTGTTCCACTTCTTATAAAAAGTCATAGAGGTTAAGAATGATATGATTGTGAGCAGATGCTTTATAGCTTTACAGCAAACATGTATAATTTTCTTCCGCAGACCACAAAAGAAGATAATTCGCAAAAAGATCGCGAAACAGCATTACTACACTCATGTCTCTAGTATGGAGATGCAAACAAATAGGTGGCAGTTCCCAACATTTTGAAAAATATCTTCTTTTGTGTTCCGTTGAACAAAAAAAGTCATTCAGATTTAAAAATGACAAGAGTAAATGATGACATCAATTAATGCAATACAGAACACTATAATAAACCCTTGTTGAACACCAGATGGTGCTGTCTGAAAAGATCTGTGATGAGAAGGCTGAGCTTGAGCCATACAGTTTTTTTTACCTTCAAAATATTTAATAATCTCCAGCAGAGACATATTTGAGTTCATAAACACAAACTCCCTGTAGTGTAAGTCAAACAATGCCTTTGAGGTTGCATAAGACTTATCTTAGCATTCCAAGAGTGAACCCTTGCAGTGGTTTGGCTTACCCAGAGTTCTTAGCAGAACAAACTGCATTCCTAAAGCAAATGGTCTCTCATGCACCTCTACAGACCTAAAAAAGGAAAAAGACTAAGTTATAATATATATATATATATAAAATGTGCAATCTAATCTATGTACATATACAAAATGTGATTTAATATGAAGTCTGTGCCATAGATTAAGTTATCTGTGTTGTGTTTAGGCATTACCTGAGAGTGACAATGATGGCAGAGGGCTGTGCACAAGCTGTGATCAGCGTGACGATGAAGAGGAAGATGAGGAAGGGGATGAGAGTGTTGCAGGTGCGGTCACACTTTCCTGACACTGCAAATCCGTTTTCGTTCAGGTAGGTTTTCACGATGACAAGCTGAAGCTGGTTACCCTGACCGCTGGTGGGCGGAGTTATAACCTGTCTGCTTTGCACGCATGCACAGTCGGTATAGTTTCTGATCTGAAAATGTGAAAAACACAGACATTAAAAACACTGCAACTAAAAAAATGACTGGTTTAAAGTGATAGTTCATCCAAAAATAAAAAATAAATTCTATTTTACTTGATTGAAGTGAATTGGTCAATTGAAGACAAAACATATGCAAGTGAATAGGTGTCAGAACCCAACATTTTTCAAAATATCATTTTTTGTATTTTGAGAATAAAAGAGACTCATATCGTTTGAAATTACAAGGTTAGTAACAGATGACAATTTTCATTTTTGGGTGAACTATCACTTTAAACGCACATGGCTACAACAAAAAAGAAAATAAACAAAACGGTTAAAATGTTTAAAGCAGTCATAACTATTTAAAGCAAAACACAAAATAAAGTAATATATTATTATTGGTCAGATCCTATGAATGTATTGTGTATTAATATAATAATGTACAATTATGTCTTAAATCTCACCCCAGTGCTGTCATTGCCAACCGTGATACATCCTGCCAGACATGGGTTAAAATATGTGATTCCATCAGAGCCACAAACAGGAGCGTACTCGTTGATCCGACAGCCACAGTTTACATTACAGCCGCCTGTCAGGTTTCTGTGGGTCAGCGTCAGGGTCGGCCTGAAAAAAACAGACACAGCATGACAATTTCAAAACGAGAATGTTCACTAAGGTTAAATCCTTGCAAACTCAATCTTGTCATCAAAGTAACAGAAGAGCATACCAAATATATTAGTTAAACATTTTAAAATATTTGAACTCATTATATAAGGCATTACATAAAATTAATGTATACTTTTTGGTTGATACTCTATATAGGGTCATGAGGCACAGTTAATCTTAAACTTTCATCTCATCTCATCGAGAATGAAAAAACAGAGGGGAACAAGACATAGAGGAAGAGATCCTGAACAAACAGTTATTTTAATGTTGTGGGAACTGCAGACAAATTCAAACAGAACTCTTGCCCTTATTAAACACACAGCGAACAGAAAGCGTTCTGGTTGGCTTTGCCTTATCCTCACAGATGTACAGCAGAATAAAGAGATAAATCACGGATGGAAAAATAGATGGAAACAGCAGGGATAGGAATTCTCGCTTCTCTTTGTGAAGAGGGAGACAGACCTCCCTGTTATAACACGAGGCAAACACCATAAAACTAGCTCAATTTCATGTAACTAAAACTTGTTAAAGATAATTAAAGTGATTGTTCACCAAAAATTGGTTCTAAATTTATTTCCTCATCCTCTTGTCAGTTTAAACCTGTACGACTTGTATTCCTCTGCAGAAGTCCAAAATCAGACATTTTGAAGAATGTGGGAAAGCCATTCACTTGCATCGGTTCTGTGTACATTCAAAATAAGTGAATAGATGCCACTGTTGTCTTCACCGTCTTTTAAATATATCCTTGATTCGAGCAGCTAGTACATCATTTAAGCTTACGACAATGTTGTTTTCAAGGTCATCCCAGAAAAAGGGACTGTAAAGTGCTTCTGGCGTCTTAGGCACGTTCGCCTATATGTGGAATGTCAATGTTGACTCATTTCTCTAAGCACAGACTTCTTTCAATGCCACAGCTTTGTCGTGCAAGACGACTTTATGTGTTCAAAAGACCTCACACTTCTCTGTCATGTCTACCACACACTCAATCGCTGGCAAGAGCAATGCAAACATCAAACTTAAACACAAGCCCACTGTTATACTGCTCAATAGTTGCCTTGTTAAGTGAATTTAAGGGTGGTTTCAATGCTGAATCATCATAAAATACTTATTTTCAGAGCATACGTGTAGACATGCGTGCGGGCATGAGAAAGTGTCATGACGCAGGACACATCACCACCTGCTGAAGAACATATGCTTCCTACATCAAGCCTGGCATTTAAACCGAGCAACATCTCAAACCACAAAACATAAACAGGACATATAACATAATTCAGTGGAAACCTGTGGAAAAGGTTTTATGGGAGAGTAATTAACTTACCCTTTGGTGTAAGGAATATTAATGCCGCCCAGGTTTATGCTCTCACAACCCACGATGAAGAGAGTGGAGAAGCACAATAGAGACACTCCGCTGCAGATCATGGCCAGCTTGGCGGATTCCCGAGCTCCGAGCTTTAGTTTCTTGATGATGTAGCCGCCAAGTACAATGCCAACCCCGGCACTGGGCACGATGATAACACCTTCAAAAAAGAAGAATTTAC
Organism: Triplophysa yarkandensis; assembly: GCA_033220385.1. Classification (NCBI taxonomy): domain Eukaryota; kingdom Metazoa; phylum Chordata; class Actinopteri; order Cypriniformes; family Nemacheilidae; genus Triplophysa; species Triplophysa yarkandensis. The sequence continues at coordinate 7,945,204 of CM065676.1, read as the reverse complement.
AACAACTGACCAGAGATCATCATTTGACATAGGCATCACAGATATCTTTTAGTTTAAAAGTTTTAAATGCTTTTCTGTAGCTCAGTGGTAAGAGTGCAATGCCAAAGTAATGGCTTCAATCCTGGTATTTACACATCGAACAAAACATCTTGTATAATTCAGCGTTTTGAGGACTATAGACCAGAGCCAAATTTCATGATAAACAGCACATATTTATGCAAGAAAGCATGGTCAAAAGCCAACATTAGATGAAGTATGCTTTGTTTGAATTTTATACATTTGACTGTGAATCTTAACACAGTATTACAGTAATATTTTGAAGTGTTGACCACGGAAGTTGGAACAGTATTTACAAACAACTTTCACGCTTTCTACAAAAAAAAGGGAAAATCCATATGAAAAAAGACAAGAGTAAAATATAACAAGACCTATGAAATCCAAACCGATCAAACAGTGTAAAGTTGCTTTTCTTTTCTAACAATGTGTTTTTATGAATCAGTCTGTGTAATAAGTAGGTAAAAACATCTGCATGTAGCCAAGAATGTCCACAAATTCTATAGCTGGAAGTTCTCACAAAGACTTAAAGAATGCAGACTTCCTGCATCGGGTTCAAAGGATCAACGCAGAAAAGACAACAGCGAAGAACAGTGTGACATCAAGCATCAGGTATTATGGACGCAAATCGAGCATAGGGTCTTTGGTCATCAAGGGCAAGGAGACATGGAGAGACACAGACAGTCAGTGCAACATTGAGCAGGAACATAATGTGATGTCTGAGGACATCAGCGGAGAGCAGCTTCCATCAGGGACGCACACGTGCTACGGCACAGCTTGGGATTTGATAGACAAAGCTGACTGCTGGCAGTCAAAGGTCAATGTGTAAATCCATCGAGTGGGCAAAGAAATCACATGCCTAACTTCAACATGCTCCAAAGCAAACAAATACATGTAGGAAACATAAAGGCACTGTTTGTCTTTATTAACTATGCTGTATGTACTACCAGTTGTGGGACATTTGCACATTCTCTTTATTTAAAACCAGATTGATATGAAGGTTAATACCTAGCTGTCTAAGATTAGTTTAATAGAAAAAAAATGTATAACAAAAATATAAGTTTTTTTAATGACAAAATTAACATTTTATTTAATAAAAAAGTTTTTGAAGTGGATGACTTTGACTGGATATTGAATAAACTAGAACTCCTTTTCAATTCTTTAAAAAGCATCTCAGGGTGAAACAGTCCAAACATAACACACCAAAAATAATGCTAATCTAGACCAATTTTGTAAAAACATCCATATTTAACTCGAATGTCTTTCACCAATGTTCATACATAAACAAAAGCAGCCTTCCAACCTGAAAAGTTGACATAAACACTCAACCCTGAGACAACCAAAGCTATGTTAACTCAATTTTGTGTTTTTTCTGGTTTTGCATCCGGAACACCTCTCTGACATGAGAGCAGTAATTTTCAGCCCCTCTGTGTATCTAGAAGGAGAGGAGGAAAGTCTCCATCAGCGATCACTCAGGCTGGCTGTGTGCACAGCTGGCATACTGCTGTGTGTGTGTTGGGGTTGTGAGAGACACATGGAGGCAAAGTACAAAGATTCCTCAAGGCCAGAAGCTGGAGAAGAGCAGGGTTTTAATGACCATAGAGCATCACTGTACGCTCTGTCTCATCACACTGTCAGGGGTGTACTTGAACACACAGCGTGATGCAAACATGAGAAAACTCTAATGAGAAAAAGAAAAACAATTTGGTGATGTAATCCAGCCATGTTTTGAGGATATTAGAAGTACGCCACAAACTTAAATGCCTTTTGTATGGAATATTGCAGTGTTAGTTATAATGTTTTATCAGTGTGGGAGATTGTTTTTTTTTTATTTAGGAGCGTATACAAACTTCTACAGATTTAAGGTTTAAAGTTATTACCATTTTTTGATGACATCAGTTGACATCTTGAATCAAACCATTGTTAACTCTCTCATTAATTTACTCTTTCTGTGTTTTTATAATGATTAATAGAATAACCGTTTATAGAATATAATAACAAAATGAAATAAATTTTCACTGATCACTGTTGTTTTTAAGCTAAATTAAATACAATTAAAAACTCAATTAAATAAAATGTTAAAAATCATTATTACTTTAAATAACGACGACTAATTAAATTGATGTTTCTAAACATTTTATGAACAACAAATTAAATTTTTCTTTTTGATTGACAGGATATTTTGATCAATGGCTGTTTTTAAACGATTGTCCAAGCATATTTCAACCCTTACTGGTTATTGTTTTATATATAGCTGGATCTCTTAATGTTTTTTTATATGTTAGTTTTCTTATGTAACATTTTCTGTTATCTTTTGATTTTTGTAAAGCTTGAAATATTTAAATAGATCAGTTTATAAAGTTGCCCAGATTGTATTCATTTCTCTATGAGTGTCTAAAACCTTAACCATGGTAAAACACTAAAGTGAAACTCAACACCTTCAATGCAGTGACTAGGCAACAAAACCATTCATTAGCATTTCTATTGGACAATAATTATATAAGTAATATATGTAAACAGTGTAAGTACTTAGATTCACATTGTCATTTAGAGCACTCTGCATTTCATTTGTACAAAAGCTGCAGAGAAAATGTAAATCTGGCATCACTTGTGAGCTTTATGGACCGCTTTCAGCCTTTAGTAGCTCTATGGTCTAGTGCAGCTGCACATCTTACATGCTCATCGGACTCTTGGCACCTATAACTGAGGAAACAGCACAAAAACAACAATCTGCATCAACTGATGTGTAAAGCATTCAGGCCTGTCTGTGTGAATGCACTGACTTCAGCATGGATATCAATCTGCTGCGGACATGTTTTATGTGCTTCGGTTTATCAAAGATGTCGGGTAGAGGTTAGAATCTGAAGGTTTGAATTAATAAGTTGATTTCCTGGTATTATATGAGAACAGACAAGAAGGGCTCGACTTAGCAATCATAAGGCCAATTTGTAGCACCCTCTGTCTCCCGGCAACAAGCATAGGGGGAAGAATAATGACTCTGAACTAGGACCCTGCTAGTTGATACACAGAATGTAGATCACAAAGATGTTATTTATTTTTTTATTTTAAGAAAAGCATCACCGTTATGACTCATACTTTGAATTAATAAAATTCATTATGTCATAATTTTCTCACCCTCTTGCTATTTCCAACCTGTATGACATTCTTTCTTCTGCTGAAAACTAAGATATTTTGAAAAATCGCAAATTCAATTGCATTGTTTGCATGGTGCATATTGAAACCAATGGTGTAACTGGGTAACCAACTTCTTTAAAATATATTTTTTGTGTAATACGGAGTTATATTTTTACATTTCTATAGTAATCCACTTTTTCCTAAATCACTGCCTAAATGTACAATGCTGAGTGTAACAGAGGGATTATAGTATTTTGGTATTACTAAAGTAAACAACTAGATTAAAGTAAGCACTCACAGTTGTACCATTACACTGCAGAGGATCAGAGGATCGTGTTCTCTCGAACAAATTCTGTGCAGCCTCCCATTACCACATAGAGCATCTGCACTGAGACATATGGATGTGTATGTGTGGCTTAATAACAGTCCAGGAAGGAGAATAATTATTTAATGGCATTATTCAGTTGAGCATAAACAGATAACCCCTATGGTTCCTTGACATTCTGCCAGTGATAGGCTCTCCAATAGGAGCATTTGGTTATAAGGCATATGTTCTCACCACATAACAGCAATCAAACATGCCTCCAGAAATAGAAGAGAGCGCAGTGTGAAAAAAAACTCTCTCTCACATGTCTTTGCACATCTTTCCTAACCCATGTTCTTAAAGCGATGAAGATGAGTGTAAAAAACAGTTCATATACCACGTGATGTAAGTGCGTCAGGGGTTTAATTATTACAGAGGTGATAAAACCGATGTAATGTACCTGTGTAAATGCTGGCGTTAGAGGCGGGGATTCCAAACTGGGACTCAATGAACTTGGGAATGAAGGTGATGAAAGCCGTGACGATGGCACTCTCGGCTGTGTAGGACAGACTCACGAACAGGAACGTCATGTTGCTTAGGATCCGTATAGCTGCCTTTGGGATGTCTGCTCGTAGAAGTCAAAAAACAATAGAATTAGCGATGTGTGTAATCTGTGGGGGCATTAGACGGGCATTGGGGCAAAGTGGGTTGCTAGACTCAAAAGTTATGGGGCACTTATGAGTGTAATGTTTCTCATTAGTTAAGAAAAAACTTTTGATCTGAAGGTGAAGCCTAAATTTTTAATTATTTAAATAGAATAACAGTATGTTTATTTGACAAAACATGACAATAGGAACACAGACAAGACAGAGACTTCTTTAAACTCTAAAAAAGCATCTCATGACCTAAACAAGTTGCTTAATATGACGACAAGAAAACGTTTCTACAAATTCTAGTTAAGGGTCACTACACTGAAGAGGATAAAATATTACATAATTTATTTTATATTTCCAGTTATACCATAATTCCAATTGTATTTTCTAATTTTTAAGAGTATTTATTATCCTAAAATTTGAAAAATATCAATGCATATGTGAGAAAGTGTCCGGAGGTGTACTTTAGTAGTTTTTATAGAACAATATTATAAAACAAATATGCAGTACTATTTTTAAAACATTTAATGCATTTGTCTTCTTTTAACTAGATAATTTTGTTCTTTTTGTAAGATCTGTACAAATTGGATATAAACATGATGATTTTAAAAAAGCGAGATATATTAGACAACACTACAGCAGCTAATTTGCCTAGAAATTATCAACGGAACAAGCTAACTTCCTTCTTATGCACATTAACATAATTGTTTTTCTGAAATTGTTGTCTGGAACATAAGATTGTGGCCAGAAATATGACCCATGTGTACCCATCACCTCTCAAAATATAAACCTCATAATCCATACTAACAGATGTTTCTAACAGGCTATAGACAGCTAAACCTCTACAGGGTGTCTACAGCTCCTCTTGTTTATGGGATAATCTGTTTAAAGCTTACAGCTTTCGGCTGAATGCTTCATCATGGACAATGCAGGAAACTTTTAATTAGCAGGCCTGCGATAAAGCATTGTTTCCACGGTAACTGGCTATAACCAAGCATTAATTTGCTCCTGCATGTTGAACTATGACCTCTCTGAGCATCATTGGGACTGCTAGATGGGATATAGGACAACGGATGAAATGCTTGACTAAATAATTCAATGCTTTAATCGAGAAGGAGCTTGTCATTTCTTTAAAGTTTTATAAACTCTGTTACCCTTCTGTAAGCAGTTTTGTTGGAAGCCTACTAATGCAAACACATGCAGCTAGTAAAAGAAGAATGGAAGTGGGTTACAATGGGTTTATAGAACATGAATGTAGTGTGCATTTGAAAAAGCAGGACAAAAGTCTCTCCAGGCTATTAGTAATAATAATTGTTACTTATCTAGTTAAAACAACATGACAAAAGAATGAAATTAGATTTCTAACTATTGCAATGTATAACTTTGTTTGCTCTTCTTAATAGATAAGCACTATTTTAAAAAAATTGTATAATTGATGTGACAAAAACGTTACAATATCCCCATCAAAAGTAGTGTACAAAAGGTGATGTTATGTCCAAGGACATTAAGCAAGATGTCAACTTTATAAAAAATAAATTAAATATACTAATTGTTACTTTTAATGGGAATTTAGTGTATTTCTTCTGCAAATGAGGAGAAAATGTTTTGAATTAACATTTTGCCCAGAAACACGTTTACAAAACAATTACAAGCAGAATATAATACTAAAGTTTTAATGACTTAACCCTTTTTCACATTTGACCCGTATAAAGTTAAATATATCATATATTTTTATTTTTATTTAATACATACATGAATGTTTATGCACTTATAAATACAAATACGGGGATCTATTATATAAACAAAAACTTTTATTCTGGATGGGATTGATTATGACTAATAGTTTACCAGCCCTGTTTTAAACCTACAATTTAAAATGTAAACAGAGAATTAGTTTTATTATTCCTTTTTCTTCTTTTAAGACTCGACTTCCTTTTGCATGTTGAAAAAGCAATCTGATATTTCGGCTCCTGGTACAAGTTTACAGTACATTTTCTCTGAAAGGACAAATTGTTCAAAGCTAAATTTCATAGCAGCAATGTACAGTAGTCATAGGTCACTAATGGAAGAAGTTATACAATTGGTAAGCATGGCAGAATTTTCTTCCCAGGTGAAAACTAAAAGCAGCTTCATCCTATTTACCCTAAAATACAGCTTTTAAGTTGATAAAAAAAATCTATGACTATAAAGCCAGAGAACCACTTCATAACATAGAGTAAGGTGGAGGAGAGGACCTAGAAGTTGGCATGGTCTACCACTTCTGGTATTTCCAAATCAAACATGCCCCAACAGCAAAGGGGTCTTGCCCCTTTTTGATAGCTCCACCCTCATATCTGTCACTCTTGGCTAATGTCCCCCTCCCCATCAAGAAAAGACACGCCTTTAGAGCTGAATGGCTGCATGATTGTATTTGGAATTAAAATGAATGCCTTTAGATGTGGTAATATGAAAAAGTTTAAATATTTTAAAGATTAGCAGTTTTCTCTATTGGCCAGCTGAATATGTATATGATGGCTAACACAGCCTTAATTCTTGATGATCTAAGGTTTTCCTAAAGTGTGCTGAATCACTCTGATTAAAAAGCTAGATTAAAGTAAAAGGTATTCCAGGTCACTCCAGTGACCACACATGCATCCCATAATATAAATCAGAACATTGCCTTCGAGTATCCATTCATCAGAGACACACCTTTGATGTCTTTTCCAAATCCCATGGAGGAGGCGACCGCCTGACCCTGGCTATTGGATTTCTCTTTTAGGAGATCGTCATCATTGGAGGTGTCATCCGCTCCATGCTTATTCTTCTTCTTGTGGCGAGGGGGCAGTTTCTTGGGGAAGGTGAACATAGGGAAGATGACCAACAGCATGGCAAGAGCACAGAGCAGGAAGCCACTCCACCTTAAGAAATAGGAATAAAGATGAATGATAGGGTGTCCTGTGCATGTAAATACCAAGTCTTAGGGTTCAAATCCCATTTCCTTAAAGGGATAGTTCACCCAAAAAGAAAATTCTGTCATGAATTACTCACTCGCTAGTTGAGCAACTTCTGTAAAGATTTCTTTGTTTGATTAAACACAGAGAAGGATATTTGAATATATTATCTTAAACAAACACTAGAAAATAAATTTGGTAGTCAAAAGAACCCCACAACTTTTTGCTGTCCTCCATTCTTCAAAATATCTAATTTTATGTTCAACTGAATAAAAAATTATAAAGTAACTTTTCCTAAAATTATACTCAATGGGTCAATTAACTGTTAATCTTACAAGCATTTTTCAAATATCTTTCTATATCCTTCAGAAAAAAGCAATGTTTGCAGATTTGGAAGGTGAAAACTGTTTTTCTTTTTGGGGGAACTATCCCTTTAAATGCACTGTAAGTTGCTATGCATCTGCAAAATTCTCAATGTAAATGAAGCAATGGCTAGCTTCACCCACCCTGGAAAAAAAACTTACCAGTTGCCAACAAAGCGTGGGTCACTTTGGTCAATGTTGATGATGGCTTCGGGATTCACATAGAAACCGATCAGAACTCCTCCCAGCAGGTATCCTGCAGCTGGTCCCAGTGCTCCCATGACGTACATAATAGCTGGGAAACACAAAAACAACCTTAAGTTGCAAAACACACTTAGCATCGCCTACCTGTTGTTCATATCACAGAACATGATTCTAATGTTCTTTCCACTTTCACTGCACATTGACCTCTTTGACTCTGTGAGTCATAAAATGATGAGAAATATGAAGGGCCTAACATTCATAGTGTGTCATGCTTCTCTCTTGTGGAGGGAACATGATGAATTCTAGCATTGAACATTTTGCATGATAAAAAAAGACATTAACATGGAAATTGTAAGCCAAGCTGGGTCTGATCCAAACACAATCTTATTGACAGGTGTACTATCAGGCCTAATCTCTAATCTCAGTCTATGTACGGGAGAAGGTTTGGCTGATGGCCTGCCAGGTTACATAACATTAGCACAAACATGTTGGGGTGGACAGATAAGTCACTTTTACAAAACTACATTGGCTTCGACTCTCATTCTTACACGAGACATTTAAAGTCTAGGTTCTCTGAAAAGATGAGCCAAATCTCATATCACACATATTCACACCATCTCTTAATAGAGATACAGTGTATGACATTTGGAGATTTTTTACACTTCAACACAAATTTAGTGATGGATGAGGATCACACAGGGAAATGGGATATTCTTTTTTTTATACATATTATGCTACCACATACACCTTTGTTTAAAGCACTACATTTATAGTATTACCAAAGCCAAACTTGAAAGGAAACAATGGTGCAGATTTGTCCAATAATGAATTAATGTTCATTGTGAATTCAGTCCCTCATCTGAAACATTAGCCATCAAACAAATGTATTAACTATCTTTATAACAGCATTCCGTTAACCACAGTATTCTCCTTTCGACTCTCAAGGAAATGGGCGTCTCCGACAAGGCTCTCCAATGGTTCGTATCCTACCTCTCGGGTAGATCCTTCAAGGTTTCGTGGGGAGGTGAAGTTTCAGAACCGCAACATCTTGACACCGGTGTACCTCAGGGTTCAGTTCTTGGTCCGTTGCTCTTCTCGGTCTACATGACATCACTGGGATCAGTCATTCGTAAGCATGGCTTCTCCTACCACTGTTATGCGGATGACACGCAACTCCACCTTGCATTTCATCCCGAAGATCAGATGATTTCGACCAGAGTCTCAGCATGTCTGAGCGACATCTCCCTCTGGATGAAGCAACACCACCTACAACTTAATCTTGCGAAAACGGAACTTCTTGTCATCCCTGCCGACCCGAAGACTCGTCACGATCTCTCTATCCAACTAGGAGCATCAACCATTGTGCCATCCAGGTCTGCGAGAAACTTGGGAGTAATCATCGATGATCAGCTCAACTTCACAGATCATGTTGCCGCGACTGTCAGATCCTGCAGATTCATGCTTTACAACATCAGGAAGATCAGACAGTTTCTCACAGAACACTCCACACAAATCCTGGTTCAAGCTCTGGTCCTGTCCAGGCTAGATTACTGCAATGCGCTGCTTGCTGGACTCCCGATGTGCACAACTAAACCTCTGCAGATGATTCAAAATGCAGCGGCAAGAGTGGTGTTCAAGGAACCAAAAAGGACCCATGTAACACCTCTCTTCATAAAACTACATTGGCTTCCGGTAGCAGCTCGCATTGAATTTAAATGTCTTCTCATTGCCTACAAGACCACCACCGGTTCAGCACCCACTTACCTTAACTCACTAATGCAAAGGTATAGACCCTCAAGATCTCTGCGCTCCGCAAATGAGCTGAGACTTGTGGTACCAGCTCAAAAGGGTAAGAAATCTCTCTCTCGAACGTTCTCTGCTTCAGTTCCTCGATGGTGGAACGATCTGCCTCTGGCTTCACGCTTGTCAGACTCGGTCTCTATCTTCAAAAAACACCTAAAAACTCATCTTTTACGGCTACATCTAACTCACTAACTCACTACTTTTCTAACCTACTCACTCTATCCAAAAAAAAAAAAAAAAAATTTATGTATATACTTTTTGTAACTTCTCTCTCTGTGTAACTTGGTAGCATTGTTGTAGCACTTGTTTGTTGTATCGGCTATTTACCGTTTCATTGTCTCCTCGACTATTGTAAGTCGCTTTGGATAAAAGCGTCTGCTAAAAGACTAAATGTAAATGTAAATGTAAATGTAAAATAACAGCATTTCTTTGCAATAAGCAGATGTTAACTAAAAGACATGTAAAGATGCATGCATTTGCTGTAGGCCATTACATGAACGCTTTACTGCTAATCCACTTTAACAATAACAAGCATTTAGTAGATAATGAAAATCGTTAAAGACTAGAAGAGCCATCTAAAGAGCTCATAAAGGAACTTAAATCTTTCTCCATTTCAATGTCGGACAAATCAGGAAACTACCAATTATGTATAATTTTTCTGTGGAAGCAGCACAGAACTCCAGAGATGGAAACAGACCTGACGTTCCTGCATTACATTTATGAGTCTACAAATGCCAGATAAAGCCTTGACATAAGCAGGGAAATATTTGGCGATTAAATATGCAGCATAGCAGCGTATTACTCATAAAGGAATGTGGAGTCAACAGCGTGGAGGTGTGCAAGTTTTGATTTCTTTGACATGGCCAATCCTGAAATCCAGAGTCCTTACTTTTGAATGAACTATGAATAGTGATTCTTATTCGCTAATAATGCAAAGACCTAAGGATATATGATGTTAAAACATTGCAAAAATTTGTCATAATAATTGGATTTTTAAAAACATGTTGAACATGTTACTGTCCTACATTCTTTAAAATATATTATTTTTCTAGTAGTCAATGGGGACCTAGAACTGTTACTGTTAAAAGCCTTCTTCCAAATATCCTTTTCTGTGGTCATTAAACAAATAAATTTATACAGATTTGAAGTCAAAAGTAAATAAATGCATACGAAATTTTTATTTTTGTGTATCCCTTTGACTTAACCTAAAGGTCTTTCAAATCTATTTTTTGGGGTTTCTTCCCAGTATAAAAGTCAACGGTGAACCCGAACTGTTTGATTTGCAAACATTGTTTCAATATCTTTCTTTGTTCTCTCGAACAATTGGAGGCTAAGAAAATGAGGACAGAATTTTAAAGCTTAATGTAAAGTGGGTGAAATTTTTTAGTTTCTAATTCATATATAATTATGTTTTTTTGTGAATAAGAGATGAAAAGTTGCGTACATTTTTTTAATAGATTGTTAAGCGGAAGTATAATGTAGATTACTAACTGTTGGTTAGTACATTATTTACTTAGATGGTCTTAGATGAATGAATCAACATTTAAATGATGCTCATTCACACCTGTGAATCCAATTGTTTCACAATATTTCCCAAGATTATTTATCCTTCATTTTAGATATATTTAACAAGATCAAGTTGTATAAAATCCATCATTATCTCAATATCATTGAGATGGTTCACCTCAAACATCACACAGGTGACCGAACACATTTTCATTATCCTCATCTGGCATTCGGTGCTGCTGGCTCGATTCATCTTGTTATGAGTGTTATGCTTAGATAGAAGGCAAAGGAGGGTCATACAATCGGACAGCCGTCAAAGTTCCCTGTTGCCTGGCAGAAATCCAGTCTAGATTCTCCCTAGCACACGTCCTTTAATTCCTGAGAAGGACAGAGAAGTTACTTGCTATGGTTGAAAACATGCTGGCTATGCAATGCCGTACTGCCGTCATCAACAACCAACGTCACAATAGCATGCTTAGAGAATCCAATCAACCAACTGCAATAGACACGACGCAGAATAAAGCAGCTAGTCAACACAAATGCAACTGAAGAAAGCTCCATGAAGGACATTCTGCAGTCATGCATTGATACCGCAACCACAGGATACTGCATCCCAGCTTAATGTCACTCAAGGACATCTCTGCGGGCGGTGTAAATGCATCCTTTTTCCCCACACATGAGGGATGCAATAATGATTAAATCCCTGGGTCACTCTTTCTGCCCACCCATGCTGGTCACGACTCGAGAATCTGTCATCTTTACAGAAGACAGGAAACTGTGAAATGAGCACCTTTCATGCCAATTAAACCCAGGTAATAAGAAAAGATGAATAAACTGCACATGTGCAACAATTCATGGGTAAGGTTGTGCAAGGTGAACATCAGATAATCTAATTTCTAATTATCTATCCAATAGATAACTAGAAATTATTAATGGCCCGTAGCATCCCTAAAACACACTAAGCGTGAAGCAATCGGCGTCCCCGAATGTAACCAACTGCCCCCTGAGGGGGTTCAATGACTTCCAGATTTGATGTGAGCATGAAGCTGATAAAATATGGCTGTGAGTTGTGTAATCTCACTCTGGGCTGTAATGGCGTCTCAAACCCAGGAGACTTGTGTCTTGAGCCCAACGACGGTACAATATGGTTCAATTTGTGCAACTTTTAGTCTGTAGCCTAAATAAATCAATCAAAACATCAAGTGGAGAAAAAAGCACCTGTCTGAAACTAACCGCACTGATGCAATGTGGCATTCAATGTTATAAAATAACCCCGCTAGTAACATATACATGCATTTGGTAGAAAATTCTAGCTGATACGTTACTGTCTCAATGGTTGTTCGTCCCTGTAACTGCCAGCAGACAGAAGTCAATGACAATGAAATGGTGACTGACATCGTCATGGCGATGTGCTGATGCAGCAGTGTCTTCTTACAAGTATCTTATACATCTCAGAAAGGCCTGACGCAGCTGTCCCCGGCCAATGCTACCTATTCAATCCAGTCCAGACATGACTTTATTGCTAAACCCGACAACACATATTAAAGAACAGCGAGACGGATGTGTAAGTCTGAATGACAGCTCTGTTTTAAGTATATGAAAGATTAGCATGATGAGCACCTAACAGTGAGTTGTGAACTACAATGAACTGCTCACTTTGTCCCCTTTGCAACACTACGGAGGCGCTCAGAGGACAAATTCATCATGATTTCACTTCTTTGCTGAAGGAGAAAATATGTTTATGAAACGCGTTCTATAGAGCAGTTTGTTCATTAAGGTCTACTGTAGAAATGTGTAACATCCAGAGTATATGTAGATAGAAATAACTAGATAAAAATAAAACTTTTAAATACGTGTGGTCTTTCATACATATCTATTTATGTCATTAGAGATAAACCGGTATATCTGCCCATAATCTGCACCGCCTGAGTATTTTTTACTATTGTAATAGGCGATTTATCATGTAAATCAAAAAAAGGACAAGAACACGCAATAAATGTGTGCTCTGTGTGTTTAGAAACAGCACCAATTTAACGTTCAATATTATTAGTCGCATGAATTAATAATATTCAAGTTATTAAAAAAACATAAATATGACCACTTAACTATTGAAAAATACCACTCTGAAACTTCAGCTATATGTTTGAAAAATCTTATATCTTTGCATCTTTGTTACATTGCTTTTCGGTCAACAGATCTTCTAAATAATTATATTAGATATATAGGCAGGTTTGGGTGGTTTACCATCTAACAAAGATAACAATCTGGTACACAAGATAAAAGGGCTTGAGCAAGCTCATTTTAGTCTATGTAGTCCATCACCAAAAGAAAAGCATGTCTTAAATGTATAAATAGAAGTAATACAAAGGAAAGACATATTTAAGAAAGCTGTAAAATAGGATTGGCCCTGAGGACACAATAAACTTATGGTAAAAAAAACTTCACAAAGAGCAAAGCTATGATTCACATCAATAGGAATTACCTTGAAAACAAATGTGTGAACGTGAAGGAAACCACAGAGGGCCTTTGGTTCCCTGGGGCTGGTGTAACTTTTAGACTAATGAGGTGCAAAGGGGCCTCAGAAGGGAACACAGAAGCAAAGATCCATCAGATAAAAAGAACAATGAAGCCGAGACAGATGAGAGTTAATACAGTGCTTCATTATGCAAACTTAGTATTTTCCCATCTCAAAATGCCTTCATTGTAAACATATTTAATTGACTGAATTGACAAATTCAATAAATCCAGCAGATCATATGATGAACCAAATCAAATCCTATGAGAATAGAAATCAGCTTATGTCAGGGCATCATGTGTTCCTATGACACATGCTCTGGGATGGCAGTTATGATAAATCAATGGTTTCTTAAAGATGTGCCCTTCATGTCATGTTTGTTATTTTCCATGCGAGACCTCAGAGTAAGGTCACTGTCACCTTAAATTAACATCTTGTGAATGATTCGGCTCTTTGACATTTTACTCTCTTTTATGTTGTGACTCACATCTAAAGAAATTGAGATGATAGCTGCAACAGGCGTTTCTTAAAGACAGCAACTGCTATTCTCTTTGTGTTGATTTAATTTAATTGTGTTTGTGTTACATGACATGAACCACTTTCGGTTGAAAATTGTCACAGAAAATTAATATATACACTTTAATAAATATTTTATTGTGGTTAAGTAAATAGCTAAAAAAAAATTATGTTAACTTAGTAAAATCTTATTTAAACATTCAATAGATTTTTTCAATTAAAAATATTAAATTAACTGATTAAAAATTTAAATTTTTAATGAAAATATTTATTTAATCATATATATTTGTAATATACTTCAACCATTTTTGTGAATTCTAATAGAAATATTGGAGTTGATCACATTTACTTCTTTCCTTACATATACACAACAGTTTTAACTATACATTCAATTAACATATTTTTTTGAGTTTAGATCTAAATTTACAAAACTAAAAACTTGTCTGTGAAAGCCCTTTATCTAACTTTTCCCATTAGACTAGAGACGTATCACAACTATCACATGTATCACTAACAAGTTTCACAAATTAACAGAATCAAACAGCTCCAGCCAAAAGGGAATGAACTAGGTCATGCATTACTACTTCAGACACATTCAGGCCAGTCTCCATAACACCAGATCCCATTCCAGAAGCTGTCACCTTGAGGCTCTGCCTGAAAACCTGTGAAGATAAATGTTCCCCTAACCCTAACCTTTTCAAAGCAAGCTGCTAAATGTGTTCACCTGTTCACATTACGGCTGACAGCACCTCAGGCAACCTTCCTGGATATGGTGTTTAATTTAATCCAACAGAACACACTTTGTGTCTTTTTCACTTCGTTTTGTTTCTTCACTTGCATTGGTTTTGTTTCCTTACAATCTAAGTGAAAGGATGCCACTGCTGTACAATTACCATCCTTCTTCAAACTATCTTCTTTTGTGTTCTATGTGTTCTGCAGAAGAAAGTCACATAGGTTTGAAAGGATGAAGGAAAAATGGCACAATTTTCATTTTTGCGTGAATTGTCACTTAAAGCAATATCAAAATAAAAAAAATTCACAACACAAGCCATTCACGCTGCAGTTGAGTTACTAAACTCTTCTTTTGCTAGTAGAAAAACATGTTTAAATCCATGCAAAAGGAATTCAGTCACTCATAAATGACCCATTCAACAAGTAGTTTCCTCAGGAGAACAGGGCAAACAGCAATAAACGTTTAACTGTTAAAAAGCGAATGAGCACTTTATTTGCTGAAGCAGTCTGTCTCTTCTGGGCTTCTGAGCCGCACTTGCTGACTGCCTTCATGCTTTCTGCTGATCCTCATGCAAGCGTGTGGAACTCCGACTGATGCTGACAGCAACATTCTCTACAAATCTCCGTCACCACTGCTGATGTACCAAGTTCTACCCTAAAGTGTAAACCGAGGCAGGATAGCCCTCATTAAAGCTTTGGACGGGAATATGACAAAGGCTTAAAACACAGCTTGGTTTTAAAAATGTCTGATCAAGATTTGTTTAAATGTTAGTTTAAACCACAATAGTTAACTCATGCAAATGCACTTGCTCAATGCTCATAGTTTAGCCTTAAAATGCATTGCTGTTATCTGGCATTCTTATCTGTTCTCATACTGCTTTTGCTACAGACACTTAAACTTATATCTAAATCAGCTTCACAGACCCTCTCACAGAGGTGCTGTCGACTGTGATTTTCCCCAGCTGGAGATTTTACTTCATAGGCTTTGAGGGATCTCTGCTGTCCCTTGTGCATCCTGCAGTGGGGCGTAATCTGCTGACGTGCTCCTCATGGACCTGCCCTCATGTTCCACAGACTAATTGCCACCGTAACGCTATTTGCTACTTCGGTTTCATAGGCTGCTAAAGAGTGCACTGGGGACTCTCCAGAACAAAATGTTAAAGTGAATGATGTTAATGAATACCATCATGTTTCTAATACATACAGCACTGTACAGTGCTTTCATCCATATACTTTTCAAAAAGCCTTTATTTCATTTGCATAAGTGTTGATGGTATAGTTGTTAGGGGGAGGCATGAGTACCCGGGCACACAATTTAGCAGTAAGTCAATTTGGCATCTGTCTGAAAGCTCAAAGAAGAACATGACCGCCGAAATATTTTTATATATATTTAACACTTATTAAAGTGTTTTCCATTATGCTTTTTAAAAGATCTCAAAAGTCCAGTGTGTGCATTTTAAATTGAAGTCTTTGAACAAATAATGTACTGTACTGCTATACATGCTAAAATATATTGTAAAATGGCGTCAGTATGAGTGTATCAGTATACAAATAAAAAGCATTATAACACAAAAATAAACCCATTATTAAAACTATCATACATAATATAAAAGTATATTGTTGTCCATACACAGGAAAAGCATTCTTTGCTGAAAATGTTAAACTTTATGCTTAAATCGTTATTGTTATTAGGTAATAATGACAATACCCGAAAAAACAAAAACAATGAGGGAAATGGTCCATATATTTTGAATACAGGTTCCAAGTATGCAATACACACAACGATAGGCACACCGAAGTTTTGTTTGAACTAATTAATTTATGTTCTAATAATGTGAACTTATAATTTAATGAACCCTGAACACAATATACTGTAAAACTATTAGAGGAAAAAATCTTTATGTCCGATTTATGAATCAGAAACTTAACGAATCCTCATCCATGACTGTCACTCTTCTCCGGTTTCAAACTCACACTGGGAAATGATTTCTCCACCACTGACAAAAACTGTCCCTTTGTCAAGACATTTAGGTCTCTTTGTTCTCAATTGTGAATTGTGATTCAGTGTAATGGGTTGAAAGAGCCAGTGGCAAGCATTGCATTCTTGTTGGAAGCTAAGAGGTTTATAAAAATATTCAAAACATCAGTGAGGATGTGCAGAACCAATATTTTATATAAACAATATGTGCCTTACACTTCTACACTGAATGAGGGGGGGGTGAATTTGTGAGGTGCTTGCCAGTCAGTACGCATGTGATTATGTCTAGCAGAAGCTTTGGGACAGTCCCAACTTTGGGACAGGTTTACAATTACATTTATTCATTTGGCAGACGCTTTTATCAAAGTGGTCAAATGGCCACCCAGAGCACGACTTTCGTGAACAGACGTTGCAGCGCTAGTGGAATATTTACACTCGGTAAGGATATAAATATTGCATGGTATTGCTTCGTCACATGCACTGGTGCCATATCTACTCCACTCACACACTGGCAAGTGCCACCTCCATGTGACCCACTGATTAAAGGCAGTGCTCTCATTAAAAGGCTTTAGTGCAGGAATGTTATTACATAGAACCGCCAAAAGAAAAGTTGCTAATCCCTTTGTACCTCTGTCCTCGCCAGCTAGTGCTTCAGCTCGCTCACCTTGAGGTCAGATGTTCACCCTGGTGTCATAATCCTATTCACTTTGAGATCTCAGTGTTTCTCTCTACTGCTCTCTGCTACACTTTTTCTATTTTCCCAACACTGGAAAAGAAATAAGGAGAAAATATTTAACAAAAGAAAGTGAAGATTTATTAAATAAAACTTAGTGTCCCAAAACAAAACTCACATATTATTTCAAGGATTGTTCCCCAAAAATTTTTAATTGGTATGGTGGCATGGTAATACCAAGAGTTACATGTTCTATTCACAGCAATGATTTCTTAACCTTTATTGCTAATATAAAATAAAAATATATAAAATTCCCTATCAGGGGAAATCCAAAATTAAGTCCTGTTCATCATCTGCTTCCCAAACTTTGTTTCTTTGTGCATATTGTCAACCCATTTTCCTATTCAGACCAAAAGAAAACTAGAACCGGACATCACAAAAATCTTAGGTTTGTTTTAAATTTGACTTTCTCAAAACATGATTTTTTAGAATCCAACAAATCCATACCTGTGTCTCTAGCATACTGTCTGTTCTGTTTTGGTTGTATTATCACTTTAAAGAAACATGTTTGTCGCTGTTTAACTTGATGATGCCGTTCACACTTCACCTTCTAACAACCAAACTGTTACATCATGGTTGGATGCAAATGAACATCTGTAATATTTTCACACTACATTTAGTGCACGCTCACATTAAAATTCCATTTTAGACGTTCGGGCAACATAACAGTTTTCCATTCCTCACAAATAACCTTATATATTACTAACATCATCAATCTAAAACTACATTGAAATTAATGGTGGGGGGACATCTTAATCTCAAACAGACTCAGGTCTACATAAGAATACCAAAATCACTCATATAACGTCAATACTATTAATACCTTAATAACAACATTTCAATAATGAGTCAGATGGAGGAAACGTGCATCAGAGCGCACACTTCTCTCCTCACATTGGATTACAAACTGTCTCTGCACCGATTGCATGAGCTTTAGAAATGCCTCTGCCATGACCCAGTATTCTGGACCAGTGACAGATGATCCAATTGCACATTCTTTTAGAAAGAGCCATCTGGGTCGAGCACACTGTATTTACCCACAGAATAGACACAGACAATGAAGGCCCCGATGGGGAAAGGGGGCAGTGAGTTGGGCACAAACTCTTTATGCGTGTGCATGGACACGCATACACCTGCAGATTTTCCGGATGGACTTTGATGACCGGTCGGCATAGTTAGGTAGAGAAGGGATCAGAGGACAATCACATGAGAAACACACACGCCACAGTAAAAAGAAACAAGATGTAGAATTACTAAACCCTATTATAAGCTAGTACAAGAGACTCAACACTAGAGCACATCCGACCTCCTCTGCAGCTGCGATGTCCACATTCTGAATTGGGTAACGTCTTCAAATAAGATTAGCATACGAATAGAAAATTGGAACATAGAAAACATTAAGGGACAGAAAAAATTACGCCAAACAGAAATACATCCCTTATGGAGAAAAACCTAAAAGCTGCAGTGACCTTTCATTTAAAATTTTTGACAATGACTTTCAAAATACCAAACACACAGACAAAATGCTTCATTCTTGTAAAAGGCATAGCGTATGTTATTCGAAACCTGCAAAGCACATCAGAGAAAGTATTTTTCCATAGCCCCTGGGCTGGGACTCCAACCACATTTTTTCTGTTCACCAAGAGCTGTATCCTAAGGAAAGGTCATAAGAGTAGACATAGTCACGACTAAAGCCCTGGCGAACACACAGGCAGTTGGAATATATCACCTTGCAATGTATTTATAGCAAAACAACAGGGTTTATCAAAGAGATGAACAGATTTAGTGTATTTTTATCACACGGAATAACAGCTGCTGAGGTGATGCTTTCAGGTTCAATACGGTTTCACAAATCCTGCTGTGTCAACAAGCAGAAACAAGATGTCCTTTAAGAATAGAGATCAACAAAGACTGACAGAAGGTTTCGTTTAGACCAAGGATGAAATAATGCATCCAAAACCCACACAATGCAAAGATTGAAATTTGGTTCAAAGGTTTGTAAAGAGTTTAAGGCTTTTAAAGGGACAGAAAAATGCAAACTAATACTTGTCATCATGTGCTGACCTTGATGGTGCGCACTGCCACGAAATAAAAGTAAATCTATCCCAAAGAATGTAAAGATCTATATATGATAACATCGACATAAGTCATTTAAGATTTATTTTAAAGGAGAAGTATCAAAGGCAGATTCTGCCACTATTATGTATAACTTGAGTACCTGGATGCATGGTTCTTTTATCTATACAATTAAACATTTTTAAATAAAGAAACAAAATTAAGGAGAATATAAACTGATCAAGAAAAGAATATTCAAAGCAGTCACCGTCAAAATTAAAAGATGATTTTACCCATATCATTTTGGATTTTATACAACCAGTTGACCAAAGACTGAAATGTTAAAGCTACGAAGACAGTGATCCATAAAAATTTGTCTCAACCAGCTATCATTTAGTGACAATCCCGGGATCAGTAATTGGGGTTAATTTGCGGTATAACATCATTTCATCTGAGTCGTTCAAAGTGACATACATTGTTCGCAACCCCTGTGGACAGACACTAATTACAATTAATGCCATAACAAGTCTTCTGATCCCATTTCAAACTCTTTGTGACATCTGTCAGAACCAATCTGCTTTGTTCACAGGCATATAGGTAGAATGGCCCCATTTACAAAGCTTAAGTCATATAAAAAATGCAAATTGTTCTTTGTCATTCATGACACATACAGGGAAGACAAATTTAGAAATTATTCAAATAAACATGACATTTAAACTAGATAATGTAAATTCTGAGAACCACTTTATAAATGCATGATTCAAACTAGCCAACAGCACGAAATCCGAATTTCATGAGACTCTCATAGAAAACAGACACATGTGAACTGCAATTTATCCAAACACACTCCACAAAATTTAATGCTGCACAAAATCATTTAATGCTTGCAGCAGAATACAGAAACCTAATAATAGACAACGGTAATGTCAGGTGACAGTGCATAAATTTCTCTTGACAGTGGACAAGCAGTCTTTACATTCTGTACAGTAAAGCAGTGACGGAGAATGGTAAAGAGCTCACTGAGTATCTGCTGAGTAACCCTAATGTGTATCCAAAGTCAGTGATCTGTTAGAGAAAGTCAGTAGACAATATCAATGCCATGACACGGGTGCAAATGTTCTGAAGGGCAACACAAATGCATTGGAGGTTCAGGGAATATGATAGTACAATACGGGTAGAAAATGGTTTGGGAAAATTAGATGTCTGTATGTGTGCATTATAAGGATACCATGTACCAGGTTGGTTAAATATAAAAGTAATGCTGGAAGTACTTAATTGAATTCCAATGGTATTAAGTAGCAAACATGCATACAAATGTTTAATTCATTTTAGTAAGTTCTATCAAATTTATTGTTTTAATGTTCCATTGAAATCATTTCTATTGAGACTTTAGTTACTATAGATTGTTTTCAGGTTTATTGAAGATTTATTACTATTTCAAAATAGTTTTTATTAAGTGAATTTGTTTTATTTTTAGGCAAATTTGTAATGTGTTTTATAGATTTGCTTTGTAGTTTAGATATTTTTTAATTGTAGTCCTTCAACTCTGGCACATTTCAACAATTTTATGTTTTAAAATTTGTTTTAAATAACCATATCTTTTTATTCATTGTATTCAATAAATTATTGGATAATAAGTCAGCTAAATGCCTACATGTATTGTAAATTATAAATGTATTATGAATTAAAACATTATTTTGCTAAACTATAACTTTATGTAAGGCATTATACATTTTATGTTTAGAACAAAAAAATGTTTTTAAAAATGTAATGTAAGAAAACAGTGATGTTGGCGATAAAATGTAAATGTTATCACCCGCGTATAAATGGTAGCGTTTTCTGCTAAAGTTTAAGGTAATTTATACTGTTTAATCTGTTTAATGCAGCATATCTATTTCTTTGCCAGACGAATAATGCTTTAAATGCAAAATGAAAAAAGCAAGCTTTAGATTTAGAGATCAGTCAAGTCAATCTCTCTCCTCTTCACACGCACACATAACATGCAGCAACTGTTATCCCCAACTAAATTTAACAGAGGCATGAAAAAGAGTTGATGTGTTTGCACCAGGCGGTCTTATACTGTGAACACCATTATAACCCCGACTCTATCCATTTCCCAGTATTTCTCGATTACGCCTGCGAATAAAACACTCACCCATCAGGGAGTCATCATGGTTTAATGATCAACAATCTCTAAAATGGAAAATGCATCAGCCGAAAAGAAACAATGCAGGTGCTTAGTTATTACAGTGTCAAGTTTAAAGTTGAAGAACTGCCGGAGCATTATTACTTCATCTTTCATTGACAAGGCAATAAAATGTTAAAAAGTTATACACAAACTTACATTACAATTCTAATAAAATCTGACAAACTCAGTTCACATAACTCTATGAGGCATGTTTAAAAAACTGTTAAACCCATAAAGCAGTCAGAAAACACCTGGGACCTCACTTCATTAATGTATTGATCCCTAAAAGACAACTGCATATTGCTATTGTGATGGGGATCCAGTCTAATATTCAAATAGACAGCAAGATAATTAAGTAAAAGGGTTAGTGTTTAGGGGCCGTTGCAAAGAAATTATACTCCATAGTCTTTCATATTAAAATGATTTTAGCAACTAAACAGCTACTTTCTTATTGTATGTGTCTATACACTTGTGTGCGTTAAATTTTGAAAATGTTCTCATAAAATATAGTTTGTCGAAAATAGACTTGAGAAATATCAAGGACATTTTTCAATCAAGCTCATTAAATGAATAAATGTTACCAATTACATATTGAGTAGAAGCAAAACATGATACAGTTCATTTAATTTCAATCGTCTTTTCTGCCCCAAAGTGCTTTTCACAAATTGTTAAGGGATTGAAATTAATTTAAAGAGGGAAACACCAGGACAGATTAGGCAAAAGACAGCAATATTTTTTATTAATTTACTGAAGTAATAATATGTCATGTGAGCTTACAAAGTGAAGAAAAAATAATACATTTATCTTGAAATGAGTTTATTATATTTAAAATTAAATATTCGTATAAATGGAGTTTAGGCAAGTAATAAATTATGATAATTAGAATTCATCAAAGATATTAGTGGTTTTTTAAACAAAATGTATAAGGTAAAATGTCTCCCTATTAAATAAACAAATAATTTATGTACATTTCAGGTACATTCCCTTTGGTAATTTTTATCACACTTAAGTCTGAAAGATTTGTGAAATTATATTTGAATATTTTATTAAGCTAATGTAGCTTTACTTTAGTGAAATTTACTTGATTATATTCTAAAGTGCACACAAACAGCTATGAAAAATGTCATTATACTATTATAAAAAGCTGTTGTTAACCCAAAAAGCTCTCAAGCGAGTCTGCTTTATCTCCTTCACTCTACATAGAGTTTAGGTGATGTGAGGAGTGATCAATACATTGACTCTAAGGATGTAGCTTATATACTGTATAATGGCCATCCTCTTTATTGTTAGCAGTGTGATTGATGTTTACTGATGCAGTCTTACCCCACCATCTCTGGGTGAGCCCTGGGCTGCTCTTAAACAGGCTGGGAGTGTGTACAGCTGGAGGTAACATCAGGTCAGGAGACCCAGACTGAGGGTCACTGCCCCACTTACCCATGAGCAAAAGATTAAAAAAAAAACATTCTGTCTTAAAATCAGTGGACCGTCTACATCAGTCACACAGTAAAGCAGCTTTGCTTTGTTCGAGTCACTATGCATACACCATGCATGCTTTACTCTCCCGGTTGCCATGGTTATGACTTAACACTTTGATAGTAGTGCGATGATGAATATAGTCAAAACAAGAGGATAATCTAAGTTTAGATCCTTTGAAGCATCCTAAAAAAAATGTGATCCATAATAGCTTCACACACAAATGTAATGACACAAATACAAAAGAAATCTTACCAAGATACAGAGATGCATTTTCTTTCTTCACATTATCATCCAGATAAGTGGGTCCCAGCGTGTAGATGGGAGTTGAGCCCATGCCCACCAAGATTTGGGCGCAGACAAACAGGGCCACGTAAACTGAGTGATCGTTGCCTTCTTGGTCCCGCGGACAGGACGACGCGTCCATAGAGTCCCTTCTACTTCTGTTGCCGTTCAGGCACAGGCCTTCGTTCCCCGCCGAGGAATTGACCTCCTTGATTTGATAGGGCGGCGAGATGAAGTGCGGAAGGGAGAACAGAGCAGCTCCCGCAGCGATGAACACCCCACCGACCGCCAGCCAGCGGGGTCTCTGTCCCCGTCCACCGAAATAACTGATGAAGACGACCACCAGCAGACTCCCGATGTCAAAACAGCTCACCAGCAGTCCGGACTCGGAGCTTCTGAGACTGTATCTCTTCTCAATGGTGGTGATGACACTACTCAAGTAGCCCGAAACCATCAACGACTGGATGAAAGTCAAATAACACATACAGAACAAGAAACACCTAGAGTCGGATAAAATCACCCTGATGTATTTCCTCACGGGAAAGCGAATAAACCCAGTGAGTGAAAAGCCCAGTTTCTTACCACCTGTTCGATTTGTGTCCGTTCTCAAAGAGCTACTAAGCCCCACCATGCTGGACACGGATGGGGAGAAATCATTCCTCGTAGGAGAATCCAAGTCACTACGGACGGATTTGTCATTCAGGTCACTGAATACAGAACCACGGTCTGTATGGACTGAAGTCTGGGTTGTGCTGACCAGCCTCGGTTCTGACATCTCTTCTACAACCGGACAGCTGCCGTTCAGAGCCGGCAAACTTCTGGTTTTGAAGTAACCGCTGGCATCTCCATACGGACCCTGGAACTCGCTGACCTCAAGGGATTCGGACACATCAGTCTTAGTCTCATCATTATAAGACAGAGTCATTTTGGACAATCGAGGATGCGAGGAGGAGGGCAAGGTAATAAGTTAAAGAGGTGACAGCTGGTCAGGATACGAGACACAATGGGCGATAAAGTCGCAGAAATGTCTATGCATGATCTATAGTGATGGTAAAAGTAATTCTGCGGTCACATCGCACAGATGAAATAGAATCGAGCGCTTGTGGATGTCTATCGTCTGTGTTGGACCGCATTTGACTGTGTTGGGTTTATGTTTCGGGATGGGTTGACCTCATGGTGAGGATTCTTTGTGGCAGAAGAATTCAGAGGAAAAGTGTTTGTCAGCAGAAAACCTGAAACTCAATCAAATGTAAAACAAATAAGTGTTATTTACACAATGTCAATATTACAGTTTTAAAAGGGCTGTCATTTCAACATGCTGTTTAAACAATACACACATTTATCAATAATTTGTGTATATTATAAATAGTTTGGAACATGGAGACAACAAAGACATGACTTATTATTCATAAAAGACAAGAATAAATGTAAGTGTGTGATATAAATCATACAAGTCAACAGTTAGAGTTGTGAAACTACACACATGTAATAGATGAAAAGTGTGAATATTGAATAAAAGTGATGGCTAGTGTACTCACAGAGACAGACTGAGGCTGAGGTAGAGAGTTGTTGTCCTCGACACAGACAGAGAGTGAGTGAGATTGCGGATTTGATGACGGGGCGACGCAGCTCTCCGCGGTGCATTCTGGGATGTGTAGTTCATGACGTCATCAACTTAGAATGCTGCTGAAACACAACATAAAGCAAATAAATAAATAAATGTTTTATTTTATATTTATTTCAGGCATGGATTTCGTTGTGTATACGTTACAGAATCACAAAATTAATTTTGTATATATAATTATATGATTTTAATTATGTGTCCCAATGATTGAATGATTGACAGGGCAAATATTGGTTTCTTTAAGTGGCACACATAAACTTAACTATTAAAATATTAATATGAATATTAAACTTTTATACGGTGAAGGAAATGACAAATGTTTTTTGTTTGATCCTATTCAAACACAATATGTTTAAAAAGAAAAATTATTTTTTATTATGTTTTTATGTTGACTTAATTATTAATGGTCTTTTATCTTTCAGTTTTAAGTTTTGCATTTATCATATATATTATGTGTTTTTATTGTTTATTATATTATGATTGTATTAAGAGTCTGTATTGTTTATTATATTATGATTGTATTAAGAGTTTGTATTGAGTTTATATTATGATTGTATTAAGAGTTTGTATTGTTTATTATATTATGATTGTATTAAGAATTTGTATTGTTTATTATATTATGATTGTATTAAGAGTTTGTATTGTTTATATATTATGATTATATAAAAAGTTTATATTGTTTATTATAGTATGATTGTATTAAGAGTTTGTATTGAGTTTATATTATGATTGTATTAAGAGTTTGTATTGTTTATTATATTATGATTGTATTAAGAGTTTATATTGTTTATTATATTATGATTGTATTAAGGGTTTGTATTGTTTATTATATTATGATTATATTAAAAGTTTATATTGTTTATTATAGTATGATTGTATTAAGAGTTTGTATTGAGTTTATATTATGATTGTATTAAGAGTTTGTATTGTTTATTATATTATGATTGTATTAAGAGTTTGTATTGTTTATTATAGTATGATTGTATTAAGAGTTTGTATTGTTTATTATATTATGATTGTATTAAGAGTTTGTATTGAGTTTATATTATGATTGTATTAAGAGTTTGTATTGTTTATTATATTATGATTGTATTAAGAGTTTGTATTGTGACTTTGTGTTGTATTATGCTCCATATTTAGAGCCATTATCTTCAGCTTCAGGATTCTGGAACTTTCTTCATGCAAATCTCAAAACACTTCATTTCTTCTTGGACCCTTGGAGGAATTCTGGATTTCTTGTGATTTTGAGGCAATTTTCAGCTTGTTCACATCTTATAAATCAAAACAAGAAGCAAAGACAAAGGAGAACACCTGGTGGTCAGACCTCTCATCTTCATCCAGAATGACCTGTATATGGTCATTTAAATTTACTTATCCAAAATCAATTATTTTGTGTATTTTAATCATCTGAAATGTATCAGACAGGGTTAAGGTTAACTGAAAACAAATGGCACTGTATTCAAGTGAGGCCTGCCAGAAATAATCCAAATTAATAGTTTTGAAAGCTAGGAAAGTTTTTGTTATGTTAAGTTTATAAAATCAATTTAAAGGTAAACTCTTGACTTAATCTTAACTTGTCTTTTTCAAATATGATTCATTTTTTGAACATACAGACCTAATAATTATTATATTATATATATATATATATATATATATATATATATATATATATATATATATATATATATATATATATATATATATATATATATATATATATATATATATATATATATATATATATATATATATATATATTCACCGGCTGTGTTTCCATATTAGATTTAGGACACTTTTAAAGTAAACTGGTTTATTCGGGTGAGTACCATTCAACTGGATAAACCAAATCATCGTGTTTTCTTTTTAACTTTTTATATTTAATCCATTTAAAAAGTTTTCATGAAAATGACATTTTTTCCTAGAGCCATACATTTTGAAAATATCCAATTAATCCTTTTGATTCTTTTTCTACAGGAATGAAATCCTAAAAATTCAAATAATTATTAGGAAAGAAAACAGGTGAGGTATTCCAATAAAACCCCAAATGCAGAACATTTAATTCAAGGTATAGTGCTGTCCTCTAGTGGAGAAAATCTACAGTAAACTCTTTTGAACTGGCAGGGAAGTCATGGCCTAGTGGTTAGAGAGTTTGACTCCTGGGTTACAGTCTAAAGCCAACTATATCATGAATTAGGTACCACTGAGCAGGGCACCAAACCCCCAACTGCTCTGGGTGTGTTTGTTCAATGTGGGTGTGTGTGTTCAATGTGTGTGTGTGTGTGTGTGTGTGTGTGCGGTGTTGTCTTATGTGGTCTTCATGATCAAGAGTGGATTACTTGTGTTAGAATAAGTTGTACCTTTTAGCAATTGCACACAATTATTCAAAAAGCCAAAAGCAAACATTCACAGCAATGATGTGAACATATAACCTTTAAATATTTTTTAAACAGCTCAGGCGGACAGGAAGGACGAGACAAATAATTAGCAGATTTTATTAAAACAGCTTCATGGCTTTCCAGAAGCCAGAATTGTTCCAACCCCATAGGTTAAAAATAATGTAATTCAAAAATTTGGCAGGTCACATTATATTCTAACTATTTTACGTCTTCAGAAAAATGAATTCTGACACTTTATTTCTAAATACAGAATGAATGGTCAGGCATTGTGACAGAAAACTTGAACAATTGCCCATCTCACATTCTTCATAAACTAAACAAGTTTCTGTACGATGATATTTTTTGCGGGTTAGCGAAGTAAAATAATAAAAGGAAGTCTCTTCCATTTTAAGGCTTATGAAAAAAGCACTTATGGTGAATACCATTCTTTCATGGCATGCAGCTGAACTATCAAACATTTAAATGTGTAGCAAGTAAACCATTTCACCAACCAATTAAACTATTTAACCCACAATTGAAAGTGTATAAAAGTGTTCAAGCCGTGTTTTGTAATGCAAACAACAGTGTACTGAACCAAAAAAGCTGTAAACAATCAACAATAAGATATTCAATAAAAAAGTGAAAGATGTTAAGAAAAAGAAATAAAGACACCGTGTAGTGATATTGAAGACCTAAAATATCTAGTCCATATACGGAACTGCATTTGTATAAATGAAACTGTGGGATACACAGAGGTTAAGACACATGTAAAAGTGCATCATATCTTGGGGAAACAATCTGCATGTGGTAAATTCAAGCCTAAATGCAATGGTTTCAGCATTTAACCAGTTTCCTATTTAAAATATATTAAAACCTTACTTCAATTGTGAAAATTTAAAACAAACCCAACATGTAATATGCATCAGATACCTATACTTTTTATATATATATATAATTTTTTTTACAAAATACATAACACTGTTTTCTAATAAATGGAGGCACCTGTATAAAATAAAATAATTCATTAAATGATTCATACAGGAGAGCAGTCCATGATCTGTGGGGTTAGTGTCTCTGAGTTATTTTGCTTCACAGTGCATGGCAGCGGTCCATTCTCAAAGCTTGGGCCCAAGGCGCTACCCTCAGAGTCCTGCAAGTCCTTGGACTTGTGGGTCAGAGGTCTGACGCTTTCATTCCACCTCTCCTTCGGGACGTGAGGTTGGGGTGAAGACACTTCTCTAGAGTTCTCTAAGGGTTTAGCTGGCTGTGGGGAAAGGGGAAGATATACTTGAGCCTGAAAAATGTCCTCTTCCTCATGGCGATCAGAAACCCGGAGATCCAGCGTATCCTGGAGGATTTGAGAGCTGCGCATCAGGAAGTCATGGCGGGTTTCCAGCTCGGTGACGCCATTGCCACTAAATGTCATACCATCATCGTCCAGCTCGTGCTGAACCCGGGTCGCTTCTCTGAGAAGACCCTTAAGTTTGGTTGGACGCTCCTCTGGGAGATCATTGAGAGACTTTATAAGCATTTTGGGAGTCTTCGGACTTGTGATGATGGGGATCATAGTGACCACAGGGGGCCATTCCACACCGAAAGGGGTTCCAGCGCCACTGGCCTCTTCCTGGACCCCGGAGCCCAGCTCTGTCAGGGGATCAAGCTTATCGGTGTGATTGAGTTTCTTAAAATTTCTCAGCAGTGCAAACATACTATCTACATCCTTCCAAAAGTTCGTCCAGTCTTCCAAGCTAGGACTGTAGTTGTGTCTGTATTCATACAGATCTTCCTGTACACTGTACAAATCTTCCAGTCCTTGCCAGGCGACATTCTCTGTGAAATTGGGTAGTTTAAGCTTTGTGTTCGTCCCAGGCTGGCTGTGTTCTGGAGAAGAGAACGTGGAAAGAGTTAGGCCTGGCAAAAGCATTTGCATGGAAGGCATCTACAGCATGCACTTAGACCTGGCAATGAAATGAATACCCTGCACACCATTGCAACACGCCTTTAACCAAAGAAAGCTCTACACTCAAAGCAGCAAAGAAGCATGAATGGCAAATATTCTGTGCATCCCAAATCCAAAAAATAGGAGTGCATGAAACAAACTGAACATCTAGTGATGAGATTCAAAGAAAGAACGTCCATGTTTAGAAAGGAAGTATGGAAAATCCAAGCAACCCGGAACAAAGAATTCAGCAACCTGTTAACAAGACAGGGTGGGCAAGAGGTGCGAAATGAAAATCTGCAAAACAAAAGCGTGTTTAAAAGAGGGCGAGAGAAAGAAGCTTGGATGGAATGAGAATTCCCAGAGCGGGTCAGTCAGTAACTGATGGTCTATGCATTCCTGCTGCACTGAACCAGTAATGCCACTTAGCTCAGGGTTTGCAAATACACGCTGGCAGAGCGGAGAGCTACTCGAGAGTGGAATGAGGAAAGAAACGGGTTCATATAGTCTCAGGGACTCACAGGAATGAAAGGCTTGGCCTCCTCAACTTTGACCATTTTCGATGATGCTGTTGCCTGGTAAGCAGGTAAAGCCAAAAACAGAGATATCAAAACAGGTGTGAGTGAGAGAAAAAATCATCATCTGATCAAGTGAAGCGGTGGATGTTCTGTGGACTAAGATGTTAATACGATGCTACATCTGAACTGACATGGGTCATTGCAAATGATTTATCCATATATTTGGTTGCAATCTTAAAACAATCTTAAATTGTTTATGGAACAAAAAAAAATTTAATAAATTTAAGAGATAAAATTAAGCATTCTTTTTTTTGTTTTTGTGATTTAAATGCATATGAATTCATGTTAGCTAAACCCGGCATGCAACCACACACTTAGCACAATGAAACAAATGGCGTATTAGTGAATACAAGCTGCCCATGCAGTTATTTCAAAAGCCATGAGGGATTTAAAAAGTGTGGATACCTGTGTTGATCAAAGCTTCCTCCATCTTTACTCCCTGATTAGGAAAATAAAAGCAATTATGTGTTATATATCTATTGTGATGACCAGGAAAAATAAATCACAAATCACATTGCAGTACTTCATGCATAACCCACAGCTCCTAGAGGAAAGTACTGTTAGATAAAAGTTATGATGAATGTAATGAAAGATGTAAAACAAATATATGAATGAGATTCTGTAGGACAATCCTGATGGTCCAGTCTAAATAAAGAAGCATGTCAGATGGTAAGGAAGTGAGGTGTTAAGAATAAAATGAACGTGACATGACGGCAATTTATAGTGGTAAACATGAATGTTATTCATGCACACTAATATGGATTAACATGCATTATGTTTAAATGTTGTGCATAAACAAGTGTTAAATAATCTAGTTTTCCAAACCCCCCACATGCTAGTAGTATATTGATGTGAGCAAACACGCGATATTACAATTTCTGGTTTCGGTTACTTGTCCAGATCTGTTTGACTTTCATTTACAAAGTGGTTTAGCAGAACGTGGCTTTCTTTTTACTAAAAGCACCATGAATTCATCCCCCATCCCATCTGTTCATGTTTAACAAAAGAAATAAGAAAAACATTGAATGGATAACGGATAACAGAATTGTCATTTTTAGGCGAACTGTGTTTCCATTATCATTACAATGACAGTTCATTATTTTTGTTCCCAAAAGACATTATTCGACCACATAACTCATTTAGTCATTCGCAGTTATGACAACGTGTCTAAAAACAAAAAATATTTAATACTGCGGAATGTAATGACTGATTTCTAGGATTACTCTTATGCTATTGTGATGTCATCAAGATTAGTCAATTGCTCCAAACAGGAAATTATAACCAGATTTCACAACGGTTAAAAACCCAATCTCCTACACCACCATATATCCAATATTAAACACTTATCTCAGTACTGAACAGAGACTGACATGTCACTTCACAGTTCAATGTCAAACTATTTATGAAATAAAGCCACACTGTGTCTGTATACATTTAACATTTTCACGTTTGAAATAACGCCGTACATCTTGAAGCAATATTGTACACTGATGTCCACTATGAATAATGACAGATACAAAAGAATGAGAAGACGGGAGCGCTGTATTGCAGAAATCATAGCAAAGTCCCCTAGTGAGGGAATAAAATGAGAAACATCAATGAAAAAATGAAGACGAGATGATAAGTCCAAAGTTAGTGAGCAGTCCATTATCCACCTATAGAGATCAAACCACACAGCATCATGTGATGTTCCCCATTCATGCATCATGCTACGATCAGACCATTAAACATACTAGACAAAACACGCTTCTTACACACTACACTGCAGGTATAGATTCAACTGCATTTGAGACTTGGAACCAAACCGTGGTAGAATAAATTTGTATTTCATTTAATTAAAATGAATGCAAAGACCTGTAAATACACCCAGTACAAAACCCTTTCTAACATGTTTCATTCCACATCATACAATAATGAAAGACAGGAGAGCTACCTGGATCTTGGCCCTTGGGTCTGGGGTTACATTGCTTGTGACCCTGACAGCTCCTCATTTCCATCAGCTGTTGATGCAGTTGGCTTAAGACGTCCCGATCAACAGTGTACACCGCGTTGGTTAACTGGAAAAACATTCAACGCTCTTGTGAGTTAATATAGGTAGCAGGGTTTATGTAGGTAGCAATGTTAATGTGCATTAGGTGAATAAAAGTGTTTAAATGTTTATGACAAAATTATTACCAAAATAGTAATGTATACTAAGTAAATTACATTTTTTTTACATTTTTATGACTTTTCTTATAAAATAAATATAATATGATTTTTTAATTTATAGGTTTAGTATACATTTACACAAAAATATTTAATTAATTTAAAATAATTATACATAAATACATACATAAAAGAGTTATTGTAGATTCAAATATGTTTCACAAATGAGTTATGAAAGCAAACTATATACCCTCACCTGGTAAGGGTCACTATTGAGGTCAAAGTACTCCAGGAACCCAGTTGCAAATTCACAGAACAGCGTGTTGTGAGTATCATTGATAGTTCTCAGACACCAGTAAGTGTTGTTGTTTGAGCTCGTGCATGCACAAAAACCGCCCACTACAGAGACAGAAAATCATCAAACAGAGCAGATTCACATACAGTCCACACAGTATATATGATGTCGTATCCTTACAGTTCCAGAAGGGGGCTGTCTGCCAATGGTCATTATTATGCGTGAAGCACGTAAGGCCAGGAAGACTGCAGTCATCACCCTTCTTCTGCCTCTTCCGTTCCTTCCTTTCTTTCTTCCTGCGGCGGATCTCATTGTAGAGTTGGGGCTTGTTGTCGACTTCCTGCATGGCCTCTCTGTGGCACAATGAAGGAAACATTAGATCCAGGGTGAAAGAAAACTCCATCCCCAGGTGGATTATACAATGAGATGGGGGAGGCAGACCAGCCAATCCACGCACGGATGGGGTGGGAGGTCATGAGAAGATGGAACCGAAGCCCTAATAATCACCAGTATGTGACCCCCTCTCAGACTTCACAGTGTGCTGCAGTCTACTAGTTTTATTTAACAAATTGACTTTTGAGTACCACTGAGATGATTGATGGATCGACAAGAACACAACACGCATTCAGAATCGGAAGTTTCATGACTCTCAATCTCTAACATTTCTCTAACATTTTCTACATTACACACCACAAGACACGGCTAAAATATGTTAAAAACACCAAATGCATATGAATGTTGAATCTACTAAAGACACATACGAGGACAGTGTCAGGACACACATAAACACACGAAAAACTCACTTAAAGGGATGAAGGTGGTCATTCCTATTCTTCAATCGCTCGGGTTTGTTTTTCTGCTCTCTCACTTTGTTATAATAGCTGGTTATAATGAGGAGAGAACAGCACTAAATTCAATGAGTTCATAGTCTACGATGTCAAATTTAATAGACTTTAAACTCAGTGGGATTCATTTCATTCAGAGCAGATCAGATGATTTGGCATTTAAATAGAATTTAAGGTTTCTATTCTAGCAGGACAGCATCTTTCCAGAAAGCTCAACAAATTTCATTACATTTTCTCAAGGAGCAAGACCGCAAGATGTTTAGGGAATGCAAGTTTTCCAAGTCACACAACACTAGGGATTGATTCTCATCCATCATTTTATGACTATAACTGACCTCTTTTTTCCACAATCGCATTCATCTGGTCTTCTCCTTTTCAGATGACCCCTGACCTCCCGCAGTTTCTTCATTTTATCCTGGAGAAGTTCAATCTGTGGGACAAGCAGTTCTAACATTGTTTCATGTTGTTTATACAGCATTAATCTTGCAGTCAGCATATGAAAGGAACAGGCTTTCAAACAAACACCAGACATTGTTCTGGATCTTACCTCCTGGTCCACAAAGTTCTTGTGGTCTTTCCATGCTCTCGAGGACTGATAAATCTCTCTTTCACAGCGCACAGTGTCGTTGATTAATATAAAACACCTGTAATACAAGATAAACATGAATAACACATTTTCGACAGTCTGCATATTACAAAAAGGATGAACTTTGGAAAACTAACCAAAGAACATTTTATTCTAAGGTAGGACTGCAAACATGTGAATGTTTACTGGTGCTTAACTGCCGCCAGCTCTTACTTATGTGTGACTTTGAGAGAATTGGGGTAGCCCACAGCATTGGTGTCATCGGATTGCATCTCCTCTGAGCCATCATCAGACTCCAGCCCGAAGGCTGAATCAAAGCCTCCCTCCGGCTCAAAGTGCCGTTTGCTAATCGCTCGAGGCTCAAGGGGGGTTTTGTCACCAGCCTGCAGGTCAACATCATAGATCTCGCCCTCAAACTCCACCGACAGAGATCTGGCAGATCGTGTGTGCACAAAGCGAGGTCTGTAGCCTAAGGATAGACATAAAAAAGCCCATAAATACAAAGATATTTACATTAACAAATGACTGCAATAATTATTTATCTATGTCACTTTGAAGTGGCTGACTTTTCCATTGAATGAACTAAGATTCTGAATAAAATACATTGTAACACCAGTAGATGGCATCCAGTAGACATCCAGACACTTCAATGTAGTTTTTTAGCATTGCAGTGACAAAGATTTAATTTAAACTATAAGATATTTAAAAAAAACTGTATTTACAATTTTAATATCAAATCCACAACAGTTGGAAAATTCCTACATAACATTTTTTACATCTTTTATTATTTTTTGCCCTTTTTTGTGCATTGTACCAGATATGCACAAATATACACTCGACCATTTCTAGAATATCTAAAAGATGACAAAATGATTATTCTTTTTATCTAAAAATTATTAATGTATTTATATATAAAAACAACCTTACTCAAACTGTGCATTAACCTACTCCTATACTTCACAGAAATTTGCATTGAATAAAATATATAACAAATAGTGTATCATGAATTATTTTAAGTATAATTTAAAAATGTATTTAGACATTGCAGCACAATTTATCACCCTCAGGAGATGGAACAATAAATAGATTGAAACAAATTTATTTTATAATAAAAAGACACATTCTTATCCTAAGATTACTAGTATACTGACTGAATGCAGATGTATGTAGCTTACGTGGATTGCTGCTCTGGCCGAACTGTCTGTGTGCTCGCCGCTCAGCCTTGGCCGTTTTATAAGATCTGTCTCCGCAGTGGCAATCTCTCTCCCGGGTGTCATAGCTTCGAGAGCGAAGACTTCTCGTCCGCTTTTTGGACCCCTCTTTCAGAGAGCCCTTACACTTCTGCAAGCGCCACTTCCCCGTGACTTCCTCAACACAGTGCCATTTCTACAAAGAAAAACAAAGCCATAGAATAAAGAAGGGAGATGTTGGACTTTTAACATGGAATTCAGCATGAGAGACATTTTTGTATGGCAAACCGCTCGGTGTGCAAGGAACCAGCTTATTTGCATAACCAGGGCTGTCTTTATGAATGAGTTTAATCCTCTGTCTGTGAATGGTAAATAGGAGAGCTAAGCGGTTAAACTTTTGAATCCGTAGAGTAATCCCATTAAAGCACAATCAAATGGACAAAAGGCCCACCCTTGCAAATCTTTCCCATAATGCAACAAATCGGAAGACAAAACAGACCTAATCTTCTAATTCGTTGTAGCTTACACTGTGGACAGCCAATGACCACAACCAAAGACATGTGCTTGGAAAAACATGTCCAAACAATATTGACAGTCTTCCCGTCACCGAGTTTATGTATCTGCAGGCTGTGATATCGTGATATAGTCCGCAGGCTTGAAAGCATGGACAGTAGACAAATGTTTGTTTGCAAGGCAATAAACCATAAAATCAGTCAGCCAAAGCTAGCATAAGCATTTTTTGCTCATCCAGACAGATATACAGCAGGAAAAAGCACACAAATGTAGATTGACTCTCGCATCCACATTCGCAGACTGGCTCCAAAAAGCCACTAGTCAAACAGACATAAGCAAACAGAGCTACAGCCAACTATGCAAAGCCTCACTACTTTACTACTTGAATGACAGAGACACAACTCAAACTCAGGAAGAAACGTACACATGCATAAACTTTCAATCACACACACACTGGCCTCATTGACCCGACTGCCGAAAGTAGAGAACAGGACTGTTTAAAGCGATAGTTCATAACTTACTCACTCAATAATTTCAACCTGTACGACTATGCAAAACATGAAAGAAAACATTTAAAAGAAAGTTGATAACGAAACGGCAGTGGCACCCATTTATTTTTGTTCTATGGACACAAAACAAATGCAAGTGAATGGGTGACAGTTACCTTCTTCAAAATATCTTCAGTGGAAGAGTGAAAGTCAAAAGGCCAGAATTTTTTATTTTGGCTTGAACTATGTAAGTAAACTGTGGCGCATTTATAAAACATTTACATGGAATTACATTAGATCAAGAATGGTCAGTTTTTATTTTACATAACTTATAATCAAACAAAGATTAACGGGTGGAATTCAAAAAAATATAACACCCCAGCCTCGTTCTTGCATTTGACTGGAATAAGATGAAAAGATGGAAACCAGCGTGTTATTCCAAGCACACGCAAATGACTTCTCTGCGTTCAATCACATTCCCAGACAAAGTTTTGCGGGTGAACACTTAACCTGACCATAAAAAAAATCTGGTTTGCATTAGCTCTGTCCTTGAAATACTGTCTGCATTTATGCTACCTGAAATTGTACCAATTTGTAATGTTCAGCTCTCTAAGATTCATTGCCACACCACAAAAGGTCTGGTAGAACAGGCCTATCACCACAAATTCTATGCGAACGATCTCCATTTTCTTGTATATATGTTGTTTTGATTAAAGCGACACTTTTCGCAGGTCCTCAGCTGCGGGTCTCCAGATTTACGGAAAACGTGCCAAATGAATAATCTTCAATCATATCTAAAAGTTGAGATTTTAGAAGGAAAACGTATTCCTCAAGAACTTGAATAATTGAGGGCCGATAAAGAGCTTGCCTAAAACTTAATGGGTTTCAACACTGCCTTCATGTTATAGATGTGCTCAGTCACTACCTGTCCAAGCTGTTCACAGGGCGTCTGAAACTCGGCTTGCTGACACACCTCCTTCACCTTCTTAAACTTGGGCAGGCTGTTGGAATGCGGGGTGTTCACTGTTGCGCTCGAGTCTTCTTTCTTGCGCAGGATTTTGCTGCAATGAAAAAAATCATTCTTTAGTTTCAAAGTCAGCAGCATTGGGTCACAACTTTTACAGCCGTCCGAATATAAGAAATAAACGCCACCCTGCATCGAAATTCACAGGACAACCTCACACTCTTAGGCAGTAAATAAAGCTTTCTGTCTCTGTTAAATTGCACTTGTGACTCATAAATGTAAGGATTTTGCAAACAGCTAGTCATACAAAATAAACAAAGCATTAAAAATAATCTCTGCAGTGTAAATGAACACTCAATGTGATTTCGCCAGAGCTGATGAATGAAGTGGTAAATCTGACATCCCTTAAATTTAACTGTCGTAATTCTGCAAACCAAGTTAAATTAATGGCATTTAGCTGTAAACACATTTCCAGGCAGTGGTCTGGCTCTATGCGCAACACTTAGTCACGGAAGCAACAGCCGGCACTTATCAATTGTGACTGCAGCATTCTGAGAAAAATCTTCTTTCACTTACTAAACCCATGCTTTGTTTTTAAGGCCGTGTGGCTTAAAACAGACTGACAGCCTCTTCTAAGAGACACATGGAACATAAGGTCGAGACAGCAGCGTGCCCACGGCCTCACATAGAGAATGCATGCAGTGGTCCAAACCACACGTTTAAACTCAACC
This sequence comes from Triplophysa yarkandensis, assembly GCA_033220385.1. Lineage (NCBI taxonomy): Eukaryota > Metazoa > Chordata > Actinopteri > Cypriniformes > Nemacheilidae > Triplophysa > Triplophysa yarkandensis. Next base: position 7,907,505 of record CM065676.1, on the reverse strand, counting down.
TTTGGACCTCCTAACGTGGTAATAAAGAGAAAGGACTCAGAAACACTTTTTTGATACGTGTCGTGAGAAAGTTTCTACAGACAGTGGAACTCCAGAAGCGATTGCTCTCAGGGAAGGAGAGTTAAATAGAGTCATCTCAACACAATTCCTGCATTTGTCATCTCATACAAATCACGCTTTGCAGGCATATCCATTCAGATTCGGATTTCTTTATATCAAATATTTCCCTGAGGAGGTATTTGCATCTATCGTGAGCATGCAATTATACTGAAAAAGAAAGAGATGATCTGATGTAATAGCTGAGCTCCTGAGGACATACTTGCTTCAAGAATGTAAAATTGTTTTAAGGCAGCCGAAATTTCTACTTCAAGTTACAAAATTATATTTCAGGAGAACTAAAACCAACAGGCGTTAGCCTGAAGTGATGCTTGCACAGCACAATCTTTAATCCACAATTTTATCATTTGGCAGTTTCTTATCAAAATATTCAACACAATGATTTGCATTCTGCACACTGAGCCTCCCGTCTGAAATAAATCTATTCAAATTTATTTCATATGTCAGCCATTGATTTCACAGTATGATTGAGAAGAGAGAGAATGATGTTTGCTTTACCCCCGCTCCACGAGGAATGTGTCCCTCCAGACTTTAGGTTTCCGGTTGGGTTTGAATCTGCAAAACGAAAATGCAAATATTTAATTCCTTTCTCAGTATTCTAGTTATGTGCGTGCCATAAGCAGCTGTTTGGCTTGGCCTGAATTACGACACCTTAATCTGCTTGACATTTCTTGCCATCAGTAGTGGCAGGAACCCCAAAGCGTTTACAGCATTCAGAAACCCTTTGTAAATTAACCCCAAATGTTTAGAAATCGTTCGAGTCGGGTAAACATGATTTCAATTAAACATACAATGAGATGCTAGGCAACCACATGTTTCTCTTTAGACAGGGGATCACACTTGCGATTGTGGAGACAAGAATGGGATTCAACTCACCTATTTCCAGTCTTTTCTTGCTCCAGAAGTTTTAAGACAGATTTTCCATCCATGTCAGATGGAGTGTCCAAACCGGCAATGTCCAGGATTGTGGGTGCTAGATCTATGTTTAGCACAAGATGGTTGTTTCTATAAAAGAAGCCAAATGCAATCCTTAAACAATGCAAATAACCTAACTGATTCAAATGAAAATCAAGAGGAAGTCAAAGTTACCTTGCCCCTGGCTCCACATTAGGTCCTCTGACAAAGAACGGAACCCTGATGTCAAAATCATACGGCATAGACTTCCCCTTCACAAGACCAAACTGGCCAATATGGTACCCATGGTCAGCTGTATAAATAATATAGGTGTTGTCGAGTTCCCCCGTCTCGACCAGAGCATTGTATATCTGAAAAAAAAAACACATTGTATTTATGGTCGTATAAAACAGCTTTATTTACCCAAAACCGATGAAAAAACACTGACCTTCTCTACAGAGTCATCTACAGACATCAACGTCTGGAGCCTCTTCCTGTGTAGATAGTTGGTGAACTCCATGTGAATTGGTTTCATCGGGCCAGTGTACTGCATGATCCAATGCTTGTCCATGTTTGGTGCGTAGTTATAACTGGGTGTTCTGCACGGAAAACACAACATGCTACTGTAAGCAAAACATGCACCTGTCTGCTATTTCACAAGCACTTGTGGTTGTTGGAGCTGTCCGTTGTATAACATTCTTGACAAGCATCTATAATAGACCTGTCACCCCCTCCACCCCACACGCCCTCCACGCAAACATACTAATTCTCTTCGCGCTTTGTTTTTCTTGGTCCCTGCACCATCTCTCCTCACACCAAGCTGAGAGTCTTGGAGATTCTTGGCAGCTTTTAATCGTTTGAGGGTTGGCACATGCATAAGAAAAATAATAGCTTCCCCAGCCTTCGGGCCCAAAATAAAGTTTGTAATAAGTCCAGCAACGACAGCCATAACTCATTTGCATCTGAAGTGGAGAATAATAAGCTGGGCAAACAGAAGGCTGTGGACTTGTTTGTTGAGCTAAGGCTAGAGATGGCCACCTGTTGATTGCATCTGGGCTCTTTCCACAGCTGAGGGATTGCGAGGTAGAGATGTCTTACTGTGGGTTTCCAGGCAGACGCTCGCGACGGGTGTCAGCATTTGATAGAAACAGGAAAGCTCCATTCGGAGTGGATTACTTTTGCCCTTTCCGCCTCAGTCCGTCTTTAAGGTTACGAAGCACACGGTGACGCATGCTTGTATATCACACAAAGGGAACCAGTCTTTAAGTGTAGGTAGGGTATCAGCAGCAAGCCACCAGGAATTTCAAGGTCAAGGTATGCAATCACTCACGACCTGCTACCAGTCACAAAGCAGTGTGGAGTATATTTGTCTTTTTAGCCGATATTATTAAAGACAATAGACAATTATACTAAATTAATAATATAAAAAACAAAAAAATTCACAATACAATTTATCAAATACATAAAAATATTCCCTTTTTCCATACAATGAAAGTGCATTAAGATGCATTTAAATGTTTTTTTTTTACTGAGACAGCAAAGCCTGTTCAAAATGAATTTGCTTTATGTGATGACACAAAACAGAGAATTCTGTAATGAGAATTTTATGGTGACGAGGTGATGTAAGGGAAGGGGGATTAACTACTCTTTACTGCCAAATGCATTTTATGAACTGATTTATTATTTATTAATGTAGCCCTAAAGGACTTAACATCCTTTTTACCGTTACCAAACCAGAAAGCAAACAGACCAATTAAGTTTTTTTTTCTTCCAGACATAAGGAATAGAATCTTACTCTTAAAAACAGCTAAATAACCCATTATGGGGTCAAAACAACAGTTTGGCTAATCAGAAAATGTTCATATTTTACCCAACAATAGGATGAAACATCCCAGCATACATAGGATGCATTTATAATCTGAAGGGTTTGGTTTTGTCCATTTTTAAACCACAGGTCCACTTTTGCATTCGAATGGCCCAACACTAGTGCCTGGAACCCTGCTGACACATTCCACAATGCAACCTTCGCCTGCCATCTGTTTTATTCATTTGGCACAACTTGCCGGGCAACCCTTTTGGTACTAGAGCAACTCTTTGGACAACGTAACTCCTGGGTATCCAAGTGTGAGGTATTCAGGCCCTAAAGTATGCGCTTAGAAGACTTTTTGTGTTATCAATATCGACAAACAATGTATTCCACACATCTCAAGACCTATAAAGTGAATGACAAGTTTTATAGGAAAAGGACCAAGAAGTTGTGTAGTAATACGGGCTGGAAACGGAATAAGGAGCAACAAATGGATAGGCCAGAGGGACAAAAGTGGGATGCTGTCCTTAATGTGACAGCAAAATGCCAGGGAAGATAGCTGGCATGTTTCCATTACACTGTATGTGTGTAATGAGAGTCCAACTGTTAATAGCACAATGAACTCATCAAGGTCTTGGCACTAGTGACCGAGGTCCATAAAAATCTCATCCCCCATATTAATGCTTGGCATGTGTGAGAACTACATGGATACGCAGATGATAAATCATTTGGGCTTCATGGTTGAAGCGTCATGTTTGAATGACACTGTATTTTAGTGGGCTGTCAACAATATCTTAACAGTATCCAAAAATACGAAGCCACGAAAATTCTTAATGCTACAAACATATATTTACCTGCAAGCCAAATTATAGTGCTTTAAAATATATAGGACAAATAATCTGCCACTGTTCTAAAATATGAGCCCTTGAAATATCCTTTTTAAAAACATACCAACAATTCTAACTCCAGTGCCTATTTTAGGAAGCTTGGCTTTCACACAGAATATAATGGGTTTAGTCAAGTTCACAGTTTTTGCTGTTGTAGAATGTAACCAAAGGTCCTGGAATCACTTACATGTGCTGTGAAGCATTTGGAAAGAGCTCGGAATACTGTGGTGCCGAATCCTCCGGGCCATGAGGTGCTGCATGACTGATCACCATCATCACCGGCCGATGTGGATACATGCGCTTAGACATTCGGAAGTAGTTGATGCTGTCATTGGTGATCAAATCAGTAAAGTAGTCCTGGAATATGCAAGATAGAAAAAAAATTAGAGCAAAAAACACAAGCTATTTCAATCATTCTGAAGAAAAAGCACAAGCTTTAATCTGCACATCTCAAAACCGGCTTTTGAGTCCATGTCTGTTTACAGAACCACATTATGATGCTGTAACACAGTACTAAGGATGACAAAGGTGTTGACACCTTTGCTCAGTGCTAAGGAGGGTCGTATCATTCCAGAAGGCAGCTGTTTTGACAATAGTGACGTCTCAATGTTATTGCTATGAGGTTCAGTAGGAATGTGCAAAAGGGCATGGGGTAAAAACCATGTGATGCTAAAGCTCTAAGCCCCTTAATGGAAGTCCTCATGGTTTGGTATGGTTGTGGGAAAGCATGAACTGTTCTCTTTAGGATTGCTAAAACACAAAGCTACTGGCATCCATGGGAGAGAATGTCTTATAGAAACCTTGTGACAGTATTAACTCATTTAAACAAGAAATTCTGTTGCAGCGTTGGGTGAAGAGCGAGCTATTGGGTTAAATTAACCCAGAGAATATAATGAGTTAAAACAACCCAGCATGTGTTAAAATACAACCGTTTTAAATTATTTTAATAATTTCACTGAAAGTTGTCACAAAGAAATATATCTGTTGCTTTGTGCATTTTGGAAACTAAAACTGAAAAAATATAATATTTAAGAAGGTTAGTTAATTTGCCTTACCTGACCATTTAACTTGAATATGCATGTAAAAAACTTTTTTTGTTTCGATTAAGCTTACTGAAGGCACAAACTGTTCTGGGACAACTAGGGCAAAATGAGTAAATTCTTGGTGATTAACTTGTTTCCTAAATTAACTTTAGCTAATTTGAAACGTGAGGCATTCCTCAATGGGAATCACTGCAGGGTCATTTTGGTAAACAAACTTTGGGGAACATTCCTACCCAAGATGTTTTGAGCACTCAAACGCTTAAACTGAATCAATCTGGATTCCAACCCACTGTGTTCACCCATTTCCAGCCTTTCTTATAAGTTTGAGTCTATCCAACGAATATCAACCCTTCTCATCTTCATTTCCAGAAACCACTTGAGCACCCAGCCACAAAACTTTACCAGCCCTCGTTTGAGAAAAGAACCTTCAGCCTCTTGCGGCACTCCACTTGAGAGTAACTTAACACCTCTATCCGTTTCAACAAGCAGGTTATTGATATCAGAAGAACAGTCCAAACTTTTATTTGCTCATCCCTTCGACTACCTCCTAAAAGTTCCAAGGCCAATTTGCTCTCAAACCATGAAACCTCTGCCCAAATTCCACATTCCCCAAAAATGTGCTACCTATAAGACTGCAATGAGAGAAGCCAAAAATGTTTGACAGCAGCTCCAAAACATACTCTGGGGATGGAAAGTGTCCATGTCAAATTTAAACACAGATTTTATCACTCTGCTCATATTGTTGGTCTATAACAACTGTGGAAATGGGTTGTATTTTTGACCATCAAGTTCTCTTTAACACTTCTTTAATTGTATTCAACAGTAGTTTCCTACTATTATAAGTCATATATACACATAGACTGTTGAATATTTTAAATAAGCAAATGCAATTTAACTCTTGGTCATTTGCATACTACAGTATGTGTGTACTAGTATGCCATTTTACAAATTAGCAGTAGATGTCCTTAGGAACCATCTGATCATACAGAAGACACCAGTGTCCTTATTCTGTGTCTAAGTCCTCGTTCCCCCTTTAATCGAACCACATTCCACATGGAGTCAACCAGCCAGTTTTTATATGCAATTAGAGACCTGAAATTAGTTGAGAACAGACCTTACAATTGAGCATGAACGAAAGGAAGCCTTTGGCACTGTGACAGAGCCATGAACTAACGTGACCAGAATGCACATACCTTGGCATAATCCGCTCCATGCTTCTCCTTGTTCCCATTCCGACAGACGGTGTAATTATAGAACCGGGAATTTTTGATCAGACCCACCCATTCACGCCACCCAGGTGGGATGTAGCTGCCATTGTACTCGTTGAGGTACTTCCCAAAGAAAGCTGTTAGACAAGGACGATATTTAAGTCTCAAAGCATAACTCAATTGCATTCCATTGTTGTATTGTATCTCACCTGTTCTGTATCCAGTGTTGTTCAGATAAACAGCAAAGGTACGTGGCTCATGCTGGGCCTGCCAAGATGGCGAAGAACAGTTCTCATTATTGGTGTACGTGTTATGGTTATGAACATACTTCCCGGTCAGCATAGAGGAGCGTGACGGACAGCACATTGGTGTGGTCACAAAGGCGTTTGTGAAGGATGTACCCCCATCTTCCATGATCTTACGGGTTTTGTTCATTACCTGCAATGAACCTGTCATAAAAAAACAGATTTTAAAGTTTAGTGGTGAGAATTACTGAGCAAGAAGTTTAACAACTTTATTTACATCATGCTGTACATCATTTGCTGTTCTACAGCAAAGCAACGATTGACTGTGGCTGGTGGACTACATCCCCTGGCCTCTCGAATATCTGAGCGAAGCCGTTAAATATTGAAAGAGGAAATAAACCAAACGTGTGTTGACAGTCTGAGATTGAGACCTATTGGATTTTGGGCTCTCAGAGGAAGGAACCTGAACCAGTGATAATAGTTAGGCTTACCATACATGTCTTTCATAGATGTAATGTGACAGAAATCAGCGAAGGGTTTGACTGGTGGCACAAGAGGGCTAAGGATAATAAGCATATTAATGCTTTTACACCAGAGTCCATGGAGTCTGAGCCATGTACTTTTGGCTAAGAAATTTTGCACTGCTAAAGCATATACTCTCAGAGCAACAACTATACTAAACAAATTAAAAACATATATATCACCATGAATCTAAATGAACCAAACTCAACACAATTGAACTCATTGACAATTCAATTATTCTGTCAATGTTCCCTGAGCAACATTATCGATTGAAGTGACATCCATTTTCAGCCTTCTTTCCAAAGTCATTTTCATAGCATGCTGAGTGCAGACAGATAAGCGCGGAATGAGTTTTTTCTCCTCATTTTTTCTGCAAAACAGATGGTCCATTAATGATGAGTTGCTGCTGGTATGCTCACCCAACTCCACGTCCTGGTCATCCGTCATGATGAGTATGATGTTGGGTCGGATGTTCCGCCGGTCGCCTTGTATCCTCCCACGCAGGCCCTGACCACGGGTGGTAAAACCGTAGCAGACCAGTGGGGTGGCCATGGACAACACCCAGGCCAGACTCACTAGCTGCATGATGGGGTACAAAAGGGGCACAAAAAGACTGGAACCTTGGAAGGTAGCCTGTATGGAAATAGACAAAATAAAAGGTTGTTTAATGCATATGACAAATGTGCGGGTGGCATTTCTGAAGATGTCTAAACTTGTGTGTTTCTGGGTAAGAGAAATTGGAGGGACTTAAAATAAAAAACCTCTACTGGAATGCTTTTACATTTTCGCGTCTGAAAGACCATTATTCAACATTTGAATTTGCTTTTACTTTACATGATTTGTTTTTACATTGAAGTCTTGAAAAGATGAACAGACCTTAAAACATCAACCTCAAAATAATACACACAGTTTAATTAAAGGTAAATGCACTTTTAAAAGGAACACATTTTCTGCTAAATAGATTTAGGAATTTTCAATCAAAAAAATTCAAACTCAACAAACATTTGAGCCTAACAAGAACTCTAAACCCTACCTGTGTCACTCTTAGCAATGCTGCCTCATGCATCCAAGAGTCCCAATAATGTAAAGACACTGTCCTAAAGTCAGGAAGGCCTAGTAGCAAACTCTCCCTACGTGTGCGCACACAATCCACTTCTTTCTCTCCAATCAGTCACACTGCTTTGGAGCTATTGAGGCTTTGCCATTGGCTATTAGGGGCTGCCCCGGCCCACGCCCAGCCAATCACGTTTTATGGCAGGGCTGTCACTCACCAGACCCAGAGCTTGTGACCCCTGGCGGATACCCGGTGGCAAAAACGGAGGCTGCACAGGGGGGAGAAAGTTCCGCTACATTAACCCTGTGCTGCGGTTGCTTGTCACAGATTCACACTGACCCGTTTACTCAGCACCACCACAGTAGCTCTACGAGTCAAAGGAAGGAAAAATCACTCAGGACCACAAGCCAAAAGTTTCACAATGTGAAGGTGCAGATTATGTCTCTCTGACATATTTCTTTCAAGAAAAGCCATTTTTTGAGTGCAAGTCTTGTACAGAGGTGTAGAGTACAGGGTTTTCATTTCCAAGATGCCTAGAAGCATATGTCCAAGTGGGTTTGATTGATTAAGCCGTCCAGATTGTCCGTGAAGTTTATTGTAAGAACATTATGGAGCACCCCATGCCGATGTTTGTTTGGGATCAATGAACTGTTAAACAACACTGACATGTACACACCTGAGCTATGTCTACTGCCAGAAATTTGTCCTGATACTTGACTTTCATACTGTGGTTATTCAAAGAAATCAGAAAATGGTAAATTCGTATGTCAACACATTCAAACTACCGGTAATGACAACACTTGACAAGTAGGAAAACCCTATCAACACCACTTACCTAAATCAAAAGGAGTCTTCAACACAGAACAAAGTTGCTTCATGTCGACCTGAGAATGTCCAAAGAGTATGTCCGATAAAAGCAACTCTTCCTGAATGGAAAAGCATGTGTGCTTGCTTTCATGATGGACTGCCTCTCAAATGGTGCTCTAAGTGCTTTTTTGGACAGAGCGGATTTTTAGACATGCAGTATGAAGGCTGTCCAGTTTAGTCAGTTTGAAAGCAATGTACACTGAGGGGCTTTAGAAAACCCCTGGTGTTGGATATGGCAGGATCTATGCACATTTAAACGAACCATGACTTTGACAACTCATTAAAAGATTAAAAGCACAAATATCAATGCATAAGGGCAATTTTAGTGTTATGGGTGAGACGTACACAAGCTTTAAAACAAGTTCTTTGCCTTATTATATTCTACAGAACTCAAAAGAAGATATTTTGACAGAAAAAAATGGCGTTGGACCATACAGACTTTAAAGTGCTAAATGAATCCTTGCATTGACCTTCCCATGTGGCACAAAGAAAACTTGGGTGTTATGTGTTTCCTTTATTAACTCTGCCCAAAAGACCTGATATAAAACAAAGAGCCAATAGCTGCCTGTTTAGCGCAATCATGTTTTCCTAAAGCAACCCTTAATTAACCACCTCTGCTCTTAAAGATGACACACTTACCCCCAATACCAGCACTGTAATTTTAGAATACAGTTGCCTCAAAATAGCTCTTCTATTTTTTACCCAGGAGGGAAAGGGTTTCATGAATTATAATTTCAATTTAATTACCCCCATTACCGTGAAAACACGTTTCATGTCTGTAGGCGCTGACAGGAACATAGAGTGCTACTTCGGTTCTCTGTGATGTACGAGTCCTCTGATGACCCTTTGTCTAAGAAAAACAGACCTGCGATCTTCTATTCACGATTTCCATGAGTAATGGGAAACAAAAGATCCACAGCACTCTGGCACTAAATCAGCGCTGAGCTGGTTTGCAATGACTGTGTGCCTGAATAACTCCAAGATTTTTATTTTGACATGTTAAGACTAACGTGTGTTAAAGGAATAAATTATAAATATAAATATAAATTATTACAAAGTAACCAAATGTAGAAATTGGCTTCAAAGTGATTCTAGGTTTTAAACCATTTTAGGCACACCATCACATGGCAATGAATGATTATCATTTCAAGTTTAGTTCAGTCCTTTACTTCATTAATGCACATCTACAAAGCCACGACTTGCAAATGTGCAATGGTCAAAGAACACAAGTGCTTTCTTCTGAGCACCTTATTGTTTTCAGGATTAGAACAAATGACCAAGTCAATGAGCCTCTACTGTACTAATCATGACTAAGCTAGTGATATAATATTTGGAACTTATTACAAAAAATAGCTCCTGGAAGTTCAAAGGAGAAAAAACAAAAAGCCTACTATGAGACTTTCGTCCAGACACAGCTGCCAAATAGCCCCCCGTGAAAGGGGGCAATTTTCAGATTATAGATGACAGGTCGCAGGACCCTTTAGTGCGAGCCAGATTTTATTTATATAGTGCTTTTAACAAATTTCACTCTGTCAAAACAATTTTCATAAAACTTTTATGATAAAGCCATGCTTTTCCGTCCCATTTATTTAGAAACACAAATATCTATATGCATACTAAAGGCATCAAGCTCCTCCATTCCATCTAACCACATTCCTAGCATGCAGTGCTATCAGAGACAGCAGTGGAGACGTTCTTGGCAAGAAAAAAGCCACTGCTGCTACTTGTGGTGTATTCTCAAACCACATACTCTCATGTGCCCTGAACCCCCTTTGACCCTTGTGGTAATGTGGGGTGGTTAACCTAAACCTCAAGCACCTGGACTCTCAGTAGGGTCTCTGCAAAACAGTTGAACTCCAAAACTACACAGGTAAGGACAGATCCCGCGTTCATGAGAGAGGCCATGTAAATGAGATCAGAGTGTCACGACCCGGCGCATTCTTTCCGACCACACTGGTTTGTATAATATCTAGACTGAATCTGAGATAGTCTGGTTTGTGTCATTCTCAAGTCCAAGATGATTAAGTGTAATCAGCCCAAGCTGTCTTCTAGATCATAAGAAAAAAAAACTATCAAATTGGTCACTTCCAAAAACTAGTATCAGGTTGAAATAATTCTTTATAAAGTAATGCACCAAGGTCAATGAAACAAAGAGTTCACCACGGCAAGTTTGTTTTAATACGCATCTTCATTATAAATGTCTTTTGTTACAAAGCCAAGACCAAGTATGAACTAAACCAGATGGCAAAGAAAAACAGCGAGTAAACCATTCATAAATGCAAGGTTTCCATAGACAAAGACTAATCCCCCTTTCCATTCCCTCACTGTAAAGACCTCAACTCTGAGCAAGATGAGCCAAGACCCATCAGAAATAACACGTCAAACTTGATTCGCCAGGACGGTTTCGTTTTAATTACCAACGGCTTTAAAAGCATGATTTATTTTTAGTTCAATAATGCACAGACAGTTTTGTAGACCAATGGACAGCTTGAGCAATAAAACGCAGAGGTCTTGTAGAGGTAGCGCATGATGTCTATTTCAGCAGACGCTGTTTGCATATTTCTGTTTGGTAATTATTCCCATTGGGTAGAAATGACTAGCCAGTCGCAGAAATGGAGAATCTTGAGGTTTGGATTTCGCAAACTGTTCTTTTTTAAAATAAACCAGGACTCTGCGGTTTAAGCCGTGTGCGAGGAGTCCACACCGAGCTGTCAAATGCAAATGTGCTGCGGCCAGGACATGCCACATGCATTACAGACACCGTGCCAGCGAGTGTGTCGTCCACCCACGCGAGGACCGTAGAGGTCAGTGATACCAGGTTGATGTGGCTGATTTTAGAATGTGAACATATAGAAACAGCGAACCCAAATGTTGCTCTCCTCTTGCTTTCTGTTGTTGTGTTTTCTGTGAAGTAAGTGACTTTGGATTATGTGGGGAGTAGAAGAATGTGGAATCCGACTGAAGTGGTTTGACTGTTCTCATGCCGCTGGACCATTCCCCTTAATCACAGCAGTGAGAATGGATACAGTGCAGTCTCATGAATAACGGACGTGCCAATGCACAAACTCGCACGCAAACACCTTTTCCAAATGTGAAAACCACATGCAACTTTGAGCTTTCAGGCATTTACAAGCAAATAGAGGAAAAGAAACTGTTTTACAGTCCTCAAATGAACAAGTGTGTGCTGATTTGCGGTTATCTGGTTTGGATTGTTGTTTTGATGGTTTTACAGTGCTTTTAAAGACTTTAGCAGGTCGATCAAGTTGGTTCAATACCAGCTTGGCCAGTCTATGAAACAAATAAAAACGCATTTAAATGACCACAGCAGATCCATAACACAGGTCATCTAACATATCACTGATAACATCTTACTATTATTTAAAGAGGGAGGAGATCTTTTTCCAAATGTCTTTTTAATGAATGATTAAAGTCTTTCATTGATGTTCCTAGGTTGACATCCTGGAAATAACTGTGTGTGTGTGTGTGTGTGTGTGTGTGTGTGTGTGTGTGTGTGTGTGTGTGTGTGTGTGTGTGTGTGTGTGTGTGTGTGTGTGTGTGTGTAGAGGCTTGGCACATGCTAAAAGAACAGAAGCTTTCCTATCTGCAACAACGGCCAAGCGAACCTCAAAAAAGCATTGCCTGATGCCAACCGGCATAAAGTCCAAATGTGAGCACTTACTACAGTGTGCAAAGTTTGCACAAGGCTGTTATCTAGTGGAAATAGACTAAAACAACCACATTCTAGTGGTGGCAGTATTTTTAACACTGTTGAATTGTGAAGGGTAGGGCTTTTACTAGATACACATTAACTAATTTGAACCATTACTTCATCTCTGCTCTTTAACTGTTAACAGTTTACAGTATATTAGACTCATTTCAACAGGCACTGGACTATATTTAACAGAATAATTAGTTCTATCCAGTATGCTGGTTTAGAGGCTCGGACAGAATTAAGTTCTGGTTTGAACACAGTGAAAACAATGGCAAGTCTTATGCTAATCTCTTTTAAATGAAGAGGGGCTTTTGTTCTCTTAGCTGCCTTGACCTAACTCATTCATTATGAATACATGTATATCGCCAATATAATCTGCCTCCCACAGACTTCAAAGTCATATTTGATTGTGGCACCAGGTGCCCTGATGGGAAATGGAGGATGGAGAAGTTAAGAGGAAAATGATTAAAAAGCGAGCACTTGGTTTACTTTGTATGTATGTGTATGCTAATACACAGGTATGCACATTACAAATGCTTTGAGTTGTTAAATTTCAGCCTATCATAGTGTATTTGATGTTAAAAATATGTGGCTGGATAACCAAAAACATTTGGGAGGGATACATTTAGGTAGCCCCAGATAAAATGGGACTAGACATAATAGTAATTTTGAACTTGTATTAAAGTTCGACCACTAGTGAACCATCAAACTGAAACACTGATGCCATGAGCCCCTTTAGTTCGCCCAGGCTGCCAAGTTGAGCTATGCCAGCCCACATTAACAACAGGTTCTCCTGTGACAATGTAGCAGACGTCCTTGACTCTGATCTCCAGACTTAGCCACATAACTGCCTTTTATGACTTGGTTTTTATAATCCAATATTCCTGCGCAACGTTACACCGATGGTGGTACTGCGAGTGACTTGTAGCGGCATACTTCTGTGTGCCAAGCAAGTCTTGCCGTTTGCTTAACGGCAGTTAAGAGGCGCCTATTGAAACCGTGCAGCATCTCAGTCACTGTGGGAGAGAGAGAGCAGCTCACAGGCTTAAATACACACTGTACAGAATTCACTGCTAAGCAAATTCCATTCAGCTCAACCTCGGCTTGGCTTTGGGAAAGATTAGCTCTCTCTTATGAAGGTCCGACTCATTAGCCACCTGCACAGTTCAACATGGCATAAACCAAGCTTCTACAGTCTCTGGCTACTTTCACTGCAAAAGTATAATCATCTGAGATCGCAAGGTAGGATTGAAATCAACCCTAACTGAATCTGGCATCATTCTAGTAACGCCCCACAGGAGATCACCGTTGGCGTTTTTGCTCAAGTTGAAGCATCTGATGCAAGTCATCTTTTCCTCTCATGGTCAGTTGGGAGGTCTTATCACTGAGGTTTAGTGTTTTCCAGGCCATCGCTTTAGGTTTGTGGTTAATGAAGCAAAGCAGCAGATCTCTGAAGACAGTTAGATGGAGGGGAATGAAGGAGGGCCACGTCAAACATTGTGCTTTTGATCAACTCTGTATATGACAAATAACAGATGTACAGACATAGTAAAAACATTTTATGGGGATTTGCCAGGGAAGGAGAGAATTAATTGTAGCAGCAACCAGCCGGACCGTAGTAAATGTATTCCTTTGTCTTGAGAAATGTTCTTCTTGCAAAGTCTGTATTCACGTACATCATTAAGGGAAAAAGAAAGAATGTCTTCCAGGATGGCAGTTTAAACCAAGCCTCCTAAATTAGAAGTTTCATCTTATGTTCATTAAGAAAGCTTTTTGTGTCCAAAATGGCAAATACAAAGAAAAAATTGAAATGCCACAAAGAAAATATTCAAAGCGAATTTGTGACTTTCCATTGACGCAACCAATACCAAAAAATAAACCAATATCGTTTCCATTAAATCAGGGGCGAGACTCATATTTAAAAATCAGTGTGTCTCAAGTGATCCTAATGTTATACGCATCACTTCCTGACTAAAGACGCGAAGCACCGGTATAAGCTTCGGACCCTCTTTTACAGGCATCAGCATTCTTCAACTGGAACATTTTGGGAAAGCTGTCATTGAGTCATTTGTATTACAGGGGTTCCATGTCTTGGAGGTCTGGTTATTCATTGACACAGCCGGGTGAAGATCTGGCTAACAACCCATGGAGATCTTCTCATGATTAAAAGAATACTCCCACCAGTGATTACATGTCAAACCTCAGAACCTTGTACCAACAAATTTGCCAGAATAAAATATTTCCAGGGCACTAATTTGAAGAAAAAAGTGTGCATGTGTATGCTTTTTAGAACTCAAATTGAATCCAAAGAGATCAAGCAATACACTTTAAAAGTCATACAAGGGCACAGGTTATAAAAACTTGAATCAACCAAATTAGACAGTGATTCCCTTGACTCCCTGTTGCTATATTAATAAGCCAAACTGAATTGTGTTCAAACCTCTAATATAAATACTTGGTCTGCCGGCAAGCATGCACAGCGGGCCTCACCACTGGAACATATGGCCCATCTGAAGAGTGAGACGGTGTTACTATTTTACAGTCGGATCAACTTACAATGTGTGCTCATTTCATCAAGAACAGTAAAGTACAGGATTAAGCGGCTGCACCTCAGAAAAATCCCTCAGAATTGCACATCATTGACTCGTTTGACAAGCGTGTTAGACACTGCGTATCCGGCATGTCTACAGCCCTTCATTTGAGACCCTACCCTAACTACAAATGGTATTCAGAGCGCTTAGGAACAAAATTCCAGACAGCCATTTTAGGTGGGGTGAGGATGTATAGATGGTTCTGTCAGCAGGTCCCTTTCGAAGCATTTCTGCCCTGGCGTGAAATGGTACACCTTCAGAATGCAGGGCATGTACAAACACAATCTCTGCAGAAAGAGACAGACTATAAGAAAACCCATCCATGACCCCATCCGTCACTCAATGCTGATACGAAAAACTGTTGAGGTGTCACTCATAAAATGAAAAAAGTGTTTGTTACAGTTTTACCACACAGACATGCAGAAATGCAACCTGTAATTTGTACACTGATGCTTCCCCCCACCAGCGCTCGGGGCCTGAATGCGTGTGGCTTTATTGGATGTAAGCGTGCGATCGGATCATTTGTAATGTAATTAACGTGGAGTGCACTGGCATTTTTCTGACACCTGTACTTACAGGTTACGCCCATCCACAGACTGTGTGATCTTCCTAATTGTACGATTTGTTTTTATTCATATGTACTACATTCACACAAACCTGATTTGAGCTCGACTGAGTTCATGAAACATCAGTTAAACTGAAAACAACGTTTTGGCAACAAAAGTTATAAAAAGAGAAACCGATGCAATTTCCTTTCCCTCAAGCCTAATTTCTTCACTGCCACATTGATCACACCACTGCATCAAACAGGAAAACCGCAGGACCGCCGCTTTTGGATGGTACTGCTCTCCGGCGGCTTGCGTGTCGGGCTTTGGCGAGACGAACCCAGGCAATGAAAGGTTTATAGACATTCCACTCAGAAGAAAGCCACAGTGGAGTTCAGATTCATATCCCAATGGTAAAGACAAGAGTCACATGAAAGTCACAATCATGCGGCAATGGAAATTCGAATATGCTTTGACGGGGATACTAATGGCCTGGTTTGGACATTACAGCTCAATTCATTTTAAGCAGCAGTTTAACAAAAATAAAGTGGGGAGAGAAGGGATGGACACAGGTTTACGGCTTTAAAGCGTTTCATGCTGTCTTTTATTAGACGGGCTGTCTGAAGAGCATGCCCATTCTTTCACTTTAGGTTGTTCCCAGTTTCCTAAATCAGTGGACAATAAAGGCATCACCCCCTGGATATATTTTTGTTCCCATGTTACTCCAGTGGGTCATGCCATGATATGGGCATTGCGGTCTTTGCAGCTATGAAATGGATTGCCTGATTTCTATATAATTTTGGGTAAGAACAGGTTGAGTTGAGCATGACTACATTAGATACAAGATTTGATGCACTATAACAGAACATACGTTTTGCTGTTCTGAAACACCAACAGTCTTAAAAACAAAAGTTCTTAAAAAGGTTCTTCGGAGCAATGCGGGTTCTCCAATGGGTGGACCAGAAGGAGTCTCTGCAACTTTTCATTCTTAAAGTAAATTAGAATTACCTGTCATGGTCATAAAACAACAAATAAAAGTTGGTCAAACACTTGGGGGTGCTATTGAGAGCACCATCACAACAGAACATGAACAAGCATGACCATGTTTCCTAAAAGAATCTGTCATTTCTTGACCCGGGGAACCACAAAATATGACTTTCCTCCATACGGAGAGCTCATCGAGCCTGCGCCATTACAAACCCCAGATCCACACTTGAGGACTAAAAAATACACGGATTAGAGAACACCATACTTAAAGACGACCAACTCTCCATCAAAGCCCTTGTGTCACCAACCCTTCCCTTTTAAATTACCACCTCACATCCTACACAAACACTATTATAAAGCAAAGATAAACAGCTACTACAGAGCGTCGCTCAATTTCGCCTTAATCATGCTCTTGCTGCCTATCTAAATAGGACTGTAATGTCTGTGCGGGGAGAATAGATGTGCCAACACCGCACACTTGACAATCTTGTATCTTGGGAGCAGCTGGTACTGGTGGTCATCTCCATATGCTGTCGTTTCTCCAGCACTTGACAGAAATGACCGTATGTACGAGTTAAATGTCCAGCATACTGGCAACTGTGATTTATTTGACAGAACAGCAGCAAATGCATGCAACTAGTTAAAAGCAAAGAGGCATTTTATAAACAGCGCTAGAGGAGCTGGGAGCTGCGGCAGAGAACCCCCCCACTGCTTTTGATTTGAGTTGGTAAGTGAATACGAATGGCAGGGGGTGAAATACTTAACACATGTACAATGCTACAGGGAAAGGCAAGCCGCACAGGATATTTTATCATGGGTGTGCAATTCTCATTGACAGCCCGATTTCTTGATTGAAGTTTATAATAGCATTTTCTTGCATGATCCTGAATATGCAATTTATTTCAACCCAGCATTGGTTAAAATATAGACAAAACCCAAATATTGGGCTAAATTAACCCAGCAGATAGTTTGTATTCAACCCAATAATGTATCAAAGCTAGCTACCATGGGAACATTTCAAACCCAACAGTTGGGTTTGTCCACAATTTGACCCAAAATTGAGTAACGCATCTTTTTTTTTTGAGCGAACCTATTCTCTCATTGTCTCATTCTCACAGTACAGCTGATTCCAGATCAAACTCTTGAAAAGACCAAACAGCTAGTGGAACAATATTAGTGTTGGCAGATCCAAATCTGGAACAGTAATTATTCGCAACAGCTGCTTCAACTGTTTATATTTTGACACAAAACTTAGCCGGTATCTCAGATGATGGGATAAGGATCATGTGTCTTGAGGTGAGCCTGCGTTCCTTCACCTTAAAACACAGTGCACAGAAATGAAAAGCCCAAACATACATTAAAGCAACTGATGAAGAATTTAACTGACCAATTGCTGCATTATTAACTTTATTCTTGTCAAGGCCATAGTCTGCTTTTTAACACTGGCTGCAAATCGACTCCTTAAGTTCATCTATAGCAGCAAATTACAAAACCTTCTATTGCTTATGTCAAGTTATATGCAAACCGAGTAAACTCGGCAATCAAAGAACTGGGAATGGCGATTTATCATAAGCTAATGAAGTTAGAGCAAAAGCTCCACTGTACATCTAAAGTAATGAAAACATTTAACGAAAATATATAATCTGTCAGTTCTGAAACTTGTGTCCCTTCATAATCGCGCAGTAATGACTGCCCTCATTGTAAAATCTCAACACTGGTGCTGATGTATTTGTGGTTTTCTCAAATGAATTTTTGCGTGTGAGTGAGAGAGCGAGTGAGTGATGTTGACATGGCTGATTAATGTGTGTAAATAAACATCATTCACACAACTCTGTCTTTGTGTCATTCCTGGCATCATTTTTTGCCCCCTCTCCCTTACAGCCGTACAGCAAACACCTCGCGAGCCCAGCAGCAACATTAATACTTGACATCTAATTTCATCTTGCTGCTTCATTGGCAGATCTCCCTGTTTTTGGTTGACTGGAGTTGAGTGAAACTCATGGCATGACTTCTTTTAGTCACCCCTTCAATCGCATAAATTTCACAACTTAGACAGCTGCTGCAGGAGATGTTCTTAATGGCACATTAGTTTTATGTGCAGACATATGAAAGTGTTTGCTTTAATGCATTAAATGCACATAAGTCAATTGAAGCTGTAATTTTAGCCCATTTATAGCCATCTTTGGAAAAATTAAAGGTAATTATTTTTTATATGTCTGTTTATTCTCTTAATCCATAATTTGTTCATCATGAACTTATTATTTCAAACTAAGATTGTTGTCTTTAACACCTCAAAAAAAAAAGATTGCATTAACACAAACCATTAAAAGAGATATTTTGAAGAAATGTCAACAGACTAAATGAAAGATTTTTTATTCTACCTCACACTTAAGTGTTTCAATATGTGTAGGCCTAATCTCCAACTATATAAAGTCACAAACTTAGTTTAGCAGGAATAACAGAGAGTTTCTTAACACAGACTCTATTCTCCCACAGAATTTCTGTAAATGGCAAAATTTTAAGGTCAGTAAATGAGAACCAAATTGGCACGGCCATCAGGGAAAATTTTAACATTTTAGCGTGACAGAAACATGAATGGAGGTTGAGGAACAAGACTGAAAGCACCATGTTTTGCCAGCATCCAATTCCATGCTTAATTGAAAACAAGCACAACATCCAAAAAGCTCCAAAAAATCATGTCAGTTACAGAAACTTGACAGCCACACAACAGCACACTACAGCTCCACCACAATATCTCATTCAGAAAACCTGACAACACACTTGAATTTATATAAGAGACAGACAAAAAACATATAAACCAGAGGAACTGAAAATACAAGCACAAACAGAAGACTGAACACAAAAAGTCACTACCTGAATGACAGAACGTCAGTCTTGTTCATGTAGTTGATCTATCTATCTGTGTTGTTCTCTCCTGGGCTCCTGAAGTCAACAGTGTGTTTGTGAGGACCACACTGCTCCTGTAAGACAACCTTCCTCCTCTAATCCTTCTCCGATGTGATGACACACACTAACCCCAACCATCTGTTGAAACACGTCTTCCAGCACTCAGCACGGTGGTGTGTCAAGACAAACTACCCAGTCCAATCAGAGGGGGCACTGGGTGGCTCTTCCCAGGCTGGAGGCAGGGATCAGGACATAAGGGAAACACTAGCAGAGATGTCTAATGCTCCAGTCACAGTAACCTGAGATTTAGAGAGAGTGGGAGAGGGAGGAGATGAGGAGAGGGGAGGGAGAGAGCGGAGAATGCGAGCCGGTATGCGTTTGCAAGTTCAGAGGATGTTGGGAGGGGCCTGTGGCTCCGAACAGTTATGTTACCACTTGTAGCTCAGAGGGATCCCTGAGCTACAAGCGACCTGGGGTTCTTAAGAAATAACTGGTTCACTTACATTTAACAGCATCTTAGCCCTTAAATCCTCCCTGTTTTGAAAGCGGATAGATAAAAAGGTTGAAAGAACGGCTGTTTGCACTACACTGTTACATCTGCGACTCACTCCCCATTATAAATCTTCAGCTGTCTCGGCAGCATTCCTGGCCTTCATAATCTATCGCCTTAAGTGAGGTAGGACTGATTTTTTCAGAGATAAGGATTTGGACTTAAAATTATTAACGTGGTTTCCTTTTCATTTATTTCAAAACGTTCCCCAAAACTTCGCTCAAATGAATCTACAATTAAGAGAAACATTTGCTCTAACCATGCAGAATTTGGAAAGTCAGCTCATGTTTTGACACGCTGACAATGGAAACTACTAATCATTTCATCTCTGTGTTAGTCGAACGTCAACAGAAAGCCTCTTGTCTTTTATCAAACCTGGTGCTCAATAAACATTCGAGTCCTGGCTCTGTGCTATCTTAGCGACTAAGTTCATCAGTTGAGGAAATGAAAACAAAGGCTGTTAAGTGACCTATTAGCATTCTTTAAAGCTGCTTTCACACCTGGTAAAACTTTCTGTTAGACCAGACCAAACTTAAACACTGATCAATCTTCGCCCGTGACAAACCTCTCGGCGGTCCGAAAATCAAACAAACACAGCAAGCTAGTCATCACTTACCCTACTCAGGTAGCCAAGGTTAAGTAGATTACAGACACTTTATATCCATTAATGCCATAAACTAGATGTGTTTCATGTTTCTGGCGCTTATGTCATTCTTGGTAACTCACAGAGGATGGGGAAAGTTGATAAAAGCCAGAAAAAGGCAAAATATTTGTACATGTGCATTAGTTTAATGGACTTAATACTCAATGGAAAGGGTTACTCTGATTAGATAACACAAAATACATCTGTAAGACATGTTTTTCCTTTTACTCATCCAGTGTGCAATCAAACAAAGTCAAATTTTTAAAGGGTTGCCTATACAAGTCACAAACTTCCAGTAAATTTGTTCATCGTGCCATGTGCACAATCTCCTACAGCGCGCTCCAATCAATTTTCCGGCCTGTGCGTTCAGCGGAACTACAGACTGAAAAAGATACTTTCACTTTTTTGGCATGTTCTTCATTTTCACTGCTTATTAAAATGCACAGGATATTAGATTAGAAACAACAAAGGCTTTTCCGTCATAGGGCACGTGAAACCCCTGTTTTTAGATTTGACAAGGGGAACAGGGATGAGGCTTCAGGGAAAGAAGTAAATTAGATTGACTGAATTTGCAACGTGTGATCCCCACCCCCTCACAACTGGGTACGTGCTACCCTAACTCAGCAACACCAGCCCCCACCCCACTTCAAAAAAGCTTTTGAGGGTGGGCAAGAGTAAAACCAACCTTTTTTGTGGACTTCATTGTAGAATGGTAAAAAAAACACAAGAAGCTAAAAAAGTACAAAGAGCAGAGGTATAGTTTTACAAATACTCTGCTAGGAGGTCAGATATCAACTGAACCCCTAAAAATTAAAAGATAGAAAAGTGGATAGAAAAAATGCATTGAAAGATTTTTAATTAATTTGCACTTTTTCACTATGCATATGTAGAAAATAACTTGAAATCAGTATAAAATATGTTTGTTTGTTTGCAATGCATTTTGTCTAGAGCAAAATACAAAATGAAAGAATTGAAGAAAGGCAGAAATGCATGAAGACAGACAGAAAGATATAAAAAAGAAATGCAGAAAGAAAGAAAGAACTAAATAAAAATGCAGAAAGAAAGAGATGTCGAAAATCAGAAAGAAATGCAAAAATGCAGAAAGAGAAAAGAAAGAAAAGGAAAGATAAAAGTTGGAAAAAAAGAGAAATAGTAAAAAAGAAAAAATGAAAGAAAAAAAGCAAGACAAAAAGAAATGATTGAATGAATGGATGGACGAGAGAAAGAAAGGCAGGAAAAAAAAGAAAAAGATCTCTGTCCAATAAACCTAAAGACACTGCAGGAGGTCACTTAGGCTGTAGACAGCCAAACCTAAAAGGGTTCCCCCTTCCAAACCACAGAACAAGAGAGGGGTGAAGGACACAGGCAGACAATCCCAACAAGAATTAACCCCAGCAAGGGCCCTCTACCATCTACAAGCCTAAATAAGGCTCACAGGTGCAGTGAGAACCGTGTGTGCGTGTGTGTGCCTGTGTGCACACATCGGCATGGGGGCTTACTTGCTTCATTTGACTCATTACTTATGCTTGGATAAGATGTGGTGTCTTTGGGCCAAAAACAGAGAGTTTAGGCATCCCTTGTAGAATCTATGAAAATGTGAAAAATTCCGAGTTATCATACTAAAGCATGTTATTTCTTATTATGTACTGCCCTAAAGTAAAATATGTTTAAAACAAAACAAAAATATGGCTGAAATTATAAAATGTCCATGTGCAAAAGTTTGGACAAACATCTCAAACACATACGGTCACTTCTAGAAATGGTTCAAAGATGCTGGAAAACTGGAGAATCTGCAGGACCTGGAGGATTTTTCTGAAGAACAGAAGCTCAGTTCAGAACAAAAAAAGTTACTCATGAACAACCACCACAGAACAAAAAAAAATTCAAAGATCGTGCAGGTACCCACCCACAGTGTTAAGAACCAGGGGTGCCCATCTTTCTGCACATGAACATTTTTATAATTGTAATAAAACGATTGTCTTTGGGAGTATATGTAAACATATTTTATGTGAAATATGTCACTCAGGACAGTATTTAATAAAAAAAAAACATTTTTCACTTAGTAAAAAAATCACATTATTACAGATTCTACAAAGGGGGCCCGAATTTGTGCATACTACTCTGAGTAAGAGAGAACTCTATAGCTCCCAACATAAATGACATGGTGTTACCTTCCACGGACTTGATCGCCATCAGCACGTGTGCCATGCAGTCGAGTTCTAGATCAAAGAGTGCACAGTATCAGCTGTTTAATGCTTTGACCTCATCACAGTCCTAAAATAGTCAAATCATCATCATCACCATCGTTACACATGCTGCGGCTATGATTAGGTGTCGGACACAACGAATCACAATACACAAACTTTTACTTTTCCAGCACGCCATTCATCAGCCTTGAGAGTTTCGCGAAGATCAGAAAGATAAATAAGCAAGCTAATGGTGTGCTAATTGCATTGTAGTGTTTGGATTTCTCAGCGCGGACCCCATTGTCAACCCCATCAATGCGGTTCTTTGAGAATCTACATCAAAGCTTAGCAGCTAGTTAACGCTATTAACACAATGCAGAGAAGTGTCACGTGGAACTGGCTATAATCAACCTATAAATTTGGGGAGGGACTTCCATTATTGAGACTTGAATCAAAGTAATTCCACCCTGAAAATACAAAGCAGTTGTGCGGATTAAATTAAAAACCCATTCTTGCATATCTGTCTCAATTATTTTCAGCGCATAGAAAAGAGAACTTTTTTTTAAGGAACCAAATAACATATGCATGAACACAGACGTACATAAAATAATAAAATCTAAACTGCTTTGCTAAGACTTAATTGCACGTAATTTCTCATTTTTAATACTTGACAGAACATTTGGGGCAGCCAATGACAAGCTAATTGCCAGCACATGTAAGATCCTTTCACTAGTCTGATTGTGAACATGTCAAGTACATTTTGGACAAAGATGTCTATAAACGACCCCAAGAAATACATTCAAGGCAACACAAATGATAATGTTACTTTAGCTCCCAATTTAAAAAGCTGACATGAATATTTAGGCAAAGGCGATGCATTGAGCAATTTTGATCAATAACACTGGTTTCATAGGACCTCACTGCCTATAGAGCGTGAAACTGAATATAGAAGTCATTTCCTTGGCTGTCTTTATCAGCATCATCTGTTCTGCAATACGGGCCTCTACGTCGCACCAGGCCAGAAACTTTCTGCATGGCTAAGTATTTTGGCATTGGTAAGACATATAACCAAAGCCAAGCCATGTAAATCTGTTTATTACATGACTTTACCCTCAGGTTTGGCAGAAGTGCACATCTGCAACCCAGGAGACTAGAGGACCCATAGAGGTTAATTCCTATAAAAATTGGATAATGCTATAAAACTCAAACACCGAAGCCGAAAACAGACACGAGAGCAACAGCATGAGGTGCTTTGAGCGAATGTAATTATCCATTATTTGTGCAGCACTCCTACAACCTTTTATAAGACTTGGTCGACTCACCTCTACACCACGGTGACATGTGAAAGCAATTGTCTTGATAAACGATGACAGTGATGTATTAAGTGGAAGGGGTGGCAGATCTTCCAGACCACACTGTCCTGGGATATGTGTATCCCAGCATGCTTGGTGGCACTCAGGAATCCAATGATCCTCCGGAGCCCTCAGGCCATGTCACTGCTCAGTATCTCAGCACTCAAGAAACAGTAAAGCACAGTGTGGCATGACAGCATGTGTAAATTATAAGGCTGTGAGAGTGCCACATAAGAATAAAGCGATACTAATCTTGCATTTATAGCAGATGGGGAGCAGCTGCATGAGAGACATTGGAACATTCCTTTGGTGCAGAAAAGAGAAAAGGCACCTTGAGTGAGGGTCATTAGTGTGAATCACTATCTCCTACAGAACAGGCTTTTGAATCAGTGCATTGTAAGAGCGGAGAGCAGAAAGAGCAAGAGGAATTCCACCAGGGAAAGCCAACTCCCATCCTTAAGGGTTCTTGGAGTGGAAAACAAACTCTGAAAACTAGATCAATGCATATCTAACAGACCAGATCATGGTTTTGGACACAAATCTTAGGAATCGCTTGAGTGGCAGCCCCTTTTCATACTGTGATAAAGGTATGGCCAGAAATGAGGAGAAAATACACATTTTGGTCAGGTGGCATGTGGTGGGGAGTGTAACGGTTCACCCAAAGATAAGTCATAACAAAACAATGCACGCAAAAGATATTCTGAAGAATGTTGTATCTTAACAACATTGGACTCCATTAACTGCATTGACAAATCACATAGTTTTTTTTAAAATTCCTATTGTGTGTTGAATAAAAAAAGTGTCATATACAGTTTGAACAACATGAAGGTCATAATTGTATTTTTAATTGACGATGATGAACTACCCTTTTAACTTACTTTAGCAGTCTTTGTCCATGTGGCCTAAGGCTGACTTTATAGGCCCCTGACAGTCTGTGGCCCAAGGGTATCCAAGTTTATTATCCAGCCCTAATCTAACCATTAAATCATAATCAGGATAAAGACTAAAGGGAGTTCACACAAAAAAAAGAAAATTGTGTCATCGTTTACCCATTTCAAACCTGTATGACTTTCTCAGAACACAAAAAGATATTTTGATGAATGTTGGTAAGTGGCACCCATTCACTAGCATTGGTTTTTGTCCATAAAATAAAAAGTAAATCGGTGCTTCTGGTTACCAACTATCTTCAAAATACCCACTTTGTGTTCAGCTAAAGTCATACAGCTTTAAAATTACAACATGATGAGTAAATGATGACAATTTTCATATTTGTAACAGTCACTTACAGCAGGGATAATCAGAAATAAAATATGTAAATAAGATATTTGGCAACTGAGAAATAAGATTAAAAATATTGATGGATGAAGTCTGATCAATATTATTTTGTGGAACTTACCACTCTTACAAAAAACACACAAAACATTGCAAAAATCAACTTTAGCATCTTGCAGCATTAATCCATGATGAATAGACTTAAGATAACTTAAATAGAACAAGACAAGTTCAAAGTCTTGGTCTGAATTCTGGCACTCAGGGTTCAACTCAAAACCAAACCACAACAGCTCAAACCCAGCACTTCCGACACACGAAAAGTTTGAGTCATACCCCCAGAGATATAGCAAGAAAGAAACAAATCCCTTTTTCAGGTTCACCACCTCATGTGAATCCACACTTTGACAGGTTAGCAGCTCTGAGACAGGGCTAATAGATTCAGGTCTAATGAGATAAAATTATAATTTTCTCTGTATGGATCCCAAGAGCCTATCCCACACTGAGCATTTGCACATCTTTTAAGTGACTAATGAATAACCCCAATTTCCAAAAATAAAAAAACAAAGCTAGTTTAGAGGTAACAGGACCCAGATAAAGAATAAAGAATAAAGAATGATGATTTGTAAATGTTTCAAAAAGGTTAAACCAAAGTTTCCAATACCACACCAGATTCATTAATTCACTTCCAGGAATACTTCCTCTACACTCTCATTCCTAGGCAAATAAAGCTCTCCATCCGGAAGCTCCATTTAATCCTCTCAGGCCCAAAAGTGAAAAACAAGAACAAGACAGAGGGCAAATCCTAATATGAAGAGGCCCGGTGCCCTAGCATCCTGAAATGGCTGGTTGAGTATAATCCCTGAAAGCATGCCGCCAGAAGGTCGTTGAGAGACAGAAATTATGTTCAGGGTGTGTCGGGCCCACAGTCATCTTGATAGTACTCACACCCTGTACGACCCTAGAGGTGGCTTAAGGCAGTGATAAGGAGAAGATGAGAAAACACCGTTGCTAAATGCATCATTGAGACTCGACACCTTAAGAGCAGATTATGGTTCACTGGTTTCAGCCATCTTCAACCTCATGCATGAATGTAATTGTCGGATTAAAGATTAAAAACACCATTCTGCAAAAACTGCACTTTTGACACAAATCATATCTGTCACATCAATATTCAGAACAAAGCTTTAAAACAACCTGTATACGCTGTACAAAATATGTCATGTGGCATAGAAATAACCACAAAAATAGTTATACTACCTTAATAAAAACAATTTTAAAAACAAAATATTTTTTTCTGTGAAAAATATGAAAAATATTCTTTAAAATTCTAATAGTTCATTTCTCTTAAATTTAATTTAAATTTAATTTAAAATGAGTTTATGTAATGAAAAAAAAAGTATTTATTAGACAAACATATTTGAAATATACAAAAATATGTTGGGAGAACTATACTAGAAATACCTAAGTTAGCAGATTTAATTAAGCATTTTGTTGAGTGTTAATTGTTTCACCTAAAAACATAGTAATTAGTTTTAAATGTCTACCAAAAAAATTAAGCACTTAAGCAATATAGTTGGAGAGATTCTATCAAAAATATTTGATTATTAAACTTTTGGTTTTATAATATGACTGCACGTAAATCTTTCCCATGTAATAAAGTAGACGGAAGAGCGTGTCGGGGACATCCCACACGCACAAACAGACATTTCTCTTTGTGCAGAACCCATCCACGGGTGGTGGGACAGAAGCAGTTAAGGATTTTTAATTCTAACTTCACCCTTCGAGCAGAGGAAGTGGCAAGAGCCTAGCGATTTGTGATTGGCACAAGAGCACTGAGCTCTTTAATTTAGCCTTCCAATTCTAGGAAATAATTACCACATGACACAACCGCTAAACAACAACTGACTCAAGCACAGGGCTTTATCACATTGCTGGTTATTTATAATATTTATGAGACCTTTTCTCTGATGAACGTGAGGGGGGCATTCGCATGAAAAAGAAGTGCAGAGTGCCAGCAGACCCCTCCTGCCTTCTCTTGCCTTCCCCTCTCACACCTGGCTGTTTATGAAGGGCCAGTTGAAAGGGGACATTATGGCCCTGTGCTACAATAGAGGACGTCAGCGCCCAGACTTCTCGGAGAATGCTGACGCTGTGAGGACGCAGCTGCTGTGCCTAGAGTGACCATGCTTAAGGGTCCTTGTCACAGTGTGCAGCAAGCCTGACCAACTCCCAAACCCTGCATTAATTCATGCTATCCCAAACTTAATCATTGAAATGTTTAGTAATGCCATCATTTCTGAAATGTTATAATTTAACTCAAAAAACATTCTTTTAAGCGTCAAGCAGTTTTTTTTATATAAGGTCATATATATTTATATCAATATCATTCCAAACGGTCAGAGAAGTATTTACCTAGAATTTTTAGTGTAATAATATATTGTTTTTTGTTGCAGGTCTGCGTTATTTTTAGCTCAAGGCTAACAAAAACCAATGATTATTATGATTTTTTTTATCATGATTATTTTCACATAATATAGTACAATATAATATACAGTATGTAGATTGATTTGATGTAGAATCACCAAAACGTTATTTAGCTTGTTTTTTATAGGCAGAGTAAAAGAATAAATATAAATAAAAAAAATAAATTAAAACAATTTATACACTATAAATATTATTTTTTGTTATTATTTAAAAATTAATATCTAAAGTAAAATAAGGGTGTTTTCCACCTTGACACTAGAAAGAAAAACAAAACCGCCTGACACAATTTAAAATCTTATTAGACTGAATAAAGATAAATTATAGTAATGCCAGAACTTGGAACTGCTTATGGTCTACATGAACTTTTAATGTCAAACACGGGATTGGCTTATCCTGCAGCAGGTGCAAACTCCAACAATACCTAGGAGTTTGGCAGATCTGTACTTGAATCAGAGCTTTTCCAGTGGCACTGTGCAGGTATAACTTGTTTTCTTTGAGCACGCTTTAGCCATAATTCACAGCTAGATGTTAAACACTATTTGACCACGAGTCCAGGGTTATTTCAGCCTGCCTTTGTGTGTCCATCTAAGAGCAGGAAGCCCACCACATCCTGAATTGCACTGTTGGGGCTTTGCCGTCATCTCTGTGCTAATTAGGTGCCCATTTAAACAAAGGCAGTAAACAATGACTGGAGAGGAACCTCTTGACAGCCATAAAAAGACAGTTTGGGATGGGAACAAGACGTTGTCTTATAACCTCCACGGCTATTTCCAATTTGGTTCAGTGTGCATTGTATTTACACTAAGACACATTGTCAAATAATGTATAGTGTCCGGCTACTCACAAATAAAATTGAGATATCGGCTAAGGCTAATAGTAAGCTTACACTTTTTGCTTAGAAATGTTCATGGTTCATCTTGTTTTTATGTAAAACAATTAAAACACACAAGGACACACACACACACACACACACACACACACACGGACACACACACGGACACACACACGGACACACACACACACACAAAAACACACACACACACACACACGGACACACGGACACACACACACACGGACACACACACACACACACACACGGACACACACACACACACACACACACACACACACACACACACACACACACACACACACACACACACACACACACACACACACACACACACACACACACACACACACACACGGACGGACACACACACACACACGGACACACACACTATTTTAGATTGTGTATATATATAGGTAAAAAATCTGATTAACTTAAATGTATATATATGTATGTATAAAATAAAAAAAATCCTTTTCATAACATAACCCTTAAAAATGTGTAAATTATTGAGAAATGGACTGCCGGATTCGATTTTAATATTTTTCAGATTCTATTGAGCAAATAACCTTTTATTTTTGTGATATTAACTAAGCCACATTAAAAAAAATTTACAGTGTAGACTGCCAAGTCTCATAAGTGTCCGATTATTTAAAAGAAAAAGACTAAATGCTTTATGGCATCAGTAAAAACCCCAAAAATATCAACACCACAAGGCCCGACCTGGACTAGGTTCATCTCAGCATAAATCTTTCTCTTAATCATCCATAACATTTGCAAACATGATGCAGCTTTGCATATTTTAATTGAGGAATCAAATAAAAATGAAAGAATGTGTGATGTAACCTGAACAGAAAACCCATTCCGCAAAATGCAAAATAAAATCCACATGTGCCCCAGTAAATTCACAACAATCTCCAACAGTTGTCATAACATCCGGTATTCTCAGCTGGAGTTTATTTACGCAACGGCACCTCTCCAATACTCTCAAAATGATGCACATGGCTGATACTGGAAATGTCTTTTGGTTTAAAACCAAAACTGTGTGCAGCATTGCTCTGCCAGTCCAACAGACAATCAAATGAAACCCAGGGGGTGAGAAAGCCCTGAAGAACAATTCAACTAATAATACCATTAGACCACATAATATCCTCTGGTACACATTCTTTGACGAAAGGCAGAATTTCAGAGTCAAAAAGAAAACGGAATGACACTGAAAGATAAAAAGAGACTATGTACTTTTCAGCTATGCAATTGAATGAAAAGTAAACAGTGCTTTGGAGAACGGCTTTAGATCTTAGCAATCATTATGGAGGCCCTCGGATCCACTTTGTAACCATCCTGGCTGGCAGGGAGCTCAACCTCTTGTCAGGCACCAATCTATTGTAGTGCTCCCCTGACACTCAGCCAAGCTTCTTTCTCAGGATGTACTTGCATATGCATAGAGGAAGAACGGTCTGGCTGCACCCCTGCCACACTGATCCAAACTCAGCACTCAACCCTGAACAAAACAGAAATTTTTCAGCTCTAATAAGGACTCTAGGTGTTCCAAAGACAATACGAAGAGTGGTTCTTAACTTTCCAGTTTACACCTGCTATTAACATGTGTGTCAGACACATCTGTCACTAATACTGATGAGATTTTGAAGAAAGTATCTTTTTCTACATACAGAAAATTATCTACTAAACCAGAGTGTTGAGGACATAAAAAACAAAAGTAAAAGTATCGATTTAAAATATACTTAACCCAATGAGTTCTTTAAACAACAATGAAAAACCGCTTCATGCGCAAATTTTCTACTTCATCTTTCAAGATTGTTAAGCCACATGAAACAGAAAAATCTCTTCTAACAATCTCAAAAGAGATTCCCACCTTAAAAAACAAACACCTACAAAAGATCTCTTGTTTTACAAGCCCACTTCCTCTACAAGACATCTTGATGCCCACTGTCTTCAGCCATACAGTAAAATACAGATAAATCTACCTTTCCTTCCTCTCCTACCTACTTACATCCTTGTTTGCTTTCATTCTCGGTTGAAGATAGCAGACAGCCAGAACACTCGCTTTCCAGGTGAATTCCTCCCATTGATGTGGAGGCTTGATACATAATCTGCATGTTTGGACACAGTGCCCAAGAATCATAGGAATCATGAGGCCTAATCCTACTCCGCATACTGGACATTGATACACCACAGAGTCAAGGGGAAAACAGTGAGGAATTCAGGATGTCCAACTGTGGTTTATTGTCTATCCCAACATGGGTGGTGGAGAGTTCAGAATAAGGAGGTCACCGATCTATAGGGACATTATAGTTTGAGAAAAACAGCAAGCTATCCTAGACACTGTAAGACTTTTTACTTAGAGATCGTCATGGTGCCCTGATCCTTAACAGTGACTTGAGTGACTCTAGCGTCACTTGGAAAAATTATTTTGTAATTTTACTTTCTCGTACATCAACCAAACTATACGACTTTAACAGAGATGTATGTGGAATAACCTATATTAAGAACACTGTGAAGGAAAAGGTTTGAAAGGGAAAACATCACTCAAAAAATATCTATTCAGTTCTTCAACTGTACACCACGCTTTAATAACACGTATGTCTGACAATCTCTCAAATACAGAATCTTTGAGTCTGCTTTGGTTTGTACGTTTTGAAGCCAAGAATAAGACTTTCAGCCACCCACATGGATCCGAATTCCAAGCAAAGAAAACATTGCTTTGTCGGTGTTTTTATATCTTATTATGATGTAGCTGATATTTTGCTCCTCACATCCTGTTTGCTATAGGCTACAGATAGATTACAAATACACCTGAATCCAAGCATGCAAAGAAATGTCACATTGACAGTCTTATTCTGTTGTAACATGTCAGCTGCAGTAATTATTTGGACTACGGTTTGGTTATACTATCGCACTGTGCAGGAAGGAATAAGTCAACTCCATAAACACTGGATACATATTTTGTTTGTTTTTCCAGTTCAATCAACTTTGGTTCACACATCCATAATACGAACACAGATAAATATTGTTCTAATTAAATTTTAATCAAATGTACTTTGAAAATGTACATGTCTTATATCATTCAATTTGCTCTGATTTAACACTCAA
This sequence comes from Triplophysa yarkandensis, assembly GCA_033220385.1. NCBI lineage: Eukaryota > Metazoa > Chordata > Actinopteri > Cypriniformes > Nemacheilidae > Triplophysa > Triplophysa yarkandensis. The sequence goes on along the minus strand of CM065676.1, from coordinate 7,875,671 downwards.
GAAACTCTAAAGCATCATTCTTACTCGTATATCCAGACTGCAATAGCCATGCCAAAAGACAGTCCAAACCTGTTAAGTTGACATATTTCAAAGTAGAACATAAACCTGATAAAAATTATAATTCTATAGATATTAATATATAATTTACACATCTGAACATCATATAAGAGACCATCTTTAAACCTGGATTTTTTCTGTGCGCCTGTATCCTCAAAGGACCTAAACGGTTCCCTTCACTAACAGCTAAAACCATGGCCAGCTGGCTTCGCATCACCGCAATGCCAAACTGTGTGGCGCTGACAGCAGGCAAAGTTCCAGACCAGCCTTTCCCGTTCAACCCCTTCAGACATCACAACCTTATGGAGAAGACTATTCCCCTCCTAAACATCTCCAAACACTTTGCCAGTCGAGACCGTCCACCGGTCATCGTTGCCAACACGATCCAGACCAAACACTGGAGCCAACTTCCTTCATCGTTCATCTGCAGGCACATGACTTTTGCTTTCGGATCACCCATCTAGAGACTGCGCAGATTAATGCAAAAGCATGAACTAACTACCCGGTGCATGCGCTGCTCTGCCGTTGACTGACAAGTCCAATATACTCAATCACTTGCAGGTTTAAGCACTGGTGTGGAAAGAAAAAGGCAACGCAAAACATTCATGGTGAAGTACATCCAACCCAGGCTGGTGCAGTAAACTGTCATGTGCATGCAACATTAAACAAGAAGAACATCTGGAAAGGACCATGATGATCATTACCAGAGCTATATGGAGAACTGCATGTGGCCATGTGATGATGCAGGCCAAACAAGGTGTTTCAGACTGTTGTCATCTCGAACGTTTGAAGAGTAAGGTTCAGTAGGTTCTTGTTAGAAAATGAGATCATGCCCTTCCAACGCTAGAAATTTAGGCCACATAAGCTTGGAAATAAGTGAGCTTCAGTTCTTAAAACAGACATCTAGGTCTAAATACAGAACACCCGCCTACAATTCAGGACGAAGACAAATATGTTTAGCTATCGCTCAACAAAATACTCTTAACTAGATTACTTAATTATAGAAAAGCATAAAGGTATTTTTATTTGTGGGACTTGACCATACAGACATGATTCTCTCCTGCCTATTTAAAAAAAAAAAGTGGTTGATTCTCTCAACACACAAGAGACGACCACAATCACACACATAGCAAAAGTGAAGAATGTCATTGTTTACAACTGGTAAAGCAAAATTACCTCTGGCAGTATTTGGTATGGGAATAGCACTGATGACCCAAACAAGGCATTAACAGGTATACGTTCTAAGGTGATTTAAAGAAACGGAGCTATATTGTTTTGGTGCAGTTTACTACAAGTAATGAGGATGGTTAGCTTGAGCTGTACAGGGGGCCTGGTGCTGAGTCTGAAGTAGAGAACAATTTACGTTCAACAGACCATACAAGCAGAGGAATCTTCTCTGTGGGAATGCCAAGGTGAATAATGATGTTATGAAAAGGGAAGAAAACCTTACTCATTTCCTTTTACCTCAGTGTCCCATCCCGGATTGAACAACAGTACCACCACATTTTTATTTCAATCAAAAGCATTCATTGTTATTGTCAATGCACATTTTGCAAGAAACCCAAGGCCTATTGTGAGGACTATTCTCGACCTGTTGAGCTACAGAAATACCACAATATTTAGAATCTTTTCAATGTTATAGTGCAGACTTCTTCCAATGAAGGAGTTGTCAGAAAGATGCAAGCAAATTAAGTAACATGGTGCCATCACAGAAATATTTCGGACCTCATTAAGAAATCAACATTTATCAGTCATAATGTGCAAGTTTGCACTGGCCACTCATCGTCAGGGCAATCTGACGACGACAGAATCTCATTTTCATGAGTTAAGAGGGAGGTGTCTTGTACCATAAAGGAAAAAGAGCCAGAAGAAATCTGTAACAGTGGTTATTTTCTGCTTTACATCTATACAATTTCTTAACCATGACCTTCAAGAGAAAATCATTATCAAGTGTTCTACTGCACGAATGCCGCTTTCATTCTCACCATGACTTCAGAACTCACATCACATATAAGTTGGTGCACAGATGTGTGATCTCTCAACATGCTGCTTAGCAAACAACAATAAAAGCAGCTTTAAATTGGCATTTTTAAAAGCAAGAGAAATCTAAGAGAAAGAATTTAAATCACTAAGAGGTGGCTAAGCTTTTCAGGAAGCCGGTCTGAAATTTAAAGCTGGATTACATTAACCGACTTTAAAACCAATTCAGCTGCAAGTCTGCGCTTGGCCTGAAAATTTAGGGTATGTGCGAGATGACAGATTTTACAGCGGACGGTATAATATATGACGGATACAGACTCCCTTTTCTTGTCCGAATATATAAAGAGTGTACACTCTTGAATTATAAAGTGACTGCAGCAAAATCCAGCTGCCGTTTAGTATCTAGCAAAACTAGCATTTAAATCTCTGCGTGTCCATTACTAACAGTAAGCTCTTCAGCCTTCTGAACGCTGGGAAGGCGATGGTCCTGAGGTGTTGTGGGCTTAGGTTGTGAAGTGTGAAAGGAAAACGGATGTCAAACAGACAAGGACTTCATTAATCAACGCCTCCTCAACGTCTGTCTAGAAGGCTTGTTGATAGTACGCTGCGTAAACGGCTGCTATTTTTAACAAAACGCCACACAGGGCTCATATTTTCCAACATACCATTAGTCTGTCAATGCTACCCGGCCTAGCCATTGTTATTTCTAAAGAAAGTTGTCGGGAGCTTTACAGTGTTGTGACATTTTGCTCTACTTACTTGGACTGCTGAGTTAAGACACAAGTTCAGGAAATAAGGGCGTTTGAAGTAATAATTAACCAAAAAGGAAAATATTTAAAGATAACCAATAGTGTTCAATAGAAGAGGGTCACAAACTGGGTCTGAACAACACAAGGGTAATCATAATAAAGATCTTTGTATCATAAGCTACACTTTAACTCTTAAACAAAGCTTAAAATTATTTCATTTTGAGTGAAAGCCTGTATCTTTAGGGCAAGATGGCACTTATGATTTATAAATGAATAAACAGAAATGCGAAAGTCAAGAAGAGATGAGCTGTAAAGCGTCTAGGTGGTGAATAACCTTCTCAGGAATCACGGCTTTCATTTTCCATGGAATGTTTGCATAAGACTTCTTCAAGGAGTTCCTGAATACATCCAACACTCACCGGACACTCGAGAGATAAGATAACCTAATATTTAATGCTGCCCATCAGAGGCCTTAAAGGATACACGGATATACATATAAGCGTTAAGAAAATACACGATCTGAAGTGTTCTCAATTAGACTGATAAATATGACATTTTGGAAATTAGGGAGGAGGATGTTCCTCTTTGCCAGGCACCTTTCCAGCTCTGGCATTTAGCCCCATTATAGAACAGGTCAGTTGGCTTGTCAGGCGAAGATGTATGATGTAAGCAATGAACACTTCCTTTCACTTGGGCCTTAGGAGATTGTCAACCTTAGACAAAAGTGTAATGCTTTATGTTAGAAGAAGGTTTCAATGCTTCAGGAGATATTATTGCGATCTACTACAAACAAGGGGCTTGTCATTGGCATCTGCATACAAGTGGCAGGAGAATGAATTTACACATGACATAAACCCTTTTACACATGACATAAACCCTTGACATAAAGCACTTTTACCTGCTTTAGTGTAGGGTAGTTTATATTATGGGAACGCTGGTACTAAAGCTCCTTACTAAAGCCATGTTAAATTTATTAACAATTTCGTCACAATTGAAAATCTTTGGCAGAAGTGATAAGTGCCTTAAGTGAGACTTGGCAATTGAGCCAGTTAAAGAACATTGATATGTAAATGTCAGTATTAACCCACTGGATTGGTCAAACAACCAAAAGTTATACATTCAATTTATGAGTAAGAATACAAAAGGGACATTGCTTGTTTCAAAGTATTCTCATAGATAAACTTTACATACTTCAACATCTAATTCAAATTAACATGGCAGTAGAAAGCATGCTATTGATGGATTGTTTGCATCCCAAGCCTTCTCACAAGAAATTTCTCTTACACGATTCCCTGCTCAATGAAGTCCAGACTTTGGGGGAAGCATTTGCTGTAGAATAGCAGGTTCTAGCATTTATTGAAAACAAACACATGGGTTTTGGCACCCCTGGCACTGGAAAATTAAATTATGGAAAGTTTGCAATACCTTTAATGTTAGAGCGCCATGGGCTCATTTAAGGAGAGGCAACACAATGGGAGATGTTTCTTGAAGATGTTGAGGGAATGGGGGAACGCTCACTTCGCTAAATTGAGCATGTCTTATCCTTCAGAAGTCTGTGTTTATGGAAGAACAAAATGAAAAGCTCTTCACAGTTGGTGTTCAGGAATCCCATAAGCTCTTCCAGAAGTGCCATTCCTACTGTAGGGCCAAAAAACAATATTTAACTGTAAATCATCCTGGATTGTCAGTTGAAATTTCCACATTCAAAATTTTACTAGTTCTATATAGTATGTGACCATTAATACTATACATTCTCTTTAATGTCTATTTAGATTTCACTTGTCTTGGCTAAGCTAGCACTGAGATGCCAAAATACAAAGACAAAAGCAAATCTATGGCAAGCCTGCAAAATATAACACTGAAAGTATTAAAAAACAACATTTCAGGGCACTAGAGCACTTGCACTTGTCTAATTTCTGTTAAGTGCTCTGATCAGTCAACCAGAAAATTTTTAAAGGAAACTTCAAAAGACAATTTTTATTAAGGGGGCCTACCAGACCTATGGTATAAGGCTCTTTCATACCTGCATGAAAACTGGTTTTATGGGAGGAGGAAAATATGAGGAAAAGCACCAGTTTCCTTACCTTTTCATACATGCTAGGAATTACATCAAAATATATAGTTATGATTTAGTAAATTATTTACAATTCAATATCCCAACAGCTTATACAAATAAAATATTTTGCTACTAAAAGAAAACAATGAAAAAATGAGTAGGTGGGTCATAGTTCAACATATCTGCGGCACAGCACAGAAGATCAAAGGTGAAGAAAGGGGATTCAGAACCCCTCATTTCAGGTCATTTCAAAACCTTAAAGTTGGAATGTTAAATTGCGGGTCAGCAAACAATTCACACTCTTTCTGTGGGACTGCAAAAGGCTTCCAGCTGAAACCAGTTACAATAACAAGTCCTACCACAACCAAGTCAGTTAAACTCTCCCAGGAATCCTTACATTTCAAACTTGGTTACGCAAAATAGTAAACGCTATCCCACATTTTTAATGCCCTTAGAAATAAGTTCAGTGGCAAAAAGCTGCAGAAATCTAAAACCGTTAATGGCACTACCTAGACAAAACAACAAGTTACTTTCCAAGGTTGTAAACCTGTTAATCGGTTTTCTGTTCCGAAACCGGTGTTAAATAGCTATAATTTTACAATTTCATTTTGGTTCAAATAGCATTCACAAGGTATCGTTTCTAAATAGATCAACTTTTTAACAAAAGTCAAATGCAAGTAAACTATTTTATTTCTGTCAAAGTGCATCCGTTTATATTTTTAGGATCCTGCTAAAAATTGTCATCCGCCAGGATGGACAGACAGCCGCTTTAGAGGGTTTCTTTGCTTTTAATCGGCATTGCTCAACCGACCAATTAAAACCCATTTGTTTCAAGTGCTTGCTAAACATTCGAAAAATGTAGGCATTTTTGTCTTTTTTTTGCCTCTTAAAAAACCTTGAGTGGACTTGTATGTTGTGGTTTATCTAAATAGGACTTGTGTAATATCACTTGTGTAAGCTTTGTTAACTCTTGTACTGATTGCTTCTTTTGTGAACTTCACTTGGGATTCCTTTTGGATAAAAGTGTCAGCTAAATGACTAAACTGAAATGTAAATGTACTGTTTCTCAGTATCTCATTTCTAAATTACTGTCAAGTTATATTGGTAGTTTTGAAATTATGTAGTAAGGTTGGCCATAAGCATCCCCATGGCACAAATGTAAGTATCGTTTTAATTTGTCACAATGTAAAGCAATCATAGCGAGATAATGTCATTTTTATTTTTATGGGTTTAGTAAAATCCTTAAGTGCTAGTGTATCCAACCTAGTGTTGATGCCATTAAACACAGTTGCATGCCATATCTGTCTAAATTCAGCAATTAAATTTTAATTAAAATTTTGCATGTTTTATCTAAAAATATCAATCTTTCTAGTCCACAAAGACATTTTTGTAAAATATTTGGAAAGAGTTGCCCATCAAGTAGTTTATATTGATATTATTAAAATGACTTTAAATGAAACACCCAACACTTTTGTTTCTGGACTGAGGTGATGTTCATACATCGTTCAGGAAATTCATACAATAAACCATTAAATATTGGCAGCACATTGTGTATGTTTTCAAAAGCTGGAAAATGTGAAGGAAAATTTTCAAAAAACACTACAATTGTACATGCATTGGCAAATCTAAGAGCAGCCCTCCACCCCAAAAAATCATAAAAAACAGCCCTATTAAAAGGAGATTATGTTCAGGAGTCTAGAACGACAACAATGGATAAAATGCCTCACAGCCGAGACTGAGATTATGGCAGCTTTTTTGCCAAGTGGATCAAGCCTTTGATCACTAAGATTGATTTCATCTGCTTGAGATCTGTTCAAGTGTTAGTCATTTAAGATGAGATGGACAAAAGTAAAAAGATGAATTAATGCTCATTCAATTTTTGGTGAGTGAAAGATCTCTATAAACACAATGGTTACAAAATTCTGATAAGGCGCTGCTAAATTTCCAGATTAAAAAAGTGCAGAGATGTAAGATATAAAAAAGCTCATAGAACAGACAGTTCAATTGTGTTCGTATGCTACTTCATATTAAAGCAGAAGTCACATTTTCGTGGTGGCCTTTAATCTTCAGAGAGCTTTTTTTGCAGCACTGTCTCATATCCAAGATACAACAGACATAGATCTCGGAATAAAACCATCCACTAAAACCACAAACATGACCCATACAGACCACTCCAAGTATATTACGCTCAAAAAAAGTATTATCTTAAGTGAAAGTCCAGTATTATAGTAATAACTAACCGACTGAACTGAAGTTCTAAAACACGCAGTGATTTTAAGGGATAAAAGGGGTCTGTTGCTATGTGATTAAAGCGCAGACATAATCAAAATAGAGTATGTAATGTTTTTTAACTTAAATGAGACTTGCCAGTTTTCATGGCAATAACCACACCAAAAGCATCATCCACGTCATGTAAGACCATATTTTTCCATAAGTGATAACAGAAACGCTGCCAGAACAATAAGTGCACGATTTCAAGGGGCAGACTCATGCTTGATTCAGACATTTCCCCACAGACCGCTGCAGCAAATTCACTTTGGCTCACATTGTTAATGTTATGTGTGTGTGTTGGAGGGAGACTATCAAGACACTCAGCCACCCATTAGGTTGCCACACGGCCCTCGCAACATAACGGTACGATTTAGACTGTTTGTCTTGAGGCAGTCAAGACCCACTAAACACAAAGCCAACCGGCGATCGTAATGACAGTTGGAGACGTGATTCGTCAAAGCCGGAGCTCTGAGGTTCTTTTAGCACTGCGGTAGAGGGTGAGATCAGCACAGCAGATGCCACTTATAGACACCCAAGATCATTAATCAAACACGTTTGCCATGAGAGATAGTGTGATATATTGTCTGAACCACTTCAAACGCCAAGGAACCACATTGTTTCAGTTCTGACATCACTATATGATTCTAATTACAAATAAACTTGATGTACAGTGAACTAATCTTTTGTACAAAAGAATGTGCCCATAAGCAAAAGATAAAGTGGTTTCATGTGTCAGAAGTACAAACACGCAAACAAGATGTGTTTACAATTTGTTTTTGTAATAAGACTTACTGAATGTAAAGGGGGAAACATTATATGGCATATGTGTTTGAAATGATATTTAGGCATATACAAAAGTCAGAAAAGTCATTATAATCCAAGTGTTCATAGAATCACACCCATCAAATAAAAAACCTTCTCCCGGTCAACTGATTTATTGCAAACTCCATGTACACAAAATTAATCATAAAATTGCAGCAATTACAATTATCTGACACTCATCCTAGAACATCATGTTTAAGAGTTTTCAGAACCGTTGCCAATATGCTCTTCAGTACAATGATTATACACCCAAATGTGCCCACAAGCAATGTCATGCATGAGACACTGGCATCAATAGACTTCATTCATAACACATCTGGTCAAATTCTCAGTCCTCTAATATAACCCTGAATCATAACTGTCAATTGGAGGCGATAATCACAGAAAATCTAATTCCCTTAATCGCTGAGCCCAGTAGTAAAAGAATTCAGAACACGTTATTCTAGAGGCACATCTGTATTTAAACAAGTTAAATGCTCTTGTGGGATATAAAGGCTAGAAATGCAAGATTATTAGAAAGAACATGAGGATGCAGCAATAAAAACAAAATCTGTAATGTGTCATAATTACACACATAATACAAAAAAATTAAGATTTTGACATATTTTAAAGTACAGATGCATATCTGTATTATAATAATTATTATGTATATATTAAGCCTTTTGCAGTCCCTATATTATTGCCATAGCAAGCTTCATCCCATATCACACATTCAATATGTTATTAACAGTGCATTTCACATAACAAAAAATGGAATGATCCATTCTATAATGATACACAAAAAAAATCTATGTTGAATGATGTATTGCTTTATTACATTACATAATGTAAGGCTATTCTCCTGAATTTTATGCAGCTTTGAAAATGATTCCAGACTCTTTTACAGCAGCTTCTGGCAAAGACTTTACAGCAGGGAGAATATGCTATTAATTCCATAAGGGCGACACACAAGTACAGAAGGCTTATACATTTACAAAACTATATAAAGAGGCCCTCTAAACGCCCCCCACCCAAAAGACTTGAAACACTCTACACCAGACAAATCTTCAACAAAAGCTTAGAGAAAAGAAGCAGAACCCTTTCAGTGTGTGCTCCTACTAAAACCAGGACAGCATCAGCAAACAAGAGGGGCTCAGATCCAGCAGGGCGGCCCACCTGTTACTGCGGTTATGACAGCAAGACTGCTCAAGGAGAAAAAAGTGGTGGGTGGGAGAACGCTTTAGGACTCTGGTTTAAAGTGAAAGACAGAAGCGAGCATCTGAAAAGATCATTCACTCGCTCACACAGCATTCAGAGTGCACATGATATCCAGCATTTCATTTGCAAAGCTCCAAACATCTGGTTTAGAAACGCATTTCAAAAAGCCATAGAACCCTTCTATTTTTACAATAAAGATCAATCATCTGTAATTAATGCACTAAAGTCAAGTAGGATTTATTAATAATATTGTTTGATTTAGAAGGTCATTGTCGTTTCTAGCAGGCAATGTCTGTCAAGCTCGCTTATCAGATGATTCAGGTTGACCTTTTGGAAGGCCTTGCGAAATAGACCTAATAGACATGTTTGCGCTCACTGTGATGTCTGCGTTTTCATTTCTTTTTCATATAACCTCGTTATTTTCACTTACCATGTCAGTTTCAAATATTACAGATGATAAGACAATAGATCAACCATTGGGGCCTTTGGATGAACTTTCAGAAAACAAACAAAGCCTGCTACATGTATGCAGAAGTTCTTCTCTCGCTAACAAACCACCTTTGACATCTATGTATTCTATGCTGAGAAAATCCTCAAAACCTGTTATAATCGAAATATTCAAGCCCAATTTTGAATGTCTCACGATCTCTTTCAATTAAATTCCACCTTACATGCCATGACTGAGTTGAGACTCTTTAGCAAGGCACCTTTTCCCCATAACTTTTCTCGGACGCCGCAGCATGGCTGACCACTACTACCCTTGTGTCCTTTCACGGTGTGTGCGTGTTCACTTACTGAGTTTGTGGAAATGGATGGGTTAAATGTAAAGGCCACATTCCAAGAATGACATATGGCCAAGTATGATGTCCCACTTCACTTTTAAAGTTTTTCTGTCCTGCTAAGAGGAACCAAACCATACGTCGTCTTCTACACTGCTAACATGTACAAGTAAAGCTCACGCAAAAGCACTGTACCTACAGCGAAAAGAAGGGCAGCAGAAATTAATTCAACTTCGGGAAGATCCAGTACTGTCGGCACTCCAAAATATCTATTCCTTTTTTACAAACATAGATGCCACCGTTCAAGCCTCTTCAAGAACAGCTTTAGGCTCCATGATGACCCACTCTACCAAATCGGATTGTCATTCTTCCCTCCCGCTGCTGCTATTTCGCCATATCTGCAAGGTCATCTTAGCAGGTAACAATGTCTTATGCTAATCTTTTTCTGAGCACAGGCAAGAGTTTGATTCATATTTGAGCATTATTACTGACCTGGCTATGACTTACGGTTTACATTTATTTGTTAATTTAATAATAATAATTATTATTATATTATTATAATAATAGTCCTTTTAATCCAAATCGCCTATGAACTTTCAAAAATTTAATTGGCTGGTCAGTTGTTGATCTAGCCCTAATTAGGAAGTATTTACGGGTTATCAAGCTATGTCTTGTACTCTGTATGGATCCTTAAGGCATGTTTTCTTTGTGCTCAGGGCGTTTTAGTCTGGGGCTTCATCTGATGGACCTATTGTCAATAAAGACAAGGTGATACACACACCACTTTATTATAAATCTAATGAAAAGAGTGCACATATACTTATAGTAAATGTATTCCTTCCCGCCGCTATTCCAGGGAGAATCCGTCTGATTTTTTAAAAATTCTGAAAAAGGCTTTTATTTGTAACAATTTAAAGTCTACGTTGCAGGAACCCGAGGTGGTCAGTAGTCTTCTAGATGTAGACATTAAGTAAGGTTACATGAACGGGCCTTTTGATAGTCCTCCTTTCTCAAGTTTTCGTATTAACCTGTTAGGTGTTGCTACAAGGAAATATCCCGTGTTGCTATCTTTCCCTCACGATAAACAATATTTTGATTGTCGTAGCAGCGCTAAAATTTTTGAGTCAGTATCAGAGGCATTATGCTAGAAACTTTTAAATAATCATAAACTGCCTTTTGTGCTTAATTCTTCTAGCTTATTTGTTTAGTCATCAACTTCCGGGATTCCAAAACAGATTGCTGCATAAATATTTTTTCTAATTAGGGCATTCCTCTTTCCAAAGACAAGACTTCAGGGCCGTCCAATGCCATTTAACTTTTTGGAACCACTCTAGATACAAATTGGATGCAAGCTTCTTTAACTATGGAGAAGCCTGAAAAAAAGCAATTATAAATTACAGAATAATCCAAACCCTCACAGTTTTCCAAATCGGGTTTCACTTTAAGTTTGCAATGCAAAAATTTTTTTTTTAGTTCATTCTTTTAGTTCAAGGTTCTCAACATTGTGAAAAATGGCAAACAATCTTCTTGATATAATTTAATTAGACTCCGGTTGTCGTTCTGATTTATGTTTTTGTCCATAGGTTGCGATTGAGTATTACGTTTTTCTAGAATGATTTTAGGCCATCCTCTCTTTACAAGCTCTTTACAAGCATAGCACCTAGCGGATTTTGTTTTTTTCCATTCAAACTGCGCAATAAACATCACATTTCATCAACAGCATTATTACAATTAGACCCAGTAATCATAGCTTGTTTATTTTGGGGTAACCAATGGTCAGAGAAGAGCATTACAGTTTACTGCGACATTGAAGCAACAGTGATTCTTGAAAAATGATGGTAAGCGACCAACATGTTTGATTTGCTTAAGTTTAGGGGGTGAGGTTTTGTAGTTTTTTTTTATATCATAATAAACCTGGAAAATTCTTTTAAGAAGCAAACTAATTTTGATAAAAATTATGATAAAATTTATCTCATAAAGCCAAAGGCATCGAAAAGTTTCTTTAAAATACGCTATCTAGCCATCACTAGGTACAAGTTATTTATTGGCTATTCATAGATAAAATTCAGTCCAGGAACCAATCAACCCATAAGAACAAGAGCATCAAAGTGTAAATTCCAGGAGAACGATCCGCCCGCGGGAGCTCGGCTTTATCTAGAAAGAGTCCTCTTTTAATGTGAGAAAACCATATACTTTTCAGAGTTATGAACAACGTCATTCTACACTATACTGTGTACACAACTATAAGGCTAGTTGTATTTTTAATTTTTTTTGGTGCTCTTGGTCAATAAAAGAATATCGACATGTACCCAATTATTGGGCAACTGTTAGTGTGCAGAATTATTATGCAACTAAATGAAAAACCAACATTTTCCCATCTCACTTCTTTATTTTCACCTGTTCAAATAAGATTAATAAACAAACTCAAAATTTACAATAAAAAAATTCTAAAATTAAAAAAAGCATCTGTGACCAATGTAGCCGCCATTTTTCGATAAAAAACACAAGCCTTCCATTTACAGAGTCAGTCTGTTCAGAATCTACTTTATGTTCAGAGAGTTGTACTGTTTACCTTAAATGTACATTTACTGGTTAAGAAGGTCCCAAAACTTTTCAATAAAGGTTAAAGTCAGGTAAAGGCAGCAGGTGAAGTCAATTGTTTTTTACCTTGAGACCTTTATTGGAGTACTTTGATGCATGGAGTCTTCTTAAAAATGAAAGTCTTCTTGAAACATGCAGTCTTTTACCTTTACCAATGCATGAAGAAAGTATCATCTAAAATTTAGCAGGAGATTTGAGAGTTGATCCTGAGCCCATTCTCAACCAGAAATGGTCAAACAAACTTATCTTTAATACTACCTGCCCATACCAGTGGAGCTCGGTGTCCGTTACTGATCCGAGCTAGGGCCCATCCATTGGGTCGGTTAAGAGTTACTGTCATCTGTCTAGTCCATAAAACTTTTAAATATCTGTCTTCTTGGCCCATTCTTTACATTTTATCTTAAGGGTCTTGTTCAGAGGTGGTTGGGTTTTGGCCTCTAATTTGGTCAAGTCTATGAGAACTGAACACCTCATACTTCTTGACAGTCCAGGTAGGTTGCAGTTAAGAAATATGGCAGCACCTGACAATAATGGGTTCCTGGCAGCTTCATGTTTGATGCTCCTCAAATCTTTGGCGGCTAATTGCGTCTTTTCTTTCTCGACACGTTTCTTGCGACCCACTTGAGAGCTATAAAAACATTTGATGGTTTTGTGATCACCCCCCAATATCCCTGTGAAAGGCTTATAATTTTCGACTTTTGAAATTGTAAAATCTCTTTTTTACCCCATTTTTCGAGAGGAGAAAAAAACTTTCTAATAATTATACACATCTTGTTATTTTGTGTTGATCTCCTGGGGCCTCACCCGACCTTGTAACACAAATACACATCAACTGACATGCAATAAATCCTTTAAACATTCAAGTAAAAATTATATGGTCAAAATAATCACATGCCTAATAATAGTGCACACAGTGTACAGGTACTCAAGATTAACAAAGGTGAAAGAAACTGCGTGTGATAGTTCTCCTTTAAAAATCCAGCTATCAATATTTTCCAGACAGTTATTGATTTTTACAATATTTACCAAATTTCTTATGTAAATATTAAGCCAATGTGATGCATTAAAAATGTTGTAAGACAGATGTAATATTTATAAGTTTTACTTATAGCCCTTTAAAGGGCTAAAGCATCTCAGTCATGATCAGTGTATAAGCAGTAACAGACACCGGTTTAGACACACTAAAGTGTTTGTTTTCATAGCCTTGGGATAGAGACATCTGAGTACTTCCATGGGGAGACAGGAGTGGAGAAGAGCAAGACACTCCAAATTTCACCACCACATCAATATACCTCTTCTTCCCAAAAATATATGTTCTCTGCTGTAAGTTCATTTCCATTTACACTGGCATCCCAATTAACCAGACTAACTCGAGTAAAGTAACACAAGATCTTACTGGTGGTGTACATTATTGATATTAAAAGTGTAAAAACAGATGTAGGACCAGTTGTCATCCAAACACACAGATCTACATGATGTCTTTCATCATAAGTTAATATTTTAGCATTTTGCATTTTATGTATAAATTAAAATAATAGGTAAATATTTTAGAACTCAACATTTTATGTATAAGTTAAAATAATAGGTCATTACTTTCAAGTGAAGCAGATTTCAAAACCAGTATTAACTGCTCAAATTCTGCTAAACAAGTATTAATGTCACAGCTGAAGCCCACTTTCACGTCAAACATTTTTACTTGCAGAGTTCCTGAAACGCCCAAAAACATGCCCATTCATGTGTTCAATTGACAAACTAAAGCAGTCAAACATACTGTTCCAAAAAAACATTTATATATAGTAAAAACATTTTGGTAGAACTTGTTAAATTTGAGAGCAGCTTCACTTTCCACAGATCATAAATTCATTGGGGTGTGTGTCATTCCAATCCCTCATGTCTGCGTTAATAGGAACCGCACTGGCTGAAATATAAGCTTCGCGTTTCGTTGACAAACACTCTTTCACTTTCTCCTGTGCATACATTTCTCACTCTATCACATTCAGGACGGTATTTGTCTGGTGAAAATAAGCAAAGTTCTTGTCTTCTCACCCATGACCCTGCAGATTAAGACTTTGGCCGCTGGGCTCAGGTGTCAACACTCTGCTTCACCCTCCAGATTTAAGCTTATGTCATAAGGGCTCTGTTAATTTGAGCCCGACCTGTAAGGCCTGTTTCTGCCAGCATCAGCCCCAAAGCAAAGCATTGTACAGCCCCTGCTTCTCCAGGTTTACTGATACGAGTGCTTATACCTGTAACTCTATATTTTGTTTAGGAAACAAGCCATAAATTAGGTGAGCCCCCAGCCGAGGTCTGGGGAAGACTGAGGACACAGAAGGGTCTGTGACTGCCGGCGGGGGAAACATATCGCAGCAATTCCTAAGGGAATTGGACCACCACTACACCCCCGAAAAGCAGTGCTCTGCTTGAAAGAAATTTAAGAGCAGGGAACAAACATGTTGTATGCACCGTGAGGTATAAATGATGCAGTATACAGACAAAAAAAAAGACAAATAGAAACAACTTCTATTTTTTTGTGTAGCTGGATGAAAAGTAAAAGCCTTTCAATAATTTAACCCAAGAGTACATACGGTCCCTGAGAATCACTCCCATTGACCAGCAGTGCCTCTAATATTTGAGCAAAGTGCAAGTGGTTACTCTACGACGCTGTGAGTCGTTGCCAGTGCAGTGGTTTGCAGATCTATAAAGTTATGAGAGGCTGCTAGGGTGTTCTGGATGGTTGCTCACTGGCCTAAGTCTAAAGAGCCCACCCAAAAGTCATAAGGATAGACTGGTCAAGAAGTTGCTCAGGTCTCTTTAAAAAAAGTCCATAGGAAGTTAAGCTCATTTTATCATTCACAAGTCTATTATTATTGTTTTCGAAAAGTAATAGGACACATCTTAATATGCTGCAATGATTTAAGAACACCATTCTACTGGGCAAAAACCGTAAAGAATAGTTGACCTGTATCATTTTGTTCTTAAAGTTAAATTGGGTCAGCATTTACTCATTAAAATCATTTACTCATTCTTGACAATTTGAATCTGTTAGACTTTGTAACGCAGAACACAAAAGAAAATATTTTGAAGAATGTTGGGAACAGGCACTCACTCATGTGCATTTCTTTTGTTTCTATTCAATAGATGTGGATGGCTGACACTACTGTTCCGTTACCATCTTTCTTCAAAATGTCATCTTTTGTGTTCTGCGAAGGAAAAAGTCATACAAGTTTAAGATGACAAGGTCTGAAAGTGTGTTCTCTCGACAAATACATTTTTCTTATCATAGAATTCACCCTGCAAGTAAATGCTCCCTGAGTGTGATTTACAAACAAAAGTAAAGCGGACACTGAGCATAGAGATTGGATACATTTCCAACATTCCTCTGTCTCTTGGGAACTGTAAACATAGGGGTTTATTTTGAAAAGGTGCATAGGTGCGTGCACAAAAGCATCCTCTGTGCAACGTCTGATGCGATCAGATCCCGGCTTGATGGAGACATGTTATATCTGGTGGTTTGAAACTGAAGGGGGTGTCGCAGAAAGCAACATTCTATGATACCAACCTGGGCTCGGTGTTAAGGATTATAAAAGATTGTAAAGAATGACCCAAAAACACAAGGAGTGTTGTAAAGCCAAGCAGTCCCCTCCCACTCTCGCTTCAATAAGCATAGAAATAAACTTAATCCCTGGAGTCGTCTCCAGACTGTGGTGTCTGCCTGTTCCTTCAAGCTTTTTCCGAGAGCGCCAGACTTTTGATGACTCCCAGCAGCCCTCCACGCTGGCTAGCACACACTGTTAGCAACCCTCTATTTGTTTGGTTTATTATGGCGCTGCCGATCAACGCACATTGTGCTGGTGGATTCCTAAACCCCCCTCCTCAGCTCTACCCACACCTATGATCTACGAACAAGAGAAACAAGGCTCTCCAAACGTCAAAGTCGGTAATAGGGGAGATTCCAGGAGATGTAAACACAGTGGTTGTTGATAGTAAGATTTGCAATGTATAATCTAACTTACCGCTGTCGACACTGGAGCTGTTCAACCAGCTATTTCCCAGCAATTCTCCCATTTGGGAAGAACTGCTTTATTGCCTGCCTCTTAAAATGGTCTTAAAAAGATTTTTCCAACTGTAAACCACTCGACACACCTGTCATGGCAGCTCTATTAGGGCTTGGTTAATTGGCCCAGCGAGTGCTAACAGGCCAGTAAACATTAAGTTAGCGTGTGTTTAAAAGGAAATCTGCGAGGGAGGAAATGACAGTCTGAGCAGAGCCTGCTGGCATCTAATAGTCTTATCAGAATGTCTACAACAGTACAGAGCCAACCCAATCCAATGGGCACCAGGATGAAAAGTCTTTTAAAAGACAGTCCTTGAGATTGTCATCAGTTGATTTGCTCAGAACTGATCTAAAACTCACTGAATCATACACTGGAATTTTATTTATGAAAGCAACTGTGTGCCACAACTTAATCTTACATGTTTAGAAGTTCAGAGGTTAAAATGTTTGTCAAATCTAATTTCCTTTAATTCCACTCACAAAGCTGTTGCATATCACATTTACTAGATGTTTATAAAATGTTGATCTTCAAATTTAAGTCAGCCGTAACAATGATACACAAACAAAAAAATAAGCGCATAGCAGCATCTTTCTTCTGTAAATGTAAATTAAATACTTCGCGGAGATTTAAACAACGCGAATCTACACTAAAGGTCCTCAAGATTTCCATAAGGGTGGTCAGAAACTATGCGTTACTTCTCCTTTCAACATGTTGAGTTGCCATGTTCAACGTGGTCCATTTATTAAAAGCACAGTTAGCCATAAGATGTAGTATATTTGTGGTATTTTTACACTGAATTCTGAAACGTTATTATTAAATATTCAACCTATAAAAGTTATAAGATCACGAAATATTCATTGGCAATTTCTGTAATTTCTTGCTAGGTGGAGCTCATTTAAAAAACGTTTTCCTTTTATTATAGGTATAAAGTATAAGTATCACCAGGATATAAAAGAAATACTACCTAGTGGAAGTCAGTCGGGCACTTGGTTCTGAAATAATTAAGTAAATAAAAAATCACTTTTGGGCAAACTACTAACATGAATGTGCCTACTTTCCTGTCTGCCTCTGTGTATTAAATAAGCCTTTAAAGTGTATCCTGCTGTGAGACAAAGTGTTAATGCTCATGGCAGTCATTCCAGCACCAGTTTCATGAATTGGTCAACAGATGTCTAAATGTTTACATCAATACTGACTATGTATGAAATACCACCAAATGTTTGGATGACCCTACGTCACAGTGCAGTTAAATAAACCCAGACCATATCCAAACAAATGTTGCTCTGTTTGACTCATATATATTATAAGGGCAGGAAAAAGCAGAGGACACAATGGCAATTCAATATGGACTTGGATAAGACTTTGTATGGATCACTAGGGGGAAAAGGTGTGTAAGCTAGGTTTATTTTTGGACATCCCAGGGGCTAAACTCGGACCAGCTGCTTGCGGCAACACAACTTTACGGTCACTTAAATTTCACAGCAGTGGATTTAAGAGTGGGTGTGTACACAGCAGACAGGTAAATCACCTTCACGGCGAGTCGTAAGCCGTAGTTTGTTTACGGCGCTATTGAAACACCGCAAATTAACCCTCTAGACGTCAATGAGTCGTTGTTGTCTGTAAAGCAGTTATTAAACGAATGAGAACGTTTTATTAATGACTGCTGTTGTGTTAACCGTGTACATACGGTAACTCTCAACTGTCCGAATGCGTCAGCGGAAATTCCAAGTCAGCTCAATGAACAATTCTGCTACTAGGAGGGCTAATACAAGCCAGAAAAATAAATCAGAAACAGGCCTTTAGCCTTTTGAGCTATGGTTAAATGTACAAAATGAATTAAGCCTGTTTTTTATTCAGATGCGAACACTGTTGTAAAGCTAGACTTAATGATGGATTTGATGGGTTTTATTTGTATTTATTTCGTTTTTCACTAAGCCAGTCACATAATATCCATTTTTTCTATTTTTCTCTTCATATCCCATGCACTTTATAATGTATTATTTCGTCCTTATTTAACACACTGTTTAATCTTATGTTGGCGTTGTATTGTCTATATGAGTAGACATGAATCTCCAAAGGCCTCCATCTCAAGGTTTATAGAGGCATCAGGAGACAGTGTTCTGAAATCACAATAGTACATTGTATAAAAACACCAAATGGAGTCTTTGCTACTCAGATGTTATGTAGAGCTAAACTGAGCGTTCAAGCTCAACAGAAATAATTCAATAAACTATTTTTCTATCAAATCAACATAACTCATGCCTTAAGTTTTTCCCTTCATCTCTAATTCTACCTGCTGGTTGATTTTGCTATTTTTTGATGGACTGGTCTAGGGAAAATAGTCTCCTATTTTGGATCACTTAGATCTGCAAGCCTGTTGAACTGAACAGTTGGATCTTTTATCTTATAACTGAAGTAATTTGAACATACCATGGAGTTTGTTCCTCTGAACTAACTGATTCTTCTATTGAAGATAATTCAGTCAAGTTCCCGCAGTTAAGACTCATTAGCATTTTAGTGGCAATAGATTTCGGAGGGGGGGTCAGGTAATAGACCACAGGCAGAGGAAGTGAGCAGATACTACAGGATGATGGTAATATCCTTAATGACAGTCATCAATTTTTGTGGCAAGTTAGGAAGTTATGCTAACATGCAAGAAATAAAAGAATCTGAGTCACATCATGTGAAAAAAAACATTTTAAACGTAATAAAAGTGATTAAAAATAACTAAATTGAGTCAGGTCCAAGACTAAACAACATGCTTTTGTTTGTGCGCCATAGGCATCTTCAAAATTGTTCTTTTTCAGGAAAAACCCAGAAACACGTTTAATTAGATTTGTACTGAGTGGTCTGATTTCATAAACTGACCCGTTTATTTTAACACCACAGCTAAAAGAATGCTAAAAGTATCATAATTTCAACTATAATTGCCATTCAGTTGCAACGCAGACATTTCTATCCAATGACAGTCCAATGCAGCTACTTTCCCTTATCTTTAACTTCTGATGAAAATATTCTAGACATTGAAACCAAAAATACAATCTTAATGTTCACTGCACAATTTAAACCCGAGATGTACCATTTTAGAACCTTTAATAAAACAATAAATCTATAAGTTCCTAAATATTTAGTTTAAAGCTCGTCGCTGCAATCGCCCACAGATGATGTCATGGATTGTGGAGGTGTCCTTCCTGTTTCATCAACTTCATCAATTTAAAAACAACACACAGTCATGCTGGTAGATTTAAAGAGACCTATCCACCCACCACCCCTCACTCCTTCCTTTTAACATGCAAGTACAAGTAAACATTAACAAAGTAAATCTAAACAGTGATGATAACGCTAGATGATTCAAACACATGGCGGTGAAGGTGTTTAGCTTAGTGTTGCCACATACATATATATTTTCCACAGTTCCATGGCCAAGCCTATCAGGCACCAACAATACATTCTCCTTTAACAAGGGAAAAAAAAGCTTGTACATTAAAAAAAAAACTTTTATTCCAATTTATTCAAAGCTATTCGAGTCGTTTTAAACTCAAAATTCAGAATTTCTCACTCTTCCAAACATAAAATATACATTTTGGTATTGATAAGCTGAAATTCACTACTGTATTAAGTACCTAAACACACTGCCAAAATGTGCAAAAATGAGTACAAATGGACAGCTGGAATTGAGGCCTTTAGCAATTATGTAATTGTTTTACCAGTATTTGTAATTGTCTGATTAAATTTCCAGCTCTAAATTGATGGATTATTTTGTAATACCCAATTTTCCTTGCATATATATTCTTTAAAATATGTGTCTTTATGTTTCACAGAACAAAAAAATATAATTTTTCTACTATGCAATGTATTTTAAATTTCCTTTCAAATATCTTTCTCAATGTTCAACAGAACAAAGAAATGTATACTGATTTGAAATGGATGAAGTGGTGGTTTAACTGTTAAAATCATTAAGGTGTTAAAAATAAAGCTCTGCTTAGCAAACAATAAATATTTATAATACAACAAAATAAGAAATGTGCAAGAGACCAAGATATAAAACAAGCTACACAAGGGCAAAGACATTTTCCAAGTGACCAAGCACCTAGCATATATATACCAAACTGACCCCTTACAAAAACATGCTCTACATTCTAGGAACGCTACACTGACCTCATTCTTTCCAATAGACCTTACTCTTTTGTTTTCTAAACTTTACCCCCACAAAAATGCAGCTTTTATCCATTTGCGAGGTTGCCACGACTCTTCAAATATGGACAGAATAAGACAAAGAACAATACGTTCACCCACTGTTGCCCTCATTTATTTAGCTGGGCTTGACATGAACAAACAATCCACTCTCATAGCTTAGCAACTCTTCGGATAGCCATATTGAAATCACAGTCCTTTGGCCCTATTATATCCTTAAATTCACTAAATTACCATTTAGGGCCCTACATTGCCACATTTATAGTTGCTGTGCCCAACTACAATCTGACGGTCCTGAAACTTCTTAGTATGTGAGAGGAAATGTACTTAAGAATCGTAGAAATTTCAATGACCAAGAAAAGGTTTTTGGAACATGGTGTCCGAAAATTAATGAGCTCCAATAACTTAAAAATGTTGGTATTGATTCTTTTATGTGGGATTTAGGAAAAGCCAAATCAAATTTGCAATTAAATAAATGGTCCAACATGCTTTGAATTGGAGCAACACCATGTCTTAGCGAAAGCATTTTAAAATGTTACCACATTAATGATGCAAAAAATGTTTAAAGTTGATCCAGTCCACATAACAAAAGGAACAAACACACATAAAAACACAAAATCAAAAAGATTACCATTAAAAACACATTCTCTTAAAGACTTAGTAGAATAAAAGGAAATGACACCAGTGATGGGAAAGTTCACTTTCCCAATTGAGCATCCTCGCTTGGATAGATTGAGCAAACATTGCCTTTGTGTGCCCATCTCCTGGCCTCTGATGTTGCCTGACAGAAACAGGATTATGGGAAGACTGGTAAAGCAGCTGTCTTCTGTTTATCCAGCTCCACTTGGCTTGGGTATAAATTAGCTTGGAAATACAGGGATAGCTAAACTTAAATGAATCTAGGAACCGAATGTAAGAAAAGCAGTAGCACGTTTTTATCCTTCAAACAAACGATTCACCCGACAAACAGGGGAGCATCTTTAAGTGGTGCAAGGAACTACTTAAAGGGAATGAACCCATTTTAAGTGGTAGTTAAACTTTTTCTATTTATTTCAGGCACCAAAATAAGTGTGAAATAGGGATTCTAATATCGACCTTTTAACCATTAACAGAAAGATTTAATTGTGACCAATAAATTTGTACATATTTTATTTATAATAAGCTTCAAGATATAGTATTCCAAGTGTGATTTGAAATAATTGATTTTGTTGACACTACATATTTTTTAAACATGAAAATACTGCAACCGGACTTCCTAAACATACATTTCTTCTCTTTGTTTACTTTATGCACAGAAACTTCTGAAAATTCATATTTCATTTATTAAAGAAACTTTATTTTTTTACATAAGTTTAAACGGACCATAATATTAAAATGCACAAAACAATCAGGTCAGTTTAAAGGAAGGCAAGAAACTTGCTACTTCAGCTGGATTTCCCTTTCTCTGCATACATGTCCTGCATCATCAAACAAAATATTGAAAATGGCTTGCATGTTTTGTATTTCAATATCTGACAAAAGCTTATTTAAACATGTTTTAAAACGAAAGAATTGGGAAAGGAAAAAATCTGATTTTGTAGACTAGAAAAACAAAATTTCCATCAAGTGAACAGAAGGGATCAGAATAGTTTCTTCCTTCTTTAAATTAAATGCATCTTGGAGTTTCGATCCAACATTTTTTTGTGCTATACCAAAATGCGCATCATAATGGAGGATGGAATGATAGCTACTGTGCTGCACTTGAGCAGTAGGTGTAGCAGCATTTAAGGTTAAGTCATGTATAATTTAAGCTCGGGAAATTAATATGTTATATTTAACATCAGGTTAAATTGATGGTCAGAAATAGTCATTTAATTGTGACTTCTAGCAGTTTCAGAAAAATTTAGAGCAGGCCCGTTTATTTTATTTATACCGTGTTGTTTATCTCTGTTGTCAAGATTGCTGAAGGTGCGTGGAAATTAAGGATGTGTTAAGGATGCTAATTTGATCACTTAACAGTAAATGTTCGGATAACAAACTGCGAATGTCAGCCAGGAAAATCATCCAAAGTGAGCACGCCCACAATGAAACTATTTGTTCATAATGAAAGTTATAATCTTGCAATAGACTTTTGTATTCGTGGAAGCCACTAAGAATCTACATGATAAAATATATCAATAGCAAAAAACAAAGAAATCATTTTTTTCTTACTAAAATCAGGTTGGAGATCTTATTAAATCATCTGTGCCCTCTTGTGGACACCTAGTTCAACTTGTTTGACCCTATAGCATCTCTGATCCAGAAACATTGCAGCACAAAAAGCAGCTGTAAAATCCACAACAAAATGCCATCTAAGAAACACCAATAGCCTACATATTGACAAGCATCAAAGCGCAGGATGCTCCCTTCAAAACCATTCTGTAATTAGGAGTGGTTTTTCCATGGCCGCCAAGAGCAGGACATCATATTTGATGCCAGTCAAAGCAATTTAAAAGGAAAGTTAATTATCAGGAAAATAACAGGCTTGCGTCACACTCAAGCACATATCAAGCCAAGAGGAAAATATTTTTTTTTATTGACATTTAAATTACACCTGTCATGTTTTTGCTAGAACTAATTATGAAATCAAAGATATACATGTTCAGTGTTGCCCAATGGCTTTGCAAAACACCCCATCTTTGCAAAACTGTAATGTTTCATTGAAACATGAGGATATTTCCAGATTTGTTTGGCTTTGATTCCTCCCTTGGCCCGCTTTCAGCTGACTAATAGTGAGCTCAGCTTTGAGGGATCCTTTTGCACCTTGTGAGTTCATGGATCATGTGATAGTTTTGATCCATGTGTACTTTAACTCGGATAACGACTCCCAGGATTGGGGTTCAAAAAGACCTCACCCCTATCTACCCCATCTTCAACCTTGTAACTAGGCGCCCCTTGAGTCCCAGATGAGCAGCTGAATACCAGAGGACATCGACTGATGCAAAACAATTACGCTTACTGTGCTTCATGCAGAAATAAATCAATGGAAGAGGCCGAACACGCCTCTGGTTGGCCTCAGAGGAAGGGATCAGCTAGGAAGGACAGATGTTTTTGACATTGTCAGATTTCATTTAAGGGAAATGAAAAGGCAGGAAACCTCAGCACACCCAACACATAACCATTTTTATTATTTGTTTTGACAGTCTGCGAGGTCTACACGAGAACAGAGAGAGCTACACGCCCAAACGCCATTGTCACTTTGTCTTGGAAGCAAAAGACACGGAGTCAGTCTGACAGAATTATTTGAAAGTCTGTCAGTTAAGTTTCATAGCCAATTCATCTGTTTGATGCATAATAATCCTAAAAGCTTATAAATACACGAGAAACTGAGGTTATTCAAGTCAACATCCACCGACACACACTACAGGCTTAAAGTTCTGCAGGTGCTGAACAGCTGAAAGCTCTTTTCCACCAGGAAGCTGTAAAAAGTCAACTACACCCTGTTGTGTGCTGTGCTGTTATGGTTTTGTTGAGTGCAACACTTGCGGTTAGTAAACAAGCCCATTCATGAAGTTTGTGTACAGCCACCTCATGGTGTCCAGCATCTGGGTCATTCCATTACCAATTTTAAAGTCTTTAATATTGTTATCTAGTTGTAACACAACACTTTTCTACTAAACAATAGTGTTTTACATCATCTACAAGTTTCATCTATATAACAGGATGCAGCAAAATGAAATGTATTGGCTGAAAACAAATAATAATGAAACACTTGGCCACGGGCTGAATATTATATTATAGCCTAAAGCTTTGCTGCATTTGTAAACCATTTTTGCCTCTTACACTTTTTGCTGGCTGCCTTTTGATCGTGTTATCAAACAGTCATTGCTCTGTAAAAATTACATACATTCCACTCTTTTGGCCAAACATCGAACGTGATTTTAGTTCGAAATAAAGGGTAGCTTACTCCAAAGCAAAAATGTTGCCATCATGCGATAATAGAATTTGCTCCAAACCAGCATTTCCCTCTTTGCTGAACACACAGCAATTTTTGCGAGATATTTTAAAGTAGTGTTAACAAAAATATAGATTTTTCAATAAGTATTGATACTTAAAAAAAGAAGAAATCGGTGCTCTAGAACTTTGTGTTCTTTTGTGACCTACCAATACATTGGTAACAGTTTAGAACAACTTTTACAGGATAAGTAAAAGATAGATTTACATTTTTGGGTGAAAGTATGACCAATAACAAGTATTTTCTCTATTCTAGCTAAGCATATCTTCAAGCATTTTAATCTTGATTATTTGATGACGCTATCGTTTACAAGGTGAATATCTGCCCAACAATTTTCTCAGTCGCCGGTTTTGTTTGTCAGACTTACTGTAAATAAAATCTGGACTGCGTTTTAGAATTTGCACTCTGAAAGAATACAACTATAAAAAAAATAATTCCAGCCTAAGTCTCAGATTCCTTTCAAACAAGCTGCATTCCCATAGACATTATGACCAAGTGTTAAGACAAAATGCAAAGCGAGGTTGATCGAGTTGAGTAAAAGGGTCTTGTTCCCTGGAAGAGACACAAAAACAAGAAGCAGAATTAAACCCATTTCACAAATAAAAATCCAGATGTGCACTTTGCATTCAAGTCCATCTTTATAAAACACCCATAAAATAAAACGTTGAGCCAGATTTTTATTCAGTTATATAAAGACTTGACATATAATGCTAAGCTGTGGTAAAAGAAATACAACCCACAGTATAAGTTTCAGCTGAAGTACAAAGCACTACCCAGAGGGCTTTAAACATGCGTGTGCGTGAGAGAAATGATTATTCCCCCATCAGTCCTTTATAGCTTACATTCAATAGAAACATCACATCTACCAAGAGTGATGTTTTTTTGCCATGATGTATCATTTGAAGGCTATACAAATGAGGTAAGAAGAAATACAGAAAAGAAAACAGCTCGATGACACGCAGAGCCACACGAAAAAAAAATGAATCTGTCTACATAACAGAAAAAAACAATTCTTCCCCCTCTGCAGAAAGAAGTGCTGTTGGTTCGTCATTTGACCAGACACCGTTCGAAAAATCACACAGCCAGCTGCCAAAACATACAGAACCCCCTAAAGTCGCATGCTCTTGCAACACAACCATGCACTGGTCCCAGAACCTTGTCTCTCAAACCAAAGAGTTCATGTTGACCTACTGACCAAAGTCACACCTCAAGTTCTCCTAACAACTCTGTGAGAATAGGGCTGTGGTTTTGTTAAACTTATTCTGACCTTTGCTTAGCCTCATGTCGTCCTTGTCTTAAAGGGAAACTGGTTTTACAAATTAAAAAATGTCCTATTAAAATTTTCTCAAAAGAATGGAGATTTGCACTGTAAAAATATGCAAGTGATTTGACATTATTTTTCAACTGATTCTTTTATGATTTGTTTGGAGATTCAATGTTTCTAAACCCCCTGTGTTCTCACTGGTCAGATGGTTCAGTCAGCTGTGATTGGTCTACCGTGTACACAGCGTGTGGCAAATGCTTTTTCAAAGACAGGCCAGGCAAACCTGTAAGTGGACATATGTTCGTTTTCAAGCCAATACCCGTGTTCATCATGCTCTTTCAGCTTTACAACTTGACCGACAGCAAGGGAACAAACTGCATGAAATGTAATTTTCAGGACATCACAATACCTGCTCTTCTATAACATATTTGATGTGACCCATCAAATGACCATTGCATGTTCAAACCCTTCATCAGGCAGTCCCAACCATCAAGAATCAACACCAAAGGTGTACAATATGTTTTCTTCCTTTAATGTAGATTTGAAGTACATAAAAAATCTAAATAAGTGATGTGATATACAGACGAGTATGGTGACCCATACTCAGAATTTGTGCTCTACATTTAATCCATCCAAACTGAAAACACAAAGCAGTGAACACTCACCAGGCAGTCGGCTAAAGTCAAACTCTCTAACCACTAGGCCATTGCTTCCCCAAATATACTTCTTTTACACATTGAAGAGTAAAAAGTAAAAATACTTAATAAAAGATAAGTATAAGATTGGAACTTGTACTAAAGTATAAAGAGGTAAAAATGTATTTATGACATGTAGTTGGGTAAAAAGTTTAATATATACTTTATAATGTAGGAAAGTCAGGGTGAAAAAGCAAAAAGATGATTAAAGTCCTCTTATTGAAACAGATAATTGAGGGTTAAAACACTGACATATAAACAGCACAAGCATGAAAGGATTCAGCGTCTCTGTTTATATATTACTGTATAGTTTACATACGTCTTACAACATAGGGCCCTAAAATAGAACAATTCTAATCTGATCTGTTATAGCAACATGTGAAAATCAAAAGAAAAAAGTGAACATTTTTGCACATTTTCACAGCAGAAGAGACAATTAAAAATGATCCGGATCCAAAGATCTGATATGTCTGGCAATAATCATGTTCCAAATTTAATGTAATTCCCATGGACA
Organism: Triplophysa yarkandensis; assembly: GCA_033220385.1. Classification (NCBI taxonomy): domain Eukaryota; kingdom Metazoa; phylum Chordata; class Actinopteri; order Cypriniformes; family Nemacheilidae; genus Triplophysa; species Triplophysa yarkandensis. The sequence goes on along the minus strand of CM065676.1, from coordinate 7,848,464 downwards.
TATTCTCAACTATATCCACTCAATATTCTGTTGATCATAAGGTTAAAATTGTTAAAACAAGCAGACAAATCTAATTTATTTGTAAACAATTATTTGTTGTTTTAAATAATGATATATCTTTGTTAAATGTGTTTAATGTGTTTCTGATTCGGCTTTATTATCAAACATTTGGGCCTGTTATACACTTTGGTAATGCTTGACTCTTGACCTTTATTAAGTTGTGTACTTCACAATAAAAGTTTTAAATAAATATTCAACATAAAATAAAGAATAAAGCTGTCAACACACTAGCAGGCTAAAGCATTTCCTGTTCATTCATCTGCACTTTAAGCTAATATTAACTAGCCACAACTATATTAGCATAAACAACAAGAGTAGGAGAAAACTAAAACAATTTTACTTATATAACAGTCCATAATATAACCAAATTGTGAAGTTTAATTCACCTTATACTATTTAGGGCAGGTTAAAACACTGTCAGATGTGTTTGGTATCAATACTTACACTTAAGTCAGGATGTTGTGGATTCCAGGCTAAAAAAAGACAGGAATACACACAACAGCGTGACGTCATACACTTCTAGAAAACTCAAATAATATTAATATCTTTACCTCACAAACAGTCAATCACCCGTGGTCCACCTGCCATTATGTGACACACTGACTCCGCCCCTAATTTAATTACAAATCTGCCACGCCCCTCTCTGATTGAAAAGTTCAGCAAATTGTTTAGTTATTGTGTATCCTGTTCTTGTGATGTCATTTGTATACGATAAATTCAATTAAAGCATATCCACACATATTTCGGTCATGATTTATAATTAAAGTACCATGCTTTTAAATTATGCTAATTTATGCATAAACTCAGTCTGTATGTTGAATGATGTCTCATTACTGAACATTCAAGTAGGGAATTTTATTTGTTCTTACGGAAAAGCTGGATCTCCAAAGACTTCCTGATGAACAGAAGTTACACAGTTCTGAGAGCGTCCCGGAAACAACTGGATCGGCACACTCAGAGTCAAGACTTTTATTGTGTATAAAGCTTCAAAGCATACTTGTGCCCATCTATAGATTTATTTGCGCTTCATGTCATGATTAATATGACTTAGTTCATTTCTAAATATAAAGCAGAGGCCGGCCAGCTGACCGCTGGTGGTGGTCCAACCGTCGGGTGGGAGAGGATGAGTGGAACTGCACGATGCTTCTGGGTGGCCTGAGGACTTTAACAATTTGTGGGAACATACAAATTCTGGATTAGTCTTATTAACCAAAACTCTTTAAAATATTTGCATGCATGTATGATGATGAGAAACCAAATTTTCTTTTATAGGCCTCATATCATACTAATTGCGGTAAGTATTTTGTGTGCCAAAATATTACAGAACTATTAAACAATAAACTAGAAAATCTCAATAATATGTTTCATTTTAGAGCAAACAGTTATTGGATCATCGAGTTAATATCTATTTCAATTATAAACAAAAGGATTTTTCATGTGGTAAAAGCCAATAGTAATGTTAACTGTTGAACACTGAGGAACATGATGTCATTTAAAGCAATACGTCCAAGTCTCTTGTCGGGATAAAACACATGCTAACATTTACAAGTTGTGATCCCAAAACTAAAATATGTCCTCTAATACCCTTATTTTTCACCCTTTTGCTATGGCAAGTTTGAGTCATGTTTCCGTCAAACCACATCCCGTCTTCCTGGCTCCCTTTGCGGGAAATATCGCAATGACATGGCACAAATACAGTTAATAAAATCTTTAATTTTATACAGGAAACTGATTGCACGGATTTTCTTTTTGTAGCTCTAGACAGAGACAAAGCCCTTTGACTAACCACATCCTGTTTAAGAGCTGAGTGTGAAAAAGGGGTTTGAGGTTTGGCAAAGGGTAAAGACCCCAATGATCAGATACTTAGCCTGGGTGTGGCGGCTTAAAGAATCTCGCAGTTTACAAAGAAATTTAAATCTGATCTTTATATTTATTTGATCTTTTAAGACAAATTCAGCACATGATCATCAGCTTTTAATGTGGATTTCCAGTCCCAAATGGCTCAGGGTCAATATCTTTATTTATATTATTTTGACAAAAGGAAAGGCTGAATCATGCTTAGATGTAAATCTCTGCCATGAAGGAGACAAGAAACCACTGCCCATCTTTCACACCTGCCAACTTGAAACACTTGAAGCATGAACCACAAAATGAGAGCTGGCGATTTCTCAGTAGCGTCGGCTTTGAAAACATATTTGTCAAGCTGATGGGGAAAATGTGAAGTTAATCAACCGTGGGTGGGAAAAGATTTCCAGAGATTACAGTGAGTGTCATAGAAATGTAGTTGTTTTGAAGTATGTCACCATCGAGGTTCTAATCCAACGAGATCTGACGCGATATGGCTCTTTTACACTCAAATTTATGCTCTTAAACCAAACACATGAAGTCTGACAAATGTTGCTGTGCTAGTCCTTTATACCAAACTCTTTTTTTCTTAAGAACAGCAGGTAGCACATTCAATGCACAAAATGTTTCACAAAACACATTTAAGACAAAAAGAATAATAAGACAATAGTATGGAGAAGCGTGAGAACTTGCACAGACACAGAATCAAACTTTATACAAATCTTTTTATTTTCCATTATACAAGGATATAACAGGCTACATATTGTACATGGTTATAAAAGTAATAGTACATTTTCAGAAATGTGCCCACATCAGTTTTAGACACATATTTCCCCTGGGAATGAGAAAGTGTCATGCTGAGGTCAGCTGGGGCAGTGCTGTGCATATCCAACAATACACATACAGGACCACGTGTAACATTCATTCTCTGATAATGCCTTGGCGAACATCCTTTGTTGTTTATTGAAAAGGTTTACCAAAAATCCCACCTATCCAGTTGGCACATAAAGTGATCAGTTGTGTTTATGCAAGGCAGCAGTAAATACTTTTATTGTGATGAACAGACGACAAGCATGCTGACAGACAAAAGTTCAAGTGCAGGCTCTTCTTCAGATAAACACATTTACATTCGATTTCAAATGGTTGTATTGTATGACACTTTAAGATTAGTCCTAGAAATATTTGAATCTGTTGTAAAAAGTACATAATCTTTCTTTTTGGTGTAAAATAAAAAAATAAGTGCCTCTTGCAGACTCGTGATATTGAAATGCCCGTTTATATTGCATAAATGTTTGATTGGCTCCATGTCTTCCGTTCACATCCTCACAATCCTGGAAAAGCACAGAAGAAAACATGAGTTGCCTGGAGACAGACATCAGTTCCACTGACCACTAATAAGCAGAAAAACCTCAATAATTACCACAAAAACACTGTTTAATATTTAAACATGTCAAAGATATATGCGAGAAGGGAAAATGAGCCGGTGTCTCGGGTTGCCATTATTTCGTTATGTATATACATGGGTGTGTGCATGAATGATGTCAGAAGTTTAAGCACCAGGTTTAGGGCAGGTTATCCCAGTTCTACCACAAACCTTATTGGCTGCCGCTGACTGTATAGGCCAGTCGACTCTCACCAACTGTAAAACCTCAGCTGGGCTCAAGAAGTCCAACCACGGATGAGACGCTTTCGTCATTACATTGAATGGCCGGCCACATGCTTGAGTGGCAACCAGCTAAGTCAATAGAAACGACCTTCAGACGGCCCCTTTACAAAACACGTACCATTTCGACCTCATGGGAATCTTATTCTGATGCATTGGCGAAGAAACTTTGATACTTTTGCTTGTTTAGTAATTTATACTGATGATGACTTATAATGATGATGAAACAACAACTCTTTATTTTTTATTTAATTACGATTATGATTAGGATTACTCTACTCTACTCTACTCTACTCTACTCATCTCTACTCTACTCTACTCTATCCTTCTCTTCTCTACCCTTCTCTTCTCTACACTTCTCTTCTCTACCCTTCTCTACTCTACTCTACTCTACTCTACTCTAGTCTACTCTACTCTACTCTAGTCTACTCTACTCTACTCTACTCTACTCTACTCTACTCTAATCTTCTCTACTCTACTCTACTCTTCTCTACCCTTCTCAACCCTTCTCTACTCTACTCTACTCTACTCTACTCTACTCATCTTTTCTCTACCCTTCCCTACCCTTCCCTACCCTTCTCTACTTTACTCTACTCTACTCTACTCTACTCTACCCTACCCTTCTCTACTCTACTCTACTCTACTCTACCCTACTCTACCCTACCCTACTCTACTCTACCCTACCCTACTCTACTCTACCCTACCCTACCCTACTCTGCTCTACTCTACTCTACTCTACTCTAATCTTCTCTACTCTACTCTTCTGTACTCTACCCTTCTCTACCTTTCTCTACCCTTCTCTACTCTACTGCACTCCACTCTTCTCTACCCTTCTCTTCTGTACCCTTCTGTACTCTACTCTACTCTACTCTACTCTTATCTACCCTTCTCTACTCTTCTCTACTCTACTCTGCTCTACTCTGCTCTACTCTGCTCTACTCTGCTCTACTCTACTCTACTCTACTCTATTCTACTCTGCTCTACCCTACTCTGCTCTACTCTACTCTGCTCTAACCTTCTCTTCTCTACCCTTCAATACTCTACTCTACTCTGCTCTACTCTACTCTACTCTGCTCTACTCTAATTTGCTCTACCCTTCTCTTCTCTACCCTTCAATACTCTACTCTACTCTGCTCTACTCTACTCTACTCTACTCTACTCTACTCTGATCTTCTCTACTCTGATCTTCTCTACTCTACTCTTCTCTACCCTTCTCAACCCTTCTCTACTCTACTCTACTTTACTCTACTCTACTCTACTGTATTCTACTCTACTCTACTCAACTCTTCTCTTCTCTACTCTACCCTTCTCTACTCTACTCTACTCTACTCTACTCTACTCTAATCTTCTCTACTCTTCTCTACTCTACTCTACTCTACTCTACTCTACTCTACTCTACTCTACTCTACCCTTCTTTTCTCTTCTCTAACCTTCTCTACTCTACTCTACTCTTCTCTACCCTTCTCTACTCTTCTCTACCCTTCTCTACTCTTCTCTACTCTACTCTACTCTACTCTACTCTACTCTACTCTATTTTAATGCATAAACATTCTATTCTAATGCATAAACAAGGGCTGAATCACTCTTCAGGCAAAAATTCAACGGTTTGGGGAAAATGAAGTCATTGAGAGACATTAACAGTCCTTTTTCCAAGGTTATGTCATTTAAAACATGTCTCTTAACTACAGGCACTCCATCATGCTTTTGTTGCACTGAGGTTCGGTGGCCACAGCTTTGGCCTCCATGTGTTGGAATACTTACCTGAAAACACTGATCTCTTGCTGCTATCCCTCGCTCTACTTGGATTACCTAAAAAGAGCCAAAATACAGAGGAAAAGAAGTAAACCATTTCATATTGGCATTTGATAAAACAAAATCACTGTGAGAGCATCATTCAAACCCTGAAGCCTACAAACAGGAAAATGAGTCATCTGCTTTTAGACGTTTATTGTTAAAATAACACAAGCAGTAGAAGCCCAGAGCTGACTTTTATTCTGTTATAAAGCATATTTACTGGTTGGAAACCAAAGAAATCAATTCTTATATGGAGCCGTTATATCACAGTTCAGAAGCTATGGAGCACCGACTTTGCTTTTTTAGGGGTTAGAGGTTACCGCATTGTGGAAGTTTTTGCAATAACAGGAAATTGTTATTGTACGCACTTGCTGCCTATTCATAAATCTGTGTTGGCACGGGCAAAACTCAAATAGACAGAGTCAACAGTTCTAGAAGCAGTCAATCACCAAACCTTCGGTATGCCAAGTGGCATTTTGTCACGTCCTGCTGTTGGCTATGCCAGGCCTTTCTAACTAACAGACTGTGCCTCATGTTCCCTTGAATAGCTGGCCTGGCATGACAGTTCCAGCAAGCAAACCGAGAACTTTAGCAAAATATACATATTTTTGCTAGATATTTTCATGGAAAGTCCTAAAGTGCACTGTCATGTGTAGCTACTTATATTTGATATCAGGGCTCGGATTGTTTTTGCAATGTTTTGCTTGTCTACAAATCTCTCCCTGTGATTTTCAATTAAACTTGGATAAACATTTCCCAGCGCAGTTCCTTCGCCATTCCAAACATGTGTCAAAATCATCTGTTTACCAAAGAAATATTATACAGGATCTATAACAAATATTTACAGCGTGTTTTCGAGTTAAAGTGGAAATGAAATATGGATTGAAATTTGTTTTCAAAAGACTTCCACATTAGAATAAGAAACAATTGTTGTCATGCTGAAAAGTGATCATCATTGGGTCATACCATACATGAGCTTACACTCAGGGACTCTCTCTTTGGGCTAAAGCTTTGATATGGTTAAATACTGAGGTCATTAAAAACGAATGACTCTAAAGGGACACAAGATTCATATATCGTTCAAAAAGTGAAAAATGAGGCCAAAAGTTTTTATTAGGGATGACAGATGAGGATTTAGACAAATAATTCCTCAATGACTCTTGGCATGTTAAAATGTTTCAGGCCTGCAAGTGAAATCCAAGATTTATTTATGAGACCATATCAACCTAATTAAAATGTCTGATATCTTTAAAGCCACACAAGATGCTTTTTTGTATATATGGGAAAGTTAAAAACATGGAAGCTATAAAAGATCAGCTTTAAAATTTGGAAGCAGCTCTCTCGACCTGACTTTATTTCCAAGGAACTAGAAATCAGATATCGCCTTTAATAAGTCTCAATAGAAACTTACCATAAAAACTGACTTTATACTTATATGAATTACTACATACTTTAATCCAAGTATACTTTACTGAGAAAAAAAGACATTTAAATACCTAAAATAGTATTAACATTGGATGTTTCTGTTGAATCAGAACCGATTAGCTCTCGTTCAATTATAGATGTGACGGAGTCAGAACTACAATACTTACAATTGTCCTGCTCAGGCGGTTCTAAACAATCACTGTCCGTGTCACTAGGGATCCGCCAGGGCTTCCTGACCGCCTGCAACTGCTGGTAAAACTCATCCTAGAAACACCAATAACAAAATCCGGATTACACGCTTTCAAGAAAACACTGTGCATCACCTGTTTCTCATGAATTACTCAACCTAAAGTTGTTCTATCACTATTTAAATGTCTGTGTTATGTTGAACACTAATGGAGATATTAGAAGAATGTCAGCAAATGAGACTCTTGGGGCACCATTGATTACCAAAGTAAAACAATTTGAAATGGTAATTAAAGGAGCCACAGAGCAGTTTGTTTCCCCAAATTCTTCAAATGTTTAATTTTAAACCACATTCAATATACTAGTACTGTGGTCAAAGATGTCCAAGGCACCATATTGACCTAATTTAAGTTTTATTCCACGGTTTATCTTTCAACAATCCATAGCTCAAAAATTAATAGTTCATAAATAACTAAATAACTCATAATTTAAATGAATTAACCTATATTTTATTAACAGATGTACAGTAAGAATCACAGGTTTACAGGGAAAAGTGCTTATATCCGTGTTGAAAGGCGGCATAAAAGCAGCAGTAAAAACCTCTGTGAACTTGAAATCCAAGATGCTTAAGACATGCTTAACGTGCATGTCAGGCTCATTCACTCTGCAGATGGTTTTGTTTTATTTTCAAATAACTACACCTCTGGGTCAAGTCCTCAGAGTCCACCTCTAATAAATAAATCGCCCCCTGTTCTCTTCTAAAGAAATTTTATGTGTTCCTAGTTTTCACGTTTTAAAGAATTGGATGTGAAGGCCAGGCAGGAAGCTCTCATGCAACTATGATGTGTTCTGATGTACGGAAAAACAGTAAAGTGGGAGAAATCATCTAACATATCTGTTCCTGTGTATCACATTATATTTTTAAAGTTAGAGAACCAAGTTTTCATAACCAAGAAAATGGCTCGTTTTTCTTTTCAAGTGTTTGCAAAAGCCACATAGAATTTTTAGTTGTTCTTTATCAATAGTGCATGAAAGTAATAGACCATATACAGACATGCACAATAGAATATTAGTCCACAGCATTTACGAGCCAACCGGTACAATAACAGCAAGCATGTGTGGTTTTGAACTCAACGACCCGAGGTTTATTGGGTTAACCAAAAGTGAGCTTTAGCAATCCCCACCTGACTGACCAGCCTCTCAAATCTTAACACTTGACTCCTGTTAGTTTCCATGAAGCACACCAGATAAAAGGCCTTTTCACATTACGGCTAAAAGCATCCGCTGTATGCATTAATGTAAATGTGGTGTATTTATGTATACCTCGGTTAGTGTGCTCCACAGTCCCCCATATAAATCTGTAGTGCTCAGGCCTGGCGGGGTTAGAATCGGCCTGGTTATCTGTCCCGTTGGCGTCACGGGCCTGCTTCGGGAACGTCCGTACACGCGTTCGTTTTTTCCCTGGCTCCCAGCTGTGAACGATCGCATCATGAGACTATTGGGGGTCATGGGTCTGCTCGGAGTCCGTGCTCCGCTAGGTGTCTGGGCACGACTGCCGGGATTGCTGGGAGACGTCCGGCCCATTACCAGCGTGGTGGGCTGGGTGTTGTGCAGGGGCAAGCCTGTGGTCTTTGAGGAAAGGCTACTGGGAGACTGCGGTCTGGACGTCGGTCCAAGGACAGGCAGGGTGTTGGTGGTGTGGAAAAGGGGGGTTAGAAGCAAGCTCCTGTGAGGGCTGTTAGGACTCCGGTTCAGCTTCCCTTGCTCTGCCAGCTTGGCCAAGTCTTTCTCCACCTCTGAAGAAATGAAGACAACAAAAGCGTGGAATTACTCACAAGGGGATAATAAAGAGCACGGCTCACTGATGTGGCTTTACATGACTTCAGCTGTATAATGATGGGAATGATTTCAATGGTTACTCTGGGGAGGTTAGATAAATGTGTGTTTTACAGACATGTCTGCTTTCCTCACACAAGCTCTGTGAAATGAAGGGAATGTAGGGTACTATTCGCTGACCAACTACAGTTTCCAGTTGAATGACATTAAAAATGTAATATGTAAGTTTTGTTGTTAAAAACACTAGTTAGGAAACTTTGTTGGTGTCTCAAAATTATTCACTTGCTCTTTCATCATTTAATGTATCACTTTCTGTATTCTGCAAAACACAAAGGAAAAAATTTTAAAGTTGTTAAGTTAACAACAGTGTTACCCAGTGGTGGCTGGCATTGGTTTTGTGTTTATAGAAAAAAGAATGTCGATACTTGCAGTACTACCAACATCCTTCAAAATATCTATTTTTGTGTGAAGTAAAGTAAGTCATGTGGGTTTGAAAAAGAGAGTAAACGATGGTAGAATTTTCCTTTTTGGTTACACTTTACTTTAACATACATTAAGAAAAGAATGTAACCTTTCAATTTTAAGTTTGACACAGAGATGGCAGTAAAAAGGCAACACATTTCACACTATACATAATATTTTCCTGCGTTAAACGTATATAATTATATTGGGAAAAAATTGGGAAATGATCTATTTTAATCATGTAAATCGATTGTTTTAACATTTACCTTTTTTCATGAAAACAAATTTAATCATTTGGAACCGATGTACATAAAATTAAGTAATTCCATCAACCTATTTTTTTCAGTGGGGAACTACACAACACAAACTGCCTTAAAAAGTCATGACAATCTTTCAACTATTTTAACTTTTGATAAAAGTAAAATTGCTGTAACATAAATATAATTGTAATTTGAGATTTTGTTGAATGAAGTTAAATAGATGTAAAAAAAAAATCAACATTCAGCTTAAATAACTTTTAAAACCACATTGTTGACCTACTTAAAAACGGGAACACCAAAAACAGTTTTACAGTAGAAGTAAATGAAAATATCTAGTATCTTCTTTTTTCTTCTGCAGGATGAATTTCCTTCTTCTGTTTGAACTTTTTTAAATTTCATGACCGGACTGGAATTACCTAACATACAATCCTACCGGATGTTAGTTACTAATTAAATTATATAGAGAAGACACTATTTAGTGCATGACAATAAAACATGTGGAGTTGATAATGTCATTTCCCAATAACAATGTTAAAACACATCTGCGTATTTACATTAAGGATTAACCGCACATAGATTCCCGATAACAAAACCACAAAAATCATTTCCTGAAGTTTGTTGCCATCTTTTAACAGTCATGGAAGGCGTTTTTACTGTCAGCTGTAAAGCGTAAATTGGATGGCATGTTTACTCTGTAAGTACATGAGCCGGTTCATGCCAACATATTTGTTTGCTTTGTTGGTAGCAAATGTAACCAGGTCTCAAACCGGAGTCTTGGCATAATAATAATTATCTTAAAGTCAACCGATTCTTTAGATAAATGTTTTAGTTAATTAATCAAAGTTACAATAGTTACAATAAGGGATCAAATGCACAAAAGTATAGAAGAAGAGTTATTTTCCCCCCTGATGAACAAAAACTATTCAAACTACATTTCCCATGCTCCTTTTGTGAGAAGCTGACCAATCACTGAGCTCCAAAACTTCAGGCAATCGAACTCCGCCTTCACTTCCTAACTAGTTGACCGCATGGATGTTTGGTTGCCTAGCCGAATCAATTACCATCCATAGGAGAGCGGGGTCGGCAAATGGTTGCCGCTGATCAGACAGCCAATATAGAGAGACCCATTCATTAACTCAACGGTCAGGTTTTTTTTGTGTGCCAGATTCATTCCAGTGATGCACATGGATCGGAAGTCACGCCGACCTGGAGTTGAAGCGGGCCCCAACGAACAATAAGACTATTTTTGGAACTGGGTTTTATTTCTCTTGTTTTAAGGGAAACTTATGCCGGCTTTATTATTTTCTTATTTCTTTATGTATATTCCCTGAACCAAATTGTTACACTGTTGTTATTTTTTTCTGTTGTTAAACAAAGAGTGATCACAATAACTCAAATTACTGTCTCCTGTCCTTATTGATATCAAACCACTGGCTCTTAAAGATTTAGCATCTTCTGATACTGGTCCAATTGCTTTTAAAGATAACTAATTACCTGTTACCCCGTTGATATACCTTAACGAAGGGTTACAGATTTGGCGAGCCAGCCAGGAGCCAGTTGGTTTGAATATCAATATTGAACACGTTTCCAATATGGACTTTGTACAAAGATCTGGTGTTAAAATCCCAAATCCCCATTTTAGTTGATGAGGACGAATCTGAATTTTACCAAAACCTGATTGTTGAGTATACGGACGGCACAGCTCTAGAAACACTAATTGGAATATTGCCATACAAATATGCCTTGCAAGATGACCCCTCCGTTGTTTACAACATCAGAACCTTGAGCAGTGCGTACCAAGCTGAAGTCAGTGGTACTATTACCAAATCTTACCTGTCAGAACTTAAGGCCTTAGCTAAACTTAGCGGTGCTGAGTACGGACATGTGCTTAAAGGAGTGATGTCCCAGATTAGTAAAGATATTGAAGCAATGGGCTCTGTATTAGAGGAAGTTCCCCTTACCCATGCTGAAACCTCCACTGAGACCCAGCTGACCATTACCTCCACTGAACAGCACCCCCCTGTCTTATCCCCAAGCACCGCTCACAGAAATGATGGCCTTCCTCACCCTGGTACCATCCCAACCAACAGTGTGGGTAAAGCCCCTTCACTTTCTGCAAATGACATAAATCCACCAGAAGTTCAAAAGGTCGTGGTTGAACACATTGTAAGGAGCGAAGCAATCAGCCCTTGCTTTCAGCCCCAATTAAGAATCCGCTCCTTCTCTGGAAAGACTCCCAGGCCCAATAACGAGACCGATTATGACACCTGGCACTCCCATATTGAACTGTTGCTAAATGATCCTAACATACTTCCCCTTCAGATCACCAGAAAGGTTGTCGAGAGCTTGCTTCCACCTGCAGCTGATGTGGTCAAAGGATTACGCCCCAACTCACCCCCTTTAGCTTTCCTACAGCTACTTGATTCGGCTTTTGGCGTGGTTGAGGATGGGGAAGAACTTTTTGCACGTTTCTTAAACACGTTCCAGAATCCAGGGGAGAGTGCTTCCGCTTACCTTCATCGGCTGCAGGTAGCATTAAACCATGTAGTAAAGAGGGGTGGGGTTGCACCAGGTGAAGTTGACAGACACCTTCTAAAGCAGTTCTGTAGAGGGTGTTGGGACAGTATTCTGCTCTCTACTCTGCAGCTTGAACAGGCGAGAAGTTACCCACCTTCATTTGCAGAGCTCCTGCTGATGTTGCGCACAGAGGAAGACAGGCAGCAAGCCAAAGCCAGCCGCATGAGGAAACATATAGGTGCCACAAAACGAGTCCAAGTTGAGTCTCAGAGTGCATGTGCATGTGCAGACCCAAAGGAGAAACCACGGGTTTGTCCCAGTGCCATTGAAGACCTAGTGAAGCAGGTTGCCACTCTGCAGAGCCAGCTGACCTCTTTCATGGCAGAGAAAAAGAAGGACAGAAAAGGAACCGCACAGAAATCCCAGAGCCGAACACTAGACAAAACAAATGCAAACATGCAAGCCCACATAAGAACGAAACGGATGAACAAACCCCGGCCCTGGTATTGCTTTGAGTGTGGAGAGGATGGGCATATCTCTCCTACGTGTACTGAAGCTCCCAATCCGGCTTTAGTGGCTGAAAAACGGAAACAGTTGGATAAGAGATTAAGTGAGTGGGAAATGCAAGCTAACCCCAGCTCACAGTTAAACGACTAACGGCTACTGTAGTGGGACAGACAGGGGCTGAGACAAACCAATGTCCCTCAGCTTTAAACCTCAAAGTCACGTCACAAGCATGCACCAGCATTGAACAATCAGACAGTAGCCCCCCATTCAAGTTCCCTAAAGGTCTCATCGGTACAAAAAGTACGGCTTTTGTGAATATAAAAGATCAATAAGTGACCTGCTTACTCGACACAGGCTCACAAGTAACAACTATTCCACAGTCATTTTATGAACGACATCTCTCAGGACAGGAGATTAAACCACTCCATGACCTCTTAGAGGTAGAAGGGGCAGCAGGCCAGTCTGTTCCCTACTTGGGGTACATTGAACTAGCTGTAACTTTCCCGAAAGAGTTTGTTGGAGTACCAACTGAAGTAAACACACTTGCATTGGTGGTCCCAAATCTTAACACCATTACAGAACCCCTTGTGCTTATAGGCACCAACACCCTTGATGTCCTTTATAACATCTGTTCCGAATCTGGAGTTAAACATCAGCCTATCCCACACGGCTATCGAGCAGTCCTTAAAGTACTTGAAGTTAGACGGAACCAAACAATCCATTCTGAGCCCCATGGTGCTGTGAAATTACTAGGGAAGAGTGCTCAAATTGTTCCAGCTGGCAAAACTGTGGTACTTGAGGGAGTTTCCCCTGTTAGTGGCTTCCAGAATGAGAAGTCTGTTCTGATCGAACACCCGAACTTACCCTCCTTGCCGGGTGGCTTGCTTGTAAAGGCCAGCCTGGTTGATCTTCCCCTCCAGCGACCCTATAAGTTGCCAGTCGTAATTTGTAATGAGTCTGATCATGATGTTATCATTCCGCCAAAGAGCACAGTAGCCCAAATGCATACCTACCGGACCATCTTGTTAAAGCAGCACATTGCAGAGTCAGCCAAAAAGATGGCGGAAGCAGAGCCCTTCCAAAAGTCTACTCTGAGCTTTAATTTTGGTGAATCCCCTATCCCGCCTGTGTGGAAAGAACAGAGAAACTAAACAACATGCATGACGTGTTTGCAAAACATGATTCAGATTTTGGCCGAACAGACAAAGTGACACATCATATAAAACTCTCAGACGACACCCCTTTCAAACAGCGCGCACGACCAATCCACCCTCAGGATATTGAGGCCGTTCGAAACCACATCCAGGAGCTCCTTGATGCAGGAGTCATCAGAGATTCAGAGTCTCCATTTTCATCACCAATCGTGGTTGTGAGGAAGAAAAATGGCCAAGTCCGCCTGTGCATAGACTATAGACGGTTGAACCTCCAGACCATAAAGGATGCGTATTCCCTCCCAAAGCTAGAGGACACATTCTGTGCACTTCATGGCTCTCAGTGGTTTTCTGTCCTCGATTTAAAATCCGGTTTCTACCAGATAGAAGTTGAAGAGGCGGATAAGCCAAAAACAGCTTTTGTGTGCCCACTCGGCTTCTGGGAGTTCAATCGGATGCCTCAAGGAGTGACTAACGCACCTAGTACGTTTCAAAGGCTAATGGAGAAATGCATGGGGGACATGCACTTGAAAGAAGTACTTGTTTTTCTTGATGACCTGATCATATTCTCCAAGACCCTTGAAGAACAAGAGGAGAGGTTGATGAAGGTGCTATCCCGTCTCAAAGAATTTGGCCTCAGACTCTCCCCAGAAAAGTGTGTCTTCTTTCAGACATCAGTCCGATATCTTGGTCATGTGGTGTCTAGAAATGGAGTACAAACTGACCCAGAAAAAACTGCTACTCTCAAGACTTGGCCCGTCCCTCAGAGCTTGCGAGAATTAAGATCTTTCCTCGGGTTAGCTGGGTACTACAGGAGGTTTGTTAAAGGTTACTCCAATATTGTGAAGCCCCTCAATGAGTTAACCTCTGGCTACCCACCTTCCCAAAAGAAAGCTAAAGTGACAAAAAGATCCGAATACAGAGACCCAAAAGAGCCTTTTGGGGAGCGATGGAACCCTGCTTGCCAACAAGCATTTGAGACTGTAATTGAAAAACTTACTACCACCCCTGTGCTAGGTTTTGCAGATCCTCAGAAACCTTATGTACTGCACACTGACGCCAGCACCACTGGACTTGGTGCAGTGTTGTACCAAGAACAGGAGGGTCTGTTGAGAGCGATTGGATATGCAAGCAGAGGGTTATCACAGAGTGAAAGTCGCTATCCCGCGCATAAATTGGAATTCTTAGCGTTGAAGTGGTCAGTCACCGAAAAATTTGCGGATTATCTATATGGTAATCAGTTCAATGTTGTAACTGACAGTAATCCGCTAACTTACATATTGACCTCAGCTAAACTGGATGCGACGAGCTACAGATGGCTGGCAGCACTGTCCACATTCTCGTTCAAGCTTCTCTACCTACCTGGGAAACAGAATGCTGATGCAGATGGTCTGTCACGCAGGCCACACGGAGCCTTGGAGGATGACCCAAAGTCACAGAAAGAGAGGGAACGCATTTTCCAGTTCACCAAAGACCATCTCTCCGACCCAAATAATGTTAATTCTATTAATGAGGAAGTTGTACAAGCAATCTGTTAAAGACAACTTATTTACAGCACCCAGGTTGATGACAGTAACACTGGAAATGTTGTTTTAGTCGAATGCCTTGCAGTCTCTGCAGATGCGGTGCCCCAATGCTATCAACAAGCAGACCAGTCTGGTGAATTTCCCACCATCCCACACCTGTCTGAAGCAGAACTGGCGGATAGACAAAGGGCTGACCAGTGTATAAAACACGTCATTTCCCAAATTGAGACAGGTGATACACCACCCCCTACCTTGCGAAATGAACTTCCTGATCTTCCTTTCTTTTTAAGAGAATTAAGCCGCTTTGAAATTGTGAATAATGTCTTATACAGACGACGCCAAGAAGGTCCCAAAACAACGTACCAGCTTGTCCTCCCAGCTGAGCTTCGTGGCGCAGTTTTAACTAGCCTCCATGACCATATGGGTCATATGGGAGTTGACCGCATATTGGACCTAATTCGGACCAGGTTCTATTGGCCAAGGATGGCTATGGATGTGGAGAGAAAGGTGAGGACTTGTGGCAGGCGTGTGCGGAGGAAAGCCTTTCCAGAGAGAGCTGCACCCCTAGAAAATATCAAGACCACAAGACCCCTTGAACTTCTATGTATGGATTTCCTTTCCCTTGAACCTGATAGAAGTGGAACTAAAGACATCCTTGTGATCACGGATCACTTTACAAAATTTGCTGTGGCAATTCCCACTTCCAACCAAAAGGCCTGTACAGTGGCAAAGTGTTTATGGGAGAATTTTATGGTGCACTATGGAATGCCAGAAAAATTACACAGTGACCAGGGACCAGATTTTGAATCCCGCATGATAAAGGAACTCTGTCAAGTGGCCGGTATTCAAAAAGTGAGGACAACACCCTACCATCGCAGGGGCAACCCTGTGGAGAGATTTAATCGCACCTTACTCAATATGCTTGGCACTCTTCAGAACCAAGAAAAGTCCCATTGGCGTGATTTTGTCAGACCCCTTGTCCATGCCTACAATTGTACTAAAAATTATGTGACGGGTTTCACACCTTATGAGTTGATGTTTGGGCGCCAGCCCCGCCTACCAGTCGATCTTGCATTTGGACTACCGCTCTATGGCAAGCAACACACGTCACACTCCGAATATGTGCAGAACCTCAAATCACGGCTTGAGGAGAGCTACAAGTTAGCTATGAGTAATGCTGCAAAAACCGCACACAAGAACAAAACACGGTTCGACAGGCGGGTGATCGCCTCAGACTTGGAGCCTGGAGACCGAGTGCTAGTCCGGAATGTCCGCATCCGGGGGAAACATAAGATATCAGACAAGTGGGAGTCTACCGTCCACGTAGTGGTGAACAGGGCAGGTACCCTACCTGTCTATACTGTCAAACCCGAAGTCAGTGATGGTCCATTAAGAACTCTGCACAGGGACTTACTCCTCCCATGTGGATTCCTACCTATGGAGGAAAGCAGCAAGTCTGCCAAACAACCTGCAAAGTGCAGAATAGCAACCCGTGCAAATCCTGTTCTGGACGCTGACCCTTCAGAAGAGGAAGAGGATGAATCCATCCCAGTTCATTGGTTCAGTGAGGTCTCAAATGTGTTTATCCCCACAGACCATGAAGGTCTAGTACAGCCCAGAGAATCCTTGTCTAATGAACGACATAGGCAGTATACCGTGCCTCCAGGTCCCTGTTCTGTTGAGAGCCCAGTAAATGCGCAGATCATAGATTGCTCCCCTGAACAGTCTAGGCCATCGGATATGTCTATCGATGCCCCGGTCAGTCCCCTGAGGCCCAGTAGACCTACCAACTGTTGCAGTTATATAGAACACTTACTTACTGAAAGCATCGCCCCAATTGACCAAACACCTGAAACAGACCCCATTAAAAGTAATATGCCTTGTGCCCACTTACCTAAAGTGCATCCTTTGGAGAAAGAGACCATACCTGACACTGTCAGTGACATCTGTAATGAACAGCAGTCGGTGTCTCCTGACATGTCAGAACATGAGGAGGAAGTAGACAGAACAAAGACTGAGAAGTCTGTGGAAGGAGAGAAACTGGAAATGGAAGGAACTGAATCCAGAGAGGAAGCAGAGAGGATGACAGTCACAGGTGCTCCTGTCAGGAAATCTGGAAGGGAACGCCAACCGTCAAGGCGACTGGATTATCCTGAACTCGGAAACCCATTGGTCACAGTTGTTAAATCATTCCTCCATGGGTTGACCACTGTGTTATCCGATGTTTTGAATGAAGATCAAGTAGTCTCTACACCCTTCCTCCCATACCCCACTCAGATAAAGCACGTTTGAGCTCTTCCATCTACAGGGACGTACATGAGTTCAGGAGGGGAGAGTAACCAGGTCTCAAACCGGAGTCTTGGCATAATAATAATTATCTTAAAGTCAACCGATTCTTTAGATAAATGTTTTAGTTAATTAATCAAAGTTACAATAGTTACAATAAGGGATCAAATGCACAAAAGTATAGAAGAAGAGTTGTTTTCCCCCCTGATGAACAAAAACTATTCAAACTACATTTCCCATGCTCCTTTTGTGAGAAGCTGACCAATCACTGAGCTCCAAAACTTCAGGCAATCGAACTCCGCCTTCACTTCCTAACTAGTTGACCGCATGGATGTTTGGTTGCCTAGCCGAATCAATTACCATCCATAGGAGAGCGCGGTCGGCAGATGGTTGCCGCTGATCAGACAGCCAATATAGAGAGACCCATTCATTAACTCAACGGTCAGGTTTTTTTTGTGTGCCAGATTCATTCCAGTGATGCACATGGATCGGAACTCACGCCGACCTGGAGTTGAAGCCTTCCGGTTGAATCGGGATTGGATGTTCGCACTCTGAACCCACGAAAGATTCCCAGCATACGTTGGGTGGCGAGCCACGGACCCACGAGCATGAGTCTATGCGCAGTCTCATTTTCCCTCCCTCACGGATGGTGTGGTAGGATCCACGAGCACTGGCATACTGATACTGTCACGAAACTGATTTAACTAAAAAGGAAAAAAAGGGCCCCAACGAACAATAAGACTATTTTTGGAACTGGGTTTTATTTCTCTTGTTTTAAGGGAAACTTATGCCGGCTTTATTATTTTCTTATTTCTTTATGTATATTCCCTGAACCAAATTGTTACACTGTTGTTATTTTTTTCTGTTGTTAAACAAAGAGTGATCACAATAACTCAAATTACTGTCTCCTGTCCTTATTGATATCAAACCACTGGCTCTTAAAGATTTAGCATCTTCTGATACTGGTCCAATTGCTTTTAAAGATAACTAATTACCTGTTACCCCGTTGATATACCTTAACGAAGGGTTACACAAATCAAATATTTTTGTTTGTAAAACTCATTTTCAGATGGAACATCTGGCCAACGGTCAAGCAGTGTTCGGAGAAGAGAACCTAAGCCATGTCTGTAAATAAGAACATAATCATTATTTCAAGTGAATCATATACAAATATATACAAGGATTCTGAGAAAACAATGTGAGATATTATAAATATTATGCATTCACTTGATATACATTTCAGAACTTTACTTGTGAGAAAGAAACAGAGAAACAACATTTTCAATCTGAAATGTAAAACACATGCATGTTGTCAAGATTACTTATATAAATACTTAAATGTAGAACGTGATGTCACATATTCCCTTCATGGAATCCGTTCCAGACTGCTGTCTACGCAGGCGTATGATATATCAAATTCTGTAAATGGATAATCAGATTGTTGTGTCTGTATTTAATCAAAAGTAATCACAAACCCCTGAACTCCCATTAAGATGGTATACAGGAATTTGAACCAGTGATTTCTCAACAGAACACATGTGACGGAAAGAATTCGTTGTTAAAATATTATATGAACATCAATCATTGGTGATGTAGTCAAACAAAAGCATATTAAGGAAATGGGGCAATGGAACGGAAGGGTCTCAAGGCTCATTTTGTAACAGATTGGAAGATGCACAAAACTGTTTACTGTTCAATAACTTACTGAAAAATGAAAAAATCTGTCATCATTTACTCATCCTCTTATCTTTTAAAACATGTATGACTTTGTTTCTTCAGCAGAATAAAAATAGAAGATATTTTGAAGAATGTTGATAATTTACACCCCTTGTTTTTTGGTCTATACAATAAAAGTAAATAAGAGCTATTGCTAGTTACCAACATTCTTTAAAATATCTAGTTTTTAATTTAAGACAGGGAGAGAAAATTATAAGCAAATATTAAAAACCTTTAATATTATATTATTTGTGTTCAGCATACATAATATGCCGAACACAAATGATTATATGGTAGTGCAGTTATCTTTTGTCTGAAATGACATGGATACAAACTTTCATGAACATATATCCATTTGTGTTTATCACAATAAAGTACACAGTAATACGTGCTTCTATAACCTATGACGTATTATTATTTGCAGTTTTTACTTTAAAAAAGGTGTGTTTTGCCAAAATCTTTTAAAATTGAGTACATGTTATTTTATTTTTTATCTTTTTAACCACATGACATGCAAACATGAATCCAGCAAGATGAAGAGCAGCCATTTTATGATACATGGAGGCTGTAAAAGATTTTATCTAAGTAGTAAAGTCTTTATATTAACTATGGAAATCAAAGACCTCCGATTTAAACATCTGTGTGAATATCATACCCTCTTTTTTAGTTTGCAAGCAGGTGTGGATTGGATAAACTTTTATATTATAAATAATTATTATTATTATCAACTAAACAACTTTGATAATCAACTAAAAAAAGTTGTGCAGACATTATCCTCATGAAAAGAACTTAACACGTAACAGTTTAATTGTTCTTTAATTGTGATGTGATCTGGGAAAACCCCACCGGATGTCAAGCAAGATGTCAAAACTTACTGTTTGTCAAATGATTTTGGTCTTAAATAGTATGAAAGTTGAGTAAATTAAAACTTTTGTGTTACTGGAACAAAAATGTTCTTGTTATTTTTATTTGAAACCTACACACGTTGAATTTATTTTAAAAAATGTGATGCAAAAAGTGTGCATGTATATTAATTAAACCCAAAACATTATTTATATAATGTATACCAGTCTCATAAAATTTTTTGAGGGGGGTATTCAATTAAAAGGACTTTTAACAATCATCTCTGATGACACAATTTAAGGCAATACCACTTAAA
Organism: Triplophysa yarkandensis; assembly: GCA_033220385.1. Lineage (NCBI taxonomy): Eukaryota > Metazoa > Chordata > Actinopteri > Cypriniformes > Nemacheilidae > Triplophysa > Triplophysa yarkandensis. The sequence goes on along the minus strand of CM065676.1, from coordinate 7,828,071 downwards.
ATATTCCATTAGTAAGACATGATGTCCTAAATTTTGTATAGCACTTACATTTCTAAATTAATGTAGCACATAATGTTAATTTCAAGTTTCTGATAAACTTTTCTTATTTTTTCTCATTAATACTTCTTCTCTACATCCCAATACTTTTATGTGTATCTTTCATTTTTGCCAGAATTCATTTTTTTATACTCTCATGACATTACAGCTATTGATAATGTTTAACATCTTTAATGACCTCGAGCTGAAAATAAGACATAAAGAAAGAATGCAGGGTGATTGAGAGAGGAAGAAAGGGAAAGTTAACTAGAAGCAGCAGATCTAATCTATTATAAACAGTTCGAGGTCAAAAAAAAAAAGCAAACGCGCTTCCCACAAGGCTACAATCCTCGAGCACGCAAACCCATCATTTAGAACATATGCAACCTTATTGATTCCGGACCTTTCTTCCTAAATAACTAAAGCTTTCACAACACATCTCAAAGGGGAAGAAAATCCGACGATCTTAAAAATGAACTTCAACTTGCTGAAAACCATGATGTTGTGGAAAGCTGTTATGAAACGGCCAATAACATCGTCCTTTGGGAACGGGTCGAACACCAAGCTTTTAAATTCCAGAAACAAAGTATTACAGACTGATCGTAAATGAAAAGGCTGAGGATTTCGTTGACCACATAATTGAGGTAATAATGAGATAAAAGTAGAAGCCTGGCTTTCAACATGGAGTACATTAACAGCTAATAAAAGCATGAAGGGGGTAAATTACGCTGTTGAAGGAGTCTAATTCTCGGCCTTATAGGCATGTCTGTATTCAGAATCCAACAGACAAACGGCTTTAAATGAATGCCATCTGAGAGGAGGGGATGTCACAATCAGTTTTCCTTTGACTGGGTCACAGAATAACAAGCACGCAACGTTCCAACCGTCAAAGGTAAACACTTCCCACACGCATGTTCATCCATCTCTTTCACTAAACTGTGAGAAAACCATGAGAATAACATCCAGTCATTCAAGCCACAGGTTATCAATAACAAAAACTCAAATCAATTGCATGACACTCAAATAATGATTGCGGAAGCATTTGTGTACACCACTCATGAAACAGATTTGAATTTATTTACTATTCGTAGTTTGTGTATTCGCTTACATGCCAGGACAATCACGCACTTGTTATGACGCTAACGTGTGACGCAAATAAAAAAAGAAATACTTTAATTCCAACCTTTTGGATTCCAAAAAATCTGATTTTAATCTAATTTCAAACCACATGTGGATGTGGTCTGGATTGTGTTTGTAAACATGGGATTCATGTGGTTTTTGGACTTTCAAATTACGAAAAACTAAATGGATTACCGACGGAATGGGCCAAGAAATAAATTTTTGTGTGTATGAACAGACAAAGTCACAAAGCAGGTCAGGGTGAAATCCAGTCTGCGATATTTTACATACACCTTTCCTTTATAAATCAAGCTTACTATGCAAAAGTCTTATGGAAGTAAGTACCTTCTTTGGCTCAATGGTTTGAGTCAGTATTTACATCATTTGCAGGAGTGTCATTAGACAACATGAGTTGACATTTCTTTTTTCACTATTTGTAATAATCCAGCCGGAATTTTATTACACAGAACTGTGAAGAAAGTAGTACTGAAGTTTTGCAGGTAGGTGTCTTGAATTGTCTGGAAGACATTAACACAGGTCTTCTGGATTTAGTCGGTTGAATTTTTTTCTCTCTCTTACGATGACACCAGATCTCTGTGTGGAGCACTGGCTATTGTCACACATCTTGTACATACAAAACTCTTACTGGATTTTTTATAAATAATGTTAAATTGAACGTTTGGTGCTGTGAATTCATATTTTCTAATGACACACTACTCTAAATGATATAAATAGCAGACTTAACAACATTTATATGGTGCAAAAGTTGATATATCTAAGACTTTTTTCAATGTCTCTATAAGAGTTGTATATTAGATTAAAACGAATTTCATATACTTTTTAGAAATGTGTTTTGCCGTGTTTAAATACTTAATATGTTGCAAATGTGCAACTGAAGAAAGAAGCAATACATACATAAACAAACAACTGCGTGGCACATGTCGGAGCTCTTTGCTGCCTCTGGTTTCGGAACACCCTGTCGCACAAAGGTCTCCGAGATCAAACCCGATAAAAACCACCATCTGAGTTTGATCATCTGCAGACAGCGATTTGTCACTTCACAGCGTCGCTTACAAGCTGGCGACTATGGTGGGGGCACTATTAAATGAATAAAAGATGCCTGGCATACTTTAACAGGAGGATCAGCTTTTAATTAGCCAATCGTGTGCTTTTTCCCTCACACGGTGGAGACTTTCAGATGTGTGGCCTCTGAAAGTGTCGGGCAGTAATGGAAAGGTACGACCCGTTTTATATGCGTGTGGGTGTTGGTGTGCCAAAAACCTACCTGCAAGATGTTTGCCCATGTTCTCTAGTTCTTTTGAGAAGAGAGAGTCCTGGAGCTGCAGAGCACGTCTGGCTGTCTGGGGGCTCGTGCCTCTGATCGGCTTCACATCCGATGCCCAGACAGGGTGACGCTAGAGCACACACGCGAGACAGAGCAGAGAGTCACATTAGAAGAACTGGTAGCTTTGAGTTTTTACATAGTTCTTATGGTCACGACGCTGTGCCATATCTGTTATAATGAGCGCCAATTATTTTTTTAAGAGAAATAAGAAAAACACTGGAAACCACAAGGCTTTGGGATGAAAGTCTTTGTGGCAGCGAAGGTTGAAGTTTTATTTGTGAACACCACGTTAGACGTTCAGTAGTGGTCACAAGATCTTCAAGTAACAATCAATAAACTCTGGGGATCCAAAAGCTGATGATGGCACGCTGTGCAATGATCCTGCCATTACTGTTTCACCATCATAAATTAAGCGGTTTTTAGGGATTAAGAAAACAGACTTTAAAAGCAAAACTTTGAACAATAAACTGTACTGTATGAAAACTAGATGAATGAAAATAACATTGGTTTGTAGTGATTTAATTTATTTATAACACACATACTTGCATGACAACGTAAAGAAGAGAGTGCTTTTTTTTCAAGTATGAGTCTCATTACCGGATTGGCACTAGATATTCTCCTGAGTAAAACAGAATGGAGAGTTTTGCTTGTAACTAACTGGTATTAGTCATATTTTGAAGAAACCACGATAAACTCACTTACGTTGTAATTGCTTTTCAGCTCTCAACCTTCTTCAAAATATCTTCTTCTGTGTTTTACAGGATGAAAAATGTCAAACAGATTTGTTTTGAAAAGTTCAACCAAAATAAATAAAATGATTGTATTTACCTACCACCATGTTATTCAAAATCTGTATGACCTTCTTTCTTGGCAGAACACAAAAGAAGATATTTTGAAGAATGTAAGTAACCATTCTACTTTTTGGACACAAATCATTTTCAAAATAGTTTATTTCCACAATAGAAAGGTCGTACAGATTTTGAATGACATTACGGTAAATAAATGTGGGTAATGGGAATCCAAAGAGCATCATCCCTGTCCAAGCATTACATCAAGCAATGTTTGGTAACAAGGAACGTAACATTAAAGTTCAAAACCTCAAAAGCTCATCAAATCTGACGCCAAGCCACACCAGCATACGTACCAGTAAACATAACACATCCATTCACTCAAGCCAAGAAAGGTGTGTCATTCAGAATGTAACCGAGGGCTAATTTCTACATTCAGAATTTTCTTTCAAAGCTCTATGAATCTTCTTGCTTTGACCTTTGGCTGCCACAGCTATAGAGGCATTAGCATTTGATGGTTTTCCGAAAGATCCTCAATGCCCTAAGGAGAACAGATGGATTAGGAGTGTGTAAAAATGCAACATGTTGCTTTTTCATTAACATTTCAGTCAGCCATCTGCAGCCCTTAAATAAATCCATTCTGTACACAAGTACATACAATCACAACCCAAAACATAAAGGAAGGAGATTGAATTACGGCTTCATGGCCTAAATTTCTTAAACAATGTCAGGTTAGGTCTTCCATACACTTACATGTGTTCTTACGTGAAGCAATGTACACTTAAGAATTTAGTACATTTAAAAGCTTTCAAATTAAAGCCAGTTAGTAAATCTGATCATTTGAGATATTTCTATGAGAATTTACCCAAAATATTGGTGTTTATTACAAATATATATTTGACAAATAAATACTTTTCGATACATTGATTTAAAAATATTTTTATATTTTTGGAAAGTTAGCCATTGGATTTTTACTAAACTATTGTAATATTTTCTACGAATAAAATCCATTTGATGTAAAGTAAATATAAGTGTTTAATGTTAACTTAGCCACATGAAACATTTAACAGTGTGGGGAACCAGCCAAACCTTTGGCAAACCAGGCGAAAAAGTCTTGACGACATGTGAACAAACAAATTGAAAATGAACTGCTTTACCAAAACATGCTGGAAAGAGATTTTCTTCCTTACAACTATTGACATTTTCTATAAGCATCTAAATTTAAAGTAACAACTCATAATAATAAATGACAGAACATATTATGGTAAAGATGACCTGCTGCCAACAGATGTTTGTCGGAATTAAGATTCATACGGAGGAATGTTTTCCCTCTAACTCAAAACGGTGGATTACTGGTTTAAATTGATGAATCTAACCATCATCAACATTACAAAACTGTTGATTTCGTCCTGAATACAGGGACCTGCTGCCAGAAAAGCTCTATTATCTGACCTTGAATGTGGCTTACATATGACAGTTGTCTTCATTGATCAAAACACATGCAAGCAATAAATCTGTCTCGTGTAAACCTAAAGGAGATTACTAACTGCTTACTAGCCAAACTGCCTTACATTTGCAATGAGTAATGTGCTTAAACCAACTAGTCCTACAAAGCTGGAGAGTATGACCACTTTCTACAAACATGGATCCAATCCCTTCAGTAAAAAATTCCACAATGACCATAAATAAGAGACCGCAAAGCAACTGTCCACATCTGAAGTACTCCACAGCATCTGTGGACCAATGCCGACATGCGTGTGCCGACCACCGGCAACCAACCAGCCATTCGCTTCAATTTTCTCTGGGAAAGCATGCTGTTTTTCTCTCAAAGCCCATTTAACAGGCCTTTGTAGCTCTTATGCCCGTCGAACGCCACACAGCCACTCGAGTCCTTCAGACAAAGTCCAGTTCATTGGAAGCAGGTTCAGAAACCACAACAGAATGTTAGTGATTTACATTTGCTGCATCTCGTGCAGTCGGTGGCATGAAAACGTAATTGGCCTCCTTCTATTTACCGCACATGAACAACAGTGCCTTGGATCATTGCCTGCTGTCACATCCACGCGTTCTGAATCTTTACAGACCGTGGGCTCAAGCTGCAGTGAGTCTAGCATGTACAAGAGCGCCCACACCGACCTGCCACAGGCACAATAAAGAATGGCGGCCGGCCCTGGCGCGAACGAGAAAACACCACTAACCACATTACCTCAGTCCCTCCAGACAGGGTTATATAACCATTTGAAATCTGTTACACTGTTTGTTTGCTAGATTTGCGAGGGGGTAGAGAAATGATATTCTTTGCTTTTACATCGAGGAGTTTGCTGCGAGGAAGCAACGTGATAGAAGGAACTTGTGTTCCATGCCCACACCACTTTGCAGAAAAGAATTGATGCTTGAAGTGAATTCTGAAACAATTTCCGATTTGCCATTTCACATTTAATCAAGCAAAAAAAAATTGAATAACCAAAAAGCTGTATGTCTGAAATGCCACTTGAAGAGTATAATGGCATTTATTGTGGCTTTTCGTAAAAACACGCACTGTTGTCCGACATCTGTTAAGATTTAATTTGCCCTTCGCTTTAGACCACCATTAGGGAAATCAAACGTAATTTTAGCTACTAGCAGATTTAATTCATATACAATTGCATAGAAAATTCTACATGAGATATCCTGTCTGAGCCAGCACCTGCCCTCTAGTGCTCTGGATAAGTGCACAACAGATGGAAACCAAGTCTTGATACAAAGGTTTATTAAATCTACTCCTGTTGGCAGCGTGTATAATCACCTAATGTATGTTCGATGGCATGGCGCCAACGGCAAATGGGAATGGACAATAACAAATGCATTATCTGATTAAACACTAAAGAGAAGGAGGAAAGCCCTGGAGCATCACATGTTGTCTGCACCTGCAGAATCGCTGAAATGACTTCTTCCAACCTGTTATATTCTAAATAGTTGGGTTTAAACCCAGGTCAAAAACTTGAATCATGCTGAACTCAGAGAAACAGAAAAGATTGTGCTCCATTTATGTGCGCTTGACTACGAATACTATTTAATGATACAATACGTGTTGTTATATAGTAGCTGAAAAGCAACACAAGTAAAGTTGTTTCAAATCAAACAATATTGTTTTTACAGTCTAGTAACAATACACATGGAAATCGATGAATCAATAAAACAATGTAGATATTTTCAAAAGTATTCACATGTTGTCGATGTTTACTAATTTTACTTGCTATTTTACTATCTTCAAATGAAAAAGTTGTGCCATCTTGCTGTGAGGATACCAATTGATAACCAATAGCACATTCCGCCGCTCGACCATCTTTTTCTAAACACTGCGGTTAATGAGAACGGACAGAGATATTGTCACATTTTTTTTTATTTTCCAAGGAGATAATGCATTTAGGTGCGATTTGTCTGTTCAGGGCCACTGTAAATGGCGACGAATGCCATGCAAAGGAAATGTACATTGTGTTTGTCAATAGAAAAAGCTCATTCTAAGATAATAAGATTATGCAAGGTCCTCTGAAGACATGGTTTTGTGTCAAATGGAAGGAAATTATGATTTTACGATCCAGCTTTTATTAAATGCATTCTGTAGAAAAGACTGAAGCAAAATGGGCAATGGCACAAAATCAACCGCGGAATAAAACTACAAATAGAAGTTCTATTGCCATTATAACATCCTGATGCTTATTTTATACAGAGAGAACTTTTCCTATCGAGTGATTATGAGGATTGCAATCAATAACAGACAAAAGACAATCTCTCTTATAACTTCATCTAAACATATTAGTTATTGATGAGACAAGGGCGAAAAATACCAGAGTGCACTAAATGTTTCAAAAATCCTTTGTTTTCCAGGCCAGTGTTAAGTGAGTAATTCACTTTGTCTGTTGATATATCTTTTAATCGACAGAACACTGAATTGCACACTGGGCCATGTTAATGAGAGCTGTGGTTGGTTGCAGGGCATGCATGTAATGAAGATGTGGAGGTCTGGAAATGCTGTTTAAATTGAAATGCAACTGCAAATGAGTATTCCTGAAACACTAAACATGACAAATTCTACTTATGTAATACTGCTTATCTTCTAAGCAACAATGATGCAACATCTCAAGAATTAGAGTACTAATCTTAAATACCAACACAGCATTAGCACATCAGTTTCACCTCCACTTCGGTCCAAACAAAGGCCTCAAAGGTAAAGCAAACTCACCCCAAGGCTATTTTTGCAATATCACCCCAAAAATAAGACAATCAAGGCCGGAAACCACATGAGAGAACCCTATTAATGTTCCATGGCTTCTGTTACAAAAAAGGCCACTCTAAATAGAAAAGGTTGAAGTTGATGTATTTCAGATCAGAAAGGTTGGAGGTTGTCACAACAAACATTGTTTAATAAATCCCATATTCTCATTTGCTAGACTTACACAAACAAATCTGTTGGCATACACACATTTTTTACAGGCATAATCAGTGTATGCAAGGAAAATATCAAACACATCGCTTTAATAATCAAACACACACACACACAGGCTCATTATATTACATCATCTGATGCATGACGGCATGAAAGCAAAAATATTTTATTACATTTAACCACAAGGCTGATTAGAGAACTACTTGAGTATTGTCTGAATCGACTGAAGCAGATCTGGCACCAGACTGAATGAATAGTTAACACATTACACTTAGTTTTTTTATAATAACACAATTATTATATCATCCAGCGTAAAAAAATAAATAAAAATAGACTGCAATATATAGGCACCTTTGCTGTAGTATGGCGTAAAATAACATAAAAATCATGTTAATTGTTTTTAACAAACATTTTCTCGTTATTTATTTTTTTGTTTATTGTAATTTTCAAGTCTGTCTGTTTAATGAATAATTTTTATTATTAAGAGGATTAATTAGCAAACCACACATTAACAATACACCATCAGGACATCTGAACAAACACAGGTTTTCCAAAGGCCAAAACTTCCCTAGATACTTTACGCAATTTGGAGCGCATAAGCCTCTCCGCCCATCGTGAGCATCATTTACGGCGCTAGAACATGAGTTACAGCTTGGAAGAGATCAGCGCAGATACAGCGCCCATGACTGTTGTTGTCCAAAGCAGTGACTCAGCTCATAAAAGCATTACGTTTTGTTTTTCCGTGCCATTCTGGGCGTTGAGAAAAGAGAGGACCCCTGAGGACCTGGTAAAGTAATTAGCTATTAGGAAGACAAATCGCATTCCCCTTACAAATAGCGCCCAAAATAAGCAATTAAACAGAAAACAACCACATTAAGCTTTGAAAAGCTGCCGTAGGTGAGCTGATCCTTTCACACTCGCCGCTCCATGTGGGAAACATTAGTCGTCCTGGTCTGAGCTCACTGGCACGGTTTGATCTATAGATGATGGGGCCCCCTTACAAACTTTCTGTCTTGCTCTCCTTTTCTTTAAAGAAGAGAGACAGGTCTTACAGAATACAGGCCAAAGTAAAGAGTCTGTTTGTGTGAATGAGAAAGCTGAGCTGAGTTAGCAAGAGGCCCTGCACCAGGGTGGGCAAAGTTTTGGCGCAGGGGCCCACACTGGCTTTTTAATAGTACACAAAGGGCCACATGTTAGAATTAGTGTAATTATCTTTGATTAGGGCTTTCAAAACGATTAATCGTGATTAATCACATCCAGAATAAAGGGTTGTGTTTATATGTATGTGTTCTATGCATATGAACTTCTTATTTATAAACACAGATGCCTGCATGCCTATTTTAAAGGGCAATTCAAAACAAAACAAGGCACTTAATGTGGCATTCTTGCTTATGGTTGCCAGATTGGGCAACTGAGTAACACACTGTTCTAAGTTTTTAAACTGTGCAAGCAAAAACATGTAAATAGCTGGTTTTCACCTTTAAAAAATCATAATGAAAAAACATTCACAATATTAATATATTATATATATATATATATATATATATATATATATATATATATATATATATATATATATATATACATTTATGTACACAGTGTGCAAGATAGTTTATTTGCTTGATCGCATTTTTAATGTGTAAATAATGCCAAATCATGCAATGTTAAGAACCCACCGTTTATTCCATAAAATGGTTTCTTGGGAAACTTTGGTCAAGACAATGTGGAGCATGTTCCCAATAAAGACACGAAGAAGCCTCACATGCCCGTTGTTGCCAGTCTGTCTGGGGTTCCCGACTCATAAGCTTTCACACTTGCCAGCAATACCTAAAGATTTTTCCAACACTTCTCTGTAATTATAACTGCTCTCGCTGATAGAAAAATAAGCGCTTCATGATGAGTAAGATGGAGTTCGAGGTTACTACAGTGACAGAAACCAGTATACAGTGAAAATTCCCGTGAGTGTTTTTTATGCCACATCAGAATTCAGCAAGACTTGTAATATTATTATGTTCCACGCTGGAAATTTGTTCTGGTCTCTGGCGGTTTTTGTTGACAGGTTTGATGAAAAGGGGGATTTCTACAACACAGGTGTCCTCGCTGACCCCTCTGTCGAATATAAACCAACACTATCCCATCAACAACATGATACTCCGTGAGGAGGAGACGGTTCTCGCGTGCTTTCCTAGTAAACAGCCAAAACTGTGTTCATCCAAACCCTTCACAAGCTTAATCATAAACTATGTACTGTACGATGAGACTTATTCATTGTTTTCCACTGGGAACATCCCCTCTAGGTTAACAAGCACAGAAACAAACGGTCAAGTCACGCTGGGCCCTGTCCTTCCAAAAGAATGATCTAACTCTGACAGCTTTCGTAAAGGAGATGATGCTATAGATGACAATGGCTTTGTGAAAGTGATATAATAAACAGTTTTGGCTGGTTGTGGATCACCTACCTGCCCTGTCACCTGAGAGGCCGTCGGAAGATCTACTGCTGTCAGTGTTTCTGTCACTGTGGGTAATGGACCTGTTCCAGAAACAAAAAGCACATACAGAATTTTACCACACACACGCATACTCACGGTACGCTCCCACACTCTGGTGACGGCACTCGAGGGGCAACACGAGTGACAATGGAGAGATTCAATTTCGGTAGGGTACGAGTGATTGACTCGCACAAAAAGGGCTTGCCCCTCGCAGCAGACAACATAACATGATATAGTACTAACATAAATCTGATCTGTTTGATTCTGAATCTGATATGATTTAATGGAGATTGTGCGATACAACAGAACTATTGGCCAGGGCGGCGGTCTTTGGTCCTGCTTGGGAGGTCTCCAGAACGATTGTGATGAGACTTGTGATGAGGGGGCTAACGATAACGATAAGATTCTTTGTGGATTTCAGCAAAAAGTCAATTTAATACAAATGAAATCAAATGTACATTTTTAATTCAATACTAAAATAAACGACAGTTAAACCACATGGACCCCCAGATCTACCATCAAAATAAACAGAATTAAATATAAGATACAATCTAATTAGATAAAATAAAAGTATTGGCAATAAAATCAAATTAAATAAAGTTAAAAATAGTTGTCATTCTATTTTGTTCTTTTGTGCGCCATTTCTTCACTCATGTACTGTCTTGGCCAAAAGTATTGGCAATAAAATAAACTAAAAAATTGTAATTCTATTCTTTTGTTTAGCTTTATTTCATTCATATACAGTCAGGGCCAAAAGGATTGTCAATAAAATGAAATAAACATTTTTAATAATAGTCTATTCTCTTGTGTGGCTTTCTTTAAACAATGTGAAGAAACATCACAGCAGCTTGTGCCGGACATGCAAACCACAGGATTTATGTCACTGCCAATAGTTTTGGCCACAACTCACTGTCGACCCCAATGACTTAAAGTCACAGCATTTGGAACTTACCTGTCATTTCTGGCACAGTTTGCTCTGCTCCATGATGTGCTGATTCCTCCTCTGGTCTTCCAGGAGTGAGACTATCCCCTTGAAGCCTAAAACGTACAAAAAAAAAAACTAAGCATCATTGTAAGAAAAGGCTTATTCATTTCATGTGAGTGGTTTGCATTTCTCCCCACAGTTATGATAGCTGTGGAAGATAACAGTGAAAATCCTATCATGTTCGTCTTTCAGAGTGAACTCTCAGCAGAGGCTATGAAAGAACTCTGTGTAATAGACTAGTACCTAAAAACATCTCTCTTTCTGCCCAGTGTATTTCCTGGATGAGAACAAGTGGAGACAGCAAGACTTTATTCATGTAATGTAACGAGGACAAGCCAAAGCAGTCCATTTGTCTTATCACTATCGAACGGAGATGAGGATATAAGGATATAAGCGGGCTGGAATGCAGACAAGGTGTAACATAGGGGATTTTTTAAGACTTGGCAACAATCTGCCAAACGTGTGACAACAAAGCAAACGCAGAGAATTTAAGATGTCCTATACTGTAGATTACTGAGATCAAGATCTTATGTTCGACTTTGTCATTTTCTTTCATCAGCAGTACACAAATATTTAGAAGAGGGTTGATAACTGAACAGCAGCGGCATCCGTTGACTTCTTCTTAATGGATACAAAATCGACTCAAGTGGCAATTACCAACATTCTTCAACATATTTTCAACATCAAAATTTGCCAGTATCGCACCCGGTGATCAGAGTGAAATCAACTAAACAATTGAAATGTTTCAGTCTGGAAAATGTAGACCCACAGCATGTTAACTCTCATTCGTCAACAGCCTTGTAACTATAAACTGTTATTTTGAAGAGTTTTTCCTTCAGAACTGTAAATCTCTAAATGGCACACTTAGCAAATGATAGGCTTGTTTCATTTCACATATCTAATCTCAGAGTTGTCATTGCGTGCCTTCTCTGCACACTCAGGCCTGCTATTACACACAATGACAAGAAAGAAACAGTAAGTTTTTTATGACAACGCAACTGCATGGTTTTTCCATACTGTTTTAAGGCAGGTTTACAATCTAAAAAATCCTTTGAAATGGGGCACAGTGTACTATTGTCACAGTTTCTGTGTAGTTGGGTTCTCTTATGTTATTCTTTAGAATCTGATTAAAGTATCCCCTTGGTAGTCATTGCTCTTGCTGGACTACAGATGTGAAAACTATATTAATATAAAGTAATTTTCCAGTTGTTTTACCTGGGTTTTACAATTTGCATGGTATTAAATAACATTTTAGTCTTAACGGATATATCACAGAATATTTATTTATAACAGAAAATGTACCGGGGATTTACTGCAAGTATTTTTCAATTATTTTTACGGATTTGTTTTTACAGCGTAGCATTATATATTTTTATGTCTCTTATCCGTTCTTCTCCTATTTGTAAAGGAAACACTGAATATTTAAATTAACAGCTATGTTAGAAAAAACTAGGAAATCATTACAAAGACCATTTACAGAGGTTTTCTGAAATTACTGTAAATATGTAGAATTAATTGTTTTTGTTTCACATTGTAAACATTGTTTCTCTTTAACATCAAACAAAATTGTTGCTTCTACACTAACAAAAATATACACTGTATGCAGAATTATTAGGCATGTTATATTTTTGTGGATTCATTTTTGTTGTTGTAGAACTACAGTGCAGTTTTGGAAGTATTAGTGTGCACAATTATTATGCAACTAAATTGATTTTTTTTCCCCCCATTTCACTTCTTTATTTTCACCTGTTAAAACAAGATTAATAAACTAACTCAAAAATTACAATAACAATATATCTTAAATGTATATATTTCCAATATTTCCCCTCTTCTTTTCGATAACAGTCACAAGCCCTCCATTCAGTCAATCAGTTTCTTGATCTGTTCAGAATCTACTTTTTATGTTCGGAGAGGTGTACTGTTTACCTTCATTGTACATTTCCTGCTTAAAGAGGTCCCAAAACTTCTCAATAAAGGTTTAGGTTAGGTGATGCATGTGATGGAGCGTTGTCTAACATAAAAATGAAAGTCTTCTTGAAGATGTAGTCTTTTGCTTTTACCACTGCTTAAAGTAAGTATCTTATGAAAATAACAGGATATTTAAGGGTTGATTTTGAATCTATTTTCAATCCGGAAAGATTAAACTAATTTTTCTCTAATTAAACCTGCCCATACCAATACCCCACCTCTACCTTACTGGCGTCTGAATGGAAGTGGAGCTCTGTGTCTGTTACTGATCCAACCACAGGCCCATCCATGGGGTCTGTAAGGAGTTACTCTCATCTCATTAGTCCACAAATATGGGTCTATTCTTCTCGAAATGTTTCTTGTGACTATTTGCTAAAAACAATTTTACGGTTTTGTGATCACGCCTCAATTTCTTAGACATTTGGCATCCCTGTGAAAGACTTTTTAAAATTTTTGACTTTTCAGAGGAAGTAAAATCTCTTTTTTGGCCCATTTTTCCTGAGGGGAAAAACATTCTTATTAGTCACACCTTGTTATAGAGACTTCCAAAGATCTCCTTAGGCTACACCCTACCTCCTTACACAAATACACATCGACTGATATGCATTAAATCCTTCATATTTATAAAGCCCGGAGAAAGATATTATGAATAAAATAATGATGTGGTCATTATAATCACTTGCCTAATAATTGTGCAGACACTTTTGTTCACACATTTGAGTTGTTTGCTCTTATTTTAATGAGATGAAATCAAAGATCTAATTTTTCACATATAAATTTTACTCAAATAATGTTCACAAATCTGTCTATATCCATGATGGTGAGCACTTCTCCTTTGCCGATATAATTCATCCCACCTCACAGTTTTGCCATATAAGATGCTGATTAGATAGCATGATTATTGCACAGGAATGCCTTGGTCTGGTCACAATAAAAGGCCACTATAAAATGTTCAGTTGTATCACACAGCACAATGCCACAGATTCTCAAGTTTTGAGGGAGCGTGCAACTAGCATGCTGACAGCAGGAATGTCCACTTGCACTGTTGCTCATGACTTGAATGTTCATTTCTCTACTATAAGCCGTCTTGAAATGCGTTTCAGAGATTTTGGCAGTACATTCAACCAGCTTCACAACCACAGACCGCGTTTATCCATACCAGCCTTGGAACTCCATATAAATGCATATACAGCATGTTCACCTCAAGATGGTCTGAGACTAGCCAATCGGACCGCTACTGAAACATTCAGTTTGCATAACCAAAAGATTTCCGCACAAATTGTCAGAAACTATCTCAGGGAGGCTCATCTGAATGCTGCTTATCCTTATTCTTTAGATGGATTTGTGAACAGCATTTGAGTGCAATTGATATTTTGGGTATGTGGAATATGTTTCAGATATTTGAGTTCATCTCTTTAAAAAAAAGGGAGGAAAATATTCGTTAACATTTTTGTTTTGTGAATTTGCATTTATTTGCAAATACCTGGAGAAGCACGTAAAAAACGACTCTCTGTATTTTTCCAGACTTCAAATACGGCAAAAATAATAAAAAAAGTTATATTTACCCTCATTATTTGGATGTGAATTAAAAAACATGCAAAAGTCATATTTGTGATAACAGTTTTCACGCGTCTTGTCATTCTCTCAGTCTTTTTGGAAAGTGTTCAACTCCCCCGTCATGGATTTGGCTCTGTCGAAATGCATGCGAATAAAATACTATATAATTGAATTTAATGTATATCTGTCAAATGCATACTGTTAATCTAAATGTGACCACCCACAACCAAGCTTTAGTCAATTCTGAATTTTTGAATGAAAACTGTTTTCCCTCATGCTCTCCTGTGGTCACATCTATGATTGGTGTACTTCCACATGAACTGTTGTTTTAAGCCTGTGTGGTTGTCGTCTGCCACCTCATCCATCATGTGAAGAGGACAGACCCTGGCAGATAAGGAATAAATCCCATGACCTTTCTACAATGGTGCATTATGAGATTTAGTACTGCTTAAATAAACATTGCAAAACCATAAGTTTGTGCACTGTTGTGAATGATGTTTGTATACATAATGCCGGTTATCTGCAAACATTTCTAATGTTTTATGTCTTGGTAGTGGATGCCAAGACTGCCATCTTATGATAAATTGCAAAAACATTAGAATAAAAGCAGAATTTTATCAAATAAAAGTGTAAAATGAATAATTGTAGTTTTCTAGATATATAGATTACTTAATCTAATGTCCAGGTGTCCCAGACCGTAAGGTGTTGTGTTATTCGGAGATTGGATTTCAACATCCAAACCTAAGATGATTTTTTAAAGGTTTGTCAAGTAGCCGCTTGCCCAGGCAAAAAAAAGCAGGGAACACAAAAAGAGATGGGCATCATTTCAGGCAGGTTCTATAGTGCTCTTTATAATAAGTCTGTGTGATAAAGTATAGAAGACGCTCCAGGTGACCAAACATTCAGGGTCAGTTAGAGAAAACAACAGGCAAAGAAAGTGAGGAGTATGAGTACGACTAAAAACCTGTTCAAGTCCTCTGTTCCCATCACTCTATGGCCAAAAATATGCACAAAGAGTATTGAATCAAGGATCCAGAAAAATGATAAAAACATAAGGAATCCAGGTTAAATACATGATACTATAACTTTAAGACTACACTAAAACTGTAGTTAAGGTTTGCTGCATTATTTCTGTGAGTATTTTGAACATTTAAATGTGCAACTCCCCCTTGTTAACCCTCATGTCATTACAAACCTGAATATGTCTAATTATCTCTCACTAACCCAAAGTGAGATATTTTAATAAATTGTGGTTTTGTATTCATTTGTAAGTCAATTGGGTTAAATGTTGGTTTCCAACATTCTACAAAATATCTCCATACAGGTCATCAAGGGTTGAAATGACATGACTGTACAAAAATGATACATTCATTTTATTTTGCGGAGAACTTTAATCTCACCTGACTGAGCATTTAAAAGCAAATCTATCTGCCCACTATTGTACTTTGTGTTCACCTTGCGTCATGTTCAGCCTCAGCGCTACTCAATCCCATTATAAAAGGTCAGAGAATCTTAAATGTTGGCTCTCGGACAGTAAGGTACTGTGTCGAGAGAGTCACTCATTAACATGGAAGCATTGACACAAGAATTTTGACTCTGAAAAGCGCCACTGTGCATCCCGCTCTTTGCTTTTCTTGAGTGATGCAATCGAATCTCTGCCAAACAATCCGCAATCATCTTTTCCATTGATGAGCACATCTCAACATGATTACGCCAGCATCATTGTGCATCCAGAACTCAAAAGAGAAATCTTCATCAAGGCCCACTTTCATATCCAACCATTAGCTTTGATTCACAGCACTCTCAAAACATTACGTAACTATTAAGCATTTACAAATTGGCAATGTGGGGAATTTTTACATGTGGCACGTTGGAGAAAAATATGTTTCCAGAAGCAGAAGAAACCTCTGTCCTAGATTACTATCCAGGGTGGGCCGCATCCACAACCCGGAGCGTTTAACCTGCAGTATAAACAAGTGTATTTCCACATCGATGTGATAAACAGTTTGCAAACAAACATGCGATAAACGTTTGGCTAGCCAAGATATGTTTTGGATCTTGTTGACTGCAAAGAATGTTTAATGTGTCTGTTGTGGATCTGATCAAAACCGGAAAGCGTTAACAAAGATCTAAACAAAGGAAATCTGAAAAGGAGTGTGCCAGCCATCTTACCTAACTGATTCAGTCTTATCACAAGCTGGCATCGGGCACAAGCGATGCGTGGACCAATAAGAACCAGCAGTGGATAATATGATAGTTCTGCTTAGACACAACCATTAAAACAGGAAGCGTGGGATAATAAAACAAGTGATAATGAAGACTATCGCTGTCTAGTGAATACAAACACTTTTCTGCAGCGCTCTTAGGATTCGCTGGTACACATAGATAAGTCCACACTTCATAGTCATCTACTGAAAGTGTGATGAATGCAAAGGATTACCTCAGCGTGTTATCTTTCTCTTTTCTAAGCTTAACTCTAGATTGTTGGAATGCGATGTGCGGCCCTCATATCCTGTCTTAAAGGGGTTCAGTTGCAAAGAGGTCAGCGTACGTGACTCGTGTCATGTCTAAGACGAATGGCGGGACATTCTAGTGTGGATCTGATGATAACATTGTTCACATTGTCAGTAGTGCTTGACTTGTTAATAGGCGGTGTTTGGAGGTGGTGAAGCACACACAAGGGTTTAGAGGGGAAGTCATTGAGTCGAGCAGAGCCGGTCAATATTTACCTTGCACACCTTGAGCAGATGTTCAGAGTGACTTTGGCCTGTGGCTCTGAAGAGTAGGAGCTTCGGCCCTGGCTGAACTTACTGCCAGACGGCGAGAGGCCAGTGACCCCCTCCATGCGTAGGTCGTCCAGATCCTCTAAAAAAAACAAAGAGAGATTTTTTTAAAATTTTTCAAAAAGATTAACTAATTTAATACAAGCGTGGAATTACATCTGAAGTGAAAGATATCAAAATTCTGATCACTTATTCACCATATATCGTCTTAAACTTGCATTTAAATCGTTTTTCTGTGGAACACAATAGAAGATATTTTGAGTAATGTCTCAGGGTTTTTGCGTCCATACAATTGAAGTCAATAGGGGCAATGTTTTTGTCATGAGCATTCTTCAAAATTTCTTGTTGTTTCGTTCTGCATAACAGCAAATAAAACATGACTCATTCCTTCACATATTAGGTCAGAATATCATGCTGTGTTCTGTATATGACAAACATTTGTATATATGTCAGTTAAAGGCAGAAAAAGCACTTCCCACATCCTCATCTAACCCTCTCGGCTCTCTCCCAGAGGCTGTAATTGCTGCAGTGCTGTCTGATTACAGACATTACAAACACACAGAGACAAGAAGAGTGAAATAACACGAAGAGAGATAAACAAAACAGCACTGAGATGGGCAATTTAATACCCTCAGAGGTCACTGTTGACTCCCTCACAGCATATGCTCACAGCATGGTCGCCTGCACCCAGCTAACAGGTGCGGAGAGCAAAGGGAAGCCATTCACTTAACACTACATCTGTTCTTCTATAACACCGCTCTTCAGCACGCAACAGGGCCACTGGGTTAAAGCTGGGTCGCTGCCCGGAGTTTTCAGCTCAATGATATGAGAAAGAGCGGAGAGGGTTCTTAATGCCTCTACAGAGAGACTACTTTGTGTTTGGTTGCATTTACTTCAACAATGAATTGTAATATTTTGGTTAGGTCTTTGATTTCATATTAAATTTATAAATGAATATTTTGAAGTTATCCCGTAGTTCACCAGAAGAGCTTCACCAACAAATCAATTAAGAAACAAAACAATAAATTAATTAATATAACATCAAGGATATTTGTTCGAAAAGAAAATTGATACAACCTCGTGAAGACACTCGTGCAATGTTTTTATTATTATAAATATTATTAAAGCGAGGAACACAATGCTTTTTGGTGCATGCATAGCATTTCCATTGTAAATAGTCATAAGTGATAGTGATAGTTTTAAAATTGGATTGTTTAGATAATTAATAAAATGCTTATTTTCAAGAAAAACAAGAGTATTGAAAGAGCATGATTGTTTATTAAATAAAAGCAACTTTAACCTATGATTGCATTTGAAAACAACTCATAAATATAAAAATATAAAGGAAAATAATAATATAAAGTATTTTTCTAATTCATTTGTAATCACAATGGCTTTACGTATGACACATCTGATCCTATTTCACAGCCACAACTCTCTTTCACAATGTCCTTTTGACAGGTATAGACAAAAGCATTTTTCTCACAGGGTGTTTCATTTTCCTGTCAAGAACATCATGATCCAGCAAGAAAGTCCATATCGAAGAGGAGGGAGGTAAAGTGAGCTTTGTTTCGTGAGTTCACTGTCTCACACATGCGCCCGTGGCCAGAGATGTACAGCTGTACAATTTACATTGATTCGGCAAGACTACTCGAGAGTTGAAGGAGACAAACACCGAAAAACACCCCGGAGGACAAGGCAGTTGAACTAATGGCAGGGATTAGACTTGGGCCATTCATCTGTAAGAATTTATAATCTACTCACTTTACATCTGTCAATTGCCTTGTCATGTTGTTTAAGCTGCTAGTGTGGGAAGGGTCCTGATGGGAAATAACTTATCAACTGCAATTACAAGCCTATAAAATTAGATGATGTCGAGTCTGTCGACGAGTTGACTTATTGTCCCACAACCTGTTGCTGTCAAGTTAGAAATATCCTTTTCCAACAGTGTCAGACAAAGTGAGATTTCTCTCATATGCACAAGGACATGCGTTTGTGTGCGTGTGTCCGTGAAAGGGAGGTCCAATTGGCAAAGGAATGTAGACCATGCCTTGTTCGTGAAACACCAGGGAGCGTGGTGATATTACATGGCTCATTCATCATCACAGTCCTAATCCAGCTGAGAGAGAGAGAAAGAGAGAGAGAGAGAGAGAGAGGAGAGAGAGAGAGAGAGAGACAGAGACAGAGACAGAGACAGAGACAGAGACAGAGACAGAGAGAGAGAGAGAGAGAGAGAGAGAGAGAGAGAGAGAGAGAGAGAGAGAGAGAGAGAGAGAGAGAGAGAGAGAGAGAGAGAGAGAGAGAGGCCACCTAATACACATACACACAGCATTATACATGAGAACACAGCTGTCCTCCGTGGGAAAGTCTCTCCTTTCTTACAGTACTTCAGGGTGTGTGGTTCAGCTGTGATTTAGCGCTGAAGGGGAAAGTCAATGCCAGACAGCGTGGCAATATGGCAACGTTTAATGTTACACATGTATCGCATAGAATGCTGATAGAAGTTGGCCTCCATGAAGTTGGCCCAGCTAGTATGGCCAATTTACACAGAAATGTCAGGGGAACGTCTTATAAAAAGGCCTGTCACCACCAAGACTTTGAGGCATACTTTGGGGTGAATATCCGTCTTTTTATATGTTTTTATAGTGATAGGTCATCCAAAAATGACAATTCTGTCATCATTTACTCATACTTCTATCATTTCAAATGTGCAGTTTGCTTCGTCCCCAAAACAAAAAAGAAGCTATTTTGAAGAATGTTAGGTTTGAACAGCAGTGGCACTCACTTCTTTTGTTTGGAAACAAACCAGTAGAAGTAAATAGGTGCCAGTTAAAAATTCAATTACATATATATTTTGTGTTCTGTGGAATAGAGAGAGTCATACATGTATGAAACAAAGCTGAGGAAATGATGATAGAATTATAAATTTTTTCTGAACTGTCACTTTAACAGCAGGACCTTTCTTAAAGGGACCGTTCACCCTCAAAAATAAATCTGCATGTATTTAACCTATAAACTGTATATGACTCTCTTCAGCAGAACTGATACTTATGAAAAATTGTCCATAAAATGGAAGTCTTTGTGGCCAATATGGTTTAGGTACTGACATTCTTCTAAATATCTTCTATTATGTTTGGCAGATGAAAGAAAGACATGTTTGGATTGACATGAGAGTAGGTTAAAGATGGTGAACAGCAACACAACATCTGCCTCTCTATCGCCATCTTTGTTTCCACACCATGACATCTTGCGATTGTACTGAACCCTTTTAATTTATCCTCGTCTCCAAGTAACCATATCAACAACTCATACCGTTCCACAAGAAACGAGAAACACAAAAAAATCATTGGCTTATATGATCGACACATGCTCTCTTCATAAGGGGGTCAGCGCGTTCAAGTAACTGACTGTGCCCATAAAAACGCATCCTAATTAATTGGCCTTCCAATGGACGCCTTTCTGCAAGTGTTTTCCCACAGAGCTTTGGCTAATTTTTCTTTTATGTGGGCTTAAAGCCGCTTGTTCCACAAATGCGCTAAGCTCAGGCCAGAAGTGGACTTTGGAGCGGTCCTTCATCGGCCTGACAGGAATCTGAACTCATGCCATGTAAAGCGAGAGACCGTTGAGTGAGCTTTTCTTCCATTCCATTAGGAAAGAACAGACGTGAAGGGAAACAAAGGTGTCTGCAGGCTCTTAAAGGGCTACGCTGCCGTTCCTTTAGAAATCTGCCAGGACGACAGATGCAGAAAGCTACAGAATGAGACGTTACACGAAGGCAGTTTCACCAGAGAATTTAAAGTCTGTCTGTGACATAAGACAGGGAGGGAGGCAAGGCTTTGAAAGTGATCGTGTTAACATTGGGTTCAATTTGGTCTGATGCGTTCCAAATCCTTTAACCGAACAAAATGTGTGGCTTAACACCCCATTGCCTCAAAATGTTTGTACAATACACTATGGCTTTAGTCAAAAGTGGAAGCATAAGCCATCAGATAAAGAAATAAAAAGGCAAAGCTTATTTATCTAAAGAAAAGGGTTTCCAGCTCATGTAAGCTTGACCAACTGGATCTTTGTGATCATTAGATTAGATTTTTGACCATGTTTTAACACCAAGATAATCTTAAAATATCATTACAAGCTGCTTGATTTTGGGATGGAGTAAGATTGATTATATTGTCTATGAACCAATACCATGCTCCAAAATACAGCGATCACATTCCAGCTCGTGTGTTTACTTCGAATCTCACAGTTCAGGGAGCATTTTGATAACATAGAAAAAAGAACCCAAGCTAGACAAAACAAGCCCCTTAACCTATACGTCTCCACGAGAGCGTGTTTGTAGCGCTCATGCGTTACTATAGTGCCACAGCTTGACATAAGTGATATAAATCAAGTGCTGGAGATGCGGATCTCCTGGAGTTAGATGGAAAGTATTATCCAAACAAAGTCTGGAGGGATGGGGAGGAATTTCTGGTGCAATTATTTACACCAACCGGAACATCAGGATGACATGCGTTGCCTGTCTTAGAAAAAAATGTCCATCTAATTGATTCAAATATAATTGAAACAAAATAATATATTTATAAAGCAATGAAATCGGAGAGAACACAGGGGGCGCTGCTGAGCTTCAATGGAGTAAGACGTGAGTTTGGAAGCTCCTGCCGATTTTGATTAATATTGTAATTCGTTTGCGCTATTTCAACACATATTTAGCATAGTCTTGCTCCGCTGATTTTTTTGTTGTGAAGTCTAACTCTGGACTGCTTAAGATGGCTGGAAAGAACTCCAAAACTCGCAAAACTATTCAGACGCAACTGCGGCCCAGTCCTCAAATTGGGACCACACCATCGAGTGGGTCATCTGTTGCTTCAGAGGTCGAGGCGCATGCTAGCCTTGACATCGATGCACTTAAGCTCGAGTTGTTGGCGTCGGTGAGGAAAGAGATTGCGGATATTTTTAAAAAGGAACTCCAGGATACACTCGGGGATGCTCTGCCTACTATAAGGCTTGACCTGCAAGCGGTAAAGTCACAGCTGGCGACTGATAGAGCTGCTACCGAGGCGACCATGTCCAGCCTTAAAGGTACGGTTAGAGAAATGGAGCACGCACTCACTCAGTGCTCCGATGACATCGCCAAGATGAAATCTACCATCGAGTGCCTCACAGCCAGCTTAGCCAAACTGGAAAATAAATGCGAAGACTTGGAGTCCAGATCCCGGCGAAACAACGTGAGGATAGTGGGAGTGCCTGAGGGCCCTGACACCTGTACCACTGCAGCCGTGGCCGCCTTGCTGAAGGAAGCGTTCAGTCTGGAAAAGGAGCCGCTTTTGGACCGGTCCCACCGGACCCTACAACCCATTCCCAAGCCTGGTGACCGTCCGCGAGCCATTGTGTGCAGGTTTCACTATCACAGTGACTGTATGGACATTCTGCGCCGCGCTCGAGAGCTCAGACAGATTAAAGTCAGAGGCGCGACTGTCTCGGTCTTCCCTGACCACACCGCCAAGATAGCTCGGGCTCGGGCTGCATTTAATGAGGTCAGACGCCAACTTCGTGGGATTGATGGTGCGCGTTATGGTCTGTTTCATCCAGCGCGACTTCGCATCACGTACAACGGTGTACAGAAGGATTTCGTGTCTGCGGAGGAAGCCAGCAACTTTGTCAAAACTTTGGTTCCTGGGTGAGCTTCAATAGCTCATCAAACCTGTTCTACTCCGGTCTTAAATCTCTATCTCACTGGAAACTGTTAACAAGACTACACGATATTTAGTATTTTCTAATTTTATGTCTTCTTTTTGCACAAGACTGAGAACCTACTGTTATTCGTTTATTTATATTTTTATGTGCGTTACTGTATTCATGCGCTTTTGTTAATGTAAAGATCGGCGGGAGTCTTTTTTCTTTTCTCTCGCGTTTTGTTTGTTCGGCACGGTCTCCGGGTTGTTCAACACTAGTGTGGACAACTTGTGTTTATTGTGGGAAACACTGCTGTCTCCTTTGTTCTGTTGTTACATGGGGACTTTGGGTGTATTTGTGTTTAAGGGATTGGGGGGGTGGGGGGGTGGGGAGGGTGTTTCACCTCGGCTCTGTATGACCATTTTCATTTTTTTTTATTTAGATGGTTAACGACAATATATATCCCAGCATTGCTGGGTCAGGCACACCTCTCAGATTCATCAGTTGGAATATACGTGGTATGGGTAATCCAGTTAAGAGATCTAAGGTTTTTGCGCACTTGAAACGTTTAAAATCTGATTTAGTATTTTTGCAGGAGACACACCTCCGTGTTAAAGATCAATGTAGGTTACATTGCCCCTGGGTGGGCCAAGTTTTCCACTCAAATTTTAATTCAAAAGCAAGGGGGGTCGCCATCTTAATTAACAAAAAAGTTCAGTTCTCATCTACCGATGTCATTGCTGACAGAAATGGTAGATATCTCATAGTTGCTGGGACCCTGATGCAAAAAAAGGTCCTCTTGGTAAACGTATACGCCCCGAACTTTGATGATGTTGAATTCGCTAACAGAATTCTGAGTAACATCCCCTTCTTGAACACACACTTGCTGATCCTTGGTGGGGATCTAAATTGTGTTTTTGACCCAATTTTAGATCGTTCTAATCCTCGAAATCTTACTCGATCTGCTATGTCTAAAGCATTCTCTGATTTTATGGAACATAATAGTCTTATTGATCCATGGAGATCCCGTAACCCATCTACTCAAAAATTCTCCTTCTTTTCCCAGGTGCACCATTCATACTCTAGAATTGACTACTTTTTTATTGATAGTTCACTTAATTCATGTGTTAATTCTTCTGACTATTTAGGTATTGTAATATCTGACCATTCACCTTTATTATTAGATATTCAACTATCTAACTATAAACCTAAACCACCACTTTGGAGATTTAACACTCTTCTTTTGGCAGACAAAGAATTCTGTGAACTAATTTCAAACTCTATTGATGAGTTCTTGTCTTTTAATCAAAATGACTCCTCTTCGTATTCATTGCTCTGGGAAACACTTAAATGCTACCTGAGAGGTCAAATTATTTCTTATTCTGCTCTTTCTAATAAAAAAATTAATGGTAAGCTTAATGCCCTTACATCGGTGATTAGTAACCTTGATCAGAAGTACGTGCTGAATCCTTCTCCAGAATTATTTAAGCAGCGTCTTGATGCTCAAGCAGAATTTGATCTTATCTCAACTAAAGAGGCTGAGCGCTTGCTACTACGTAGCCGTGGCACATACTACGAACATGGTGATAAGGCAAGTCGTTTACTGGCACATCAGATACGACGACAGGCCACTTCCCGCTTGATACCTACTATTAAAAACACTTATGATATTATCACTGCAGACCCCTTAGAAATCAATGCTACCTTCAAATCATTTTACTCTTTATTATATAAATCTGAATTTCCTACTGATAACATCAAAATGAATACATTTTTACAGAATCTTCCGAACCCCGTCATTGATTCTATTACGGCCATGCAGATGGACTCTCCACTCTCTCTTGAAGAAGTATTAAATGCAATTAATGTCATGCAATCTAATAAAGCCCCAGGCCCCGACGGGTTTCCGATTGAATTTCTAAAAAAATTTATTGGCAAATTGGCACCACTACTTGTATCTGTATTCATTGAATCCCTAGAAAGGGGTTCTTTACCACCAACTATGACACAGGCCACTATTGCTCTCCTTCTCAAAAAAAAAAAAGGAAATCGGAGAGAACACAAGTGAATAGATTATCCTTGCTGAGAAGAAGAAACCACCATTAGAATCTGGATTCTATGGATTTAAAGGGATAGTTTACCAAAAACAATGTGGAAAGGCAATCAGCTTTAAGTCGTTTCTGTATACATTTCTTTGTTCTGTTACACAGAGAAAGACATTTGGAAAAATGTTATAACCAAACCGATCTTGGACCCTATTGAATGACATCGGTCCTTGAGATATTTGGAAAAATGTTGGACAAAAGATTCTGGGGTAATTTGCCCATTACTTTTATTGTCCTACTATGGCAGTCAATGGGTCCGAGAATTGTTAGTGAAAAGCATTTATCCAAATATCTTTTCTGTTACATGGAAATGTACACAGTTTTGGAACAACTACAAAACGAGTAATTCATGACCCGTTTTATTGTAATCATGTAATTATTTAAATAGATTTTTAATAGAAACCTCTAGAATTTCTTAGCAAGATGAAAATCAATCTGTCGAAAACTGTAAAAGCTCCCCAAACTAAAAAAAATTAAACCATTAACTCAGAATTACTGAAACGATTCTATTAAGGGGATGTTAAAAACTGGCATAAAAAAGCCTGGACAAAGTAATTGATAAAAATGATAAAAATCATTTTGATAGAAAAACTAATAATTCATCATATTTCATTGGAAGAATTTGGTTTCCACTGGGTTTCTACATTAAAATAAGACACAATTATAAATGCAAGAGTTCGGAACACATGGGAGACGTGACTACGTCATCACTTAATGACGCACAGTGTCTGATCACAGACGCAGACTCAGCGGGCAGACATGCGCGTTTACTTCAAAGTTGTCTGGTTTATATCGCACTCATCATTTTCTGAGCATAATTGACACATTTTACTGTAATACCAAGCGAGACACACAGTCGTCCCTGCACACTTTCCGCATTTGTGATTCATTAAACTAAAACATGGCCTCCTCACAAGAGCTTTGAAGGGAAAGTTTTGCTTTGTAATAAAAACAATATTTGAACTTTGCTTATAATTAAAACACACCCACTTTATGTCTGTCTATCTCTTTGAGCTGCTGTGTTTTTAATGACAGACGGGATTAAGGGAGTTAACAGAGACGCCGGGAAACGAATTAAAAGACAAACTAACATCATTTAAAACTTCTTTGAAACTTCCATAATCGGTAAATGTGTTTGAATCCATTACTGCAGAATAAATGAGTGCAACACTGACACTTGCTGGTCACTGCTGGTACTTGCAATCTCTTCAAGGCTACTTTGTTATAACAGTAAAGAAAGTAACAAGAAAAACATGTTGATCATTTTATTTCCTTCTGATAACAAAGGTTTGCTCTACATGGTGCTTGATTGCGACCCAACCGTTGACAGCAAGTGATGTTCTTGTCATTACACTGGACGTGAAGTCCCAAAAATGTGACACGAAGACAAACCAAAATCGTTCCAAGACTTATCTGTAGTATCACGAGATGATGTCTCTAGTTTCCTTAACAGTGCAATGAATTATCTGCCCGGGAGATATAAATCGCTGAGATTGTGATATGTTTGTTCTTTGGTTGTGAGGGTTTCATTTTATGCGTTTATTCCTACAAATACTTCATATTTTCAAGGGTTTTGTGTAACCACCAAAGCTCTGAGGGTTACATTTCACCCTCGCTTGATTCTTTTAGCTGTCTTTCAACTTGAATAATGCCTGACTGTGGCCTACAGAATCAATGTTTGAGCTGCGGCTTGGCACAAGTGCACACTTAGGTAATCCATCCGCAAGAGTGCGGTTAAAGGCATAGTATGAGCCATCACTTTTCCCTGGGACTTTTTTTCTGCTCTTATTAGCAGATCAAAGATGCCGCAGGATGCCACGCAGAGAAAGATCACCGTCATACAATGTAGTGGGCACAAGCATGCCCAAATAACAGCGTGTTTACTGGGTACATCGTGTTTGCTCTGTTGTCAAGGCAACTGTTGTGTCTCAGCATCCTGGGGAGAGCGCATGTCGACTGCCAAGACCGGCAGTCATGACATCATGAAGAAAGCAAGCACCCTCATTGCTTAATGTCATCAGACCACATTGATATAATATCATAGTCGGCATCATCCGCGGTGCTTAAATGACAGATCACACGATGACCCGCAACTTGTACTTAAGGACTTTAATATCACATATCAACAGTTACAGAGCCATTCAATACCTCCTCATGCACATTTAAAATCCTTTTGTCAGTCTAAACCCACAAATCACATGGGAAATTTACAACTATCTCTTTGGGAGGAGGTTAGGTTTGTCATATGAGTGGCATTCAGCTCATGAGAGTTCATTTTCCCACAACATAGCACCAGAACTGAGATATGATCCTCACATGTGTGCACCAGCCTCCAGACAATCACAACTCAAGATCTGTGAAAGCCAAGGGCACCATTTATCAACTCCCTTTCCTCCAGATGTAAGCTACACTTCTTCATGAATCTTTTTGTCATGTATGAGAAAACCTTTTGAGGTCTGACTCTTTCTAAGCTTTTGCCACTGACACAAAATCTGAAATGCTTAAGAATTAATTATTTCAAAGAAAACTTTGAAATTGTGGTTGTCTGTGCACACTGACAAAACTGTGTTGTTGGAATAACTAAATGTACACAATAAAATTAAGTTGTTTTAACAGTATTTCTCTAGAAAGTAAGAACAAGTAATGTTAAAACAACTTAATTTAATCATGTGAAAACAATGTACATGATCAAATTAATTTCAACAAATTTTTCTGCAGTAAATGCAAATATATGAAGAGTGACACAAACAAAATGAATTTTTATTGTGCCTACTTGATTTATTTTTAAAATGACTAATACTTTAGTGTCCACCATGATCAAATAAATTGACATTGCAAGGACAGTTTCATGATTATTGTCATATAATGTTCCACAATATTTTATCTGACATTTTGTGAATATTTATAACAAACTTTATGTTTTTTCATCTGTGAAAGCATCCCAATCAGGTTCATTTGCTTGAAGACTTTCAAACTTTTGTAGTTCATCTAGCGGTTAAAGATGACAATGCAGACCAATTCTATGTGAATTCCTTGGAGAGAACAAAACAAAGAACTAAAATGTACTAAAATTTTATTTATCCATAAATAATTAAACTGAAAATATGGATTTTAACACCTTTTTTTCAAAAATAGAATTACTTTTGCAAAACCACGGTTGACACATAGCAACTCTACCTGTGCGACTCCACCGAGCAGGGACACGGACAGAGCACTTGAGTATTACACTTTCATTTTCTACATTGGTCTGAATCTAGCTATTAACTAGCTGGTAAATGGTAAATCTTCTGGGTCACATTGTAGAAAACGCAACACAATTACCTGCATACTATGACTACTTCTACATCACACTCGTTTACTATTCCCATCAGTTTATGGAACTTCTAATCCACTGTTAACAAGGCTGACTTGTTAGCTCTGCACTTCCCAAATGAGCCAAGGTTCAAACAAAATGCACCCTCGTTACAACACCGCCTTCGAATTGCAGGTGGTAGCTATCACTCATCCTTTTAAAATACTCTTTGTAGTCATCTATTGGTCAGCTTGGACAGGTCTTGGAGGAATTTGATATGCTCCTGTAATCTTTAAGGGAAGATGGCACCCCTCTCGTGGTACTTAAGAGATTTCAACATTCACCTTGGAAATCCTTAGCTGCTGACTTCGACAACCTGACCACATTGTTTGACCTCAAGTGACTTTCCATGTCAGGGAAAGAAGGTCAAGGCTCAGGTCTGCTTAGAGATAGAGGCGCAAATCAAACAATCCTATATCTCTCTCTATTAGTCTCTTCTTTCTTCTTTCTCTGCGGAAGTCACGCCAGCTAAGACCCAGTTCTACCACGCTATGATTACCAACTCCCCTGACTCTCGAACACTCTTTAAAACTTTCTCGGCTTTTCTCTGCCCACCTGCCCCTCCTCCCTCCTCTGACTTGACGGCTGCCGACTTTGCATCTCTCTTTGTGAAGAAACTTCAGTCATCAGCAGTCAGTTCTCTACCCCCTCTTCGTTTGAACCATGCTCTGCCCCTCTGTACCTCCTTTCACTCTTTCTGTATGCTAACTGAGAGCGAAGTTGCTAAGACCATTGCCTCTAGCTATCTGACGACCTGCCCGCTGGATCCTATCCTCACCCATCTTCTTCAGGTTATCTCTCCATCCGTCGTTCCAGCTCTCACCCACATCATCAACTCGTCTCTAAACTCTGCCACATTTCCTACAACTTTCAAATAAGCTTGAATTCCCCCGCTGATAAAGAAACCCATCCTGAATCGTGCACTCCTGGAGAACTACAGGCCAATATCTCTCCTGCCTTTAACTGGAAAAACCCTTGAGCGTGTCACCTTTGACCAAATCTCCTCCTTCCTTACTTCCTAACAACCATCTAGACAGCAACCAATCAGGCTTTAAGAGTGAGCACTCCACGGAAACTGCTCTGCTTCCGGTTGTTGAAGAGATAAGTCATCCGTTCTGATCCTGCTGAATCTATCAGCGGCTTTCGACACTGTCAACCATCCCATTATTTTTTAACACTCAAGACAATAAGTCTCTCTGTCACAGCACTCCAGTGGTTCTAGTCTTACCTCTCAGGTAAGTCCTTCAAGGTATCTTTGAGAGATGGAGTCTTGGAATCGCAATATTGTCAACACCGGTGTACCTAAGGGCTCAGTGCTTAGCCCGCTGCTCTTCTCCATCTACATGACATCGCTAGGAAGCATGACTTTTGCAATCACTGCTATGGGTACAACACGCAGCTGCACTTAGCGTTCGACCCTGAAGACTAGACGGTATTGGCAGATGTCTTAGCATGCCTGAGTGACATCGCTCTTTGGAAGAAGTCCAGAAGATCCGTCACAATCTCTCTTTCCAACTAGGGCCGGCCATCATAGTGCCCTACAAGACAGCCACAATTTGGGAGTAGTCATCAATGATCAACTAACATTCAACGATTATGTTGCGAGTACCGCCAGGACCTGCCGATTCCTTCTGTTCAAAATCTGTCACGTGGTTTGAGATGACAGAACCCAAATGCAGACAACTCGTAAACAAAAGGTTTATTTTCACAAAAAATACAAAAGAAAATCCCTCAAGGGGGTAAACAAGATCAAAAGAAACTTGACAAAAAAACCACACGGAAACCACAGACAGGTAGGTGATGAGCCAGCACAGGACAGAAAACACAAGGGCTTTAAATAGGGCAAACACAACAAGGGATAACGACACGGGGCAGGTGTGGGGAATGAAACAATGGCGGGAAGATAGACAGGATAACAAGGGGGCGGGGTCAAGAGACGAGACAAGAGAGCACATGGCATGTCATAACTAAACAATGCCATGTGACACTCACACAGAACAGATCTGCCATGATTCTGCCAAAATCAGGAAAAACATGACCAAGATAGGCAGAATCATGACAAAATCAGGAAGATAAGACTTTTCCTTTCAGAGCATGTTACACAAATCCTTGTGCAGGCTCTAGTCCTGTCTAAGCTGGACCACTGCAAAGCTCTACTTGCTGGACTGCCGATCTCCATTTCCAAACCTCTGCAGATGATAAAGAATAGGCAAGAGTGATCTTCAAGGAACCTAAGAGAGCACACGTCACACTTCTCTTCATCAAGTTATCTTTGGCTCCCTATAGCTGCTTGCATCTAGTTCAAGGCTCTCCTCGTTGCCTACAATACCACAGGTTTAGCACCACTACCTTCATTGCACTCACCGAATGATCGATATTTGGTGGTGCCAACCCAAAAAGGTAAGAAATTGCTCTTATGTATCTTCTCTGGATCAGATCCAAGATGGTGGAACAATCTGACCCTCAAAATCCATCTTTTCTGTTGGCACCTAACCCACAAATAAACCCTCTTGACATCTTCACTCTTTCTAACTAACAAATTTTCTGTAGTTTTTTGCCAATGGCAATTAATACACCAAAAAACATGATAACTTCACTTTTACCAAAAACAATTGATATTCATATCTTTTATACTCATTAACAGAGGTGGGTAGAGTACCAAAGATCTGTACTCAAGTAAAACTATAAGAACTTATGGAAATATTTACAAGAATATTTATATTTATAACATATATAAAGTATGAATCTTAAACGTTACTCGAATAAGAGTAAAAATGTATAGATGGAAAAACTACTCAAGCAGCTAGCTAGTGGTTACTTCTTAGCTGATTTACATGAAGCAATTATTATTATACATTATAAATTGAATCATTAACAAACTGGTAATTATGCATCTAAAGGGACTATAAATATAAGTAAATGATAAATGGAGTCAGATATTGGGCAAAAGTCTTCTTCCCTCAGTCAGAGCATTAAATATAGGTCGTGGCTGGGTCTTCCATCATGACAATGACCCATAGCACACAGCCAATAAAAAAAAAAGAGGGGGCTCCGTAAGAAGCATATCAAGGTTCTGAACTGGACCTAAATCCAACTGAAAATCTTTGGAGGAACCTGAAACTGCTGCTTAGCAATAGTCCTGAAACCTGATAGATCTAGAGAAGATCTGCATGGAGGAGTGGGCCAAAATCCCTCCGGCAGTGTGTGCAAACCTGAAGAACTACAGGAATAGTTTGACCTCTGTAATTGTTAACAAAGGCTTCCGTCCCAAATATTACTTCAACATTTACATGTATTCATTTGGCATAGGCTTTTATCCAAAGAGACTTACAAGTATTATGCTGTGGCCAATTGTCATGGCAGAGCAAACGGGAGTCTTGCTCAAGGGTACTTCAGTAATTGTCTTTGGGCCGTGGGATTTTTTTACTCAAGTGATCAAAATACTTATTTGACACAGAGGGTATTTAGAAATAAATTATTAAAAAATCATACGTCATTTCCGTATTTTTTAAATTCCGTCTCTCACATTGGAAATGCACCTATGCTGAAAATTCTAGACAACTCCATGATTCCTAAGTAAGAGAACCATAGGAGAATCACAGGTGATCAAATCCTGCATAATAAAATATATATATATATATATATTATGCATATACTGTGAGATTAATGGTGCGGCTGAAAATGTGATGGACTAAGCAGCTCTTAATTTTAAAAGCAATCTCCTTTAAAACCATTTATTTACTGTATTCTTAACTTTTTTAAATACATGCATTAATTCGATAGAAATAAATTAAAATGCCATTTTTATTTTGTACATGTGCACTTAACTTTAGATTAAATGTCCATACAACTTCACAGTACGCACTTCAATTTATTAAGGTTTGTGGTCTCAAATGTATTTTTAATGAAGGTGTGTTGTTTGTAAGGTACACAACGTAAAAACATTCAAATAGTGTGTGAAATGTGGTCTGATAAGGTCACGTTGCCCATAGTTAACAGGTTATAAATAGGAATCATATTGACCTTTTCCGTTCCTTATTTTTTTCAGGTTGGAGCTGAAATTTTTGCACACAGTGATGTCACTGTTTTTGTGCACATGAATTTGATTCAATGGATTTGAGGTCACAGGTGATCTGTCCCTGATACCGTTACACACACACATCTTCCTCTGATTCAGGCATCATCTTTCTAAGCATGATAAGCTGAACTTTTTTGGGAGATGCATTACGGACTCATGGGAAGCAGCCTCTTGACATCACGCGAGAATTAAGATCAAGTCACGATAAACACATGATTCTTTTATATGGGTCATATTTCTTACAATTTTGTCAGCTATGGATGAATACCATCTACAGTAACTAAGTAAAAGTATTGTTTTTCAATAAAAATGTACTTGAGTCAGAGTAAAAATACCAATCTTTAAATATACTCTAAAGTTCTAATTACCCTGAAAATGTACTCAGGTAAATGTAATTAAAATAAAGATACTACCCCACTTGAATTAGACATACGTTCCTTTTGTCATTGTGTTATTGTAAGGAAATTTCTTGATTTTAGTGACCATTTTATTTCCTATATTGTATTTAAGTATTGTTTGTATTCATATTCTGAAATATTTATTGTTATATCATATGGCAAATGAGTTAAATTTGAGAAGCAAAAGTTGTCCAGTCCCTTTAGAAGAGCTTTAAATCCAATTCCGTGAATCTACACAGATTTTTCCAGAGGAGCAAGACAATTAGAGCTACACAGCGCTTGTTTCCCTCAAGTACCCAGTCAATATGTTCAGTAAACAGTCTGATCAGGCCGGCTGTGGCGGCAGACCATCTTCTGAATACATGATAAACCCAGAACAAGGAGTGAGCTGAGGACATCAGTTTCTTCATTGGAATAATTCTATTCTCTAGAATTGAGATCTTCAGAGCATTCAGCATGTGAGGAAGGGCTGAACAACAGGTAGCCTACAAAGCGATTGATGGGTTTTTTCGAACTAAACATTGTAATTTCTTCCTTAATCTTGTAAGTATAGTAGAAACATGCTAGGACTAAGTGTCTTAATGTTGACTTGACAGTGAAAAAGCAAAACTTCATTGAAGTGTTGCTCTACACCTCCACAACCACAAGAGATCAGTATTGACCTACAAGACTTTTTTCTTGTAGCAACAAATGTAGATTTGCAAATAATAGACGTTAATAATTTTTAAAGAATTATTCAAGATCCTCTAAATTAATTCCACTGTATGACTTGAGATTTTTGTACATTTTGTATTCTGTTGTAATAATGTCAAAAAAAATTAATTACATACAAAACTGAATGACCTTTACAACTTTTGTATGATGCTTTAATGAGACTCTGTTGTCTGTTTCAAACCAGCAGGGAGCACATGGCTGATATAAGTAAAACGATACACTCTCTCTTTCTGTCCATCATCTCTATGACTCTCGTCCATCTCTCCATTGAGTGTCTTTGTTTGATGGGTTGCTCTGTCAGTAAATCTCTCTCTCTCTCTCTCTCTCTCTCTCTCTCTCTCT
The DNA here is from genome assembly GCA_033220385.1 of Triplophysa yarkandensis. Taxonomy (NCBI): domain Eukaryota; kingdom Metazoa; phylum Chordata; class Actinopteri; order Cypriniformes; family Nemacheilidae; genus Triplophysa; species Triplophysa yarkandensis. Next base: position 7,793,913 of record CM065676.1, on the reverse strand, counting down.
CTCTCTCTCTCTCTCTCTCTCTCTCCACCATACTCTTATTCTTAAGAGCTAAGTGGTTAGAGCATGGCGCTAGCAACACCAAGGTCATGGGTTCCATCCCACAGATTGCACATTCAAAGTAAAAGGTTTCAGCTAATATCATGTAAGTCTCTTTGAAAATGTAAAGTTTCTAAAGCTCTCCCAGTGTTCCTCAACTGGCAAACAGTGGCCTATATACTGCCATTTTCTTTCAGACCGTAAGACAGAACAACCAATTAAAATCTGAGACTGTTTCAGTACATTAAAATTGTTAGCATTATTGATCTGCATTTTCAGGACATTTGCGACCCTGTGTTTGAAAAGCCAGATTAGTGTGTCACAATTAAATGTATAAGATTACATGCATCATTTATTTATTTAATCTATTTACTCGTTTATTTATTACTTATTTAAAATTTCAATTTGTGAAATGGCATCATTCAATCAATATTAAAAAAAAGAACTGTTATATTTTCTACAGACTATTCTTAATGGGCGTGATAAGTAGGAAACATAAAGTAGTATTAGTAGCTGCTATAAATGATATATTCAACTGGAGTAAACAGCTAAATATTTATTAAAATAGTTATTTTCAAAAAGTAGAAATAAAAGGACCCCCCTTTTTGATACCCTACTTTCTGTATACCATGGTTAACAAAGCAAGAACTTCTTTTAATGTTTAAATCTATTCTCAATAAGGAACAAATTACTAAGTTCAGATTTAATGAGAAATCACTGTCAAAGATTTTAGGAATAAAAGTTAAACTATTCTTCTTTCAATGCCCCAGTCGTCTCTGTGCTCAGAGCAGAGGAAATCTCATTATCTCCTACCATCCTCCTTAGGACAAACCCTCAATACACCAGTTCAGCTCACTGGGTCTCTGCTGAAAGACAAAGTCATCTCCTTACAAAACATCATAAAGTTCTTTGTCAAGTATCAGGAGAGAAGGCAAACTCTTATTCCTCAGTTATAGATAGCAAAAGAACATAACCGTTTTTGATGAAAAGGTTCTTCAGTGCAATATGAGGAAACTTATTTACTACTCCGTGGGAGGTGAGGTTTCGTAAACACATCTTAGCACCGGTATACCTCAGGGCTCAATTCTCGGACCGCTGCTTATCTCAATCTACATGACATCATTGGGATCTGTCATTCAAAAGCATAGCTACTCCTATCACTGTTATGTGGACAACACATAGCTTCACCCTGTGTTTCATCTTAAAGATCTGATGATAACGGTCCCTGCATGCCTAAGAGACAACTCTCTCTACAGCAAAAGCTTGCAAAACTGCATTTTGTTATTTCTGCCAATCCAAAGACCTGTCAGGACCTTTCTCTTCAACATGGATAATCCACCATTTTGCCTTCTGGGAGAGGAAGGAGTTGTAATCGATGATAAGACTTTACTTTCATGTTACGAGCACAACCAGATCATGCAGATTCAAGCTCTACAACATTATGAAAATCAGACCTATCCTCTTTGAGCAGGCCACACAAATCCTAGTCTATGCTCTGGTCCTGTCCAAGTTGGACTACTGCAATGCTTTGTAGGGTGGACTCTCGATGTGCACAACCAAAGCTTTGCTGATGATACAGAATGCAGTGACAAACGTGTTTTTCAAGGAACCTAAAAGAATGTATGTCACACCTCTATTCATCAAGCCACAATGGCTCCCCTATGGCAGCTCGCATTGAATTCAAAGCTCTCCTTATTGCCTACAGGACCACCACAGGTTAATCACCCAGTTACCTCCAGATCCCTGCACTCCACTTACAAGTTACGTCTTGTGGTAAAGTCCCAAAAGGGTAAGAAATCGCTCTTTCGAATCTTCTCTGCATCCGTTCCTTGTTGGTGGCACGATCTGCCTCTTATAAAACGATTTGGCAGGCTCCATATCTATCTTTAAAAAAATCTTCAAAAAATTTTCTTTTCCCCCTACACCTTAACCTTATAAAAACCTCTTTTCCTTACATGCTTTCTTAACCCTCCTCTTCCCTCCTGCAGGTTTTATCTTGCCATGTGTAACTAAGTAAACCAATTGTAGCACTTTCTCAAATTCAAAAATAGAAGAATGTAAGAAACTGAGAGTTCTGGAGAATCAATGACTACCATAGTCAATTTTTTTTGTGGTTCTTTTGAACGCAAAATGAAGAATTTAGAATCGCAGTTATTAATACTCATCTAAATATCTTTCTATGCAAAAAACAAAGGAAATTACACTTTAAAAACTATTTGTGTGACTTAGAAAATATAACATAATATTTAAAAAAATGAAGAGTTATATTTTAAAAACATTGAATAGATTTTTTCAGTGGAAAATATTAAAATGATTGATTAAAAATCCAAAAGTTAATTTCTCTAAAATTAGGTTTATGTATTGAACTTAATATAAAATGTATTTGTTATATAAACCTAACTTTTTTGGTAAATTCTAATAGAAATTAGATTTAGTAATTTATTTATTTACATAGTCACAAAATTTAAACAGTGTATTTAATTAATTTCAAAGCTAATTTTTTACCATAAATGGTCTCACGAAAAAACACAGTAACTTCTTTTTAAGTGTCTACATGTTTGGAGTGTGACAGACTTTTCATTATTTGATTTAGGTATCCCTTCAAAGTAATATGGTCTCCTAACAAGCTGTTAAAGTTCTGTTCTTCACCATTTATTTCACAAATCCAATCCGTCTTTTAATATTTATAAGCATTAAATCTAAGTTATAGCCCAACAGTTTTTCACGTGGGAGGTACTGGTTTACGCCTTACACCCATGCCGGGACCAGCCTGCTAACACCACAGAGCTAAACTGCTACAAAGCTCTGGTACCTGTAGGGTGGTCTGGCACCGGCACAGAAAGAGAGATTAGGATGTCACGCTCGTGTAATCACGAGAACAGCAAGTATAAATCATAATGATGCATGGGATCTACATATAACATTCTACTGAGATTACTATAATAAAAACCATAACCTGTGGAAATATGCCTTTGATGCTCCAGTTTGTGAAATTAATCAGTTCACTGCTCATTGACCTCTTTCCAAATACCACGGAGTAAGATGTCATGACATTTTAACCTTTGTCTGAAAGAAAGTATATTTACAAAACACATTCTATAGAGCACTTTGTCTGTTTAGTGTTACTGTAGAAACATGGTGGTTTATTCCACGTAAGAAGACCTGCAGTGTGTGGATAGAAATAGATAATTTTAAGCTACCGTGATAAATACGTAACGGTTCATTATATAAGGGCTTTACACGCATGTAAAGATATAGTTATGAACTCTGTAACATATTTTTATGTGGCCTTTTAAATATAACAAAATAATGAGTTATATTAACTTATGTACATTTCTCTAAAATGTACAATTTTTATTTTTATTTTTATTTTAAGTAATGGAAAAAAGATTTTATTTAACAAATATATATTTTTAATACACACTTAATATAATTGGTGAAATATTTTAGTTTATCAGATATACAATTTTTGAAGTGCATATTTACCCATTTTAACATATAAATAATTTAAAAGCTATAAATGTACTATTTACTTTGCTTTACATTACTTTGCTTTACTCTTTTGGATGGTTAATTGTTTCACGTAAAAACATTTTTGAGTGTATAGTGTATTTCTGTCAATATTATCATACATTTCAATTCAATAGAGATTTGCTTAACACCAGTGGGTCTATGTACGATTTCTATTTAAGTAAACATTAAATTGTTCTACTGCAGTGCAGATGTATGGAGATGCTCTTTAAATGGTGCTACAATGTGCTCCAGCAATCAAAATTCATTCAGAAGAATCAGATTGTGGATGGTCCTTCAAATCAGTGAAGAAATATGCCACAGACATATAATTGTGTTAAAGAATGTTTAAGGATGTGATTGCTTTAAATCATGTACTTATGTTAAGGAAATACGTGAGAAACAAGCTTGATATTTTCATATTTTCTGTGTTTTAACTGCATTCTGCATTATGGAGATGAAAGATCTCATCCAGTGGTATTGTGGCAAATTCCCAACTATTCCCAATATTGAATAGATATACTAAACAAGTTATTACCCAGTAGCTCCATGGCATCATCCTCATCTTCCATCTCATCCTCAGTGACAGAATGGGTAGAGTCGGGCATGGAGTCAAATGAGTCCTGCGACAACATGGCTGCTAGAAGTTTCTTGTGGTTCTGTTGCTGCTGTTTTAAGCCTTTAGTCTTTGCCTCCATTTTTAGGCTGGAGATAGAAAGAAAATAATACTTTTATATGTGAACATGTTTTCACACTGCAACATTTATATTACACTTCATATGTAGATCACAATTCTGTTTAAATTAAGTTTAACTTGTTTGACTCTTTCCTCACAATATAGCAATACCTTTTCATTAAAACTGACCAAATATCAAGTTTAAATTTTACTTGTTCATTTGCCCATCATTTACTCATCCTCTTGTCATTTCAAATGCATATGATGTTCTTTTTTGGCAGAACATAAAAGAAGATACTTTAAAGAACATTTGTGCTGTTTAATCATACGATAGTAAATGTGTTCCACCGCTGTTCGGTCCTTCTCTTTAATGTATCTTCCTCTGTGTTCTATACAAGCAAGAAAGTCATGAAGCTTATGAGACTTAAGAGTATGTCATAGTTTTTATTTTGGGGTGAACTAATACTTAATACTAAAACTTATAGTCAAATAATTGAGATACAAAGTGAGGCGGTTTTGTCATGCCAGATACAAAAATTGCAGAGGTTAAATATATTAAGTGTGTCCATATTCAACATGTAAAATAGTTATAAGTCTCTGCAGGATGGAAAATACCACATTATTAATTTTGGGCAAATTGAGGATTAATTTAATAAGTTGTGAACATATGCTTCTTTTCAAAGTTTTAAATAGGTTAAATTATTACAATGTATCTGTGGTAAACAGAGATAAAAAAGCCTGGAGAGGATTAAATTCAAGTGTTATTTTCTCAGCATTATAATGGAATGATACAATCAACAGATAATCTAAAAGTTCAGGCTAGGGCAGAGCTATTTTAATATCCTTTGCGTAACATTCCATGTTAATGGTTATGCTAATAAAGTCTTAATTTAGCACTCTTACCCTTTTACAACTGTCCAAAGACTTAAATATACAGTTTATACTAAAGGGATGATTCACCCTAAACTATTTTTGTCAAAATTACATTTTCTCATGTTATTCCAAACCTGTATTACTTTCATTCGCTGGAATATGAAAGATATATAGACAGATGTTTTGAAACAGCATTGGCTCCTATTGACTTTCACTGTATAGACACATCATTAGGACATTTCTCCTAATATCCTCACATACCAGTTTCATTAGGCCATCAATTGCAATATAGTGTATTAATTATATTCTATTCTAAGGTGTTTATTACACATTTACAAGGGTCCACACTGAAATTGTAAAGTTCTGGATCCCCAAGCAAAACTGATATAACAGGACTCACTTTAACTTTTAAATGAGTTTAACTTTTAAATCAATTGTAACAGTTAGAGCTTTTGCCCATATAATACCTGAGCTTTTGTTAAAATGTACAAATGAAATACTGATGAAAACTGATCTCACTTGAGAATACCCCAGTCAATGCTAACATCTCATTTAAAGTAAAGGCCGGCAGGGACAAAGAAAACAAATAAGCTATTCATTCTGTGGGCAGAGAGCACTGTATGAGTTTATCACTCCACCAAACCTCAATGGCACTAAATGAATTGTTTCGTGCTTGGAGACAAAAAAAAAACAAGAATGAATTTGTTCCTACATTCTCATTTAATAGAAGGTTTACACCGTGATTGTGAGTGTATAGTTTCCATTCATACAATCAAAAAATGTACACAAAAAATTAGTCTAATAAAATTCTATGAAAGTAAGTAAATATAATGTTTATATTTTGTGTATATTTTTACAGTGTACACAAAGGAGAAATTAGTGACTTTTCATGGTCTCTTATTAGGGTGCAGTGGACCACAAAAAACACAAATTTAAAGGATTTAATACGGCTTCCAAATAAAAACATTCGATTTACTCATTTTGTCATGCAGAGACTGTCTTTGATCAAACCTGACCAGCGTTTAAATAAGTGAAGTTTCACACAAGACATCTAGACCAGGCCTATAAAATAAAACGAAAAATGAATTGCTTTGTATGGATGCAATTTGGTGAAATAAAAGACCATCCAGCCTGGTGTGGGTCGGAATGGTGAAAAGAAGCCTTGTTAGACAGAACTATAGTTCTACCACTGTCTGGTTCCAGTGGGATTGGAAAATCTCTACGGGATACTCGGAGCAGAACAAAATGTATCCCCAACTGATAAGAACAACAGTTCTATAAAACCAAATCTACATATGAAGTAATTCGAAGCATCTTTGAAGGAAATGATATCCTTCACAAGTGTAGGGGGGCATACTGTAAGACAAACACTGGCATACTGTACATCCCACATTAAGCCTTCAAAACCCCAGAATGCTTTCCCAGCAGTACGAGTGGGCCGATGGAGGTTTTTATGAATATTAGACAAATTTAAAGCGAGGAGAACAATGGGGCTTATGCATTATGACATGTTGCCTGTGAGGAAAGGGAATGGGATGAGAATCCTACATTTGGGTTTTATCATTCCCATAATCAGTCACAGTTACCCTTCCCAGCATCCACCTCTCCCTTCACCTGATTTCCCAGCAGCCTCGGCACTCTCCCAAACGTCCTCTACTCAAAGACTGACAGCTAAGGAGAGGCTTGCTGTTCAAGCATTGAGGTTAGAGAGAAAGAAAGCGAGGTTTTGCTCCAGAAGAGGGAAGGCGGCGGTCATTAAACAGAGCAGCTGCTGGTTTCTTCCTCGATGGGAAATTATAGAGCAGGTGTTGAAAACAACCACGCTGGGTTTCAGCACGTGAAAACGGCTACGGGAAACATTTGCCTTTCATATTTATGTGATTCAAACTTGATTTGTGTCTTGATTGATTGAGTATGCTTTGAAATCTACTGCTATATAAATAGGCTCAGGTGAAAATAAGAGCACTTTTATTGTGCAGTGAAAGTGCTCTGCTGTCGCAAACTTATTTTGTGCTTTATATACTAAAACTTCATCTTTAGTCCTTCTTCAAATCATCTATGCAAGAATACTTAAATGCTTTAAAATTATTTACTGGGAGTTTTCATGAAACAAAATAAAAAAATTTTAACCAAATATTTCTATTAGGATTCAAAATAAATAATTGTGTATATTAAAAATATATAAAAATTAATTTAACAAATAATTAATTTTCCTTACATGAACAAAAACCTAAACATACATAACCTTAACAAATATTGGAATATTTATTGATAGGAAAATTTGTATTTTAATAAATTCTTATATTTTAATATTTAATAATCTAAAATATAATTAAAGTTTTAAAAATATTTTACCAAGTTAATGTATATTTTTTTTGTATTATATTTACTAAGCCACATTAATTCTTTTTTACAGTGTGTACTATTTTGATACAGAATTAAAGGGATTTTTACATACTGTCTCTGTATTCTTTTGTTGTACTTGAGGTGAACTTGAAGACACTATTTTACTGTATTAAAGATGGGTTCTTTAAACTTTACTTTAAATTGTAACTAAATTGATTTTAAAAGACAGAGATAGTATGTTAAAAACATATTTCAATACACATTTATGGAGTCTGGAAGTAGCACAGTTGAGTACACTTTTTTGATCTCAAGATTTTCTTAAGAGGACAAAATATAAATTTTTACTTTTTTATGTACAACATTGGTGTGGGTAAACAGTGCACTTGAAGTACATTACATGTGCACTGTTTTCAGCTTGAGGGTTTGTACAGAATTGCAATCTAGATTTTTTTTGATCATGCTTTCATTTTAATTGCTCTTCTGAATATTAGAAGAGTATAAAATATTAAAGGATATTAAAGTATATATAATATACTTTTATTATTATAAACAACCTTTTCGATATATTGTTACAAAGATCTGATCAACCATGCATATAAAATGTGTCTAAGGATTTTAGAAGCCATAAAAACTCAATTAATCTCAATTTAAATATGTAATAAACCCTCTATTAGATTCTCTTCTACATCAAAAATTTCATTATATTTTAGCTTCTCAAGTGCAAATTTAAAAGTAACCCTGACAACTGAATGTGAAATCAAATTAATGGAGAAATATAAATAGATTATATAGAAGGGTTCAATTCAAAGCAGGGTAAAATTATTATGTGAATGTAACACTGAATATTAAACTTGGTTTAAAGTACAACAGAATTCACCCATAATTCTTATTGGTATAACCTAATCTTAGGCTTAGATGTCCCATCCAAATTAGTTGAACACCTGATCCAGACTTTTCAGAAAGTTCTTTATCCCATATTTTGAATTCAACATGATTTTCGGGAGACATCTGTGTCACGTTCTTTTAATAGAAAGCTTGGATAACATATCAATTCTTGTAGTATAGGCAAGTATGCAAAGTTCATGGAATATATTCCTAAACATGGTTGCTTTTATCCTTTAACACACTCCTGAAGGCACAATGGTCTGTTACTTAGGAGACATTTCCAAGCCTAAATGTGACTCGGCACAAAACAAAAGGTGATTGGTGGCGATGTTTAATCTCAAGAATCTACGAATACAACAGAACCGTTGTACATAATAATAAGACATTCTCCTAAGCTCTAAATATCTATTATATTAATGCAAGATCAAAATGATGCTGGGGATGTGTTTACTTCATAAGAAAAAAATTTCTTTCTTTCATTCTTTCTTTCTTTCTTTCTTTCTTTCTTTCTTTCTTTCTTTCTTTCTTTCTTTCTTTCTGGCAAATCTTTGCCATCTCGCAGCTATGTGCTCTGGAGATGCATGCTGTATCGACCCAAAGCTCCACAATATACTGTAATCAAGTGAGAGAATATTTTAATGGAATGAAATCTCTTCTGTCAGGCGGGCCCTAAATATGATTTATTATTTAATATCTGATTCTTTCTAATTAGCAGCGTTCTCGCCGGCCAGCCTCTACCCTCCACTGAACACCGGCCAATTAAAATCACTGTGGTAACGTGGCTTAGAGGAGATGAAAATGCTATTTGAGCTCTTCATGTATGTTTGAGCAGTGTCTCTTCATGAAGGATTCATATAGTGTTAATAGAGTGTTCAAGATATGTTTTATATGTTTCTTTATTATTTATTATTATTATATATTAAAAGGTTTTTCACTTTACAAACATGTTTTGTAGGCCTATGCCAAACTCTCAACTACCTGCAGTCAGGAAGCCATTACACTGTAAAAATATATTTTAATGAGGCTTAGTGAATATCACAAAAATAAACATTTATATTTACTTAATAAAATAATATTAAGTCTTTAAATAGGTTTTTGCAAAAAAAATTTAAATAATTCATTAGAATTAATTAAATAAGAATTAATTTTTAAAACAAAATTATATTTGTCGTTCAATCAAATAATTTGGTAAATTCTAACAGAAATATTTGAGTCAATCGGATTAACTTTTTCTACTGTGCAAATATCCGAATATGGAGGAAAATTAGGATTCACCTTCCAACAGGACTGTTGTCTTTGCTTGTCCAGCTTTCAGTCTTGGCTCTGGGGACAGGGGGCTGCAACATCTCAGCCGCAAGAGGGTCTAAATCATCTTCCTCACGTCCCACCCATTCTCCAACTACTCTCGGCCTTAACACAGAGTTATACCCCCGGGGATCCTGTAAGAAGGGGTAAAAAGTGGAAGAGATAGAAAAGTCATTATACATTTGAAATTAAACAAAAAATTTATGCATCATGAAAATGGAAATCCATTATGTGTGACTAAACGTTTTTCACATTATTGCTGTAGTTTATCTGCAATTCGGCTTATTTAAGCAAGTAAGAAGATCTGCATTCATAGATAAATGTTGAAATATTCATTTGAAGTGCCAAATTGAGAAGCAAGGGAAGCCTGGGAAAACAGCCAAAAGGACACGGAGTATTCAAGAGAAGTCTGCAGTGCATTAAGAGAAAGATGACAAACACAGATGTTTGGATTGAGGGCGAATGTTCTTTCTAAATCTTTCTTTTCTAATTGACTCCTCACACACAACACTAACCAGAACATGGTATTCATCTACGATACAAACAGATGCGTGGCAGTGTGTTATTTGCATTACTTAAAGAAGGGAATGGAACAAACAGATTAATGAAAATAATGACACCATACCAGATCAAAATCATCAGAGACTGCGATACCTGCACAGAGGAAACCATGTCAATAAATGCATTTATTTAAAATCTTATTTAAAATTTGTATCCTTAATACTGACTAAGAAACACTGTATCAAAAAATGAAATCATAGTGAAATTAATAGGTAAGATGTATCTTTAATGCTTTGTACTCAGAATTAGAATTTCTGACTTTAGCCTGGTTTTCACAGGCAGGGTCACATATACATGCAAAACTATAAAAAAATTGTGCTTCTCATGCATAAAACACTAGACAGCTGTCAGTTTACTCACTGCGGGACAGGTTCTCAAGAGCCTTGCCCAGTTTTTTACTCTCACGAAGTATCTGGTTGAGTTCATCAAAGTCTCGACTCTCAGATTTGGTTCTCCAGTCCCAAGTGGGTCGCAGTATTGAACGAGGTACTACAACATACAAGTTACAACAAACAGAATACTTTTATAACAAACAATCATTATTTTTTGTAAGTATTAAAATGACAAAACACAATGTGGAAGTTTATGAAATAAGATTAAACGATAGAACTAAGAAGGATTACAAGTGAAGCAAGTGACGCTGAAGTGATGCTGCATATAGCCTAAATCCTAAAGTGTACCAATAATAAATGATAATTGAAAAAAAAACATATAAATAGCGCAACAAATTGCTATGATTCAAGCAATATTATTTTGTGAAGAGGATGGTCGGAAATAGAAGGCAATTCATTTTGCACCATCTCTGTAAAAGTGATGCAAATGAGTGCATGATGAATATCTTACCCTGGGGCATTTCTTTGCCCCTATTCACCACTGTATACACTAATAACACTTTCTACATAATCACAATCCTACTTTGCCCTTTAGAGTCTTGAGAAAAGCACAACTTAGGCTAAGGGTTAACTTTGTGTTTGCCACTCCATCTTTCTTAGGTGAATTCAAACATGTACAGACTGTCAGATAAACACATTAAATCGGAGTTTCAGAGAGAGCTGTTGCAAGAAAAGTGTAACACTGAATAATTTAAAAATGTGTTAGCAACCACTATGACCTGAAGGCGGCTATATTCAGTGTGATGCTTGTAAAACATGTGAATTCTACACAGGGTGTTTTCTGGTCCACATTTTACTGTCGTATGTGTTTAGAATACTGACGGACAGCATTGTGGTCAGGCTTTAAGGCTGTCGTGTCAGGTCTGCTCACAATGATTTGGCATTCTACCAAAAAACATTTTAGGAGAGCAAATCTTCACAGTCATTATAAACTGTGCTCTGTTTTCAGAACCATTGATTAGAAAGGGTGCCAGGCCATGGTGGTCGTTTGTTTTTGAATATAACATATTGTTTCATGTGACAGCATGTTATTTCAATAAAGCTGGTTGACGGTTCACTAAATTATAATGGTGCTGAGAGAAACTCTTTTTTACTTATTGAGACATTTTGGTAAAAGACTTTTATCCCTTCATTCATGTTTTTTGTCTTCTGTACAACACAAAAGAAGATATTTTGAAGAAAGATGGTTTACTGGTTTATATTTACTGTTTTTGTGTCAATATGGAAGTCAATAAAGGAAAATTTTCTTCAAAATATCTTCTTTTGTATTATGCAGAAAAAAATTACAGTGGGCAGTAAATAAAGACAGAATTTACCTTTTGTTCTTTTTTACTTTTTTTTTTAGCTATGAATCGTGATAGTTACATTATTATCACGTAAACAAAATTTTTTTTATAATCAAAATAAATTTTATGCAAAAACCACTGTTCAATTGACTGAGCTGCTTGTTTCCTGCCTAAATAACCCCCTCTTTATTTAGCATGCAATGCAAAGTAACCTCTGGACTAAAGAGTGTATTATTGGTTCATAGAAACTATAATACAACTGGTCTTATAAAACCAACATAGAGCACAAACAAATAAGCCCAAAGAATAAAACAATGATATTAAAAGCATCAAAATAAGTCAAATGAACATGAATAAAGCTTGCAGTCTTCATTGGTCACAAAACTGGTTGACAGCCTCCACCGAGGCAGAAACTGAGTCGCCATCAGAGGAAGAGCATCATCTTCAATAATTAAAGACTTCAGCCGTGGCTCTGATACAAGTCATTCCCATAGCGAAAAAACCTTTCAGAACTCTCTCTTGCACACAGCCAAAGTAACCCAATCTCTAAATAGATAATCTCAAGATACCTTAAATCTGATAAATTACTCTATACAGTAAATAATACTCACATGATTTAGACTCAGGAGAAGGTGGGGAGATGTTGGATACGGCGAGGTCGCTCTTTGATTTCTTTGGCTTTTTGGGGTGGATCTGCCAGGGTTTCTCACAGCCCCTGGAGTCCCTTCTTGTGCCTTTGTATTCTACAGAGCGATGGAAAACAGCTTATTCGTCTATAACAGGAAACCATGACATCAATGTTTTGGTGCACCTGTATCTGCCAAACAGCTTGCAGGGCACTGAAATAAACCCACCCGAGGAGCTGTCAGCCCACAGAGCAGCAGAACCCGACAGAGTTCTCTGAATCCTTCCTGGACTCTCCTGCTTGGTCTGCAGATGGCCGATGAGGAACGGAATAGGATGGTCTGGTGTCTCTGTTATGAGCTTGGTCATCATCTCCTAAGAGCCAAACAAAGAGTGGTGAGAGGACAAACACTCAAACCTAGAGGTTTCATGCCCATTTAAATTAAAAAAGGAATTTTGCCCAAAACTTGGGTATTCAAGATAGAAATAAAAATTATTGGATCATTTATTTACCATAATGTCTTTAAAGATCTGTATGTGATGATTCATACAAAGAAAGACAATTGAGGCAAATTTTGTTTGGTTGACACATTTTTCAAAATATTTTCTTTTGTTTCAAGCAAAAGAAAAACATTTATCCAGATTTGAAATGACATGACGGTGAGTAAACGATGAAACTATTTAACACGTTCATAAAAAGCAAAGGGACTTTTAAAAAAAGTTTTAAAACAATAACGCTTGCTGATCACAAGGTAATTTAGTTTATTAAAATATTAAAATGGGATTTGAACCCTGGAAGACTAATTCTTTTATTTCATAGTCATATTTACATTTGCATTTATGTAAAACCTAGACTTCTGACTTTTTCAATATATAAAATTTGTTAAGGCAGTTTATATCAGCCATGCCAACTGGAATCAGTGGCACAACATTGGACAGCCACCAACATAAAAAACAGATATATTTACACACTGATATTAAGAAGATCTTGCCAGAGGCTAAGTTAGGTATATTTTCCTGACAGAAGTTGCATATGCCTATGTGCTAAAATTAAACTAAAAAATTAATGTTCGAGAGCTAGACAGTAGGCAAAAATCAGATTTTAAGATGCTTAAAGGGATAGTTCCCTCCCAAAAATCATCTTATCATTATTTGCCTATTCATCACCTTTGACTTTTTCCAAATCTGTATACACTACTTTGATCTGATTAACAGAGAGAACGATATTTGTAAGAATGCGTATGACCCCGTTGATGTCCATGTTAGGAATAATAAAGTTATATTTTCTGTTCTGTTAAACACAAACTGAGATATTGTAAAGAATGTATAACAACAAAAGAAGATTGACAATCAATAATCAATGCTGTCCAAGAACTGTTTAGTTACAAGCATTCGTCCAAATATCTTTTTCTGTGTTCAACCAAACTAAGAAATGTATACAGATTTGGAAAAACTGTCAGTGATTCAGAATATTCATTTATGTGTGAATCATCCCTTTAATGCTGTTGGGAGTGTTAAAATAAAATCTAAAGTGTTATGCTTCTCTTAGAAAGGAAAAAGGTAAAGTTAAAATGCTAAAGTTATGAATCTCAGTTAACCCTGACGGAAAATTCTTTGGAAGACAAATATAGTTCAAGAAACTATAGTTCATATTGGGTTGGGTTTCAGTCCAAGAAGGCCGACCCCCAGCTTCCTCCACAAGCTACAAAACAGCTACACTTTTCAAGAAAGCATGGATATATTCAGCAAGGATGCTCTTCAACAAATGAATCTTGTGTTTAGTGATGTGAGGCAGACGATCACAAATAAATCACTTAAGACGCAGTAATTACATAAAAGCATCACTGTATAATTACACTAACCTAGCAACAGGTGGTGTGTAAAACTGAGCTGTAATTTGTGGGTTTTGCAGAAAGTAAATTAAACACTGCTGTGTTAACTACTCAACATCCCCCGGTGTGTGATCTCCATGCGGTGAACAGTAAAACATGATGTGAATTAGTGTCAATATGCCGTTTGGCTAACATCCTTGAGTAAGGGACCTCCTAATACAGATATCGATTGAGTGATGTCACGGTTAAAGTCATGAGCTTTTTGTTGTCTAAGATCCACATGATGGAGAGCATGTAGACGTACTTATATTTAGGTCAAAGTCCTTATAAGCTTCCTAATGGATTCTCTTGCAACATCAGGAGGCAGAAAAACAGGATCTCTCGATCATACTGACAGACTGGCAAAATTGGGTGAGAGGACGTGAGTAGAACAGCTCTGGTCAACTGCACTTCCCAAGCACCCTCTCACATTTCAAAACTGTACGACTTTTTTATAACACAAAAGATATTTTAAAAAACGTTGTTGACAATACAGTAAATGGACACGCTCACTTCTATTGTACAGAAAGGAAACCAATGCAAGTGGACGGGTGCAAGTTACCAACATTCTTAAAAATACCTTCTTTTTTGTTCCGCAGAAGAAAGAAAGTTTGAAATAACAGGAGGGTGACCACTTTAAGTGATAAATATAAAATCAATACACAGGTGACAGACTATACTACCATATACTTCCTGACTTGCACATATACATGTTTTTTGTTTGTCTAGTATACTGTAGGTCTTTTTTTAAATATGTTTAGTATATTTTACATTTAATGGACATTAAAGTTTGGTTTGTTGAGCATCTGAAATTGAATCCCGCTCTTCTGCTCTTTGTTTGCACAAACCATTGGGCCCTTTCATTATTTATTATTTTATGAAGAGGCAATGTACGTTAAACAACATCTTTGAATCTAACCATAAATGTACCCAAATTAGACCATGGGATAATGTTCATTGGTATGCAAAATATGCAACAATAATTCCTAGCACTATGGACATCCAACGCAGGCACAATATATTATGCATGTTGTGTACAGTATGCTCATTTCCCATATAACATTCTTGTGATTTACCGTCTGTCAAAATCTACAATGCACAGCAAATTACACTGAAAAGACTTTGTGACCTTTCATTTTCACAATTTTAAAGGAACTGTATTATATAACTTTCCTGTGGTGTATAAATTGGAGTATTCTGCCAGCAATGCTAAGGTCATAGGTTTGATTCCAGGAACTGCACATACATACCATACAATGTACCGTATGTGATGTAAGTAAAAAATACAAATGTGTAAAGGTGAACATAAACTTCTTTAGAATTTTTATTGGATCATTATTTAATCAAACCACCACCAACTATTATAACATAAAAAATAGGCAAACCAATGTTAACACATCCTAGTTGTATGACAAAAAGTGTTTTTTTGCAATATGTATGGTTTCACGCACTACTTGTTAAATACACTCACAATATGTCTTGTGTAAGATATAAAGTGATAAATCAATGCAGTACATCTGAGAGCATCACTGCTGCATATATAAACTGTGAATTACAGCTGTGTGAGGCAGCGGAAACAAGGAACAAAGCGAATAGTGGTCTTAATCAGTTGTCTCTAGCAGGCAATAAAACCAAATATTCACACTACACAACATTAAATCAGAACTTGTATATCAGAAGTGTCTATATTGCAAGCAACAATCAGACTAATTTAAATTGACAGTTCACCCAAAAATGAAAATTTACTCACTTGACATTTAAAACCAGAACGCCTTGATTTCTTCCACAGAAGAATACAGTTTGAAAAACAAATTTATCCAAACACTAGTGGCACCCATTAACGCATGTACACAAAACCAATGCAAGTGAATGGATGTCAGTTACAAAATTCTTCAAAATATCTTTCATCCAGAATAAATGTAAACTGCACACACACAAACTATATAGAACTGATTCTAGACCCATTTGGTTTAAATAGTAAGACTATGTCAACACAACCACAGTCAATTTTAACTTTCATAAAACCTAATGGTAAATTTAGGCCTTTCTGTAGGAAATACAAACTTCTTCCTGGCACTGTTGATATCACTGATCCTAAGAAGAGATTTTGATCAGCGCTCTTGTTTTTCCTCTGTTCCCATCATTCATATCTTGCGTCACAGCAGGGAGACGCTGAATGAATGCTGGGACAGAGTTCTGGATAAGATCCAGCCCTTGAAACAAGAGGTGGAATAAAGGAGTGTTACAGCTGCAGAGATCCACACACAGACGTTCAACAGAGACTATTTTTTAACATTACAATCTACTTATAAGCCAAAACAGTATACAGTTTCTAAATACACATGTACATTTAAAGTGACGGTTAACCAGTCTACCATCATTTACTCACCCTCTTGTCATTTCAAACCAGTATATTTTTCCAATCGGAACACAAAATAAGATATTTTGAAGAATGTTGGGCAGCTGTCCACTTTGATTGGTTTGTGTCCATACAATAGAAGTGAACACGTGCCCCTGCAATCAGAATAGCTTCTTTCATGTACTTCAGAATAAATGATAAGAGCGTAAGTAAATAATGACAGAATTTTGAGGTGAGTTCACACTGCATCGCTGCCTCGGATGTCTCTAGGTCACTGCTATGTTAATTACTGTGCTTGCTAGAATGCCAAGAAATGACTATAAATAAAGACAGGGTAAGTCTCTTCATTGGTTGTGTGTAGCCCTGATATAGTAACAAGCCATTGCCTTAACAAGGCCCACGCAGCCTTATTATTTTCTCTCATTGACTTCATTTAAAGGTTGACTATAACTGGACTAAAAGTGACCCAGCGCCATTCACACACACCTCATTAACACCCAGCCTTTCTGGCTCAAACTTATGATAGAGTTTGTGTCGTCTACATGCTGGGAACAAGATCGAATTATACAGTATAGGACCGCTCGAGGTTTCAATCGCCTCGGTGTCTGTCAGCTTCAATTGCAAAAGGGAAATCCGAAGGATTCTCAAGCCAATTGATTTTATTGATCTTTCTGTCTGCTGATATAGAATTTAATTTGTCACTCATGAGACGCTGAGGAGCTCTGTAATGACACGGTGAGGTCAATAAATCCAGCTCCGGGTAGCTCACATGTCCGGAGATGTTGGGAAAACCAAACAGCCATGAGGACGTAAAACAAGCATGAATGTAAGTCATTATTTCATACATTTGTCTTTCTAACCTCATTCTGATCAATGCCAGGGGGTTTTGCAAACCTGTTTAAAACCCAACCATTATTCTGATGTCATAGAAATGACACACTTTATAGGAAAGGTCAAGGAACTGCAATTTAGCGAGAAATGGCCAAAACATCCTTTAATCCTTTGTTCACTCAAACCAAGATTTCAATGAACATTCGCTGACACTATTTCAGAAAGGTCTAGGCTGTAATCCTTTTGTGAGAAGAGAGGGTTGGAAAAGCTGAGCCACACAAATTGTTCTGATTGCTGTCGGACTTTTCCGGCACTCCGGGTCCGGCATACCCTTGACTCCAGAGCAGAGGTAACATATTGGGTCAGTCGTATTCATTAAACAGAAAAAGCTCTGATGTTAATACGTCTCATGAATATTCAACTTTGAACTTTGTGACTGAACTTTATGTGATAATAATTGTTAGAGACAATCTTCTTTTTATGCTTGTGCATTCTTTTTATTTTTTGTGATATCACTGTTATTTTTCACTCTGTTCCCATCATTCATAGCTTACGTCACAGAAGGGAGACGCTGAATTAACATCGGGACAGTTCTGGATTCCCATATATATATATATATATATATCTATCGGATTATATATCAGATTCCATTTAAAACGATTTTTAAAAATGGAAAAGGTTGCTGGTTCGAATCCAAGTGCCAGCAGACAATGACGGAAGTGTCCTTGAGAAAGAGACATCTTACCACTGTTTGCACTGCAGTGATGATGGACTACTGCGCAATACTTGTAAGTCACTTTGCATAAATGCGTACTCCAAATGACTTAATGTAAATATCAGAGTCTGTGGCTGAGTGGACAGTAAACTGGACATGTGGCAAGGCTAAGCACCCTGGGAGCCCCCATTCCCAAAAATATTTTTAAATGAAAATTAATACAGTGCTGTACTTTAGAAAACCACAAAATGAATTAAACTAGTCTTTTAAATGATTTGTAATATTAAGAATCTAGAATCTTGCTTGAACAAACAAAAGCATGAAATTTATATCCCTTATACAACAGTCAGTCCAAGTGTAATGTACGCCATCATCACAGTCAATAAAAGTCAGAAGGATGTATGAAGCATCTAAGCAAAAATTACTTTCCCCGTAAGGGCAGCAAAGAATCTTCTAAAAATAACAGCCGAGCAGGGCCAATAAAGCTAGAAGGTCCCCGGCCAGGGTTTTATATGGCTCTGAAAGTAGCCCATGTGACAGATGCTGAGATTGCACATCAAACCTCCTTTCATAACAATACGCTTCCAGTACATACAAATACACACACTAGCCAAGAGAAAAATATATGCAAATTGCATATGTATGAAATACAGAAACCACTTGAGTGTTGATGCCTGTGGTTTTATAGTGTGAAGTCATTAAAGTGTACTGTATGCCAATAACCCCTCCATCTGCTCCAGCTTCAGGATATTGTGTGTACACACAATGCTTACAACACAGATCAATTACACTGCTGATTCCGAACGTTTATTACACTGTCTCCGGCCATTTGACTTTGTGAGTTGCTGTGTGATTGGCTATTGATAACTTGTTTTTCCTCTTCCTTCTCTAAATTTGTTCTTATCACAGCTGAATGGAGCAGATAAGCGATGAAGTTGCCTAGAAGCCCATCAGGTCCACTGACTTTTATGGGGATGCGGTTACACGCGCAGTTTATCTAATATAGAGTGAATATACATTTTCACTGAATATTCTTGATTCATGATTCAATAGTAATGAATGAAACATTGTAATGTCATACTGTATTAACACATCTCATCCAGCGGATCAGAGTTTCAAGCCATGGATATTCAAGTATGGCACATAGATTTGGTCTGAAATGAATGATGTACTGTTGTTCACTTACAGTTTATGCAGCGTGTGATTGAGTGGGGGGGGGGGGGGGGGGGGCAATCGATATATTCATGTATCTGCATATGCATTCAAACTATTATGGCTGGTAGGCAGAAAAAAAGCATAAATATTTTGATTGTTAAATATTTTGATAATTTGATTTTGATATTTTGATGGTCAAAGATTAGTTTTAAGGGATAAAACTATTGACCAATCAGGGTAAAATCTAATTGTTCATTGGTTTGTTCTAGGATGAAAATTCACTTATTCCTCAAGCCTGATAATTGTAAGCATTATCTTCATTAAAAGCTCACAGAGAAGCTAAAAAGTCAAGCTCAGTGGAATCCCAGGCGGATATTAACAAAAATCTCTTCATTAATTAGTGTAGAAATGTGCGTTGATGCAAGACTGTAAACACTAATCTATACAGCTTCATGAACCTCAACCTCCACACAGTGTGTCCGTCTTCTGCAAAATAATAAAGGAACACCAGTAATGTGGTGAGAGGAGATTTAATTATATTTATTTGTATTATGCTTCAGGTGGTGATGCTCAGTCTTATATGCATACTATGAATTTTATTGCAGGAGAATCTCTTCATTGAATCATAGGAGCGAGAGAGATGTCTGCCAGTAGACGTGGTATTTATCCTCTTTGGACATGAAGAGGCAGGTCACCAAAATATTTGTATATAAATAATATATTATGAAGAGTCCCTAGCTGACCAGTTGCTAAATTGAGTCCCGCTCAGAGCAGGTTTGAGTTCGACCAGTTCCATATTATACATTATACTGTAAATTGTCCAAACTGCTCCTTTAATTGTGAATACAGTATACTTTCGAAAGAGTTGCAGAGAGAAAACAACTTTAGCTTTATTTATGTAAATTTCAATTACAAAATATAACATATATACCAAATACATATGGATGTAGAGGTACTGTGAAATTAAGACTAGATTACAGTTCAGTATTCTGCTTCCAGTTTATTTATGTTACCAATTTTTTGACTACAAATATAGGAGAGATCAGCATAAACTAGGGTTTTGTAGTAAAACATTATTGATTTAAACTTCCATTTTGGTTTCCAAAAATTTGAAGTCAAGGTAAAAAGACCAAATATTTTTTTATGTGTTATGTATTTATAATAAATAAAAAATACTATGCACAAATACTATGCATAGCAAATAATGAATAAAAATGTTCATATTTATTTTCAATAATACTTGATAATAAAATAATATCTTTCATAATATTTGTTTTTAAAATCTGTGCTAAATTGAAATATTTTTATATATTAAGTTTTAGATAATAGTGTTTTTAAAGTAAGTTGAATAATTGTGTTAAAATGGGGGATGGGGGCTTGGGTTGGTATAGGGTGTTTGAGCACCTGCTTTTTTGACCAGAAAAGTGATCCGCAAGCACTTTTTGAAGTTTTTTTTCTTAATAATATAAAAGTACAAATGTATAAACAAAAAAATGTGAGTGATGTTTTCAGCAGAGCGGTGTGCTGTTGTTTGTTGCTATATAATTATAAGTTACAAGAATGACATGAAGACAAAAGCAAGAGTGTTTATAAAGGTATATGCGCAGGTCTCCTATGAACTGATGTTTGCCTCAGAAAAAGATACTTCTAAACTGCATAACAAACAAAGTCGCATGTTCACTTCTTAAATCTGTCCTTTTTCTTGCACGTTGTATGCAACTGATTTCTCCTTTCCTACTCTAAAACCGACATATATAAAAACAACTTCAGTTAAAATGTCCCATCTTAGCAAAAATACTTGTTAGATAAGTTGGGGTTGTAAACATAAAGGCACTTCTGTTACAGTTTATTAGATCCATAAATTCACATACTCTGTCTTATAGGGGCAACAGCATCACAAATATCTGTTTTAATATTCATAAAAAAACATATGACGTGTCCAAAAGCAGTTATATGGGTCATACATGACAACTGAATAAATATAGAAGAATTTAGATGTTCAAGAAGTGCGTTACTTTATGTGTAAACAGTAAAAATTGCTAACTGAAATCATAAACAAAGATTTGATTTCATTGTATTGATTTACTCAATATCTCTTTTGTGTTTTTGTTGTCTAACCCCTTGAATCTGGCGCTGTATGCACTGTATGTCATGGTGCCTCTTCTCTCAAATGTTAGTCTACAGTCCTGCAAATCCAACTATATATTACATTGCCATAATTCAAGATAAGATAACATGATCACAGTTTGGTATAGTACAGACACAAACAAGCATACCGCCGTCTATATAGATTTTTTTGTTCCACTCTTAACCCTATTTTCAACAGTACCTTCCCCACAGAGTTTAATAATTCAGTGGTTCTGTACCTGACAGCACACATACATCTGCCAGATATCTATTTGATGTGTGTGTTTTCATCTGCCATACATCTCCGAGACGTTTGCTGTCAGATGCCATATAGACCTTCAGAAGATGCCTTCAGATGTTAGAATGGGTGTACAACAGCTCTTTCTAAGATGTTTAAAACAAGATTTTACACAGCAGATGTTTTAGAGATCTCCAGATCTTAAGCAGACATCTTACAGACGTACCTGTGCTATCTGGGTTTTTGTTGTGAGTAATGGAAAAGAGAAACCCATAAGGTTTGACAACTTAATGCAAATATATATATATATATATATATATATATATATATATATATATATATATATTTTTTATATATCCCAATACATATTTGTAACCTTTAAAACTTTAATGAGATCTTTGATGTAAAATTTCTTAATTTTGACATGTATAAGCGAGAAATTTGTCACAATATACAGTGTATAAAGCTGTATTAATGTTTGGATCACATCTTGATTTAATGTCTTATTTTAGCTGCCCTCTTATACTTTGAGCACCTGCCCCTGCAATGGTCACACACAGCCCTGGGTGTGTATATGGTTTAGAAACCACAGAGATAAGAGTTATCACACAGTTGAGGGATATCTCTAGTGGTTTTGTGTGTAAGGGGAAATGTGTGTGTTTTTACTTATGGCAAAACATTGCTGTATGTACATACTATATGGGCCATTCCAGCGCTATGGATGTGACATTTTCCTTTATAGACGTCACATAAAAATGCTCTTGGAATGTCATTGTAACTGGTAAACCGAACCAACTATCTTTATAATGCAAAACATTTACATTTACATTTACATTTAGGCATTTAGCAGATACTTTTATCCAAAGCAACTAACAAAGAATCAAGAAGACAATGAAGCGGTGAATAACAGAGATAACAATAGGTGAACAAGTCCTAGAACGAGGTTACTAAGTTACACAAAGGAAGATAACACCTGTAGGGGAGCGGGAGGTTAAGTTCGTTTTTTATAAAGTGTGAGCAGGTTAGGAGGCTAGGAAGGAGTTTTTTTAGTGGGTTAGGTGTAGACAAAAAAAAAAACCTTGTTGATAGTGTTTAAACATTAGAAAAATATCAGTCTAAGAACAAGTTTTCGATTTTAAAAATGGTAAATAAACTATGGACGGGACAAAAAATGGATACCAATTTTGGAAGACAAAATAACTCCTTAAGATTTATGTGAATTAGTATGTACAAGGAGAAGCAGTAAAATCCAAGAAATGACCGATGTATACAATATAAGAGAACCAATCTTATTAGAACATAAAATGACTACTACTTTTTATTTTCATGTGTCCGGTCATCAGCAAAATGTCGAGTTACTGATGTGACAAACCTGAAAACAGCCCTTCCTTAAAAATGAATAATAATGCACTTAAAATAAAAATAATGCTCAAAAATTTGAACAGATACCTCACATGGGTATCTGATACAAAACAATCGACATCTATGCTATAAGTTCACTTAAAACCTTTGGTAAAAATGGATGTTTTAAAATAAAGTTGACATTTCCAAAGAATCCAACAGACAAAAACTCTTCTCACCTTAATCCAACATCACAAGTTCTAAAGCATCATAAATTTTCAACATGAAGCACAACCCAAATTACAATCCAACTAGTTTTTAGAATGACTTTCTTACAGTTTGACATGTAAAATAATAAAAGAGTAACAGATGCTATAGAAAGCATATTTCTCTTATGTCCCAGATCTGTGAGAGTCGCCGCTGTCCATGGTACTGGGTCACAAGTGGACTGCTTTTAGCTTTATTACTGTTTAATATTCAGTTCATGCACACAGTCTCTGCTACAACACACTTCATACATCAGCAGTTTGACTCATATAGACCATGTTCTTCACCACACAAGCCTTGCAGCTGGGTGACAATGCTATTTTGGCTCCCAAAAAGTCCTTTTTCTCAAGGTGATCCTTCAAATCTGTTGCATTGGTTTCAATTCAATGCATCACATTTGCATTCATATTAAATGCATTTATTGCGTAATGCACACTTGATGGACACTTGAGCATAAATGGATCTGCACCATAATAAGCATCCCAGATGAAGGTTGGGATGAGCAGCTTGGGATGCTGTCGAGTCAGCAGAAAAGCATCCTTGCATCACCCCACATCATTGTATTTTACTTTTTAACAGCTTTGGAATAAAGACAAATGTTTTATGTTGTCAACACAAGGAGTACTTTGCACACATGCAAATCCCAAAAATTGTGCAGATGCATGCATGGTTTGGGTTAGAAATTGCATTTGATTGAAAAGTTGCTTACCTCAAACAAGGGTCCGATTTTATTCTTCTCCAGGTATGACTGTATTCTCGACTGCTGTAGAGACGCCATAGAGAAGATCTTGCATTAGGAAACCGAAGGAGATATGCCTAAATATGGGGCTTCATCTTCACACCCAGGGTGGATCATCAAACGTCTTCTGGACGGATGTGTAGCGGACCTCGGAGACTCCGGAGGATGCTCAAACACATGCTGGAAGTGTCCGGGTTTGCTCCCTATCTGATGGGACTGTTCCTCCTCCGGTCTCGACAGAGTAGCTGCAGACTGCTTTCCTCCAAAGCCAATGAGGAAGATCACAGGATCAATGCTTTTATTCATTGGCTGTTCGGTTTGGGTCTTATGGACCCGCCCTCGTGGTTATGCATGTGTCTATTTACATTATGATGCATTAAAACAACATGTGCACAACTCTTGTGAAAGTGTGAATAAATCACTCAATCATGGGGTAAAATAAGATGCTTGATACAAGACAGAACATTTTGTCTAGAATGAAGTCATGATGGAACAAATGCAAATGTGTGTTTGGATTATATTTTTAAAGAGGTGCAAGTATTTTCATTTCAAACCTGTGTGACTGTGCACATTAGAAGGTATTTTGAAGAATGTGTGTAAAAATGATGTCTTCCTCTTGCATAAGTCATGCAAGATTTTTGCTCATAATGGGTTTGAAATTGATGATAGAGCTGTTATTATATTTTTTAAAGGGGTATTACTATTTTCACTTCAAACCTGTGTGACTGTGCACATTAGAAGATATTTTGAAGAATGTGTGTATCAAGATGACATTTCTCGTGATGTCTTCCTTTTGCGTCAGTCATGCAAGCTTTTTTGCTCATAATGGGTTTGAAATTGATGATAGAGTTGTTTTTAAATTTTCAAAAGGGTGTTACTATTTTCATTTCAAACCTGAGACTGTGCAAATTAAAAGGTATTTTGAAGAATGTGTGTATCAAAATGACATTTCTCATGATGTCTTCCTCTTGCATAAGTCATGCAAGCTTTGTTGCTCATAATGGGTTTGAAATTGATGATAGAGTTGTTATTATATTTTTAAAGGGGTGTTACTACTTTCATTTCAAACCGGGGACTGTGCACATTAGAAGGTATTTTGAAGAATGTGTGTATCAAAATGACATTTCTCATGATGACTTCTTTTTGCCTAAGTCATGCAAGCTTTATTGCACATTAGGGGTTTGAAATTGATGACGGAGTTGTTATTTCACAGGGGGAAATATGCCTATAGACCCTGAATGCATTCGTTGCCTTAAAGCTGAATTGTAAGTGACAATAAAGCCAAGAAAACTATGACAGGTAAAAATAAATGTGCAAAACATTTCAGACCATTAGCAAGATTTCACAGAAGTATAACCGTCAATATACCTGCACATATGCTGGATGAAGCAGTTGTGTGTGCATGTGTCTTAGAATTAAAACAACAATGGTTTATAAAATGAAATTTCTTTTTTTTTCAACAGTTTATTTGAATTTAATTTCAATATTGAATAGTATCTATTATAATAACATGAGAAACAACCTCAGGTTGGTACGACAAAACATGCATTTGGAAGAAAGGTTAGTTTTATAACAAAATAAATAACTGTGTTCTTCAGTAAAATCTTCTATCCAGTAATATTTTCACACGTATTTATTTTTCATTGCATATGTGATAAATGAAGGTGACTCAACAAGCGTATCATTAATAATTCTTATTTTCATTCTCAAAGCTTAACTTACATAGTTAATAAACATTTCCTGTTTAGAAAGATATTGCATAGTAATGATAATTAATTTGTTATTATAAGAACACTAAGATAGCCTGGGACAATAACTCCTGAGGAAACAAAATTAAACACACACATATATATATATATATATATATATATATGAATATATATATATATATATATATATATATATATATATATATATATATATATATATATATATATATATATATATATATATATATATATATGTTTATATATATATATATATATATATATATATATATATTGTATATATTTATCTATGTAAATGTGAAGTACAGTAACATGAAATACTGATAACACTGATATAATCACAATGTTGTGTTCATGACCTTTCCAGTATATAACTCGATTCACTGAGACTGCAGAACTGTAACTGCAACATTAGCTTAATACACTACGGTGTTAAATCTAAACTCAGACCTAAAATGGTTTAAATTGCATCAATTTGGATTAGAATAAATGCCATGGAGGTTAAGGTTTCAAGGCAAGAATACAGCTGAAACATGGCCTATGGATATTAGACCAACTCTGTTTAATACGGAATACAAAAATATAAACTATTAACAACGTTACGTCTTAACACAAGATACAGACACTAAAGAACTGTGCAAAAATTTTTACAATAAGATGAAAGGTTGATATTACTGACACCTATTGAAATGACTTGACAGCAGCATCCTGTTTGTTTCATCTTCAGTGTAAAATGGGATGCACCATTGCGAGAAATAAAATAAAAAGGTGCCTTCGGTCACCGAAAGTCAATCTTTATTATGTTGGGAAACGTTTGATTTGAGATGTGACAGATGCCTCTAAGCAGGGGTGAGGATGAAAGTCCAGAAATTCTCCTTAAATGGAAAGTGATGTCACAGGAACTGCTGTAGTCATGTGCCTTCAGGGGTCGCCATCGGGAGGTGGAGGTTGACAAAGTTTGTACAATCTGGAAATGGAATAATATAACAAATCAACACACACACATAAGTCGTTATAGATGCACCATTAGCTTTTTGTGAACTAATGAGTTTAAGGTGGACAGTTTTTTCCAGAGCATAAGCAGATCTTATAAAAGCCCAGGTCGACTCAGCAGCTATTACTCTTCAGGATATATATCTCGCACACATGAACGCACACACACACACACACACACACACACACACACACACACACACACACACACACACACACACACACACACACACACACACACACACACACACACACACACACACACACACACACACACACACACACACACACACACACACACACACACACACACACCTACAGATGTATGTCCTACTGGAGAACATGCGCTTGAAGCTAAGCCTAAGCTAAACTCAATGTGACTATGCTTTATGAGTTTTATGCACTAGGTTTTCTTACAGTTCACTTTAAATGCAAGGATAAACGCAACATTTTGTGCATATTGCGAAAATGTTGCGTTAGTTGTGTTGCGTGGCCGTACTGCAGGGATTTATCTGAAGATAAACAGAAGAACAGCAGCATCTGTTCAAGAAGAAAAACTGTGGGCCACTAATTACTGTGATATATTGTCTCAAAAGAGATTTCAAGGAAAAAATACATTTTTGAAATGTATTGAATTTTTTTTAGGTTTTAGACTAGGTGGAAACAATCACGCTCAACATATAAAGTAGACGGCATTTCCACTTGGCATTGACATGCAATCATTGAGCAAATTAACCATCGGCCAAACAGGACACAATGTGTTTACATTTGTCAACATAAAGTGGCTTCTGTATTTGGAGATTTGATTGGATCCCTGGTATTTTTGGATCCCTGTATATTCAAAAAGCCTTTAGCTGAAAAAAGGAACAGGGCTAAGGGAACCTTATATGGTTTGTTTGCTTTGAAAAAGAATTTTGAGCAGCAGCATTTAAAATCTCATAAGATTATTAGTTTGCAAATATTATTTTCAGATCAGGAACAAATAAAGAGACCATTTTCAGTTTTTATATATTGACTATTAATAAATGTTTTAGGAAACATAATTATTTTTATTTTAGTCTGTCTCACAATATTTCTCCCAAATTAAAAAAAAAAAAATGTTATATGCATAAAATGAAAACTGTAAAAAAGGCAAATAACAGAATGACGCACTGTATAAAAAGAGTATATATTCAATTAACTGTTGTTAAAAGACAATATATATTTTAAATGTATTTAGGACAAGTCACACGATTATTATTTAAGTCATAATCTTGAATTTTTGTTGCAGTATTTATATCTTGTAATGCTGACAGTCTTTGTTAATTTGTCACTCCTGAGGTTTGATTTTGTTGAAATGAGTACACAATGGACTAGAATGACTACTATGAATCTAGAAATGACGATTCAATCAAAATTTACTCTTAATCATAAATAGTTCCTCATAAATGCTAAATAGTAACATGTGTGAGAAATAATAGTTTAAAAAAAAATGAAAGCCAGTGCCAATTTAATGTCTGAAAGCACATTTTCCAACATATACAGTTTGTGATTTATTGCACTGGCTGACGTCCTCCAAACTTTCTACTAGCCAGCAGAAAGCAGGGAATTTGTGTGATGTCAACTGTTCAATGCAGATTTGGTGGCTGGATTGCTTATACAGTACACTGAGACACTTATACACTTGTCTTTTAAACGTCAAAAGTATAAACGCATAACATTTTTTATATTTTATGAACAATATGTAACAGAAAAAAATTGGGGATTAACATTTTAAAAACTCAAAAAGTTTTTTAATTTCCAGCAAATCACTAACCCTAAATTCAGATGAATCCTGAAAATTAAATACATTTAAATAAATTTAGTTGAGACCACAGTGTGTTTGTGAGAGGGTGTGTGTATGGAGACATTGAGGACCTCTCTGTTTACCTTGGCACTGTTGATGGGGTGCGGTCTCTCACGCCCAGGTTCTTGGCTGAATTCTGCACCCTTGCTCCCTAAAAAGAATCATAATCATAAATGACAGTCATAAAAGTTATGATTTTTAAGACGTTCAACATTTTGTTCAGTTTCCATAGAGGATAAGTTTTCTCATTCAAAAGGGTTTTGCTTGTGATTCTGATTTGCTGTAAATACATCTACAGCTTTGGTAACATATATGTATTTATATATATATAAATATAATTTGCTATTCCAAGTGGATAATCAGACCACAAAACCATCGGTGTCACCCTGCTCTGTCATTCAGACCCCAAAGAGATGACTTACGGCTGAATCTAACATCCTGAGCTCTGGCCTTGTCAAATTTGTCAGATAGACTTGTTTGCAGTCATAAATTTTATACCAACACAAACCCGTATAACATCTCTAGACTTACAAGCGTCCTAACATCCCATCCCTCATTAAATGAATCACAACCCTGCGTAATGAAAAGCATTTTACTGTTATCGTGCAAGAAATGAAAAATAGCTTCACGCTCCCTGACGCAGGGATAAAATCGTACATCTTGCAAATTTCCCAAATGTTAGCCATTTCCACGAATAGTTTTGCTATCTCAGGTTGCTGGTGTGCATGTTGTCTGGGGCAGGTGTTTGAAGCGGGCTGTATCAGCAGCGTGCCGCATAAATACTGCCAGGGGAAGTCAGCTGTGATTGTAGAGTTAGCACAGAGGAAAATGCAATTCCAGCCCTCATCAGTGCACAGGTACTCTCATCCTGCTCTTTAGGGACGACTGACTGGTAAGTGTATCTTGTAAGGTCAGTGATACAGTCGGCGCTGTGTGGTTTCCTATCCTGGCATGATAACATCCACAATAACAGCTGACACGTCAGAGTCGGTCATCCAAATGCAAAACCGGAACGAGAACAGAAACACATAGTTCAGTTTATCAGTACACAAGCCATTGTAATCACAGGAAGAGAGAATGATCTGATCTCTTGACAGCTTTTTCACTTTTAGAAAAACAGAACACATAAACGAAGGATGTCGTTGCCTTTCATCGACTTTGATAGATGAGTCTCTGTTTAGTCTTGCTGTGAGGTCTGTATCATAGTGAATAATAATTAATAGTCAGCCAGGGGGAGCTATGATGACAGAGTCATATTTATATTCATGAAGTCATTTCTGCATCCTGACTGGTGTAGTCATCATCCACAGGCAGTCCAGAACATTAAAAATGGTCCTGGACCAGCACGATTTTTGGTGTGGATTGGTGTTTTATTAAAAAGCTAGAAAAATAGTTCACCCAAAAATTAAAAAGACATTCTTTAATTTATGTCTGTAGATCACAAGACAAGATATTTTGATTAAAGCCCGTATAATGAAAATAAATGAGGGAGCGGTGTTGTTTGGTCACCAGCATTCTTCAAAATATCTTTGTTTGTGTTCTGCAAATGAAAGAAAGTCATAAAGGTCTGGAGTGACATTACAGTAAATAATTTTTTTCATTTTGGGGTAAAGTATCCATTTAAGCATAATTAAGTATTAAGAAGAATTTTTAAAATGTGGCATACCGCATTACAACATTATCGTAGTAGAATTTTTTTTCTGTTTTACACAACAGAAGATATGTGACCCTGTCTGTAAAAACAATGTTGGTTGGAAAATCTTATTCTGAGAATTAAAATTTGCCAAAATTTTATTTAATCCAATTCATTTTACTATAATTCCAATCCTTGACCTGGTCTTTACACATTCAATGCTAAATATATGAATATTGTATTCTCAAAGAATGTTCCTTCCATTGTGTAGAACAGGGATATCCAAACTTTAACCAAAACAAACCTGAAATCTAACTTGATGGAGGGCTGTGTGCCAAAGGTACACTTTGCCTCATAGACTAAATTGAATTACGTTAAGGTTGTCATGGGTTCCCCTCATCTCCAAACTTTTTTTAAACTTCTCTTGTCTGTGTGCCATCACATAGACTTCTTGATTTTTGTGTGTGTTAGTTTGTTAATGTTAATTGACGTTGAGTGTCGCAATTATTGCACATTTAGAGAAAATATCTAACTTATTTCAATTATTTACTAAATGTAAATTAAATGTTATGTTAAATTAGAAATGACCATTGATGGCAACTACTCTCCTTCCCTTCCTTTCTACCTCCTCTCAATGGTATGGAGGGGGGCAAATCAAAGGTTACAAAGGGGAAACTTTTGCCTGTGGGCTAAAAAAATTACTTTAGCTAGGGTACTCACAAGCAGGGTCATATATTTTGATGAATTTGGGAAAGCAGTTTTGGGGAACCTCTGACTAAAGTTACATTTTTTTCTACTGTGATAATAAATGCTGCTCCAAAAATCTTAGTTGCTTACATTCTTCATAATATCTTTCTTTGTGGTTAACAGCAAGAAGAAGCTACCTCATGACTTAACATCACCTTGAGTTCTGTTTCAATCTTCCTGAGCTGAAGTGCCCATCATTATAACCTTCTTAAATACAAGTCTCAGGGTTCTTAATGATATGACATAGCGGACCCGGTCAGTTTCATCCATAACCTCAAGAAGGACAATTCAAGGCTAGAATGAGAACAGGCAGAACAAGTGACTAATGATCTTTCACACACAGAGAGTTTTCACACATCTCCTTCATTTCACAGGCATCTCCATTTCTGCTTCCAAGCATGCTAACACGAGACTGCAGGAGCTTATGTTAATATCCATGCCGAAAAACCAAAATAAAAGAATCTGAAGCAGGCAGCTAAATTTGTTACATCTCCTAAAATAATTAAACTTGACTTTGATCCTTCAAATTCCTTAAATCCTTTAAATTCTACATGGTGGCCTAATATTGTTTTGTTTTTATTCTGCTCAATGAACTGAATATAACTCAATATGACGTTTTGAAATCAAACAATGTCAAGCAGATGTTGGGTACCATACCTGCTTTCTCATGACATCAGTGGCCTGCATGATGCATCTCGGGGGCATGCCGTGATTTCGGGCCAGGAGAATGGCTTGTTCCAGGGTGACACTCAGTGTGCAACTGCAAAACAAATGATGTGTATATTACAGTTCAGCATCGTACTGGGTACAAGAGTAAAAATATCAGCATCTCTAAACATAGTTTTTGTGCATTTTATAATGCATTCAGATTATTGCTGGTGTCGTAAAATATATAGAAAATTACACAAGAGGCATAATTTCATTAGCTATATGTTCCTGTCATGATTCTGCCTATCTTGGTCATGTTTTTCCTGTTTTTGGCAGAGTCATGGCAGACCTGTGTTGTGTGAGTGTCACATGGTATTGTTTTCTTACATGCCATGTGCTCTCTTGTCTCGTCTCTTGACCCCGCCCCCTTGGTATCCCGTCTAGCTTCCCATCAGTGTTTCATTCCCCACACCTGCCTCGTGTCGTTATCCCTTGTTATGTTTCCCTATATAAAGCCCTTGTGTTTTCTGTCCTGTGTCGCTGCATTATGCTTGTTACGTTTGTTACATGTGTTACTCGTGTTCATGATCTTGTCCCTGAATCCTTGTTCGTGTTACGGTCTTGTTAGTGTTTTATGTTCCTGTTTGGATTGTCCCTGTTTTGCCTTGTTTTAGTTATATTAATATTACCTTGTTTTGTGCCCCCTCGTGGGAAGTCTTTTGTTTGCCCTTGTTATTGTGTTTAGTATACTGTTTTCCCCATCGTGGGTTTTTGTTTTCTGTTTTGTGTTGTTTATTAAAGTCTGGTTATTTCACTATCTCGCCTGCATTTGGGTTCTCTCTCCTTCACCATCCATCCCATTCCTGACAGAATGCAGCGACCAAAACTGAACCCAGCATGCGAGAACACATGGCTAAGAAATGCGGAGTCCCGCTTACTGTTCGGGTTTCGCCAGGGAGACCTAGGGATCCGGGCCTTCGCCCAGGCCTTCCAGACGGTGGCGGCGGAAACCGAGTTTGGGGAGAGGGAGAAGGCGGTGATTTTTAACAGCTGCCTCACCAAGCCCCTCAAACCCAGGGAGATGACAATGCTGAGTCCCCTCCCTTTCTCAGACGTGGCCAGGTACGTGATCAACTGTGATGATCCGTGGCCAGCAGCTCCAACCTGGGGTTCCAGCCCGCTGGCCACGGTCCCGGAGGATTGCGTCCTGGCCACGGCCACATTGGGGGACTCAGCTCCTCCCAGCTCCAGCGCCGCCAGCTCCCTACTCCCCGTTCCCAGTCCAGCCGGTCCCCCTGTCACCGTCCGAGGGAGAAGAGCCAGGAGGAAGTCCTGGGACTCCCCATCGGATTCCTCGGGTCCAGAGATGGTCCCGCCCCCTCCCGCAACATCTATTCTCACCCGTCGCTCAAAGAAGAAGAAGCGGCGGGTCCAGGTTGCAGCGCCGGTCCCGGATGCAAGTCCTGTCCCGGGGTCAGATCCAAGTCCTGTCCCGGATCCTAGTCCTGTCACGGATCCAAGTCCTGCTTCAACGCCGTTACAGCCGGCATTCCACGCGGCTCCAACGCCGTTACAGCCGGCATTCCACGCGTCTCCAGCGCCGTTACAGCCGGCATTCCACGCGGCTCCAGCGCCGTTACAGCCGGCATTCCATGTCCGTGTGTTTTGTTTTGTCTGTATGCCCTTTGTTTTTGTTTTTCTTGTAATGTGTTCTGGTCTTGTCATGGTCTTTGTCTGTTGTGTCCCCTTCAGGGTTGTTATGTGTTCCCTGGGGGGGGGGGGGGGTTGGGTGCTGTCATGATCTGGTCCTTCTTGTCATGTATTCTCTAGTTTGGTGGACCAGGTCGTGACAGCACCAGGTCCGTGTGCTGGTTGTGTTTACGTCCTGTTCTGTTTGTCGGCTCCCTTGAGGAACGCCAGGATGTCGTTCCTTAAGGGGGGGTTCTGTCATGATTCTGCCTATCTTGGTCATGTTTTTCCTGTTTTTGGCAGAGTCATGGCAGACCTGTGTTGTGTGAGTGTCACATGGTATTGTTTTCTTACATGCCATGTGCTCTCTTGTCTCGTCTCTTGACCCCGCCCCCTTGGTGTCCCGTCTAGCTTCCCATCATTGTTTCATTCCCCACACCTGCCTCGTGTCGTTATCCCTTGTTATGTTTCCCTATATAAAGCCCTTGTGTTTTCTGTCCTGTGTCGCTGCATTATGCTTGTTACGTTTGTTACATGTGTTACTCGTGTTCATGATCTTGTCCCTGAATCCTTGTTCGTGTTACGGTCTTGTTAGTGTTTTATGTTCCTGTTTGGATTGTCCCTGTTTTGCCTTGTTTTAGTTATATTAATATTACCTTGTTTTGTGCCCCCTCGTGGGAAGTCTTTTGTTTGCCCTTGTTATTGTGTTTAGTATACCGTTTTCCCCATCGTGGGTTTTTGTTTTCTGTTTTGTGTTGTTTATTAAAGTCTGGTTATTTCACTATCTCGCCTGCATTTGGGTTCTCTCTCCTTCACCATCCATCCCATTCCTGACAGAATGCAGCGACCAAAACTGAACCCAGCAGGCGAGAACACATGGCTAAGAAATGCGGAGTCCCGCTTACTGTTCG
The DNA here is from genome assembly GCA_033220385.1 of Triplophysa yarkandensis. Classification (NCBI taxonomy): domain Eukaryota; kingdom Metazoa; phylum Chordata; class Actinopteri; order Cypriniformes; family Nemacheilidae; genus Triplophysa; species Triplophysa yarkandensis. Next base: position 7,759,603 of record CM065676.1, on the reverse strand, counting down.
GGTTTCGCCAGGGAGACCTAGGGATCCGGGCCTTCGCCCAGGCCTTCCAGACGGTGGCGGCGGAAACCGAGTTTGGGGAGAGGGAGAAGGCGGTGATTTTTAACAGCTGCCTCACCAAGCCCCTCAAACCCAGGGAGATGACAATGCTGAGTCCCCTCTCTTTCTCAGACGTGGCCAGGTACGTGATCAACTGTGATGATCCGTGGCCAGCAGCTCCAACCTGGGGTTCCAGCCCGCTGGCCACGGTCCCGGAGGATTGCGTCCTGGCCACGGCCACATTGGGGGACTCAGCTCCTCCCAGCTCCAGCGCCGCCAGCTCCCTACTCCCCGTTCCCAGTCCAGCCGGTCCCCCTGTCACCGTCCGAGGGAGAAGAGCCAGGAGGAAGTCCTGGGACTCCCCATCGGATTCCTCGGGTCCAGAGATGGTCCCGCCCCCTCCCGCAACATCTATTCTCACCCGTCGCTCAAAGAAGAAGAAGCGGCGGGTCCAGGTTGCAGCGCCGGTCCCGGATGCAAGTCCTGTCCCGGGGTCGGATCCAAGTCCTGTCCCGGGGTCGGATCCAAGTCCTGTCCCGGGGTCGGATCCAAGTCCTGTCCCGGGGTCGGATCCAAGTCCTGTCCCGGGGTCGGATCCAAGTCCTGTCCCGGGGTCGGATCCAAGTCCTGTCCCGGATCCAAGTCCTGTCCCGGGGTCGGATCCAAGTCCTGTCCCGGATCCAAGTCCTGTCCCGGGGTCGGATCCAAGTCCTGTCCCGGATCCAAGTCCTGTCCCGGGGTCGGATCCAAGTCCTGTCCCGGATCCAAGTCCTGTCCCGGATCCAAGTCCTGTCCCGGATCCAAGTCCTGTCCCGGATCCAAGTCCTGTCCCAACGTCGGATCCAAGTCCTGTCCCGGATCCAAGTCCTGTCCCGACGTCGGATCCAAGTCCTGTCCCGGATCCAAGTCCTGTCCCGACGTCGGATCCAAGTCCTGTCCCGGATCCAAGTCCTGTCCCGACGTCGGATCCAAGTCCTGTCCCGACGTCGGATCCAAGTCCTGTCCCGACGTCGGATCCAAGTCCTGTCCCGGATCCAAGTCCTGTCCCGACGTCGGATCCAAGTCCTGTCCCGGATCCAAGTCCTGTCCCGACGTCGGATCCAAGTCCTGTCCCGGATCCAAGTCCTGTCCCGACGTCGGATCCAAGTCCTGTCCCGGATCCAAGTCCTGTCCCGACGTCGGATCCAAGTCCTGTCCCGACGTCGGATCCAAGTCCTGTCCCGACGTCGGATCCAAGTCCTGTCCCGACGTCGGATCCAAGTCCTGTCCCGACGTCGGATCCAAGTCCTGTCCCGACGTCGGATCCTAGTCCTGTCCCGGATCCTAGTCCTGTCACGGATCCAAGTCCTGCTTCAACGCCGTTACAGCCGGCATTCCACGCGGCTCCAGCGCCGTTGCAGCCGGCATTCCACGCGGCTCCAGCGCCGTTGCAGCCGGCATTCCACGCGGCTCCAGCGCCGTTGCAGCCGGCATTCCACGCGGCTCCAGTGCCGTTACAGCCGGCATTCCACGCGGCTCCAGCGCCGTTACAGCCGGCATTCCACGCGGCTCCAGCGCCGGTACAGCCGGCATTTTCCGCCGCTTCAGCGCCCTCGGGGGCATCAGTGCGGGCAAGAACTCGGGTGCCCAAACCCTGCCTTAAGCCCGCACGGACTCAAGCCCCTAGGACTCCCCCAGTCACACCCTTGTCTTGTCCCCCTCAGTTTGGACATTTTGTCCCCCCCCTCCCATCCCGTCTATGTTATTTTTATTATGCCACCCCAACCCTTTTATTGCAATGTCTGTTGTGCCTATGATTTGTTCTGTTATGTGTGTGTGGTTAATGTCTTTGTCCATGTCATTGTCTGCTGTGTCCCCTAATATATGTTCCCCTTAGGGTCGCCAGGTGGCGCTCCCTAAGGGTGGGTATTGTCATGATCTGGTCCTTCTTGTGAAATATCCTGTAGTCTTGTGGACCGGATCATGACAATACCATGTCCGTGTGTTTTGTTTTGTCTGTATGCCCTTTGTTTTTGTTTTTCTTGTAATGTGTTCTGGTCTTGTCATGGTCTTTGTCTGTTGTGTCCCCTTCAGGGTTGCTATGTGTTCCCTGGGGGGGGGGGGTTGCTGTCATGATCTGGTCCTTCTTGTCATGTATTCTCTAATTTGGTGGACCAGGTGGTGACAGCACCAGGTCCGTGTGCTGGTTGTGTTTATGTCCTGTTCTGTTTGTCGGCTCCCTTGAGGAACGCCAGGATGTCGTTCCTTAAGGGGGGGGTTCTGTCATGATTCTGCCTATCTTGGTCATGTTTTTCCTGTTTTTGGCAGAGTCATGGCAGACCTGTGTTGTGTGAGTGTCACATGGTATTGTTTTCTTACATGCCATGTGCTCTCTTGTCTCGTCTCTTGACCCCGCCCCCTTGGTGTCCCGTCTAGCTTCCCATCAGTGTTTCATTCCCCACACCTGCCTCGTGTCGTTATCCCTTGTTATGTTTCCCTATATAAAGCCCTTGTGTTTTCTGTCCTGTGTCGCTGCATTATGCTTGTTACGTTTGTTACATGTGTTACTCGTGTTCATGATCTTGTCCCTGAATCCTTGTTCGTGTTACGGTCTTGTTAGTGTTTTATGTTCCTGTTTGGATTGTCCCTGTTTTGCCTTGTTTTAGATATATTAATATTACCTTGTTTTGTGCCCCCTCGTGGGAAGTCTTTTGTTTGCCCTTGTTATTGTGTTTAGTATACTGTTTTCCCCATCGTGGGTCTTTGTTTTCTGTTTTGTGTTGTTTATTAAAGTCTGGTTATTTCACTATCTCGCCTGCATTTGGGTTCTCTCTCCTTCACCATCCATCCCATTCCTGACAGTTCCTGTAGCCTTTTTGTCATTTAATAAATTCTGCAATTGGTTTAATTAATATTTCCTTCCTTAAACAAGAAGACCTCCTGATTCAAGAAGACTGTTTCTGGAAATCCCAAACTTGTTTTTGAGACTCATTGCTGGACATCAACCCTGTCATCCAGCATATGCTGTAATTTCCGCGTAATGGAGCGTGACATGCACTTTCACTCCCTGACAACATGCGTCTGCCACTCATATCACACTAACATCAGATCTGACAGTCAGATGCCAGTGTAACCAAACAGGTGTGAAACGCTTTGACTATGGTTTTAAACGAACAAAGGTCCATATATATTCCCCAAGGTGAGCTAGAAGCATTTACTGTATATACTTACCGAATCCTTGACTAAACGCAGCAATGCAGAACAACAGAGCTGATATAAGTGGGAATCCAGCCAATCAGTATAAGAGATCTGATACCAATGCAGTCCAGACGCCCAAACAACTTTATGAGCTACAACTGGATCAAGTCGATAAGAGAGTGACTAAGACAAATCTGCTTATGAAGGTGAAACAACAACTTAAGCATGAGATAGAATGAGGATATCCTGTCCACACATTTTCATTGATGTTAAAAAATTCATAAAATTTTAGGAATTAAATTCTTGAATCATGGATGATACGCTGGGTATGTACATTGTTAAAATATCAAGCCATGTTTTTTTTCATTTTAAACCATAGCTGTGTCTCACTTTCAGTTTAAGCAGTGTCTGGAACTATTTTCACAGCACAAAATGTTTAAATATGTTATATTGATGGTCAGAGTGAAGAAAGAAAAATTCTTTTATAGGTAACATTTCTCCAAACCTGCATGTTTTTGTATTTCTTTTAACAGTAAGAACAATATTTAGAAGAACGTTTGTAACCAAAAAGTTCTTGGATCCCATTGTCTACCATGAAAAACTGAAAATACTGGTAAAAAGTACCCCACATTTTTTTGCCGTCCTACATTCCTCAAAATATTGGATTTTGCGTTCCATAGAACCAAGAAATGTATACAGATTTGGAACAACTAAAGGTGAGTACAGGATAACAGAATTTTTATCTTTGGGTGAAATATCCCTATGAGAAATCTAGTTTAACTAACTTTCAATTAATTGTATAAGATATTATTTCAATTCAAGGGACATTTAAAGCTACTTTGATTGTATTTAAACATTTAAAGCACTTTTCAAACTAAAGTTATTAAGTTGAATGTAGTGTACTATGTTGGATCCATTTAAAAGTTCATGGGAAATTTTCCAATTGAAGTCCAAATAACTTTATGAGCAACCACTAGACAAATCGACAAGCTGCTTCTGGGTCAATAAGACCTTGTCTAAAGGGCCAGTTTAAAGATGCTCAAGTGATTTTAGATGTCGGGGAACATGAGAGAATATCGGATAAATAAAGAAGTCATCATGAAGAAGTCAATTTTTGAGTTTTTGTGAAAGTGCTTTACAACTGATGTGTTTTAACCCTACTAACATTTTATCCAGTGTCAGGAAGAGAGAAGTAAAAGTGATAGTTCACCCTTTTAAAATATATATGACCCCACAAAACACAAAATATATTTTAATGAATGTATCTTACTCAACAGACTTTAGTTTCTTTTCCAACAATAAAAATAATTGGGTGACGCCGCTGTTCAGTTACCAACATTCTACAGAATATCTTCTTTGATTGTTCAATAAAAATCTAATAGCAGTCAATAAACCTAAGTGTGCCTACGCCCTCAGAAAAACTTGAAAATGAACAGGACCTCATGCTGATATTCAAAACACTACGGCAGACAAAAATTCATCAAACTTAGTGCGTGACAGATTTGTTTCCTTGGCTGTTTTGTCTTTGCGAAAAATGCATCTCCAGTAAGTCCTATTTTTTCTTACTGTCTGTTTGCCCTTGGCAACAAATTCATTACTTTCTGCAAACTGCAAACTATGCAGAAATACGCCAGACGCTAAAGCTTAGTGTACCCTCAGTTTCTAAACGTGTTTCAAAGATCAGTCCTGTTGATTTATAAAAGATGTGACGAAGATTTTTGAGTCACAAATCAAAACCCTATTGTTATGTGAGATGCTGGAAATGCCCTTTCACGGTCATTTATAACTTCCAAGGACGCGTTATGATGACGCAGAGAGAATGCTGTCTGTTTATAAGGTTTGCGCTTGTTTTACGCCTATTATATAAAAAACACACAAATATTAAAGTGCCATTCACTATAGCAAACTACACTGTAACTACTCATCCAGAGCTTTCCCACTGTTACATTATTGCCAGGGAAGAAAGTTTTTACAACAGGGTTAACAGACCAGTCACATTGTGGACATCAGGACTTCAACACAAGAGGTAAAAAAACTGAGTAATTGTGTTAAAAGACCAGCACCGAATGAAACAAATTGAATTAAAATTACATTAAAACATGGATATCTGTATTATGCTTATATTATGCATTTATATATGTGATAATATTGGGAGTATTTCATCACCCCTTTAAGAGACTCTCACCCTCTACTTCCCTTATGTTTTCTTTCAAATTCATTGACCAGAAAACATAAAATAAATTTTTTTAAAAAGTATTCATAACATTGAACTATTTACAATAAGGTTGTATAAGGGTTGCACTTGCTAACACAAAACAATAATAAACAATACTTCTACCTCATCTTCATGGGTATTTTCATTTTATTTTCATTAATTATTTTTTAAATAAAAAATGTGTGTGTTAATACACAATGAACAAACTTTAATATTTTTATTGACATTTACTTATGTTATCTTACATTTATTGTTAGTTCACATAAGCTAATGTACTTACTAATATTCCTTACAGTAAAATGTTACCAGCATTTTTAATGCTGTTTCACAACTAAAGTGTATGCCAAATAAATGTAGATTATTAAATATTAAATAATTATAAAAAAGATTGAGGTTTCAATAAATTATATATTACGAATAATTTAATAATAAATGAAAGAAGGTATTCTGATCATGAGTATTGTGTAATTAGACAATGCCCTTACAGAAAAGACAAAATTCACATGATTTCTAACATTTGATCACATGTGTACAGCTTGTTTTACATATGCAAAAAAAAAAAACATGCAAAATGTGAGTTTTTGGAGCACTTCTGTGTCAATCCCATGTAAATGCCCATGTAAAACACATGGGATCATATGTTATAATGCATGAGATCACAAAAGGTGATCTTATCAGGAGACCTATGGGTTTTTACATGTGATCCCATGGGTTTCACATGAGAGTTTACATGGGATACACAAAGCGTTTCAAGAACACATATTTCACTTGTGCTCACATGAGTTTATGTAAGTTTCATGTGTCTTTTCTGTAAAGGTGATATTATGATATTGGATTGTAAAGAAATTTGTATACAGTACACTGTTCTCCAAATATTTCTAAAACAAGATCAGGACTGTACAGTGCAAATTCTTTTGGCCGCAACATTACTGGATATATTTTGGCCTAATTTTCATCATTCCTTTAGTAATTAAAGGTTAGACTAGTAAATACAATCTTGATAGCAAAAATAAACATTTTTAAAATAATTTGTTTCATTGAGAACCTTGAACATTTGAAGAACTCAAGAAAAGGTTCTTTGTGGCAAAATGTTCTTCAGAATGTGGTAAATACTACAACTTGGTACCTGGATCTAAGATCAGAGCTGCAAGACACAATTACCAGATCAGAGCTGCTTTTCCATCACCGGAGAGGGAACAGGAACTGCATAACATTGTGTAATCTCAGATGCGGGGAATCAAAGTCGGCTTAATGCTGAGCCAACTGGCCTGAGGCAAGAGATGTATGAAGGAACTTATGGGTTTTTATAAAGTAAGTACTCTGAATAATGTCTGTGCTCTCCTATTCCAGTGATGAACAAAACACACGCGAGGGAAAGAATCATCAAACATCACTGATATTCTTAAGGGATGCATAATGCAGCCAACAGATGTGAATATCTGATCTAAACACTGACCTGTAACTTTAAGAACGAAACAGACATGTGGTCAGTGAGATAACAGATGGAGAGAATACGTGTGCTGTAACTGAAAATAATCTTAGCTGGAGATGACATTATTTATGTTTGAAGGGTTTGAAGATGGTCATAAATGTTTCAAAGAATTATTAATACTCCAAAAGTTGGTTAAAGACAGACGGCTGTTGAAAGAACAAGACTGAGTTTCAAGGGCCTATATATTTCATATTTTTTCATTTACGCCCTGAGTCTTTTTTGACCAAAATAGGCATGATTTCATTTCTCATTAACATTTTTTAAGCTTTCTTCAGTGTGGTTTAAGACGATCAGCGTAGCTTGAGAGGATCAGCTGCACAGTCATAAACAGACCATTGGTAGTTTATCTAACATATTAATATTTACTTTATATTGCATCATTTTGATGTGCCAAGTAGCTCATTACAACAAACAGTGTCCAACTGACCAAAAAAAGTTGTGAACTGTCAGGATAAGTCAGTTTAAAGCACTTTAAACTATCTTACATTGTGTGAACACTTTTTGGAATGAAATAAGACCCAAGCTACTGGTAATATATATTTGATATATTTCATATTAATGATATTAAAAACATTTGGCAGGTGAGCTTTATTAAGCCTTTGTGCATTTATGTAATCTTATTAAAAGCAGGAACTGCTATACTTTGTCTGTTGTTTGGCAGACCAAGGAGTAAAATAAAACAGAACTGCATTACAAAATGCTGATGGTTTGCATGTTATATAAGAACAGGCTGTATTGAGCAACTCCAAATGCATTGATTTATTAAACACAGCGGATTTATTTCTATTCAAATATTACCAAAGACCCTGACCTTAAATAAATGCAAGGGAACACAATTCCAATGTGATACCCATAACAAATTACAGATGACAAAAATGTGCCTAAAACGAGGTATAAATATGAAGAAAGTGCTAAAGACAACAACGCAGAATTATATGGTTTGTTATAAGCAAACACAAGTTAATGGAGAGACAGACATGAGAGAGAGAGAGAGAGAGAGAGAGATGGGTGTTTAGAGGGATAACACTCTTCCCTGTGTCTGTGGCAGGTCTGAGTACCTGCGCATTTATCAAAACTACATGTGAACGGTAATTGCCCTGGTGTACAAAAGGGAATTAGTCATACTCAAACCGCCAGAGACACTTGCACACGACAATGGCGTCTACATTTCATGCTATCCAAAACACTTCATCTAAGTGCCCCATAAACAAAAGAGTGTGTATGTGTCTGTTGCCATGTCTAATACATTGAAATTTAAATACTACTATTAAACTAAAATTTTAATAGTAATATACTTTAAATATATAATAAATAATATTATTGGCAAACAGACAAAATATATATATATAAAAATAGGAGAACAGGGAATTTATTGACATAGTATTTACATAGTAAATCAGAAATTTTGGTAAAACAAGGCCAGCAGCATTTATAATATTTGCACTATTTGTTATACTTAAGCAATAAGGAACAAGAGTCCGGGCCTTTATGGTAAATAAATCACAGTTTTGTCAGGCATGACACATTAAGCTGTGATTTATTTACGATACAGCCGGGTCTCAAGTACCTTATTGCTTTCATAAAATAGTAACCACATAATTAATATTAAAAGTAAAAATAGATATTAATTTGCACATATAAATAACTTAGTTTTATTTCATTATGTGCCTTCCGCTCTAGAAAGGTTTCCCTAACTGACACGGCTGTATGTTTAAGTTGATAGGGGGGATTGCTAAGGGGGATCAATGATCCAAAATAACGTTAAATGTGCAGTGCCGTATCATCAATATGACACAGCTGCTGACCAATCAGAAAGGAACTACGTTTTGTATATTTGTACATTATTAGAAATACAACATAGTGGCATACAGGTAAAAAAAATTAACAATATAATATAGTAGTATTAAACTTAATATACATTCAATAATAAATATAATAATATAAACAATTTAACTATATCATAAAGATTATAAAAGTTTACAATTTTAGAATTATTTTATGACTTTATAATAACCAATACAGAATATCTTTAATATTTAAGTAGCAGGTCTCTCATGGAAACTTTTGGCCTTCCAAATAACTGGCAATGACATTCAGTTAAATTAATGTGAACAATTGTTTTCAGTGACACAGGATTTCTAGGCAAGGCAACTTGCAAAGTCAATGAGTTTACCTCAAAGCACTGTAAAACTCCACAATAAAAATTTATGAAAACGTGGACGGAATGTAAATCTACCCAGAACTGGCAGTCATCCAAAACTCCAGTATCCAGAGCTGAAAAAGAGCTGCAATACAGTATGTGATGTCACCAAGAGGCCCACATCTACTGTAAGATGATACAGTCCTCCATGACAAAGATGAAACTGTTAATGAGAATACAGCGGCATAATAAACCTGGCCCATGTAAACGTGGCAGAAAGAAATTAAATCTGTTCTCAACTATGTAGGAAGATTTAATTGTCTGATGAGATTTGACATTCAATATGACGTTCTATGCTTTGCCCAACATTGAGACCAACATCCCTATGGTATGATGCAAAGTAATAAACTGATGGAAATAAACTGAACCAGTTAAGTGTAAAGAAAACTGCAATCCAACGGATTAAAACAATACATGACAACAAGGACCAACAAGACTGATGTCCTTAAGTGACCTGGTTGAATCCTGATCTCAAATCTCAGCGCCTTTGAATTTCATCCAACGGGCGCAGTTTTGCCAAGGAAAGTGGGAACAAATTTCAATGTCAATACTTCTGCCAAACATACTAATGCTAGTGAAGTCTAAAGCCTTGTTGTGATTCAACTGTATGAATACTTTTATAGAAACTGTGATTATACACGAAAACCAAAGAACAGTGCATTTAATAATGTAATGCACAAGACGCATTAGCTGTGATAAAGAAGGGCTCTGATAAGCCCTTTCGGATGACAGTCTCCAAATGAAGCTTCAGAAAAATGGAGCTGTTATGACCATCTCCAAAATGACAGATTCACCAAAAACTTCTAAATGTAGAGCTCAGACAGAGCACATTCATAATGAATGAATGATTCATGCAGAGGAAGGTGTATTTATGGAATAAAAAATGACCATGTAATGAGGTTCATTACATATTCATGCCAAAGAGGAAATTTAATATTAGACGGAATAAAAAATGAAAGCAGAGATGAAAGAATAAAAAACAAAAAGGGAGGTTTAGGCTGCAGAGTTGAAAACAAGGGAAGAGGACATAACCGAAGAAAGTAGATTGCTCTGCGCTACAACACCAAGAATAAAAACCCAGAAGGGTTTCAAGCCCCGGGAGAGAGTCTGGGTGAAGGGAAAGTCAGAGTAAGTGTATGCGTGTATAACTCGAACTAACCGATGTACTCCACTGTTACACATGACGATGTGACATGCTCCCAGACGGCTGCACAGCTCCGAGGCCACGGTGAGCAGCCCGACTCCGGACGCTCCGCAGGCTGTGTACTGACATGCGGCGATCCTACGGCACGAGATGAAACTCTCCATCAGTCTGTAAAGCTCTTCAATAGCATTGAGGGGACGCATTACCTTTGGGAATAAAAAGGGAGAACGGTTTGAGAATAATATATATAAATGTATAAATGTATAATATCGTATAATGTAAAATAAAATATAATATAAAATAATATTTAAAAAAAAAATATGTATATATATATATATATATATATATATATATATATATATATACACCAATATTTGTATATAAATCTGAACTTTTGGCACAATCCTACCTGTAAAAAACGAATATAATACGCTATAGAAAGTAATATAAAGTAATATAAAAGTAATTATATATCTATATTATAGTTAGTATATGTTACAAATATATGACATTTCATAAAATTATGTTTTTGTATACATTTTAACATATTAAAATATACAGTACATAGGTTTATTATCTACATGTAAACATATTTATGTAATGTTTGCATTTAAAATCTGAATTTATGGCACAACTAGGGCAGCCAAAACATATAAATATGAATAACGTCCTTTTTACTTCTTTTGTTCGTTGTCTGGAACAGACAAATGAAAATGAATGCATATAATAAATAACTTCTTCCCTGCACGCTCATAAAGCGAGATTTCCCATGAGCCCCTGGAGTTAGAATAGTGAGTGATGACACACACACCTTGTCTATGAAGGCTGCTTTGGGAGCAGAGCTGGGGGAAAGGTTTGATTTATCCAGATAAAAGGCCCTGTGGAGGAATAATATAAACCTGTTAGCGGAAGCAGTAAACAACCGGACAAATTCATGCATAAAGAAGTAGCAGAGGAGGAATATGGCATATCTGAAATTTTGGGAACCCTGAAATTGTTTGTCAATGTAAAGACAAAACAAATGCATTACAAAGCGACGAAACACAGAATAAATGTCCTGTTATCTTGGGTAATATCACACATTCAGTGCAAAGACTCAGATTTTCTGTGGTGTCAGCAGAGAAACATACTGCAACACATGTTCATTGTCAGGTTTATTAATCCACCATCTGGGGAGATATTTATGATGATGATATCCTCCGCTGACGCTGTATTAATATTACTTTTAATTAGTCAAAGATGTTAATCCGTCACTGTTGGGACAGACTATTAAAAGAAAAACAATTTACATTTACAAAACGCAGACTCGGGTTCTCTCTTTCTCACTAACCGAATCAGCTTTCTAAGAATTAGTCGGACCACAAACCAGACCTACATTCGAGCGAGACATCTTCATAAGATCTACTTCCTGTCTTATGATGAGAGATCTCTGACATTAGTGTAATGGGATGCATTAGGCCGAGTTCTTTATTGAAGCCGGAGGCTGACAGCTTAAGGCAATAAAAGCTAATTCCATACTAATTCCACTGATTTACAAAAGTATTTTCATCTTGATTTTATTAAACGGCGTCCTGCAAGGTGTAAAGAAACCAAATCGGAGGTTAATTGTCTTGAAACATCCACAGAGGTTTTATTCTGCTGCTTCAGGACTTCATTTTATTTTTTAAACACATACAAACATTTATTTTCTTGGAGGCAATGGGGTAGGTTACATTGATTGATTCTAGTCTTCTCCGAGGATACTAGGTAAATTGGTTTCTTAGATGGATTTTGTAATGTTTAAATCCTGTTTAATCGTCAAAAGTATGAGTTTTTCCTCATAAGTATGTGTTTTTCCTTATACAACCTTATTATAAATAGTTATGCAGGAAGCGCATTCCCTTTGCAGGGTTTTATCTGTTAAAGGAAATCTCTCATAACACTTTGCAAACATATTTTGTGATCGTGGACATCTTTATAGATGGCTCAAGTCAACCATTTTACTTTTTTTCTGCTGTGTGTATTAATATACATGTGAGTCCTAAACGTGGCTACTGTACCTCAAAATCTTGGATTTACTGACTACTTTAAACTAAATAAATAAAATAAAATTAACGGCTTGAGATGTTTAAAAATATTGAATTCTGTAATTCTGAGACGAGTGAAAAAGATAAAATGTACATTAAAATAAAAGGTTTGGATGTATCCCAGGACCATTGACCACTATATTAAAAATTAAGAAGAGACAATATAAATCTACATAGAGACAAAACTTAAAAAAAAACATTTTTAAATACTGTATGAGTCATATAATGTAGACTACAGTTCATACAGATTTTACATTTTGCAGAATCAGATTTTATACATCAATTACACTTTATACACTAATTTTCTTTTATGAAAGGATAAAAATGACACCAGAATATTCCTTTCAACTTGCCGTTGTTATTTATCTTTTAACAAATCTCCAGCATTGCCCCGATCTGACGTGGAAACGAGAGTGGTTTTAAGTAGTGCACTCCTCATTCTTACAGTGTGACTAAAGACTCCACTGGTTTAAAACAATAAACCGCTGTGCCCAACAAAGTACCATATACCAGACGGGCATACAGCTTTTCACGCATCACCAAACCACACTGCCATGTCTGTTTGGCTCAGGCAGCACCAGATGGAAATGAAGATTTATGTCAGCGGATCAATCGACGATCCGCTATTCTGTTTCCCAGCAGAAACAAGAGCTCACACCGGGACTGTTCAATTGAAAAACACTCACTACACCGATAGGTAGTGTACATGTGGAGATCCATGGAAGTGACTTTTCT